>OY821773.1:52767132-53967132 GCA_963682175.1 Triglochin maritima
CAGTGTATTGTCGATCTCTTGTTCAGCTTACATGAAGTTAGAAATCACGCGTACTATAAAGAGATGCAGGACTACGCATTATATGATAATATCATATCTAAGATATAACATTAATACTTTGTACAATTTTGAATGACATGAAAAGATAAAGGAATCTTGAGTGCAAACCATACAACATTTAGTTGAAAAATATATTAATAAGAAACTAGTTAAGCTAACTCTGTTTGTCGTGTACTATTATCTACTTTTTCATTAACAAATTGTTGAATTATTGAGTTTAGACCAGGCATATGAATAACTCAATTGAGTAAATTCAATGTTAAGTTGAAGATGAGAACTATTGTCTTGTGCGTCTTGTGTTAACCTCACTTTTAGTCTCACATTAGTGAATCTAAAACGTTGGAGGATGTTGATAAACATCATTTTCACTTGACCCTTTGTATGTGGAAAAGAGAGGATGAGAGAATTCTCCACTCATGCGTCCGCCCGCCCGTCCCGTCCGATCTGGGTGCACTGGTATGTGGCTGATATTTTCTCTGAGTCAAGTCACGTTCCAACGGCTCGGTCTTTGAGATCATCTTTGATCACTGTTAATTCTTTATTGTTTTTTAAAATATGTTTTTGTACGTTGATTTTATATGGTTCTTTACGAAATATTTATTCGACGTATGTGAACCGTTATATTACATGTATCTATTTGTATACGTTGACTTTATCTAGATCTTTACAAAATAGGTATTTGATGTATTTAACTGTTATATTACCGGTATCTATTTGTAGTTGTTTTCAACACAAATAACACCAACCGTCAGCCATGCGTCACGAATGTCGATAAAAATTGATTGGGCCAATAATTGATTTAGCTAGAGATGTCAGCAATGTCATTTTCACATCTTCCTCTCATTTTCCTTTCCTAACTGTTTGGTTTGTTTTATTTAGGCATATATGTGTAAATTGACACCATTGCCGTAATTTTTTAATATAAAAAAAAATTAAAAATTCGAAATTTAGGAAGAAAATTTTTTTTTTTTTCCAAAACTAGGTGGATCGCGGGTGTGACCCGCGATCCGTGGGGCACGGATCGCGGGTGTGACCCACGCGGATCGCGGCCGTGTTCCCGCCAAATTTTTTTTTTTTTTTTGATTTTTTGATTTTGTTTTTTCTTTTCTGTTTTTATTTTTTATTGTAATTATTTGTAATCTTTTTTTAAATCTTTTTTTTTCAAATAAGTTTTCTAATTTATATTATTTTTCTAAATTTTTTAAAATTATTTTTAATTTTTCTAATAATCGACCTCTAAATCACGTCGATAACCCGACGTATTGAAATGTTAGGGTATTTTATACAATAAAAAAACAAATTTTTTTAGCCAGATTAATAAATTATTTACAACTGAATATTAAACAAACACTAAAACTAATTAAAACAAAAAATTCGAAACGTTATCAAAAATTAGTAGGGTGTACACACATTGTAAATATTTTTGGAGGTCGATACAGCAAAAAATTAAAAACACAATTAAAAAATTTTAAAAAATAATAACAATTACAAAACATATTTTGAAAATAAATATAATAAAAAACATAGTTAAAACGATTTTAAAAAAATCAAAATCCGTGACTTTTTTATTTTCTTTTATTGTTTTTGATTTTATGTTTTGTTTTTTTACAAATCATTTTAACTATGTTTTATATATATATATATTTCAAAATATGTTTTGTAATTGTTATTAATTTTTAAAAATTTTGAATTTTGTTTTTTATTTTTTGTTGTATCGACCTCCAAAATGTTTGTAATGTGTGTACACGTTACGAATTTTTGACAACGTTACCAATTTTTTGTTTTAATTAGTTTTATGGTTTGTTTAATATTCAGTTGTAAATAATTTATTATTCTAACTAAGAAATTTTGTTTTTATATTGTATAAAATACCCTAACAATTCAATACACGTCGAGTTATCGACGTGATTTGGAGGTCGTTTCTTGAAAAAATTAAAAACAAAATTAAATTTTTTTAATAAATAATATCAATTAGAAAACATATTTTGAAAAAAAAAAGATTTTAAAAAAGATTATAAATAATTAAAATAAAAAAGAAAAACAGAAGAAAAAAAAACTAAAACAGAAAACCGAAAAAATCAAAAACAAAAAATAAATAAAATCACGGATTTTAGTCGTAGTGTTTTATGTTTTGAATTTTTTTAAATCATTTTAACTAAGATTTTTTATTATATTTCTTTCCAAAATATGTTTTGTAATTATTATTATTTTAAAAAAAAATAATTGTGTTTTTAATTTTTTGCTGTATCGACTTCCAAAACTGTTTGTAATGTGTGTACACCCTACGAATTTTCGACAACGTTACCAATTTTTTGTTTTAATTAGTTTTAGTGTTTGTTTAATTTTTAGTTGCAAATAATTTATTATTCTGACAAATAAATTTTGTTTTTTTATTGTATAAAATACCCTAACAATTCAATACGTCGGGTTATCGAAGTGATTTGGAGGTCGATTTTTGAAAAAATTAAAAACAAATTTTTAAATTTTTAAAAAATAATATAAATTAGAAAACATATTTTGAAAAAAAAAGATTTTAAAAAAGATTAAAAATAATTATAATAAAAAAGAAAAACAGAAAAAAAGAAATTAAAAAAAATTCACGTGAAATTTTCAAAAAATTAAAAAAAAAAAATTTTGGCGGGAGGGACGGATCGCGGGTGGTAACCGCGATCCGTGCCCCCACGGATCGCGGGTCACACCCGCGATCCACCTAGTTTTGGAAAAAAAAAATTTTTTTTTCCTAAATTTCGAATTTTTAATTTTTTTTTATTATATTAAAAAATTACTGCACCATTGCATGCATGCTGCATTACGTGCAAACAAAATAGGCACCAACTTATGTAATCTACCACCTGCAGTTGCCAGAGTTTCCTCCCTTTTTTTTCAATTGCATTGTTAAATCCGAAGCTTCTGTTAGAGATTAGACTCTTGATTTAAAGTCTCTGTTGATAATGATGTCTTCGGAAAACTTGCACAAAACTTGTAGAAAAGGTTGAGTACATTTGCACACTTTGTCTCATAATTAATTAAGTAGAGGCAGACATCATATATTTCCTTGCCATTTTTGACCTGCAAGAGAAAGTCTTCGATGTTCTTCCTTCTACACGTACCCTATTATTATTTTAACCAATAGAACTTTGCATGACTATTTCCACTTTCCTCTGCCACACCAAGTGTGGACTTCGGCTATGCTTGATATTTGGAGACCAAATATGGAAATGAAGAAAGAAATTTAAATGGCAAACAAAGTCTTGTTCTTGTGTACTTTTGACACATCGTAATGTGAAACCAACATCAAATCACTTGAATCACGTACCCATTTAAAGGTTTTATTTAATTTGATGATAACTGTATACACCAACCAAATCTGTCGAAATTATAATTAATTAAATATCTAATTATTGATCACTGATTTAATATGGATATGAAATTATTCAATCAACCGTGGTACTTTTGGGAGGAAAAACTTTATGGATTACATTGATTTGTCAATAGTCTAACTAATATTGGGCCCACTCAAATGGTTCGTTGATTTGTATGCACAATTCACTTTAGACTTATTAGATATAATTCCTTAACTGTATCCCATCTGTAATAAGTACTCATTGTAAATTGGATCTACAGATGTAACAAGTATCTACAAATATAATAACTGAAAACACAATACACAAGAGCTAGCGAAAGAAAGAAAACAAAGAAATTAAAGTATATTTAAGAGTGACTAGATAATACTTAATCGTTCAATTTCAAGAGTCAATAACTAATCTATATCCCGGATAGACTTGTATAAAAAATAGTGTTTTGATATTAGTGGTGACTGTATTCATACGTTGAAAAGTAGGGCCAAGTGGACCCCACTTGAGTCAAAGACACTAGTGGTCATTATGCAGATAACAGTGCAAATCACCAACTTCTTGATCTGCAGGGCGTCTTCAAATGTATATAAACATATCATAAGAATGATGGGGGTGGTTTTACTTAATTCTTCGGTTGATGGGGTTTGGTGAAGTGGTATATTGGAAGTGTTCTAACTTGTCAAACATTATTCTTGTTCGAATATGGAAAATTAGGGCACATTTTGTTAGGGTGGGTGGGGCGTAACATACTTCTCTACCAGTTTCTGACCAAGTGAAATTGGAATATATACATGGTTATATGGTTTCCAGAGATTAGACATTTGGACATCATTATCGGACCGCAGGCTAGATAATAATTAATAGTTGCTATAAATTTGTAAGCAGTGCTAAGTCGAAACCGTCAAACTATTGGCTAATAACCTAGGGTTAAGTAGCTTTCAAGAAATAATCTAGGGTTAAGTGAGCCATCTGATGGTGGATATCACAACCAATTAACCAAACATCAACTTTCCATACGATTTGATCTGAAAAGTCACATCTGCATGAAAAACATGCTAACGTGTGGTTCCATTGAGAAAGGAAATGTCATGTATCAATATCTTCGTACGTTGGTTTGAATGAAGATGAAAGAGCATTGTAGATCTGACATCTTAGAATTGTCAAAGTAAAGTATTACGATCATATATATCCTGGCCTATTAATATTCTGGCATGTCAACATGTCGTACGTGGGTTTATTTATGTTGACATGGTCATGCTTTGAAGCCCAGATATATAACATCAGGAATTTGCTCTCAATATATATACCATAAATTTTTGGTGTGAAATTTCACTCGACGTGTTAATATGACTCGTGTAATATAAGTCTCCTATACTTCTCATATATCCTAGTATATACGTAATATTTTTTGAATGGGTAATGATTTGTAGTTAATGTGCCTTTTCGTCACAGTTTTTTTGTGTGACGTTAACCCAAGATCGTACTCAACATATTATGTTAATTTTGCACATTTAAATTTTAATCAATGGGCACGCTAATTAATATCTCTTCCACAACATATTATGTTGATTTTGCACATTTAAATTATAATCAATGTGCACGCTAGTTAATATCTCTTCCACACGTAACTTGCTGGAAGATAAAATTTTGGAACGTCTACATCTGAAGGTGGGCAGGGCGAGCATATGAATGGCTAAGTATCATCCAACGGAGTGATCATCAACAGTGAGTGAAAGTCCAATCCGAGGTGAATATATTCTCAAGTATATATATATATATATATATATATATATATATATATATATATATATATAAGTGTTCCACACCTAACAGAATGAATACCAACTATAGCGATATTACCAGTAGAAGATGGTAAAGGGACTGTTCGGGTACAAGTGTACTCGCACTAACTCATCTTCTAACTTCTAAGACATGACATGGTGCCGTTCTGGAAACGGTAACTGCTTAATTCTTTAACATCAAGTCAGCAGTTCTTAGATCTTGTGCTTGTGCTAGTTGAGGCGTCGTGACTAGCAGCCGTGAGACTCAAAATTGCTAAGCGAAACTCGTTATCAAGTTGGAACATAAAATTTCTTGTCAACAAGTTACATATTAGCTAGATTTCAATTTTATTTTAACGATTATTATTCTAAAATGGTTTTATTACCGTCTCTATCCAATATCAACTTTTCCTACTTCACAACTCATTGCCAGTAACTGATTCAAATTGAATAGGATATTTTGTGTAACCTCTGACTTGGGTTTCTCATTGTGATATGAAAGCTAGCTTGTCGAGTTTTTTCTTTGTTAAGTTCGGTTTCAATGATGATTTGTTGAAAGTGGTCTTGTGAAAACATTATTTATGTTAGGAATCTCATGACACAATGGACTACACAATTACGGAAGAAGAAAAACACACATCAAAGTCCACATTTCACTATCTCAGATCCTTCTTTAGAAGTTCAAAAGTGTGAAAGGACGTACATATTAAATGAAGATTTGCTCTTTATTCTTTGATTCCATTGAATATCATGAATTACAACATGGAAATTGGGGAGAACATGTAGACCTATTTGACCCTATTGGCCATCTCAACTTAATTATTAATCAGTACATCAATTTAGATGTTCATGTCCACAAGGGATCCCAGATGGAGCCTTGACTACAATCCTCTAGAAGGCAAGCATCATTCTGATAAATTCCGGCACCGACGGCCGTAAACAAGTCATCGGGCGATGGCTCGGGGAAGAGTTGGTGGGAATTGGTCATCTCCATGCAGATGATTGCCACTAGGTTAGCATTTTGAGCTTGCAAGTTGACGAGCTCAGCTTGTGACTTTGCGAGTTGGGCTTGGAGTTGGCTCACTTGCTTCTGCAATTGGCAAATTGCACCGGCACATCCGTAGACTGGGTCTCTGATCCTGGCATTTGCCTCGTACACCATGCTACTCACGGCGTCCGCCCTCTGGTACTCCGGTAGATCCTTCAAATTCGTACATGTTTTCAAATTTAGATCTCTATACCAAAAAATGTAACACAAAGAGTGATATATATATATATATATATATAAGATCTAATACGTTTTCAGGGAAGGTGTCACGTACATTAAGACCACATATCCTCATCATACTTTAAGATATTATATATTTTTTGTTTTTTTATTATTAAAAATCTAGTAAAAGACAAACTTGATCCCCTTAGGTTTCCTATATTATATTATATCTTCATGAATAGAATTGAGGTACCTATATTCGTTTGGTAACCTTACTTATATATATATGGGGTATATGCATAGTCTTCAAAGTTGTTGACTCAACTTTTGCACAGTCTCCTAGATGTGACTAAAATGAACTAACCAAAGATCATATCTTAATTATGAAAGAAATTAATAACATATACACATAGAATTAGATCCAAGTTAGAAACAATTAATTGATCAATATATATATATATATATATATACCTGCAAGAGCTTGATGATGTTGCTCGCTCCGAAAACGCGATGTGCGGTGGTGAATTTGAGTGGCTCGGTGGGCGGAAAATAAGGTGCGAGGACGCACCTATCAACGCACCTCCGACGGAGAATCTTGCAGGCAGCGCACGGGCTAACGACAACGTTAAGTGGTGGTGGTGGTGGCATGGGTGGTGGAGAGGAAGAAGTGGGGGATGGGGTTGAAGAATAAGTGAGAGAAGGAAAAATAGTAGTGGTGGTTAGGTCATTTGATTCCATTAGGTAAGTAAGAGTGTGGTGTACTCACAAATGAAGATGTGTGGAAGTGGAAGTGGAAGGATGAGAGGTTCCATGAGACCTGGAAAAGAATATATAGAGAGAGGAGGTTAAAATGATGGCGTCACAAAGTGGAAGATATGAGATCATGAGCAAAAAAAATAAAATAAAAAATATTATTGGGGAGTAATGGAAGTAGACCTGTCAATATCAGACACGACACGATAACACGACACGGACACGACACGATAATTTAGTGTATGGGTATAGGAACCTGGACACGAATACACGATAAGCATACACGACACGATACACGAATCCTTATAGGGTCGGGTCCGGGTATGATAGTCTATACACGAAATACACGATATCATACACGATAAGGGTATCGTGTATACCAGGTATACACGATACACGATAGACACGATATACACGTTAGCACACGATTTAATGTTATTAATTTATCTTGTATATGTTATGTAATATCAAAAATCATATACTTTTTATACAATTTCCCCACATATATAATCTCATTTTTCTGGACCAAACCCTAAGTCCCTAACCTAACCCCGCCGATCTGCCTTCTGCCTCCGCGCTACTCACACTGGTTTTCTTTGTTGGGTTTGGAGGAAAGGGTCAGAAGAAACGACAAGGTTTGCACTCATCACCCAGAAGGGGATCGCTTCTGTTCTGTTCGTGTTCTTCTTCTATCATTTCTGCTGCTGGTGTTTGCGGGATTTGGGGTTCTGTTCTGTTTCTGCTTCTGTTCGTGATTTTGTTCTGTTCTGTTCTACATTTCTGCTTCTGTTTTGTTCGTGATTTTTGTCTTCGAACTCCATATAGGATTGAGGGTTATGCAACTTCACCCTTCTTAGAAGATCTTAGTATGCGTAAGAACTTTGCATTGATCTAGCTCCCACTTTTTTGTGGAATAAGAAGTCGAATAACACGCTTAGTAAGACATGAAAAACTTGGGGCTAACAATTCTCAATTACACGTTCATTAAGCTACGCCACTATTTCTATATGTCATGGAAGCATAATGTCCACTTCATTTCCTGTTCTCCAGCATTAACTACTTTCGTCAGTCATGCATATGCCAATTATCCCCATTCAACAGATGGTATATCATCAGTCCTTTGTTTTCAATTTTGTCGGCCTCTAAATCTTGCAATAGATATTGGTTCCTAACCTTGCATTAAAATGCGACAGGCCACATCCTCACTTGTATTGTGCTGCATTAGGTGCGCACGATGTGCTGAATTCTTTTGTGCGGCAAGTATTTTATTTCGACTACGTACTGCGTAGTGATTCTATTTCGAAGACCATTGTTTCACTTTTTTATTCAGATATCTTCAATTCAGATATCTTCTATGAGAGTTGTGAATATTTGTAGGAGCTTTTACTGTTATTTTCCTGATATTATTGTTATTTTCCTGATATTAGCTTGAATAGTCAAGAATCGAGATGGACATAGACGACCAAGCTGAAGTTAATGCTATGGTATGCACTCTTTTATTTATTAATGTTTAACATATAATTTTAGTATTCTACTATATTAGTAGTGGTTGATTGGTTGTGTATATTTATAAATCTTATAATTCTTAAAGGTTGAGAGACAATCTACGGAAGAAGAACATACTGTACCTGTAACTCAAGAATCCTTGTCACCAGGTGAACCCAAAAAGAAGAGGCAGAGGAGATCTAAAGTTTGGAATAGTTTTGAAGTTTTGCCTCATGCACCTGGTGAACTTGAACATGCAAAATGTAAGAAATGTGGATCGGTAATTATATCTGATAGCAAATTTGGGACAGGTAACCTGCAAAAACATATATCCAGATGTTTTAGGAACAATGATAGCAAATTTGTGTAATCAGGTACTCGTGTATGTATCGTGTATTAATTTATTATCGTGTATGTAGGTACTCGTGTGTTTATCGTGTATTAAGTTCTTATCGTGTATGTAGGTACTTATCGTGCCCATTCGGGTATTGCCGTGTTTCGTGTTACACGACCCGATAAGTAATCGTGTCCAAATCGTGTCGTGTCCGTGTATACACGATAGTTACTGTGTCGTGTTCGTGTCCGGGTTCGTGTACACGATTCCTTATCGTGTCGGGTTCGTGTATACCCAATACCTGTTAGCATCTGTTCATACACGACACGATAATACACGTACACGACCCGATTGACAGGTCTAAATGGAAGATATATATGATATATCCATCCTTATGCAGCTATTATATGGTAGTTAAGCATATGAGCAAAGAGGTCCCATTTGACTAGCTGTTGACGGGGACTTGTTATACCCAACTCGATCCTAATTGTTACCTTGTAGTATATCCTAGGTTTGTGATGTGTCGGCTTTTATGGAAATGTAGACTTAACTCTATCTTCTAATAGATCCACCCAAACAAGAACATCAGATTATTCCGTGTTTTGTTCTTGTATGTTTGTCCTGTTACTATTTATTTTTATTTTTTCTTTAGAGAAGGTTTCGGCAATATTTAGAACATATTGGTTGTGAACTTTTGTATATAAATATATTGCATATATGAAAGACAATAATGTGTTTTTGTTGCTTATGCTGTGACATCTTGAATGACATTCTTTAATTATCTTCTAGTTTCAGGGTGTTTAACATATGACACAATAACGTGTTAAACACCCGGAAATTAGAACATAATCAAAGAATTTTAGAGCACCAAATGCTAAACATAGGTGTTGCCGTGTTGGGTTTTAGTTATAGAAAGAAGTGGTGAAACCTATATAGCTATGGTCTTACATTTAGGGTTTCAAATGATGTTTTCGTTAAAACAAAACGTACGTCCGTTTGGGACAAATTTAGGTAGCTTGGAGGCTGCAAGACATGTAAGACAAAGTTGAGAATTTTGTTCATGTATATATATTCTTACTTGCATGTTGCTATGTGGGTTAGGCAAGATTGTGACTGAACAATTTTTATTTTATTTTTATTTGTAGTGAGTTTTCTTGTTCGTGCTTGTTGAAGTAATATAAATGTATTACAATACCTCGAAAACGTTTAATTTATGGGTTTCTGTATTCCCACATGTTACACGAAAATAAAGATCGACTCGCAAGATTCCTTGTTGGTTTACACATGATTGAGTTTCTGCACTTCATTACAAGATTTCTTAATGGTTTAGACATGTTAAGTTTCTCCAATTCACCGCAATCTGTGTTGGTGATTTTAGCGTCATCGATTCATTTTAGTCGTAATGTGATTTACTTGAGACCGATGCGATCTATTGTTAGGCTCGGAAACGAGTTTGGGTAGTGCGGAGTGCACGCTTGTTGAGCTAACGGTTTATCGACCACGAATATGAAGCAGGGTCGAGGGGGCTGCGCCCCCTCGCGGGGTCGAGGGGCGGAGCCCCTGGCTGGGTTCCGTTCGGAAAATCCATATTAATTTTCATTTGATTTTATGTATTTCCGTTTGAGTGGATAATACCAACCCAAAAGGTGCTTGTGTAACCACCAACCACCATTCTGCTTTATAAGAGAAATTCGGTACTCAAAACACTTATACGAAACTTCATACTCCTTCTCTACTTTTCTGATCGAAGTTCATATTGCCTGAACGAGATTGTTCATTCTCAGGATTATCCCAGCAAGGTATTCGTGCAACCCGGGCAGTGTAAAAGGGTCGAATAATCTTGTTCGGAAAGTGATTCGTACACGATCTGAGAAGAATCCAGAATTATCACAACCCCAAGTCTCCAACAATCTGGAGCCCTACTTTGCTCATGTTTTATCATAAGTATTGAGCATATTTAAGTTAACCACATGACCACTCAAAAAAATTCGATATTTTTTAATTGAAAAATGGTTTCCTATTATTTACTTATACTATATTACTATTGCTACACCTAATATTTGCAAAAAAGACTATGAAATATATTTGTGTGCCACACTACCTATACTGTCATCACCACCACAATCCACTCACTACCTTCATTGTCTTCTCCACTCTCATGACGCCGTGCACTGTCGCCAACAACACACCTCAGAAACACCATTGTTCTTTTCATGGACATATTTCTTAAAATAAACGTACCTAATAAGTTGATCAATAGTCTCTTTTATAATATTGGTTTGAAATATTACAATCGGTTGAAATCCGAAATGTTTTAAGTTAAAATTGAAAGTCTAATTAAAAATTCATTATTTTTTTTCGGAAAACATATGAGTTCCTCCTATACATTTTGGACACTTATATAAATGAGTTCTTTTGTCAAGAAAGCTAAATGTGAGCTGGAAGGTATACGCAATAAAGAAGTCCCACCAGGCCACAATGAATCACCAATGTCATTAGATTAATAAATGTAATCATTATAATGCTAATTATTAAATTCTATTTTCCTTGCAAGTCCTACTATGTGCATATACTAGTCAGGGCATGTCTGTTATTCTTCGAAATATAGACCTACTGTTTTAAGTTAAATCTAAAGTCTCAAGTCTACTGCGTTTCACAAACTAAACTACACTTAAATATTGCAACTTGGGTTGTTAATTGTGCTTCATTGCCATCACTAACTGCTTCCTGTATGGCAGTATTATTGACCAAGTTAAGGGAATGGACTCCGCTGGCACCATTTTCACCACAAGAAAGTTACGGATAATCTAATTGGTAAATTCACAATCATCGAATAGTATCAATGATCCAAAGATAGTCATGGTCAAGGCTTTTAAGATTTTTTTAATAGTAAAACAGAACTTTTTTTTTGACAATTTGATGAGTGAACTTCTCGCAAACAACACTTGATAGATTACTTGCTATCACTTCTAGAGTAGCTTGTTCCCATCTTATTCAACTTTCATACAAATCAAATTAAAGAAAGTCACCGTGATAGTATACGTATGCTTAGTCATATGTTGAATATTAAATATATATATCTATATTAGTATATAATGCCATTGTTAGATATATGGACTAAAACAGAATTTTCCACCTATTAATCCATCAAACTAAGTTTATTCAATAGCTGAAGATTTCTAAAGAAAGAAGAGTAAGAAATGCACACGTGGCATTAGGGCTGAAGAAACCAATGGTTGTTTTCACACTAGGCTCAAGATAATGACACCCTCCAACCCCACCTTCCACTCTGACCCTCCATTGCCATTATTCTTATTCTCCTCCTACATATTTGAATTATTATGCTTAAGTAGTTAGTAGTTCCCATCACTTCTTGTATATATCTTCACTTGAGAAGCTTCGCTTAGCTAACGATCGGTCAACGTGTGCATATCTAAAACATCTTTATGGCCGTCTAAATATGGAGATGATACATTGATACCAAGCAACCACACGTGAGCAAAGGATCAAAATACAACTAAAGTCACAGAATTATCCTTACACAACATGAGAATCAGTAAATTATAAATATGAAATTCCAATTTTTATCTCTATGTTGTAGATGTTATGTATATGTATCTCACCAAATTATTTTAGGCTACAACCAGAAATAAATATATAATATTAATGGATTATTTAATTTTAAAATAAAAATAATGATGGATTATGTCTTTCTTGACCCTGCCATTTGGACTTTGGGCACATCTGAAATAAAGGAGGTGAGGGACATAAATGTGGTGCACTTTAGGGTTTCCAATTCCGGTCAATGGAGGGTGATATACATAGCTGAGAAGATCATATATATGTACTTTCCACACAACCTTATAACATTTGATAGGTGGGTTGTGTTTAATGAGAGGAAAAGTCGTAGTGTGGTTGCATTATGCCTTATCAATGCGAGACACTATTGTCTATACCACATATATGTCTAATTTCGCTGTCACAGTTGAGGAGAAATAAGAGAATATTTTTTGGGTCGTCTTGGTCTTCAGAGGCCGCAATCACGGATAATAATGTGCAGCAAGGTGTTGAAATCAAGTCCAATGACGCTGGTGGATTTTTTGTAGTGACACGAACAAGTGTAATAAATAAGGGTACCAATAAAGGTAAATTTAGGTAGACATATACATGTTATCACAAGGTTTCTGGTAATTAACGTCTCATTAGTAATGTCCAGGGATCATGCTAGACCGAAAAAAGAAAAGTAGGAAGTTATCATGGCCATGAAGGAACGCACACGCATTCATGCCCAAAGTTGGAGGAAACACAACAATTTTCTTTATACATGCTACCCTATTTAATTATATTCCTACTTGGCCACTCCAAATACATGATCATAATACGAAGTCACGTATCTAGGACCGGATCCACACCTATCTCGAGTCATATTATGTATCAACTGGAATAATCCAAGCAATTAAGTTGCAAAAAATCACTCAACGAAGTTTGGAATAGTAGAAAATAGAACAAGCAGAACGACTAGAATAATTTGAAACCGTCTTATGATACATTGTTGTTCGATTACAATGGTACGTTTGTATAATGTTTTTTGTGATTTTCAAAAAATAAACAAAGAGCATCCTAGTGTCTCACATCACTGAGTCGGGACAATATGAACGAAGTATAACCGTAGCACTGTTATTTCAGGCGGTTAAAAATGTGG
This sequence comes from Triglochin maritima, assembly GCA_963682175.1. Classification (NCBI taxonomy): domain Eukaryota; kingdom Viridiplantae; phylum Streptophyta; class Magnoliopsida; order Alismatales; family Juncaginaceae; genus Triglochin; species Triglochin maritima. Next base: position 52,780,814 of record OY821773.1, read on the forward strand.
GCGCTTCACTGAACCAACCAATCGTTATTTGTTTCACAATATTTGCTAGTCCTGTAAATTCAGGGGAAGATTCCCTGTTAGGTAGGATTTGAATTGCGCTGGATGTTGTTGATCCATAAAGTTAATTATTGATCCTGATCCAATAATCCAATTGCAATGTGTACTCGAACCTGACCCTGGCGTCTGAACTGCCTACGCGGCATTGGCTTCGTACAGGGGTTGGACTGATTGATAGAGATAAGACTACTTTAACCCCTCTCTCTCTCTCTGTCCAGATGTGACGTGCCTCTTGTATGCGTGATAGATATATCAAAAAAAAAAAAGATCACACTACCAAATAGGCAAGTTGCCATGCACTAACACAATTAGGCGCGTTGTATTGTGTGTCCATGAACAACAGGGCTGGAGACCACTAACAATCCCAGCTCGGCTAATGAAGCCCAAGTCACAATTTTCCTGTCTCTCCGTTCTCAAGCTGTAGGGTGACATACAAATATGAAGTATACAACCGTGAATAATATATGAAATATAGATCCCAGGGATCTCCAACTCCTAGATATATAACCTACAGAAAACAAAGAATAATGTGCAACTGGTGAGTTCCTCTTTTTCTTTTTCTTTTTAAGAGGTGATGAAACGTACAAATACTAGATATATAACCTACTGGACCGCCCACAGTTTTGCCTTTGTTCTACCCCCTTTAGTGGAGCTCAATAGAAATATGGAATTGCTAAAGTGAAGCAGATTACGAAGTTTCACTATCAATACTGTGCTTGAACGGGTTACTTGGAAGTATGTTGTCTAAAAGGGTTGCAAGCTTTTTCTTTACCTGTAAGATCATGTTTAACCATGTCAGGGTTACTTCCGGACGTTCTGCTCCCTCTCTCCGTCACGTCAGCTCACATCATCCACCCAAAAAATCTCCTTAACCATGTCCGGACTACCCTCACCCACCCTATACTCTCTTTCTGCCGCATCATTAATTAATTAAACAATTTTCATTCTTACACCACATTTAACAATTTACATTTTACATAAATATTAATTGAAATTATTATTGAAAATTATTTTAACTCGAAAATATTTAACTTGAATTATTAAATCACGAAATTATTATTAAATATTACGAATCCACGTTACATATTACATAAACTTAAATTCGAAATATTACATTCAAAATTAACAAACGACAATACATATTACATAAACTGGACTTCGAAATAGAACAATATAAATTGCGTTAAACTCATGTTCAAACCGTGATGACATAATGCACGCGTGATTAAACAATGATCCCACAATAATAAAATTTTATCACCCCACGTTACTAAAAAATACCCAATACATTATCAATTTAACCCTAACCATGTGTTTAGACCATGAGTTAACTATCTTAAACCATACTATTAAATCACTCCGGTGAGCAAACGACATTCACGGAAATTATTTGATCTAGAAATTGTTGAACGGGTTACTTGGAAGTATGTTGTCCAGAAGGGTTGCAAGCTTTTTACGTAAACTTCAACCTACAAACATGCCTAAAACATACCTTACGTACAGAGTTGAAATGAAATTCTATTCTCTTTAAACAAATTACTTCAGTCATGTCATGAGTCTATAAAACTTCAAACATTAAGATAGGGACTAAACGGTGACAATACTATCCAGTTAGTTTCAATAGATTTTCACCAACATAGAAGAAAAAAATTACCAAAATAAATTTGGGGAATAATTCAACACAAATTATAAATAACATATTCTTCCATAAAAGAGAAACAAAACGATCTAGTTTGCAATTTGGAAACTTTAACTCCTGCATTTCCAACCAGATAGTTTGGAATTTTGGCTTTCGTATGGATAAGTCATCTTGGCTTTGTAGTATTCTTGATACAGCTGGATCAGCAAGAAAGACAGTACATTCATTGACATCCTTGATGAAATTTAGTGCCTAAACATGAACTATGATTTCTAGTAAATCAACTAACAAAACAGAAATAAAAACTGTACTTTACATTGTAGAACCAACTAAGCCAATCTAATCAGAGAACCAAAACTTGTGGAAGTATCTTAGGAGACACTTTTGGAATCTTTACAAAGTTATGGCCTTCAAAGCGTGAAAAAGGCCATTACCTATTCATCTAAGGTACACGTCAATTCGATCTTTTGAACAATTTTGGCCGAAAATGATAAAATACCTGTAAATATTGAAGTTTGACAAGGGACTTTTCTACTCGCACATAGCTCTGCACAATGCTATCAGCAGAAGCATGAGGGTATCTGAGACTCTAACTCCTCTTCTCATCTAACAACTGGTCATCAGAGAGACTGGCTGGGCTATCCATTGCCTTCTTTGCCAACTCATAACCAGCAAAGTTCATTGCACCAAGAGGTGCAATCCAGAAAAACCTGGGAATAGCACCCTTGAACAGACCAAGTGGTCCCTCGTGACGAAGAATGGACAGGGCCAACATTGACATTGACACTGGCCGCCCCTGAGGAGCAGTCATCATTCTGGTCTTCATAACATCAAAAGGAGTTGTTACAACAGCAGCAAGTCCACCGGATAATGCCCCCACCGCAATAACCTCCCATGGTTCCAGCTCCCGGTCGAGAAGACTCTGAGCAGCCTGAAACCATTTATTATGCAACAAATTATTAGTTTCTTGAATAGGGGTGGAAAAAAGAGATTAACCACTGGAAGAAAAAATAAGTCCTGCAATACAGTTAATGAACCTGCTTTTACTTTATTTGCTTCGGACATACTGTCTTGAACAAAACTCAGAAGAGAGTTCGTAGCTTATATTTACAAGATATATCAGGGCGCAGTTAGGTTTCACAATGTTGAATTTTATAGGGTGCAAGCCAGGACAAACATCCTTGATTGAAATGCAAGTAACAGGAACCATTCAGTTAATCTAATATGCTATAGCCTAAGGGAGGGAGGGGCAAATTAAGATTTGGTGCATCTGGGATACATGTACGAGTGAGATTCAATCATACAATAAACTAAGTTTCATTTTATGTGGATATTCCATCATGCAATTAGTTTGTTTTCCTAATTAATTATCACTTCTCAGGGATAAATAATGAAAAAGGCACAATTGGCACAAGTAAATAATGCAAAATGGGAACCCATATATTGCCAAGTTACTAGCCTCAGTGATACATAACTGCAGTACCATAACGGAATCCTTAGTCCTTACAGACCAGCAGAATTAGCAGGTGAGATGACTTAAAAATATATATTCCTCACAATTTTGTTAATACAATTCTTGGGAGCATGACACTGGCAGTCAAAAGAAACTTGAAGAATTTGATTTTATCCAAAGAATTGACCTTGGACAAGATACATGGAAAGATTCAACTCACATGCTAACGTTATGATCGGTGTTGGGTTTTTGTTCCTAGCCTTACCCAACTAGATATGAAATAACAACTAGATATGAAATTAAAGGCTTTGTTGTTGTTGTCGTTGTCGTCGTTGTTGTACGACATCATGCAAAGGAAAAGCCAATCATTTTATGCTATCTTAAGATTCCGAACTGCAGAGAACCAAGTTGATACACATGATATGGTTAGTTATTAGTCTTTACCTTTTTACATTTGTATTGTTAAAAATGGAACCTCCAAAGTGTCTCTTAACACTATTAAAAATTTAAAAGGAATATTTTAAGGTATATTACATTTCCCATGCTAAATATATTTTAAGTAGCTAGACTCTAATATGATCTAACCAAATTCATATGAAAATGCCCCCAAAATCCAAATAGGTATCTATGACCATCTACCCTAAAATAACTGTTGGAAACAGTCTCATATTGGTCAATTTAAATTATTTGTGACTTATAAGATCATGGGTACCTCCCGCTCGTCATAAACCAATTTTGAGTTGGATACTCACACTTTAATATGGTACAAAAGGCCCAACGACCGACCCAACACTCCGACCCTTTGTAAACATATACACATATTGGACTTATATGACAACCATATGGGTGGGGGGAAGTTAAAAATAAGGTTAATTGCAATTTGCCCCCCTGAACTATGCATTGGTATCGCTTTGCACCCCTGAACTTTCGTTTTGTAACACTTTGCTCTCCTGAACTTCAAAAATTCATTATTTAACACACACTCGACGTTTTTTCCCAATTTTGTTTGGTGTATCCCTAATACACTCCTAAACATATATTTACGTGAAAGTTTGGATCGAAACGGATGTCGAATATGGTTGGAATTTGGGTCGGATTGACACAACAACAAAAAACGTTAAGTGTGTGTTAAATAATGAATTTTTGAAGTTCAGGAGGGCAAAGTGTTACAAAATGAAAGTTCAGGAGAGGTAATTGTTAACTTTGAAAGTTCAGGAGTGTAAAGTGATACCAATGCATAGTTCAGGGGGACAAACTGTAATTAACCCTTAAAATAATCTCAAATTGGACAATTTGGACAATTTAAACTGTTCTTGCGACTTAAAGATCAGAGATACCTTCACTCTATTTTTTATCATTACTAGAAAGGGAAAAAAGGATACAAGGGGAAAGACGATATAAATTTGAGTTGGACGCCCAAATTTTAACATGGTATCTCAAATTCCAAATGCAGCAGTACTGAATATTATTTAACAGAACAGTAATAAAAAGATACAAGAAGACAAATTTGTACCTTCTTAGCTTCGGCATAGAGACCCATTCCAGCCACATAAAAAGGGACTTCACGGCAAAGGGTCGCTCCTGTTCCACGAAAGAAACCTTTGAGGCCATCTTGCCTTATTGTGCCTACAATTGCCTCGCCAGCATTGTCAAATATGCCTGCCTGCAAACGTTGCTTCAAAACCTCACATGGAATTCGAACAGCAGTTCCCAAGACTGTACTGCAGAAGGATGCTAAAGATTGCACCTGAACAATATTAGGGAAATAAATTACCAAAAAGGACCCTTATACATAAGCAACTTTCAAATAATCAAATTTTCGAAACACTTTCGAAATGAATGTCTGATACTTCAATGTGTGTTACCTACAAGTTCAAGAGACTATACTACCAAAATAACATAAACAATTCAAATGAGACGAACACTATTACGGTACATTATGTTATGTTTTACAAAATGAGTTGATGCAATCAATCAATCAATCAACATAACCCCAAAGCCTCAGAAGAGGCTCCCACCTAAGCGAGGTAAGGAGGGTCGATGTACGCAACCCTACCACTGTAAAACAGTGAGGTTGTTTCCAATTGACCCAAATGATGCAAATGCAACTGACCATCTGCGATTCCACAATAAAAGAAATGCAAATGAGTTGATGACCAAGAAAAAAATTATACGAAAAGAAAGAGAATCTGGCTGGTGCTCAAGAATAGAAGAGGCTCTAACAGAAGATAATTAAATAAACTTCTAAATACAAACGGCTCCAATTGCCTAGATATCACAAATTGTAGGTCAAACTCACAAAAGTTAAATAAAATTATAAGGTGCAGTGAGCAGCACTCTTTACCTGAATATCAGGCAATGCAGGTGCCACATTTATCAGCAGAAGCCTGCTTGCTTCAAAAATACCAGTCCGTAACCCGTGGCTGAAAACAATGATGAATATGAACAAGTGCAAGAAAAAGGAAAAGTGGAATTGTCTAATGATGCTTATGTTTGTACAGACCTTGAAAATTGTCCAATAATTGCTGGAATCGAACCCCTATACAGTGCACGGGTGCCAATGTGAGGAAGCTTTGCAATAAGTTCTGGAAAAGAAAGTGTAGATGCTTGGACCCGAGTCTGATGAATACGAATTGTTAGATAAAGACAGACATCGATAGATAATATATGCGATGAGGAATGATAGAGAAACATTGTCATTGGAAGTTGATATTTATAAAGGATAAATATATTTGTCAAGGTGATATGATGATACTGTTGCATGACTAAAATATATATAAATAATCAAATTGATATCAATGAAATGATTTCATAACATCAAATTTAAAAAACACAATGCTGTTACAAACACAAATACAAATGAAAGTTTCCCGAGGGAAAAAAATGATAAAAGCTAAAAGATAACTTTAACCTAAATAATTTATTAACTGTTCAACAGTTAATAAATAAATAAAAAGTTATTAACTGTTCAACACATCGCTAGAAATTATCTTCATGAGGAGATAAGTCTTGAAATAACAGGAGCCTTCAGACATTGGATGTGGAACTAACTTTGCATTTGAAAATCAGAAACAAAAAATGATAAACGAAAAGATGGCATACAGAAATAAGTAACATTTGGATGACCTATTCATCATTTTCAACAAAGTTTGATGGCATGAACCGATAGAACATCCTTGTGGTCTACATATTGCGGTCATTCTGAAAGATAAATGGAGAAGTAATTGGGAACTGTAGGTTTTCGCACGTATTCCAAAATTGACGGGAACATGACATCACCTTTGCGTATGCTCTGCCTTCATATTTGTTCTCTTCCTTTACTTGATATTAGTAAAGAATTGAATATAAAGGACATAGCAATTCTAGTGCCAAATGTTGGGGGGGAAACTCAGAATAGGTTATAATGCTGGAACATGGCATTTTAGTTCATCACCTCCAACTGCTACTTGCTATCATTAATAACTAGGCTGATCAAAAGATGAGATCTCAAGTCAACAAAATTTGCTTTCTCAAACTGCAAAAGTAAAGTTTTCAGATGCAAATTGAAAATCATTGGGGGAAAGCCATCCAACAAGTACTCCACTTTTTGTGATCAGCCAAAAGACAACGGTATACTAGCATATTAACTAATCACCCATTTATTGTTCAACCAAAAGATCAGGAACTAGGAAAAAGATGATGAAACCCCCTGTACCTTCATAGTATCGACCGGGTACAAAACAGAAGTTGACAATGCAGAAGCCAGACCTCCTGCCAGAGCAGACTTCAAAACACTACTTGCAGGTATATCAACCGGTGGTGGGATAGCAACAACTGTAGCAGCTTCAAACCAGATACCCCTGAATAGAAATAACAAATACAGGCACAACAAACGAGTTAGTACATGATAAAATGGTGAATAAATGTATGAAGATGGTTTCTAATTTAGAATGTATAGCAAGTGCTTGGGATGCAATATCGTAAAACTCTTCACTTATGAGAATTTAAAAAAAAACTTCAATAGAATGCAGGAAGAAATGACATTAGAAGTCCAGGAAAACCAGTTTCAATTTCCCAAAATAAAGGAATTTGTTCAAAATTGAGAAAGTCAAACATGAACTGGGTGTTACGGGAAACATGAAAAAAGGATGAAAATTTATGTTAAATATATCTAGAGGGTGAGCCAAACATGGTGTATATAAGTACCTGGGATCCTCCTCCAAACGCTCGGACGGAAGAAGCAACATAAAATTGCGAAAATGACTGTATGAAATGGATCCACCAGTATCAGCGGCCAGACACCGCAGCATAGCAGCAGCATTGTCTTCATTTGCAGGAAGACCGGCACTTGTAAGTGAAGTGAGAATGTGGTTCTTCTGCAGTGTCCCAGACTTGCTCAAGCATAAGTTTGTATACGCTCGAAGAATAGTTGGGTCCTTTTGCTTTATCAGCAATAAGAATTGTTTCCATCCAAATGATTTGGAAAATATGTGACTTCTGGAACGACGGAAAAAGTCCCGAGCATACTTTTGAGGCAGTTTCCTCTTCCTCATCGCAATTTCGAGATCTTCAAGTGTGACTTGCCCATCACCATCTCTATCCAACTCCTGAAAGAATCTTTTTCCTGTTGATTAACATTGCATTAAGTAAAGTCGTTCAAAACCATTAAAATATGTGCACAGTTTTTTAGTCCATGTTGAAAAGTAGCACAGCACAAGCTCATGACGGTAAACTTCCAAACATAGAGCATGACTGTTAAAGTGCTAACCAACTGAAAATAATAACCGGAAACTAAGGAACGAGTATAAACGAAAGAATGTTCATTAACATAAATTTAATTTTTAAAAAAAATCATGCAATTCAGATGATGATAAATTCTTTTCCCATTGCCCGTAAAGTTTAGAACGGGTCTCCAAGCTTGCACATGCGTATGGCTATGAATGTTGTTACATGGATCACTACACGAGTGCCCAAAACATTTATGAATTAAAAGGTTCAACAATAATCAAAGCCTTAAACAGCATGCCCAATTGATTTACCTTGATTTTGCATGTATGCTGAAAAAAGATCCATGATCATGAAAGTGTTCACAGTTGCATTAGCTTTTCACAAAAACAAATTCCGCTGAAGCCGATGAACATATCAAATGTCAGGGTCTTTGAATGTCATATATTACTTCGATGTCAATATAATTATACACCCTAGACAAATATGTTCTCAATCAGCCGCCTCCTACCATTTTCTACGGATTTATATATTTGCATCTCTCTGCATAGGTAGGAATTGCAGGATCCAATGCCATTTGGTTTTCCAAGAGCATCTTGCATCATGCTTCTTCAAATCTCAGTATTCTTCATATCTTCAAAGAAGAAACACATACGCAATGCTGCCTTTATACTCGACATAAAAACCATAAAAATTCTTTGTAGACAACTTTGATGTCCAAACCCTTTTAGGCGAGCGTTAGGACAAATTATCATTGCAAGCTTAGTGCAAAACTAAAATTACATTCCTTCCGTAGTTTTTATTTTATTTTTAAATTACTAATGGAATTTTAAGTGTCTTTTAGTCGAATAAAAATTTCTCATGGTTTCACACCCCTTGTTGCTTAATTCCCCAATTTCCCCTGTGCACAAATCAGAACATAGGAAACACCATGTGGGGAATTTTTCACTTGGGGTATGAATGTATGATAAGATATGATAAATTCAAGACACATCAAAATTACCATCAATAACCATCTTACCTTCAGCTTCAGTGTACCTAAAGAAATCCTGTACAGAGAACAGTTTTTTCTTGTCCGGGTGCTCTTTCCCAGATCGCCCCAGATGCGGAACATACTCAATCAACTCCGCCAACGAAACTGTCGACAACGTTGACCGCAACCGCTCCACATTCGAAAGGGGTATATTCAACAACCCATTTGCCAGCTTCTGAGCAGGATTAGTTTCCGAACCTTCCTTGGTATTCCTGTCATCAGGTGACGCATCGTGCTCATCGTCCCTCACAGAACTAGCCATATCAACCAAACTAGTCGGCGTCCCTCCGACTCTAGCAAACCCTATGTTCGACAGAAAACCATCCACATCTGCCTTCCGTCCCTTAATCATACCCTTGATAGCCTCCACATGGTCAAACTTCGGAACACTCTTCTCTTCGAAAACACGAAGACTCCGCACGAGACTATCCACAGCGCAGCACAATAACAGCTCCAGACTCAAACACTTCTCCTTCTCAACACCTTTCCGGCCCGATTTCGCATCCGAAGGACCGAAAATCACATCTTTCTCGCCACATTGCTTCCGGTAGCCCTTCTTAAACGGCGCCGGAATCGCCTGCACGAATCCATTGACGAGAACAGACCAAGGGAGACAACTCGCGCACGAACCCTCGCCGTCGGTCTTCCCCTTGAAGGGGAGAAGGAGAACTAATCCATCGCCGGGAAAGTGGCGGGGGGAGGAGGTTCGGAATTGGGGGAGATTGGAGTGGCAATGGGACTCGAAATCCCTAACGGCGCGGCGGAAGGTGGACTCGACGGCGCGGAAGAGGGAGTCGAGGGGGTCGGGGGCGGAAACCATCACGTGATCGACGGTCGCATCAAGGGAGGGGTCTCGTGTCGTCGGAGATTCGGGAACGGAGAGGAAGAGGGAAGGAATTGGTTTTTGTGTTTTTTTATTTGAGGGAAGGGATTGGTGTTGGGAGAGGTGGAGAATTGGAGAAAGGGTTGTTTTGTAATTTTCATTTCTAACTTGTTTTTTGTATGTTTTGTGAAATGATTCCTTTGAAAGCTTGTATTTAATTTTGGTGCGTTTGGATATAGCCCAAATTCGTGAAGAAGTTGTGATATTTGAATTTCAAACAATATCAATTAAAAAAACAACTTATTGAAAATTATCTTTCGTCTTTGTATTTTGTTAGTGTCATGACTTATCGCATTGAGGCAAATGTGAGTTGTTGTTTTTTAAAGGATTTCGAAAACAATATGCGAAAATGTGAAAAAGTGTCCATGAATACAAGGTTTTGTAGGGCTATGTCTGCAAAGCAATAAATGTCTTCGACTTTCGACTCTTTTCTTATGGTTTTTAGTTAAATGTGGATAACGCAGAGGTGGAGGTGACGACGGCGCCGTGTAGGATTGTTGCCACGTATGCATAAGTGGGTATCAGAACAGAAGACAGCACGAGAACAGGAGAAGATGAGATTGGATGAGAGATGTTGGATACCATCCGTTGGATTTGGGGACTTTCCATCGAATGGATATAACTTAACCGCAGGTTAGAAAGCATTATTATTATTATTATTATTTTCAGGAAACAAAGCACTATCATTATCTATCATTTCGATAAAGTATCGAGATATTGTTATTTCTTTACTAAGCACATTTACTTGCATGCTTGACTTTGTTTTTGTTTGCGTGGAACTTCTAAGTGCATACGGCTTTATTTTGATTTTTTACAGGTTTTTCTTTAAATAAAACCAATATATATATAGAAATTCTCTAGTGAGTTTAAGACTTAATTTTTCTAAATTATGTCCCACAATATCCACCACTTATTTCAAATTGTAAGTTAAATTAAAAAAAACAGTTATGCTAATGAATGATGAGATTAACTGTAAATAAGATCTAATTGTGAGATTGTAGGGAACTTAAATTAAATTTGATGAGTCATGATCTCACTAGAACTTGACCATATATATTGACTTCTTTGTAGAAAAGGCTAACCAGGCAGTAGGCACCACTGTGTGAATTAATTTAGACATTTATCGTAGGCCTGTGGAAATGGAAAAACAGACTTTAGCCCATGTCAACCACGATTCTTCAGTTAGCCCATAAATTGCCTTGCCATAGTCTTTGGTCATGTCAGTATGTCACAGGGACAAACGAATGTTTATAAAAAAGTCAATAAATTTTCGAAGGATATAATATAAATCATTATGCTTTCGTTTGTATTAAGCTTTAAACTAGTGCTTTGAACCTCTGATCCTCGTGGGTTCCTCAATAGAGATAAATAGTTGTCAAGGAATACAGATCTGTCAAAACGTTATAGCAAGTAATGTTGAAAAATTACCATATTTAGTTAAATTAGTCGACTTTAGAATAAAGATAGTGAGTACAGTACAACAAAGCTCCATTGTATAGTTGCATGGCACCTTAGGTATTTCATTAAATTATGGGTTTTTTTATTATATTGTAACGCATTTACAGAGTACTAGCTAATGTGACTATGTGAGTATCCCAATTTTAGTGGGCCAAAATTATGGGCAAATTAATTTTAGCAATCATTTCGCTTCTTTGTCACTCCAAAACCAAACTAACCTAAACAACTTTGTCTTCTTGACTTTGTCACATGCTACTATTATTTTATAGCTCAAAATTAAACCCACGTTATATTGCAACGTGAGATCACAATTTTAACGATTAAAGTCATGCAAAAAATGGAAAACAACGAATCATATGAGTAAAAAAACAGAAATTTTCACCAATCCTATGTACTCCCCTAACATATGAAAATTTAAAAGATGGAAAGAAAATTGTAACATCTTCCTCTTTTTTTCTAACGAGACTCTCTAACTCTCTACCTCTGGTTGGCTCGAAAAGAAGAAATATTGTTATTGTGGATTGCAACCGAGCTTCTGGGTACGTGGACGCGCCAGAGCATGACACGTGAGCAATCATCTGGAAAAGCCATAACCTTGCTCTCATCCTCGAGGAGTGCTTGCTGGACGAACTTCATAGAATCCTACAAAACCAACCATAACACTTTGATAACCACAACCGTAATTATTTTACTAATTACACCACGAAATTAATTTAACGTGCACAAAGTTACATACCTGGGTAGTGTCAGGAATTGAAGAAGAACGACCCCACCTCTCGGGGTCCCAAAGAATGGAGCTGTTGAATGCAAAACTTGATACGATTCTGTTTATGATGTTGTCGTCGTTAGGGTCGTGGAAATGCCACCCGACCACCTCCGACAACTGGCAGACCGGCCCTTCGATGGCCACTCGCTTCCTGTTCGACGACACCGACGCTACCGGCCACGTCCCAAATGATCTGAGAAGTTGAAAAAAATTTATAAGTCCACATGCAGGGATGGTTCTGGAAATTAATAATGGACCAACTTTGACATGACCAATTCTCTTAATTTGGACGTATAGTTAGTAGATCTTGGTTGTAGGCTCATTCGCTATTATCTCACGTTGGTAAAGTTGGCTGGTCATTTGGAATAAAAACAGCTTTAGATGAAGAAAGGGAAGTAGCTCCTAACTAATACATTAAACAATTTCACCGGGATAATCATCGAAGAATCCGAGTTGTTACATCTTGATCATGACTCCAGTATCCATATGATGATTGTAACAACTAGGCGAATATCAAATTAAATAAATGGTTGGTCATTATTTATCCACACACTACAATAATATATGATATATGACGAGACAATGGTCTAATAATGGGACCACGGCAAACTAATCAAACTCAGAAATCAACATAAATCACATTAAATAAGATTCCTTGATCAAGAAAAACTATTAGGAAAGAAATCATACTCAATATCTCGAATTTCCTCGAAAAAATCGAGGTCGTAGACGTTGGAGAGGTCGGCGAAGTGGACAATTCCATCGAGCCTGTGGTGCTCAATGTGGGCAAGAGCCAATTTCCTTTGGTGCTCGACCTCGGCCGTAGCATCCGTGAAATTCTCACCGAAAACAACATGTCTATACATAATTCCGGTCATCCGGAGCATCTCGGCCGTCCGTTGTGACTCCAATCGGGAATCTACAACCATCCAAAGCAACGGCGCCGGCACGAGCCTCAAAGTGTGAGCCAATCTCCCTAGCAAGGCCGGGTTAAAAGTGTCGTTGGTCGCGGTCGTTGTCACGATAATAAGTAGTTTTGGAGGCTCTACTTGTTCGTCCAATTCTTCCTCAGCATTGGTTGTTGCATTCGATTCGAGAGCTACGGAAGAAGTTATGGACTGGACCATGAGACTCCGGTTGAGGTTGGCGTTTTCTTCGGATTCCAGAGGCGAAGACTCGGGTGTTTTGGAGTGGAAGAAGGTGTTGGTAGTAGTGGTCGGAGCGAATCCGGTGAAGAAGCCCATGACAAAGCATAAGGCGAAGTGGAGGATTGCTTTCTTCCAGAGGAGATCTTTTTTCTTGGACCGGTCGCTCGAGCCCATGCTGGCCGGAGCAAAATTTTATCCGGCGAGGATGTGGGAGTAGTGGTTGATGAATGGCTTCCTGTTTAAAATAGGCGGGAGGGGTTTTGTTCCATTCTGATATTTATGGCTAGTGATTGTGGGTTTTCTTCTAATTGCAAATACCCAAATAGGGACTTGTTTTGCATAAGAAAATATCACTAATATCCTTAATCTTTTCTGTTGATATCTTAAGAGATTGTTCAGTTCAAACTAAAAATTCACTTGTATTCTCATCTAGAACTGATCTTAGAGTTCATTTTTTTACATGTTTAAAAATACGTAGAACTAGAATGTTATGCTTGTTGCATTGATTAGATACTCATGAAATTATTCATAGCTCACAATAGTTAATAGTGGTTATAGTAATTAGAATGGACACCACCAAAAAGACTATAGTGATGGAGCTGGAAAGAAAGTAAGGTGGTACTTGGTAGTAATCTAGTGTTTTCCTTTTGAAATGGGTCTGATGTTTGTTGGTGATTTGCCTGTGAAAGGTCATCCCTTCAGGTTAAAGAAACATGTTGGGCAAATATAGTGGTTGGCAGTTTCAAAAAGAAATATTGGTGGGCGATTGGAACCATTCACCTAAGTGGGGGCAAGTGGTCAGGCTCAATCAGTAAACAGCAGTAGATTCTATGTCTATTTCCATCGAGAGTGGCTTTCATGAATGCAACTGCCTTGTTGCATTCAGAAGAGATAAAAAAAACACTCATTATACTTATGAGCTCCAGGACAAGCCTTGGACATACCACTATAGATTTCCGACATGTGATTGTAGGAGACGTTGCAGTTGAGCTAACTCGGCTTGGCGAAGTAATTCGATTGATTTTATGATAACTCGGCCTGGGATTGATTTTGAGAATCATATGAATTGAAGAGCTTTTTGCAATAAGACTGAGATTTAGATGGGAATGTGAAAGTGACTATTTTAAAGGCCATTGCATTTGTCTTGTTATTGTTTTACCATCAAATAAGTGGTGAGTTTTAACTTTTAAGTAAAAAGACAGAATACAAAAGTTGAATTGAATCTATGTTATAGCATTGTTTTTCAAGACAAGATGTGATTGTTGTTTTCTTGAATTTCTGTTTGTTAGAGATAGTCTGGGCATATAAGTTGAAGGATTCCTTCACTTGTTGTCAATTAATTTTGAGTTGGATATCCTATTCTTATATGGTATCAAAGTCTGTTAAGGCACAATAACCAGCTTGACACTTCACTTTTTGTTCCCTCGTGTGACACAGAATAAATTACCTGGTTACACGTACGAGGGAGTTTTAGAGATAGTCATACATCGCTTAAATGTGGACTTTCTCCTAGAAATATAAGTTGAAAAATACTTCCACACATTGTCAATTGGTTTTGAGTTGGATACCTTGTTCTAATACTGTTCCTTTGAAGATATGTTGAAATTTGAAATTACTTTGGTGGTGGTTATGTAACGTTCCGTCTCCCAAATGTTAAATATCAATCAATATAATACAAAGACATCATTTTCAAAGGCATCCAAGAGATTATGGATGGAAGCTCCAACCAACCTAATTAGCAGGCGCTGTCCTCGTATTGCCAATCCAAGCTGATGAAACCAAACAAAAACCACACACAAAGCCAACAAAGACCTACAAACTCAATCACTATTAGTCCATCAGTAACTTAAAACCTCCGATTGCCGGTCACGGTTCGGATTGGAACAAAATGTCCTTAATGGAGCTGTTATTGACGTAAGAAGACGTTGAGTCTCGTCTCGGTCCTTCTGAAACTGGGAAGAACAGTTGTTTCTTGGCAGAGCTGATGAAAGGTCTGCTGTGAGCTTCACTACTCAATGGGCTCCTCAACCGTGACTTCAGCCTTGCCGACTCTGTAGGAGTCATGTAATTTGGAAATGAAGGAGAGCTCATGAGGCTCTCGTCGTCTCTTACAGAAGATCCTGCAATACTACGACGCCGAATTCGCTCGGATCGTACGCTGCAGAGACTTCTTGAATCGTCTGATGCGCACCACTTGCCATTCGGGCTGGCAGATTTTATCCTTCTTTCCATTATAGATGGCATTTTTGATGGAGGGGTTGAAGCGGACTGGAGGCTCGAAGGTCCGCTAGAATTATTTGCATCCATTTTCATAATTCTGGCTGCAGCACTTTGGCTTGGACTTCTTTCCGATGCATGGTCGTTACAAGTTTCCTTCACTGACATGCTATGACTCTCCCGAGGACTAGCGGCCACCCAACGTTCCAGCCAACTCCAACCCCATTGCGGGTAGTTTGGATCCGTGAACGTCAAACTTGATGACTTGGAACTAGTCTTCAACTGATGCATGGGTCATTGTGAATTCTAAGTTTCAATAAGATGGATGGGTAATTGTGGTTTTAGAAGGGAAGACAATTACCTGACGAGTAAATGCATATGCCAGTGCTCTCTCTCTTCGAATAGCTCCTTCATGTTTCCTAACTACACTTGATTGAGTTTGCGATTTATATTGCCGACTGTCATCCCATTGTTCCTCCATCTGTAACGCGAATAAGATCAACAGTCCTATAAGTAGTTTATAAATGTATAAAACCCAATGAAATGGCCACTAGACATAAAAACCTAATTGAATGCTAGTTCTGCTTTTTGAATAATACAACTGTACTTGCTCTCAAATATGGAAGATAGGAACGTTTAGATTTTATAAACTGATTTTATATATCAAAGAAAAACTAAACAAATATTTATGGCAAAATAAATAGTTTTCTGTTTCCACCTGAAAAAAAAATGTAGAAAAGTGGTGATGTTGCTCATATTCATGAAATCAAAGGGTAGGTTTCATTCATCAATCATCATGCACCAAAAAGTATGATGGTAAATTAAATTTTCATGAGAAAATGAATTATAGGGGTCTGTTTACTAAAAGAACAAGTTCAAAGATCACTAGTAGCCAAAGAAATTAATAATTTAAATGTAGAGATCATTTCATAGAACTTACAGATTTGCTCAATGTGTAAGCCTCCCTTTCATGTTTCCTCTGGAGGCGTTTCCAAAGTGCTAGATTTTTGTCTACCGTTCTAGACCTCCTAACTCGAATCTCCGATTGGATTCTTCCTAGAGTCCGTATGCAACGCAATGTGGTTGCTGCCTGCTGTCGGATAACATCTCCGTTCATCGTGGATTTCAGCTTATCCATCCTCCTTAAGTCGCAAAGATCTCTTCTTGCCTACAACAGGAAAATTGAAATGTAACATGCTGCGGAAGGACCATGGAGGGCATGATTTCCTGAAAGACGAATGCAACGCAAAATCCACATCAACTAGAAACATAGTTATTTATTAATTCTTCAACGTAAAAATCTATAACAACCCAACCTCTATGGTATAGTTATGCAAACTACGTCTCACCTAAGTATTTAATTCCTGAACCAAAAAATATCTCACTTAAGTACTTGGGGTTTATAAGATGGCGAACCTATCAAATTTAACGTGGTACCTTAGCAAATCAATCGGCCTGTGGGCATCACTACAACCATTGTCATCTTTGCGTGCAAGAGAATGCTAAATCCTTGCTGATATTTAAGCGTCTATTCTTCTATTCTCTGATGGGAACTCTGGAATGAGAATGCTAACATCAGCTCAACATCTTTGTACTGAGCACTGTATGGAGCTATGAAGCATGTCTATATTTAATGTAAGGTCATTCAATTCATCAAATGCTTGAGGTTGTAGTGTTGCTATAAGTTGTTAGGTGAAAGGAAAAGGAAGTTATACAATAACCTTACCTGTGCATACTTTGAAGGAAATTGGTTTTATATCTGGTGTACGAAATAAATTTAGAGTCTGAACATTTATTTGTCAGACTTCCTACATAATTTGCAGTTCACAATTGCAACATGTTGAGCACAAAAGGTCAATCAGTTGATGTACATTATTACATATCACACACTACACCTTGTCTTCTTGACTATGAAAAATACCAAAAAATAGTTCTACTACAACTATAGCAATTATCCTAATTCCTTGCACTTTTGAATCGTGACACTAGTAAACTCAAGAAGTGAAGAAGCACATAAATTAGTTCTCAAACTGAGATTTGATTATTACCTGCCAACCACGTGAAGCTGTTTGAATTTTGATAGCTGCAACTTCTTCTCTTGATTTTTCCGACACATTTACGGGATGTGATGTGAGCCGAACAACCTCCGCAGCGGCCTGTGCTGTGGCAATTGCTGCAGAATTGACATCCTTGTTCTGTCCATGCTCTGAATCTGTTAACTTAACTTCCTTTGGATGGGAAGGACGCGACGAAGCCGTGTAGGAATCGTCAGACTTGGGCTTGCCAAGATGCCATTTCTTCTTCAGTTTTGGGGTTTTCTGGATAACAATTAAATTTTGGGAAAAATTATAATCTCACAACAAAAATCACATTTTAAAGTTTTTACGAGATATTTGAGCAGAAGAAACCTACATGTTCATCAACATTCTGTTCTTTGGATACGAAGCATAATGATCTCAGCAACTTTCTCCCTTTCGACATCCTCTTCTTAAATCAATTTTCTGGAAGAAGAAAAATGTTCTTGCACAGTATAAACAAATAGTAAGGAGCAACCAGAGAGCCGAAATCACAAACAACACAATTTCTGCCAAGAAAACATAAACCAAGCGAATTACGAACACAAAATCGTCAGTACAAGAGCATTTTTGCACTAAAATTTTCTAAAACAAAAAAGACTTCTACTTTGGGGGAAAAAAAGAAGAAAAAGGGAACAAGAACTAAGAACCAGGAATTGCCTACTTACTCTACCCAAACACACACACAGAGAGAGAGATCACAATCAAGGAAACTTCTATAAAAAAAACTACAGTGATAAAAAAGCTGACATAAAAACCAAAGTTAACCCATCAGAGAAATACAGGGAAAGATCGAAACTTAACCCACCAAAACACCATCAAACAACTAAAACACAGAAACCCACTTCCCAATCTCCCAAAACGAAAGGAAAAACCCACACTTCTGCCCAAACAAAAAGGCAACCAACTCCTAAAAAAATAAGGGTATCATGAAAAACATGTCTGTCGGGAATTGGAAATCAATACATACGTACCAAGTGGCTTGTCTGGTTGGTGTGATCTTTGTGGTGTTTTTGGATTAACCAGTTTGATGAGAGAGGACAAGTTGCAGCAGAAGTCTCGTTATTTCTAGTTTTGCCATGGAAGTGGTGCAACTTGGAAATATCATTGAAAATGACATTTATACGGATAGTGAGGGAATCATGGGCAAATGGGATGATTCGTATACAAGTGTTGGGACTCACCAGAAGTGTGTGTGACATCAGATTCTCTTTTTATCTTTTCTTGACCGTATGAGTGGGACAAAATTATAAAGTTTAGAAGAAGAGAAAATCCATTTTTCCTCTTTATCTTCTTTTGTTGACCCTGTTGATTGCGTACAACGTTATAAAGTTACGGAAAAATTAGATCTCCGCAACCAATCAAATGGCTAAAATTATTTGCTGACCCACAGATTGCTTTTGACTTAAATATTTAGTCATTTGGTTGTTTGTGGAGATCATTGTCGCATTCATTATACACGGAGTGGAAATCAGAGGTTAAGGTTTTGCACTTATAGGCTTTATATTTGTATTATTTATACTTCTTCCTAAAGAAAGCATGATTGTTAACTTTCACGTATCAAACGCTTTGTAGCATCAATCTTTGTTCACATCCAAATCCTCAAAGTTAAATTACTCGGCAAACTTTTAACAACACTTTTCTTGCTGCACACAAAAGGCAACCTCAGAAACTCTCCAATCTTCTTCACATCCTCCTTTGGATGTTCGATCTCCAGCTTAATTACATTGAAACGTCAGTATATGTCTATGATTAAATACACATTGTAAGTTGTCATGATAACACCTTAGATATCAAAACACCAATTATAATATAAAAAAATAGTCGACTGATTTTTATTATTTTTTGATGTATGGGTTGTAGAGGCCATATGCGTCTCGTTTGTTCTTGTAGTTCTCTATGACGGTCAGAGCGTGCCTTCATGGGTGGAGTTCTCTTCGGCTTTCCATGGCGAAGATCAAATTCCATTTGCTTCTCACACATTCCTGAATCAAGAAACCATTACTGCAAAAATAAAAAAATAAAAACGTTTGCATAAAAATATGAATACAAAATTATCGGAGTCCATTGGAACTTTGTTAAAAAAAGAAAGGAAAAAAGGAGTCCATTGGAACCAAAAGCCGGACCACAAACCCGAAGGCAGGCCCAGGCTCGAGTCCACGCCCAAGAAATAGGCACCAGATTAAAAATATTCGTCAGACTCATCATTGCACTTTGACATACTAATGGCGTTCTTTTATTGCATATAAATCTATGATAATAAATTTTAAAAAATGGTTTCTCTTTCGTATGGAAATCTAAGATTAATTCATATTTTATTTTTCATCTACTTGATTGGTCTGCTTAAATGTATCACAATATAAGAGTTCTACCATTCGATGTTTTCCCTTCATCCTTCATCCTACACCTTCTTAAGTGTTGCTATAATCCTATTTTGGTTATTTTTAGATAAGGTAAGATGAGGCGTTGTGATGGAAGAAGTAGTGATCGTGCGCACGTTGGCTTGACAAGTGGTGGACAATTTCGGATTCTTATGGTTTTCGATTTTGGTGAACCATTTTGTTTTCTTCTATTTTTTGGTATTTTCTTTTGAAAAAAATTTAAATGTCAAAATTAAATACCAAGTTTTCAGCTTGAATAAGTGAAATCTTGCATAAAACTCCTTAATTTTCTTCAAATTCTCGGTTCCCGACCCCCACCTCAGAGTGCTTGACAATGCTCGATAATAGTGGCGGCAAGTATCGTGGTGGCGTCGGTGAAATCTCTAAAACATATAACTTTGCAAATACTAGTTTTTTCAAAACGAAAACGAAACTCATATGACTTCAGGGGTGATAAATTTTATACGTTGTTCACTGGTTTGTCCATGTTATTTGGCATTTCTCACTTCTAATGATATATCATTTTTTTATACTTTTAATATCATTTCCCTGCCAACAAACTTTCATATAAGATCCGAAGTACTTTCTCACACACTAACCAAAAATTCAAACGCTAACTTACCAAATTAAGTTGACTTAAGTGAAAATAACTAATATACACGTCTATCTTTTGGACTCTGCCAACTCTTATTGCAAGCCTGTGATTTTTATTTTATTTTTTCGTTTTATTAATCACTTCTATCTTTTACGGAACCACTAACATGATGCTTCCATCTTAAAATTTTCTCCACTTTCCTTCCATTTTCTAAGTGGGAAGAAAAGAAGAAGATTCAAAGAGTTGCATGCGTGTAAAGTAAAGGTAACTAAACCACATGTAGAGACAAATGTCTAAAAAACAAAAGGTTTCTCATGAAAACTAACTTCTATTACTCTATCTACCTCTAAAAATTTAGTATGTTTCTTGATGGTAAGGATGGACTTGGCGTGTTTCAAGGTTATAATAATAACCACATGTAGACAATATCTAATTTTTTTGTCATGAACATCAACTTCTATACCGTCCCCTAAAATTCGTGGTGTTTCTTGATGGTAAGGTTGGATTTGTCGTATTTTGAGATTAATAATCTTTAACAAAAGCAAAACAACCACGTCTTCTGATCCATCCGATTTGATTCGACAGTCGTATAAAAATCACCTCTAATAATTCCTACAAAACACAGTCGCCCACAACACATGCATAATTAACAATGGAGTGCATGTGTAATGGACAAAAAATAATGAAGGTTGCTGCGGACCGGTTACCCCTAACCATATATATTTTGACCCCACTCTATCCACACTCGTACATGTGGTCTTTTATGAAAACGCTTATAATTTTTTATTAATTTTAAGAGTAGAAGAATACAAGAAACATGAATCCCCCATACCCCAATCATTCTAAAGATCGACTAGAGGATGATGTGTTTGTGTGCATCTTGTCAAGGAACTTGTGACATTTTGGAGAACATTATGTTATTCTCTTGTTCAAAACACAAACAAAAAGTACTAAAAGGATAAAAAAAATCTTGTATAAGTATGTCTAATAACTATATATATACACATTAAACATCAACATAACCCCAATGTCTCAGAAGAGGTTCCCGTCTAAGCGAGGTAATGGGGTCGGATGTACGCAACATTACTACTGTAAAACAGTGAGGTTGTTTCCAATTGACCCAAAAGATGCAAATGCAACTGACCATCTGCGATTCCACAGTAAAAAAATGCAGATCGTTTAAATAGTCATTTGATATAGTACATGATGCTTCAAATGTCAAAAAATAACTTAATCTTTGACACAGTGGAAATTGACAACTAATAACTATATTTATATTGTATAAAAATCATTATGTATAACAAAACTAAACAATAGTCATTATATACTAGAAATTTTTCTTAAGATTTTCCATTACATTTGAGTGACACGCGCCCAAACAAAAGACGAATCCACTTTTTTGGTTTTCTTTTGACCTAAAAAAATATTTTCTGATAATTTCTAAGTACAGAAATATAACCTTAATTTGTATGTTGTATATATGTTTGGTTGCTCTTGCGCAACTAGTGTAAGATTTAACTTACAAATTACACCCAAAAGAGCAGGAGGAACTGAAGAATAATAAAAAATGAAACCTTTGGCTTAAGTTCTAAGTTCTAACGGTCCATTTTGATAACTTATGGTTTAAATTTTATTTATTTTAAACCATAAGTTAAGGTCAGATGGTTAAGGTCAGATGACAGCATCACAGTGAGCGCGAGGCCACTTGGGAGATCGAGGAGGAAGTTCGGAAGCAATATCCGGAGCTCTTCGGTGAGTTACTTTTCTGATTTCGGGGCGAAATCCTTTTAAAGAGGGTGGATTGTAAAGACGTAAAGTGAGAGAGAGAGAAGGTATGGGGTGGAGTATAGAGGGAGGTATGGTTGGGGTGTAGGGTTGGTGTGGGGTTTTGGTTTAAAAACCACACAACTCATCTCTTCTTCTCTTTTTCTCCATTTCTTCCCCACTCACCACCATCTCACCACCTTCCTTTGCTTCCGGCGGACCAGGGGGAGAGCTGGAGCACCGACGACGCGGAGAAGAGGCGTCGTAGGAGGGAGCTCGAGAAGAAGAAGCTAGAAGTGACGCCGGAGGAGGAGGAGCTCGCCGCACACGTCTTCTTCACGGTGAAAGGTATGACAAGTCTTCATATTAACTCCCCAAGAGGTGTGGGAGTGTAGGGGGCGGCGTTGGTGTCGTTTCCCCGGCGAAACTCAACTAGACAGAGGTTGAAGACGCTCTGTTCGGTCGACCGGAAGTGTGGTTCGGTTGACCGAACGAGGTCTGTGTGATGCATGTTCAGGAGGAAAATGTATGTTCGGTCGACCGGTAGTTGGTCTCGGTCGACCGAGTTTAGTATATATTTGCTTACTGCCCGAAAACGGTCGAACGACGTCTGTGTGACGGTCGACCGTTTATGCCAATTTTTAACGAGAATATTTTATAAGGGTTATATTAGTCCGGTCGACCGGTGGTTGTTTCGGTCGACCGATCCCAGTAGATAGGGTAGACAGACCTTCGGCCGACAGAGTGTGTGTCTCGGTCGACCGAACTGCGCAAAGTCGGTCAAGAGCGTTGACCATCTAAACGGTCGACCGCTCGTTGTGATTCGGTCGACCGACCGCGTGCAGTTTTCTGCAGTGAAGTGCCTGTAGATCGGTCGACCGGAAGAGAGGTTTCGGTCGACCGAATGCTGTAGGCAGGATTCAGGCAGTTTTCCTTATCAGTTGAACGGACCCTGGTTTGACCGATAGGATATATATGTATATAAAATGTATAGCGTAGACCTTCCAAACGGTCGACCGCTAGATTTGACCTTGTTCAACTGGTGGGTCGAATTATCTTTCCTTGGTGGATTTATCCACACACAAGACGTCGAGTTTAGGCGACTACCGGCTGCCGAGCCCACGGTCGATCACCGGACCTCGGAGCTACGGATTTCACCTACGACGAGAGCGTATTTCTGTTGGACCCCTTGAGCCTGTGCGGCAGAGAGATGCCTTCCATGCCTGTGCGGGTGGTAGATGCCTTCTTCCTTGTGTAGGGAGGGGTTGCACTTTCCGTGTGTCGGAGAGCGAGGTCACTTGTGCCTGTGCGGCCGAGAGACGCCTTCTTCCTTGTGTAGGGAGGGGATGCACTTTCCTTGTGTTGGAGAGCGGAGGCAGTCAGTGGGCCCGAGGCGGATTTGCATTGCATGAGTATTATTTGGCATTTTCGTCTGTATTTCTGTTTATGATAGGAGATGTTGGCATACGGGGTTCCTTGCGGGAACTCAGGCAGATTTTATGTTTCATTTTCAGGGAGTAGGCAGTCGTAGGTTGGTGGTGACCGAGGGGAGTACCTCCGGGATCGGATCCTGTCTTCGTATCTTTTTGTAGAGGTAGCGATTACAGTAGTTATGTAGTAGACTTGTAATCGCTCTTTTGACACTCTGTATTATGACTTCCACGTGGAGATATATTTATATATTAGTATTCAGTTGACTTTAAGTAACGTGCCCTTGTTGACCGTTGACGGTCGTATGTTGTATGTTTATTTTGAAAATTTTCTTCCGCTGTTTCGGGACGTTACACAACTAGTGTAAGATTTAACTTACAAATTACACCCAAAAAGAGCAGGAGGAACTGAAGAATAATAAAAAATGAAACCTTTGGCTTAAGTTCTAAGTTCTAACGGTCCATTCTGATAACTTATGGTTTAAATTTTATTTATTTTATGAGACATTATATATCCTCGAAAACCTTTGTCTGTTAGCTAGCATTCACATTTCCTAGTCGTCTAATCACCTTATAAATTACCAGATAAACGCTAAATGCTTAGATGGTGATTAATTCACCCTGAATATTTGGTTGCCGCAGATCGACTGCAGTTCTGTGTGATCGTGGCACACTACGACTCCCATGACGAACCTTATCTATTATGGACATGTCACGTTATAAACACAACCAACAACTATCTTCCATTACTGTATAACCTTACTCACCATGTCTCAACTTTCCACACTTGAAGCTGATGAAGAAGTGAAGAGAACAGAACCTACGAAAGATGCAAATCTATTGTTTCAACTTTTCCAGTGGTGGAAATACACAAACTCGCTTTGGGTTGGCACAAGGAAGAATCATACTACAACCGAGTGTCCAGTTTGGTGGGATCAATGGTCGCGCAACGCCACTTCAAAGCTCGCCCAATAGACATCATCCTCGCCAGTCGCTACCCTCCCTAACTCCGGAACAACGTGGGCCAAAGCCCTTCTCCTCGCGACCGCCAACCGTTACTCAGATTGTTAGACCCTAACCCTTGATTAGGGACTAACCCCAGGATTAGTGGATGCTTTGCATGGGGAAGGGAAGACGGAACAACGACGGTGATGGGTGTAGAGGGTGGTTACTGTTGGTGGTGTGGTTGAGGAGAAACCATCACTTCTTGTCTTCATTTCTTCCTTTCTCCTTCACACAAACCTCTCTCTCACCTTCTCTTCCTTGTCCGGCGTCCCAGAGATTGTGGAGACGGCTCCGACGGATGGTGTCGAGCGTGGAGTCGAGGAGGTGGACGTGGGGTGCGTGTGATCGGAGGTTGCGGTCGGCGGGAGACGTTGAGCGAACTCCGGAGTGCTCCGTCTTCTTCGTGAGGTATGTCGGCTTTTAGTGTGGTTTTGTTGTTTCCCCACGTTGGTGGGAAGTTGAGGTTGGTCGCGGGAGGTCGGAGACCTCTTTGGCGACGAGAAACGACGTAAAATCCTTGGCTGGCGCAATGTTGTTGTCGACCAACGGTGGACCAGTGCCTTCGGGCGGTCGACCGGTTTTACTGTTTTTCCCAACTTTAACAAACACCGGTCGAACAATGCCAATCTGGCGGTCGACCGATTGCATGTGTGCTGGTGAGTTGGAGGCTTACTGTCGGATTTCGGTCGACCGTCCATTGTCTTTGGTTCGACCGGAACTTAAGTGTATTTGATAATATTGCATGATGTTCGACCGATTTCGATATATTGTTCTACCGTTATATGACGTAGACTATTAGGATGACCGTGGTAGTTTTCGGTCGACCGGGACCCCTGAGTCGATCGACCGAATATACTTGTCGATTTTGACCAACTCCGGATTTTGACATTGTGTTCGGTCGACCGGTTTTAGACTGTTGTTCGACCGTTTGGACTTAAATGACGCGCAAAATAGTTCGACTGTTGTAGACTTTCGGTCGACCGAACCTATTGGGGAAAGCGACCGGTTAGGCTTTTTTGGTCGACCGTTTGTGTGCAGAACTGAATTCCTGGTCTTGTGTTGTGTCAACTCAGTCCACGGAAATCCGTATCCTCGCTTAGAGCGTGAGCCAGGAGGTGACGACGGGTACATGCTCGTGCCTGCCCAGGACCGTCGTGTGGAAGAGTGTGTGGACACTTGGGTCGTGCCACCTCCGTGATGGACCGTGTTGTGACGTGCTTACTCTGCGTAGAGTAGCAGACCTGGGGGATCGCGGATCCCAATGCGTGTTGACGCAATGCTCGTGGAGCATGATGACCCTGCAGACTACGGTCTGGACCCGTCCGATGTTGTATCGGACGTATATTGTACCGCCGAGGTTTTTGCCAGCGATGATGGTGCCGACAATGTTTCAGCTTGTGGTTGTGTCGTCTGATGTTGTGTCGGACGTATGTTGTACCGTCGATGTTGTGTCGGCGATGCCGCCGATGTTGTTCCGGTGATGATCCGCAATTGGACACCTATCTTGGGATGTTGACCGACCGGGCTACGGCTCCGTCGAGGTGGTGTAGACCACGTGGTTCTTTGCGCGGAAGTGCGGACGCTCCTCACCGATCCTTTTGGCTCGAGTAGTCGCGTGTGGGGGTGCGTCGCGTACTGTCCGTAAGACCGTATGTGCCTACGGTAGGTTTCCGAGAGAGACACATTGTTGTTGCTGGACCGATGTCCTTGTGGACCCTGTTGATGATACTTTTGTCGTTGGACTTAGGTCTCGTTTACCCTTGGAGGGATTTGATGCATTGCGGATGTGATATGACATGCTACTAGTATGATAGGTTCATTTACCGTATTGTTGCATTCATATAGGCGAGTTTGACATACAAGGTTTCCTAATGGGAAACTCAGACGTCGTTGTTTGATTCATGTTTCAGGACCGCAGTAGATTTTGTAGGGTAGTGACAGCGGGAGAACATATTTTGGGGTCAGGATCATCTTCGGACTCTTCGAGGTCGTCGTGATTGCTTGTACATGTCTTTCGTTATATTGTTGTAATCACGTCTTTTGACATACTTTGTTGTATTATTGGTGCACCGACTGTTGATTTATATGAGTAACATTCTCGTTGATGAGTTTTATCTGAGAATCTCTTGATTGTTTAAATTTTTAAATTTCCACTGTTTTGAAATGTTACACAGACAACCTATCGGCCAACTACACCCACCCTCACCAATGCATTCCCTTTCGGGAGTACATGGTGTACATCCCCAATAGCTTCTTGGACGTACATAATTCCCTCCTGTATCCACGTATGTTTTCGACACACGTTCCGTACCATGCTCTGCCCAAATCGGTGGTAGAATCGCAGGCCCGGATCGTCTACGTCTGGAGAGACCCCAAGGCCAACTTCAATTCCTATGTATTTTACATGGCTGATATTTGTAGAAAGAATTCTCCGGATCCAATTCCCATTGAAAAAATGTTTCAATTGTATTGCGATGGAGTTAGCCTTAATGGTCCGTTTTGGGATCATATCCTAGGCTATTGGAATTTGGAAGGCCTACAACAACATGTTGTTCTTGAAATACGAGGACATGTTGAAAGATCCAAATGAGCATGTCAAGAAGCTTGGGGAGTTTATCGGGAAACCGTTTACCGTAGAAGAAGAAAAGGAAGGTGTTGTGGACAAAATTGCCCATCTTTGCAGCATAGAAAACTCGAGGAATTTGGAGGTTAACAAGTCTGGCTCGACGAGAGTTGGAGATGTTGAAATTCGTCACACCTCTTTTTTCAGGAAAGGAGAGGCAGACGATTGGAAGAATCACCTTACACCTGAAATGGCTGAAAGAATTGATGAGATTACTAGAGAAAAGTTATATGGCTCTGGTCTTGCTCTTTAAAACCAATACTAAGTCCTATATATGTTTTACCATTTCCATTAAGAATTGTGTTGTTGTGGCTTGTCTACTTCCTTTCTGAATAACCAAGCAAACAATTGATGTTCCTGAGATGAATATCGGTGGATGTTGAAATGATGATTACTGTTACACTTAGAAATAAATTGAGGTTCTCAGACACCACTTATAATTCCATGCACATATTTTTTCAGTCATTAATTCTAGACCCACATCAAATTCACCTCTAATAATTTCAAGAAAAAAACAATTAACACTCCAACAATACATCCACAATAATGGACAAATCCAGCAATGAGGTTGGTGCGGACCGGTCACCTAACCAATTGATCATAACCATAAATATTGCCCCCACTGTACCTATGAATGGGTGTGGTTGGTCTTGCCCAATCACTCCACTAGCTTGCTCGTGATTGAATTGGCATGCATCATGTAGCGAATAGTTCCAATTTTTATTTCACTTTCACCTCATTTTATCTATTTTTTTGGTAGTTAGATTCGTGACTTGCGGTTAATTCGAGTTGAATTGTTTTTGAGAGAGAAGAAAAGGTAGTGGGTAGTGTGAAAGGCGCGTTGACTATGTAATAGCAATTGTCTCTGAAATCTATTATTTGAAGTAATATCTATTGACTAGTCTGAAAAAACATGCTAAACGACAGGTGTATATGAATAACATGGTTTCGCGTAAAAACACCAATTCGTGTATAATTGTTTTAGTCCCAGTATATATTTATTTTCGCAAGTCAACAAACTAAGCTTCATCGTTTGGTTTCATTTTTTCCATTCCATTAGGGTGTCTACGATTGTTGATTTTTTATTCTACTGTTGAACATTAGAAAGTTCTGGTTTTGGATCGTGAGAGTGTGAGACGAAGAGAATCGATTAATTCCGATTGAGGTTCGATCAGTCCTATGGTTCAACGCTTAAGGTTGACGTTTTGACTTTGAGCAAATTAACTCGGCCTATAAACGAAGGAAAATGTTTTCTTATTCTATTCTCTGATTCTCTCTCAATTGAAGTTCTGAAATGGTATTAATTATGTTAAATATTATTTGCATATAATATGCAGTAATGCTGCCGTCACCGGCCCCACCCAAGATAAAGTGCATGGGTGGTGATGAAAAACAGATCCATGCTATTGTGCAACTTGCACGTTCTCCCACATTCTACTTCCTAAACTTTACTTAAAACCTTTTCTACGAGAATCTAATTATGTAGGGCATTAAATAATGTATTTTGTTGTGTCGAAAGAGTAAAAGTTAGTTATTAGATTTATCATTTGTTTATGCTAACTAACCACCCCCCATGTGAATGTGTGATGATGCTTCATTCTCCAGGGACAGATGCTTGCTGATTAAAGAAGACCGTTCTTTACCCTGGATAGGAAGTAGGAACACATTCTATTTTAATTAGAAAGGGATTATGGGTTTATGATCGTGACTTCCTTACAATATTCCATGTAATCCTTATCCTAGGGATCATAAGCATTTGTGGTAACAAGCATTTCTAGAAGTATTTATTGACGAATAAAAATGTACTAAATAAGAAATACAATAACACATTTTTCTATGTTCTAACGAACTTTTAACGAATAAATTTTGTTTTAAGTAGAAAAGAGATTATTAAATTTCAAAAATGAAAAGCTTTGCCGTAATTTTTTTAAATAATAATCATTTTAAAAAAAAATCGAAAACTAATCCAAAAAAAATATATCAAAAGTACGTAGATCGCGGTTCGAACCCGCGATCCGCGCCACCACGGATCGCGGGTCCAAACCGCAATCCGTGTTTCACTGATCGCGCTATAAAAGCGCGTTCTGTCTGGGTTTTTTTTTAATTTTTTATTTATTTCAGTTAGTAAGTTTTTGAGTTTTCAGATGTATTCAGTTAATTTTTGAGTTTTCAGATTAACTTTTCAGTTAATTTTTGAGTTTTCAGATTAAATTTTGAGTTAAAATCAGTTAATCTCAACTAGTTTTTATTATCTTCTCGGGTTCGGACGACACTTCTCTTCTAGTTTTTCTTCCATTCGGAGCTCGCACAACACTTAATTCCCAGCTTATCTTGGACTCAGGTAAATTTTACACAAATTTTTTACTTAAGAATTTTTTAAATTAAGATTTAATTTCTTTGTTAAATTTAAATTATTTGGAATTGTTTTGTTATTTTCTATTATATTTAATTTTAAATATTAGTTGTAATTTTGTATCTGTTTATAATTAAATTAAATGTATATACATTTAAAATTTGTATAACGTACATTTACGAAATTTATTATATAATATAAGTATTTGGAATAGTTATTTATTATTTTCTGTTAAATTAAAATTGTAATATTAATTGTATTTATGTGTTAAATTGTTATAGCTTTCATTATTTCTATAACATGCAATTTGTCATGAAATGTACGAGTAAATTATTTTTTAATTATTATAATTAATTCTGTTTTTATTTTCATGAACAGTTGTTTTGACAAAATGAGTCATTTAAGTAGAAGTCGCTCTGTACAAAACGAACGTGAGTATAATGATGCAGTGGATAGAGAATCTATTTCCCCACTTCTCGGAATACCAAATTGCATGTTCAGAGTCAATGATATTTGCACAAATGTAAGTACCAAAAAAAGTATATTGTGATAATTTTCTAAATATTTAAATTACATTTTTTTAATTGATTTATTTTTCACAATATATTTGAATATATTATAGCCGGAGGGGGTTTTGGAATGTCGTGCACATCGTCCAGTAATTCCTTTCCACGATTGTTTTAGTCAAGCACTCAAAAATTTGGGATTATATCAACTTGCCCAAATAAAACATACAAGGACAGACAATAGATTGATTACTGCACTTGTAGAGCGTTGGCGTCCTGAGACTCACACTTTCCACTTACCGGTTGGGGAGGTTGGATTAACATTGCAGGATGTTAGTTGTTTGTGGGGTCTACCTATCAGTGGTATTCCAATAATCGGGCACAGTGATCGAGATAGTCGTGAGTTAATTAGAAATTCCTTCGGGATTGATATAAACGCCGAGATTATGAAAAAAGGTAAAAGAACGGTAGGAGGAGATGAGCCACAAATGTTCAAAGAGTCCGGATTTAGCATCAGTTTGCAATGGTTGCGGCTAAATTACGAGAATCTGCCAGAATTTCCCACAGATGAAGAAGTGGCACAATATACACGGGCTTTCATTTTAGATTTGTTTGGATCCATAGTTTTCCTTGATAGCTCTGGGACAGGTGTTCCAGTTATGTATTTGAGGTTTTTGCAGGTGTTGGACAAGCCGATAGTATACAATTGGGGTGCGGCCGTGCTTTCATGTTTATATCGCAACTTGTCTATTTCATGTCAAACTGGAAAAAGGAACATTGGTGGCGCATTGTTACTTCTTCAACACTGGTCTTGGACTCGGTTTCCCGTAGCCCGACCGAGACACGTGGGTCATACTGAGCGTTTAGGTGGAGAAGACCTAGACTCGCGACCTCCATTTGCTATTAAGTGGCAATACCCACAGAGTTATGAGGTTAGTGTCGCACATAATTATCTTACACATTACAGAAATGAATTTGAATGTATGTTGGATGAGCATGTAAACTGGCAGCCGTATTATGAAAGTATGATGTCGCTTCCTGGCCGGGTATTTACTATTGATGCTGCATATTGGCTTGCGAGAGTGCATTTGATTCATTTCTGGATGATTTCATGGCATTATCCAGAAAGAACTATGAGACAATTTGGATTTTAACAGACGACGCCACCGCCAGAACCTCATCCGTGGACAGAACTCAAAAGACTTGATAAGATAGTACATGCGGCCCGACAAAGAGATGATTGGTCAGCGAAGCATGAAATTTACATACGAATGTGGGAAAAACCGCATATTCTTCACGAAGGTCGACCATATGATCCGAGAGAAAATTGACGGTATCGTTAGTGGTTTCAGCATAATGGTATGTACACAGTCTACATACGACGCCAAATAGAGTTCGGTTTGGAAAGGCCGTTGCCACCCCCACGTGATTCTATTGAGGACTTAGGTTACGTTCCTGGTGGACCACGTATTCGACGTATGGTATGTATTTTGAACGACTTTGACGGTTATTGTTTGTTGTGTTTTACTATCTAATTTTCAAACTACAATTGCAGGGCTTACGTGGTATTCAACGGGCTAAATTTGTTATCAAACAGTTGTACAAACGTGGAACTAAGGGACTGTGTAAAATGTTGCTGAAGAGTCACCAACTCGATGCTGTCGATTGCGATCAGGTGCACGAATTTGAAAGAGTACTGTGCGATGCTGGATTACCTAGAGATGTGGAGTCGATTCCTGAAGATGATGATGGTAATAATGAGATTCGTGATGACTGCCCTGTACCTAGAGTTGCAGACCAAACAACATATAGTTTTAGGCTATCCAATGCATCTTACGATGATTTTGTCCCAGATTCATCGCAGTTTAGAGGTTCATATACATACGATGACATTGGAGCAGGACCATCGCAGCCAACGCAGTTTGGATCTTCTGAAACATATGGTGACATTGGAGCAGGACCATCGCAGCCAACGCAGTTTGGATCTTCTCAAACATATGGTGACATTGGAGCAGGACCATTGCAGCCAACCCAGTTTGGATATTCTGAAACATATGGTGACATTGACGTAGGACCATCGCAGCCAACGCAGTTCGGGCTTTCCCAGATTCCCGAAGATTATCCAACTTATCAGACACCTGGTAGTAATTATGATACCCCTCAGTTGCCGCAAACAAACTTCGGGACTTTGTTGGATGGTATATTCAGTCCATTCACTGACCAAGGGTACACTTGTGAATTAAATCTTGTACCTTCTATAGTTTACGAGACGCAGTCACCTTATTTGCCTGTTCAAAATCAGTCACCTTTTCGACCTGTTGAGTCTCATTCACCTGTTCAGACTCAACCCCATTCTGAGTTGGTTCCATACGTCGTCTCTGATGATGAAGAAGAATCAGTGCATGTTGCGACTCCAGTCGGTCGAGGCTGCCGATGCAAGATGAAGACAAAGATTTTCACTCCCACGCAGTAGTTCATATTGTAATTCAGTTGTACTCGCGGTTGTACTTTCACTGACTTATGATTTGATATGGTTTGTAATCTTAATTGATATGGTTTGACTTATAAATAACACATTATAAACATTATAAACATTACAACACATTCAACATTAAAATACATTCAACATTACAATACATTACAATATATTAAACATTACTATACATTCAACCTTCCCTTACATTGCAACGATCGCTTGGGTGATTAATAGAACCACAACCTGTACAATGACCCGGACCTATCCTTCCTTCCATGACATCCATCGTCATCGGTAAACGTTTTGACCTTCTCCTTCCTTTCTTGACGAGAGTTCTATCAGGTATTATTTTGTCTCCCATATATTCAGGCCAATCCTCTTCTTTCCCGTACACATCGAAGTGACCCTCCCATGTGTGCACTAGAGAGTTGACACTGTAGTACGAATGTGTATATTCATTGGCATTGTAGTTATGTGCGGCACACACTGCCAAAACATGACTGCAAGCGATACCTGTATTTTGTAGTCCCCGACACTTACACTTCGGTCTGGTGCCGTCACGTAGAATCACCTTGTAACTACGATCCCTCCTACCTCCAGTTCTGCTCACTCTTTCATGTTTGGATATGACCACATATACTCCTGTATCGAAATCAGTTATTTTCACCTCATGTTGACATGCAACTGCTGCAGATTTTTCCAATATTTGTGTAACCCTCTCGGAAAAGATGTGTCCTCTTTGTGCCAATACACGTGCATGTTGTCTTCTGTTGTTGAACCACTCCAACAGTTTATAGTATGTCGCCTCTACAATTGCACAAATGGGTAAACCACGAGCTTCTTTGAAAACATTGTTCAGACACTCTGCAGCATTGCTTGTCATTATTCCCCATCTTTGGCCTCCGTCGTGACACAACGACCACTTACTAGGAACCTCCGGTTCATTCTCATTTGTTTCATTTTTTTCCCTATCCCTTTTATGTATTGTAATGCATCTTTACTCCAATACTCAACTTGTTCCAAACTGGCTTTGAAATCCCACGGATTATCGTGTCTGCATGCTGCCTTGAAGGCGTCAACTGCATATTGATTCTTACAATTTTTGAGCAAGTTTTCGGCAAGATGCTGTGCGTATAAACGGTGAACTGCTTCATTTCCTTCCTTGTGCCAACCGTAACCGGGATTCCTAAACATGTGTTTAATTGCAGCATGTCGATCAGATATGACACATATCTTCCTATCTCCAATCACCTCTCGTCGCAACCATCTCATAAACCATCCCCAATTGGATATATTTTCCTTCTCAACGAGCCCAAATGCAAGAGGCAGTAGTTGATTCTCAGCGTCATACCCAACAGCAACAATTAACCTTCCTTCGTATCTACCTTTAAGAAATGAGGCGTCTATGTTGATAACAGGACGCAGATATTTGAATGTCTGAATACAAGGACCAAAAGCCCATGCTGCACATTTAAACTGACGGACACCAGCGCATGGTAAAGGGTCAGAATGAACTACAACTTTACTTCCAGGATTTGATTGTTTAATAGCATTTAACAATTGAGGCAACAAAGCATATGAACCCGACCAACTTCCAAACATGTATGCAATAGCAATCTCGCGGGCACGCCATAATTTATTGTACTTTGGATTAACACCTGGAAATATTTTTCTTACCAGACCAAACACCTGTTTAATCGGGAGCGAGACATTATTTTCGACATCTTCACGGATGATATCAGCCATCATCTTTGCAGTCAGCTGAGCATGATCAAATCGGGCAGCTGTGGACCTGCATATATGCTTATACGGACATTTTCTTATAGACCATGCATCACCCGAACCGGTCCGTGTAGCGTACAACATCCAGCTACAATTTTCATCTTTACATCTCACCCTATATTTGGTTTTGCTGCTGTCTTGCACCTTGATCTCCCGATTATTGTCAATGTGCCATTTCGATATTGCGTTCTTCAGAGCGTCTTTTGATGAGAATGCTTGATTCTCAGCTAACAGACCTTTAACTATTACGCTGCTTTCTATAAATGATGTATCTGCAGGAACCCAACTAGAACAATCATGAAAGCTTTTAGCAGGGTGAACCGAACCCCTCCCTCTAAATGGGTTGTATTGGCTTAACTGACTCACGTTCGGACCAATATCTTCATCTTCCTCAATCTCATCAGCATCCTCGTCGTCCTCACCTGATGATTCATTCTCTGTATCTACATTGTAATCTTCGTCATCATTTTCTTCTTCATCATCTGTTGGTATAGGCACGAAATCAGAAGTTCTATTCGCAGGTCGACTGGTTTCTGCTATGGTGTTTGCATCACATGATTGTTGAGATATGAAACCTGCACCACTACTACTACCCGGTTGGTTACCTGTAAACATCTCAACCCTCCACTCAATTTCCACAGGATTCAACTATACATATAACTCCATCATTCCCATTTTGGAATAAGCTGTTTCATAGGCTATTCTCCAAGAATTCTCATCATATACAGACATCACATTAAAAAAAAGTAACCGGTTGGTGCAATGTTACAACGATATTGAATATTCATCGAGTACTGAGATTCTTCGACATTCAAACCTTGATATATCCAACTCTTAAGTTCTTCTAAGGTTACATTTTCGCTCGTTAAAAGTGTAAGTCTTGGACCTATCGTGTACTCTACACCGTAACTTGCATTTTGAACTATTTCACCGCCAAAGTACACACTTACCACAATCATTTTGTTAACTACAATGAAAAATTCTTTAATCAGTTTTATATTACAAATTATTTCAAGATTTGATATTATTACCAATTATTAATAATTTGACATAAATAGAAATTAAGAATGAAAAAAAATTACCTCAAATTTCACCAGGAAAAAACACACGGATAACAAAAAATGATATCACAAGGCACAATTTGAAGACTGTGAAAAGAGTAGAATTTTAATATTTGATATTATTACCAATTATTAATAACTATACATATAAGAATGAAAAAAATAATTACCTCAAATACCCCCAGGAAAGACACACGGATCAGAAAAAATGTTATCACTAGGCACAATTTGAAGACTGTGAAAAGAGTAGAATTTCAATATTTGATATTATTACCAATTATTAATAACTATAAATATAAGAATGAAAAAAATAATTACCTCAAATAACACCAGGAAAGACACACGGATCAGAAAAATTGATATCACCAGGCACAATTTGAAGACTGTGAAGAGAGTAGAATTTCAATATTTGATATTATTACCAATTATTAATAACTATAAATATAAGAATGAAAAAAAAATTACCTCAAATAATACCAGGAAATACACACGGATCAGAAAAATTGATATCACCAGGCACAATTTGAAGACTGTGAAGAGAGTAGAATTTCAATATTTGATATTATTGCCAATTATTAATAACTATAAATATAAGAATGAAAAAAATAATTACTTTAAATAACACCAGGAAAGACAAACGGATCAGAAAAATTAATATTACCGGGTACAATTTCAAAACTGTGTGGAGAGTAGAAGTGGAAATGTACGAGGAATTGAAAAAA
This sequence comes from Triglochin maritima, assembly GCA_963682175.1. Lineage (NCBI taxonomy): Eukaryota > Viridiplantae > Streptophyta > Magnoliopsida > Alismatales > Juncaginaceae > Triglochin > Triglochin maritima. The sequence continues at coordinate 52,816,945 of OY821773.1, forward strand.
TAATTGGATTGAAAAAAAATAGACGAAACGTGTATTTATAAGAACTCGCGATCACGGATCGCGGGTGCGACCCGCGATCCGTGCTCACGGATCGCGGGTTCGACCCGCGATCTGCGTACTTTTGATTTTTTTTTTTTGGATTAGTTTTCGAATTTTTTTTAAAATGATTATTATTTAAAAAAATTACGGAAGCTTTGGTCTATTATTTTGATACAACAAATTACTATGTGTACGGCCGTACTGAAAATCTATACATTATTATGATTATTTATTGAATAACAAATATACACAGTTACACACCTTGGATATTATTGATAAGATAAAATCTCTAACTCCCAATCCATCAGACGTAGATTTCACCCGACCTCGTTGTCTCTTCACATCAATAGAGCGAAATAAATTTCGACACGAGAGCAAAAATCATCTTTCTTAGGTATATCTGTCGTACAATTTTGAACCTACTAGTTTTTTCTTCTTCTATCGATTTAATTTCAATTTCAATAAATTATAATCTAGCACTAATTTCATGCGTACCATATTTATCTTCCCAAGCATGCTTGTGTTGTCCCCATGGACCCGACATGACCCGTCGCGGGCATCAAAGTCTCTCGAGGTCGGTGGTTCAAATTTAAACTTAAAATGGAGTCATCGTGGGATTAAGTTTAGTTTGCATTTCCATCTTTTCGTTACACTGTCACAATTTGATATGAGAACAAGTCGAACGAATTTGTAGGAAAATATAAACTTAAAAACACACCAGTCATCAGACACAGGGGTGTAAATGAGTCGAGTCGAGCGAATTTTCGAACAATAAGTATTATCTTATGTTATTATCAAATACAAAAAATAAATATAAATGGAACAATAAAAATTTCGAACGATATCGAACCGAGTATCAAATTTTTTCGAGTTCGAATAGTTCGTTTACCGAACCAAGTTTGATTTTTTTTTGTTTTTCATCAAGATTTTTCATTTTCAATTTAAATTAGAGTCGAATATTTTTCGAGTCGAATTCGAATTGAGATATCAAACCGAAATAAAATTGACAACCATAATCAGACACGAAATAAACCATGCCACGAGTAATTACCATAATATTCGCTTAACAAATACGCTCAGAATCAACCGCACAAGAGTCCTCCCCACTCCCACCTAATCCACCGACCAGTCAAAAAGGCGCAAAAAACCCAACCTCCGTAACCGGCAATCCCCTGTAACTCCCCCACACTCACTCCCCCAGCGACCGGCACCGGCCGTTATCCCCATCAATCGCCACGAGGCCATCCTCGATCTGCCACCGTCCATCCCCCCACCACCTGTCCCTCCCATCCAATCCCATCCGTCCCTTCTCGAAACCGTAAACAATCAAACCCATTCACCTCCCAAAACAGTATAATAACTCAACTCACTACACCGCCGGACCGATTCCGGTCCTCCGCCGGTGAGCGTAACCGACAATCACTTTCGGTTTCCAGAACCTTCGGTTCGGCAATGGCGGTGGAGGGGGCGAGGACGTGGGAGGAGGATCTCGCGAGCCTGATGGAGGACACGGGGATCCGGTTCGCGGCGGCGGAGGTGGAGGCGGAGGAGAATCTGTTAAGGAGGGGCGTGTTCCGGGGGTGGGAGGAGGAGGGGACGGGTGGAGGAGGGGAGGAGAGCGTGAGGGACCAGGTGGAAGGGTTCGTTAGGGCGTCGGGGGAGTTGGTGAGGGATTTGGGACGGAGCTGCGTCGACATCGTCCAGCAGAGCGTGGTTGGGATGGAGGAGAGCTATGTCTTCAGGCGGCTTAGAGGGCCGGTGTCGGTCGCCAAGTCGAGGTTGGGATTTCTGAATGAGTTCTTGCCGGAGGATCGCGATCCGGCGCACGCTTGGCCGGTTGTTATCTTCGTGTTTCTGATCGCTTTGTCAGGTATTATAGAAAGAGTTGGTGTTGGTTTTGGACATGAATTGGATGTTTTTTACTTTTTTTATATATTTGGTTCTATGATGGATTTATTTGTTGATGTGTTGACTGTGGCAGTAGTGTGGACGTTTAGCCTGGTTCTGTTGCTATTTTTAGGTGGTGTTCATGTTGAGATCTTAAATGCGTGTACTGTCTTTTATTAGCATGGAACCTTGATTGTTTGGTCTAGATTGTTAATTTTAGAGTGTACTGTCATGTGTGTGGTGTGAACAGAGAATGGTTTCTTAGGATTTGTATTCTTCTTCTGTTTTAACTGGTTTTCTGTTCAAAATGCATTTGAGATGGCCATAATTTTGATAATTAGATAGAATGTCAGTGAATTCCTTATTTTGTTTAATAACAAGTATCTCCTTGTTTATATTCCTATATGGCATCACACTTCTGTTGTAACTTGTAACTTATAAAATTGATTAATTATTCTAGCATGCTTAGGTATTGGTCTGAAACCCGTTTACCCCTTTAGTATGTAAAATTAAATGTTCAAAACATACTAATGATGCTGTCAGAGTGGTTTGAAAGAGGAATTTGTTGCAGAGGCCCTGTATTTTCTTCATTGGATTTATCCTTTGCATGTTTACTATAATTAACCAAAACTGTTTTGCAGCTTTGACGGTAAATACCGAACAACAGTCTCCAGTTCAACCACCAAAGAAAGTGCAGTTACATCCTGCTACTGCAACCCGTATCCAACTTCCCGATGGCAGATACATAGCATATCGAGAGCAAGGTGTTTCAGCTGAAAGTGCCAGATTTTCAATGATTTTACCTCATTCTTTTCTTTCTTCCAGACTAGCAGGTACTAGTCCCATCTAAGTTAGTAACTTACGTATTTTGTACTTTGTAACTTACAGAAGAAGAAGAAACTCTCGTGTAGTTAGTTTATGCTATTGGTTCATTGTGAATTCGTGGAACAGGAATTCCGGGCATCAAGGACTCATTGTTGGAGGAATTTGGTGTTCGGTTGATTAGCTACGATCTTCCTGGATTTGGTGAAAGTGACCCTCACGTCGGTAGGAACCTGAACTCATCAGCACTGGATATGTTGTATCTAGCAAATGCACTGGGAGTTGTGGACAAATTCTGGGTAATTGGTTATTCTACCGGAGCGAAGCATGCATGGGCCGCTGTTCAGTACATTCCTAATAGGCTTGCAGGTTTTTCCTACACTTAATCGGCCATCCATTGGAATCGTGCACTTTAAGTAGATCTTCTGTTAAATTCAAGAATGTAGGATATGCATGCTTAGCTGAAAATCTGTTTGAATAATAAAAACTACTTGCACAGAGATTGATACAAGTGTACAAGCATATAGGGTTTTGAAATGTATAAAAGAATTAAAAGTTTCTCTTTAATGAATTTACTCTATCTGCTTTCTGCAAGGCCTGCTATTGTTCTTTCTTCTGAAAATTTTCATCCAATTTGTGAAAATTCAGGTGCTGCCATGTTCGCTCCTATGGGCAGTCCATATGATACAAGCATGACAAAAGATGAGAGACGAAAAACATGGGAAGAATGGACAACAAGGCGAAAACTGTTGTTCTTCTTTGCTAGGAGGTTTCCTTCCTTCCTTCGTTACTTTTACAGCCGGAGTTTCTTATCTGGCAAGCATGGCCAACCCGAGGAATGGTTATCAATGTCAATGGGGAAGAGGGTAAGTCCAAGTGAACCACCTCCCTTACTCTACGTTTCTGTTCATATTAGATATCCAAATTGCTAGTCTGGGACTGCAAAAAACAAAAGGCAGTCATACACACTGCGTATTGCTTTTCCTTGTTCAGACTGGTACATCTTCCTTCTTCAGAACTGGGTCTCAATTTGCTGTTTTCCATATATTTACAACAATTCCATTACTTCTGGTTGTGCATGTTACATCTTGGCTTTGATATTGTCGCCGTCAACAATTGTGTTTTGATTCCTATGCTATCATTTAGATTAGTTTACATGATGAGCTTCTGGTGGAGCTGACCTGCAAAAGCTTTGTTCTATATATATCTCAAGCTTCGCCTTATTTTGGGTAGTCCCTGTAATCAGGACAAAGATTTGGTTGAGACACAAGCTTTCAAGGAATTCTGGGAGAGGGATGTGGAAGAATCAGTACGGCAAGGTGATGCGAAACCTTTTGTTGAAGAAGCTGCACTGCAGGTGTCAAATTGGGGTTTCAGCCTCTCTGAAATCCAGGTTCAGAAAAAAGTTAGAGCAAAAGGTATCATTCCTTTCCTCAAAGCCCTCTATAGTCAAGCTGAAAGGGAATGGGCAGGCTTTCTTGGTCCAATACATATCTGGCAGGTTTGTGCATACTTTCTTAAATATCATGGTTAATGAATGCCCTTTTGATTTATTTTCCATTCTCTTTAACTTGCTTGGAAAACCATCATTTATTTTTGCAGGGAACAGATGACAAGGTGACCCCACCGTCGATGATCGAATATGTAAGACGGGTTGTGCCTGGAGCCACCGTACATAGACTTCTTGGTGAAGGGCATTTTTCATACTTTTGTTTCTGCAAGGATTGTCATAGGAATATATTTTCCACTTTTTTTGGTGTGCCTAAAGGTCCTCTCCAAGTAACCTTGTTGGATGAGATCTTCCCAGATGAATATCCAGAGGAGATGTGCCACAACTGTACGGAGCAGGAGTGAAGAACTGTACTTTTGGGGTTGGTTTTAGTTCGAGGGTCTGGGTATATGATGTGTAGATACTACAGTTTCTAACTCAGAAATCAGAAGATAAAGAAAGCTTCTCTTTTGTGGAGAAACCGATCCCACACTCCCATTGCTTAATGGGGAACATTGGGGTTCATGTGGTCTTGAAAGAGTATTGGGATGGTATACAAAGATGTCAGTGTTTTTCTTTCTTTTTTCCCTTGGATCTTCTATTTTAGATATTATTACTGGAAAGTGATCCTGATAAGTGTGCATGGACCTTCATATTTGTTTATTGATATCTAAATTAGTGTGATAGTGTTTTTTTCCAGGGTTTATTGTCTTCTAAGTGTAAGAACGTACGACTGTACGAGGACAAACGGGTAGCAGAAGACAAAATGGTTAGGAGCTCTACAGCCTACAAGCCTAAAACAGTGGGCGTACACCCTCGGGTTTGCGCGTGTGTGTTTTGTGTTTAGGAATTCATTTTCTTTTTGCTTACTGCTCGTGTATTTCTTTTACTTGAGACGAAGCTTCCTAAGATTCTTAATTTCCGTAGGTTAATTTTGGGTAGATTCTTTGCCTTTTGTTTCATCACGATCTCTCCTGGATGAGAAGGTATATTAACATTAGTTCACTCGCCTGATACTGCTACTGCACATTAACATCGTCTTTGCTTCTCACTTCTTTCTTGGTAAACTCAACATTGGATGTAAAAGAATGAATACGAAAGGCTCACGAACATGAATAAGCAATCAATCTCGGAACTACAAAGCTTTGATGGTGGCCCTGAAAGGTCGAGACAAAGCACCACCGTTAAATGGGAATGTTTTTCCTTTGAGATAAGGTGGGGACTTTGGCAACCCCCGACAATGCCTTGGATATTTGTTTGTTTGTCACTGTAGTGTAGTATAAGTAAGTGTGTGTATATATATATTTATATATAGAGAGAGAAATTCTCTAGTGAGTCAAGGACTTAATTTTTCTAAATTAAACTCCCACAATATCCACCACTCATTTTAAATTGTAGGTAGATTAAGAAAAAAAACGATTATGCTAATGAATGGTGAGATTAACTGTAAATAAGATCCAACGGTGAGATTATAGGGGGTTGAAATTAAATTTGATAAGTCCTGAGCTCACTAGAGCTTGATCATATATATATATATATAGTCAAGTTCTAGTGAATTCAGATTCATCTTATTTAATTTAAATCTCCTGTAAATTTCACCGTTGCATCTCATTTACGGTTAATCTTATTTTTAATTAGTATAATTATTTTTCTTATAATCTACTTTTACAATTTCACGTGGGGTGAATATGGTGGGAGTTTAAAATAAATAAAAAAATTCGGACTCACTAGATAATTTTTTTATATATATAAATTATAAAATGTGTCTAAAGTTCATTTAAACTTAAGTGAGTTCCCTAAATATTTTTCATCTAAATCAAATTCAATGGTGGATATGATATTTTCATACAATTACTCACAAGAGAGTAAAATTGAAGTTCAAAGTAAATTCTGTTCTCAATTAAAACTCTCTCGCCCCAAACCACACTAACGTCCCATTACCTCCTGTCTCACCCCCAAAGTAAAACCCACGCACAAACTCTCTCACAAACCAAACTCTCATTCCCCATTTCGTCAGTTTTCATCGTCGTCCACAAACCAAACCGAAACGGTGGAATCCCATGGTAAAGAGAACAAGCCCCCAACGCCATCCCCTACGGTTTCGTCACCAAGCTCGACCCCAACTATGCTGACAAGGCCGGGAAGGTCCTCGACCACGCCATCAACGAGATCTACAACCACAATGCCACCAGCATCAACTTTATTTTTCGTCTCATGGTTTGTTTGGTTTACTTTGGAGTGGGTTGCGATGGGTCAGAACTCACATTGAATTTGTGTGAGGTATGTTACATCGTTTGTTGAGGTGTTTTGTAGCTAAGATTACAAATTCTGTGGAAGTTGTTGTTTTGTGTTTTTATTTTCTTCATTTTAACATTAGTTTTAGGTTAATTGGTGATGTCACGTTTTCTACTACGAAAGAAAAAAGACATTTTATGATTGTCCCACAAAAATTATTGTTATGTTGAATCCTGAAATTGTCTTAATGCTTTGTTACTTTTCCTGTTTTGCCGATGTAATAGTGCTTTTACTACTTGAGTAGAGAACACTTGTTTATTTACACAAACTAGTATATTGGTCGTCATTAGAAATCATTATTTGATAGTCTCTTTTTGTTATGGCAGAAGGTATAGATAGTTCATTGAAGTTTGGGGTTTCAGTCTGTGTTGGTGTGGAATTCAGTCTTGTTTTGTTTTTCAACGTTTTTGATCCAACATATGATCTCCAGTAGAAATACAATGATTTCTCTATCTAATGTCATTGCAAAATAGAAAGTCACATTTTTAGGAGACAGAAAAGTATCATTGAAATAAGGAAATCCAAACTCGTCATGTAACTTGCAATGACTAGAATTTTTATGTTCTCACTGTGATAATTACATTATATTACGTCAAACGACGTTTTGTTACTGTTATCTACATAATATTACAACATTTTATTATAGTCATTTACTGTTGTTTCATTGAATAATTTTGGGAATAGAATTTGATTATATTATTTTTATTTCTATAGTCTTGTTGGGTTTATTATGTATACACAATGCACAACACTTTTGTTTCATTACAATTTCATGTGTTTTTTGGTACATGCATGATTTATTTTGTTACAACTAATTTGTATTTTTTTTAAATATGTTACAGATATGGTCACATGAGCACATCACTATGTTTATTTCGGAGAAAAAGATATGCCTCGGATACGTGCAAAATATGTGACTTGATACTTCATGGAACAACTTCTAACTAATGTTGAATAGAAACATATATTGTCTAGTATAGTTTTTTTTATCACATTGACAAGTTACAAAATGTATGGATGTGATGAACACAGTAGAATGTTTTTACGAGCAAAATATGATTATATTATTGTTATATTTATAATGTTACATTTTTATTCTATATTTCAAAAAAGTTAGACATGTTGTAGTCATCCACTACTATTTGAGGAATATTATTAAAAATAATTACATTATATTACGGCTAACAATATTATATTACGGTTGTGCACGTAATATAAAATTTGTTATGATACATTGATACATATTACACATGTTGCAGTCATCCACCATTAATTGAGTATTGTTATTAAAAATAATTACATTATATTACGACTAACAACATTATATCACGGTTGTGAACGTAATATAAATTTTGTTACGTGTTTTGATAAATGTTACACATGTTGCAATCATCCACCATTATTTGAGTTTCTTCACGACAGAGGTGGATTTTTTTGGGCAGACTTGATTTGATGCTTCAGATTGGGGGAGATGGGATTGAATGTGATTGAGATTAAGGAATGTTTTTGTTTAGTGTGTGTGGGTTTAGGTTTAAGTTGTTGGATGGCTGTGTTTCAGAATTGTTAATTTGCAATTGTTTCGTGGTGCTCTAAGAAAGTCATTTGGGAGAAGCAGTTATGATACATAGCGGTGGGATTCTAAGAGACTTGTTTGGATAACATCAATCCAATTTTTATAGCTTTATCTTTCAAATGAAGCAAACAAATTTTATGATTGATTTGTATTTTGTAGGAAGTTAAAGGGAAGTTTAGAATTACAATTCAATTACTTCCCTCTGTGTATGTTAAATTTGAAGTAAAAGAACTTATTTAATTTCTTGCTTGTATTTAAAACATGACTTCTATTGATATTGGTTTCAGCTAAAATTTTAAAAAAATAGTCCCAGTGCTTACGACATTTGAATTGATCAACTAGTCTATAATTTTTTATTCACCGTAATAACAACATCATATTACGGCTAACAACATTATATCACGGTTGTGAACATAATATTATTTTTCATACGAACAACGAATTTCGTTACACATGATGCAGTAATCCATCACTATTTGTGAAACGTCATTATACTATGGCTAACAACATCATATTACTACAACAACATTATATAACAGTTGTGAACGTAATTTTAAATATAGTATGAACAACAATACATGTAACACACGTCGTAGTTGTTCACCGTTATTTGAGGAACATTATTAAGAATTTTTACATTATATTACGACTAATAAAATTATATTAAAGTATGTATGTTCAAAACACCACCTCAGAAATTGATGAATTCTAGTGTGTACTTTATGTGTCTAAAAAATAGGACAAAACCTAACATATTCAAGAAAAATGAATATTACATATTCAAGAAACATCATTATAGTATGCTTCTATAAAAAAAATCATAGTATTTTCTCAAAATGTGTATATCAAAAAAATCTAAATGATGTGTAATTCCGTAGGTGTATTTTAAGAATAATTGGATGACGGAAATCCAACCAAATTCAAACGCTATTTCTCCACTCTAAAAAATAAAATCCCTAACCACACAAAAAGAAATCAACAAATCATTTACAAAATCAAATATCCACAGAACCAATCGATTTTCTCTAAAAAATAAAATCCAAAACCAAACCAAATCAGCAAATCCAATCCGAAACCAAATATCCACAAAACCAATCGATTTTCTTTAAAAACAAAATCCAAAACCAAACCAAACCAATCAGCAAATCCAATCCCAAATCAAATATCCACAAAACCAATCAATTTTATCTAAAAAACGAAATCCAAACCAAACATCCATAAAACCAATCAAATATTTAAAGATCCAACCGTTCCCAATCATTCCGGCGTAGTGGATGGCGTACGAGGAGACGGTAGGCAGGGGAACTCAACGTGGAGGGTTGGGAGAGAGAGAGGGAAAACAATGAGAAAATTGGAAGGGGAATAGTGGGAGAGAATTTGGGTATCGTGAAAGAAAAAAGGGAGGAGTGAGGAGTGAGAAAGAATAATAAATATATTGGAATACTTACACTTAAAGTAAAACTCACAACCCTTCAGATTGATATCAATTGTTAGATCTTTAAGGGTCTATCTAACAAAATGAGTTTAGAACTCATTATATCATCCCTCTCTCTATATATATAAGTATTAAACGAGACATGGTCTCATTTTGTTAAAATGAGATCCTTTTGGTTAAATAAATAACATTCGTGTTCAACTAAATCATATAATGTTCAACAAACTCACAAAGTTGTTTGACAAAATTGTCATGAATTTTAATATAAATTTACACCACAAGTACACTTTTGATATAACGATATATATGCTTTAGAATCACTTGAATTATGGAAATTATACAAATTCAATACGGAAGTTGGATTTTCAATTCGATGGTCGGATCGTAAGAATGAACAAACTGAGTCGACTCACTTTTATAAAATGTGATTACATCTCATTCTAATATTTCTGTACGTATGTATGTATGCATACATACATATACATGTATATACAAATACATACATGTGTGTGCCAAAAAGAAAAGGAGGGAGACAGAGAGTGATTACAATAAAATATCGAACAATAAAATATTTGTTGTTAGCAATTACAACATGGCATTTAATTGAGCTTGCCACTAATTTAGGCCTCAAAGCCCAACCCGAGGAAAAACTCTCCCACGCGAATATCGTGCCTCGTGTCGCCCCCCCTTCGTTCTACTCCAGTTTAGGGCGAGAAACAGAACGAGCAAGCCAACCCACTTCTCAACAACAGAAGCTCGGATCGGCATCAGCCATGGCGGCAAGAAGAGCAGCCTCGCCTTTGTCTCGTCTTCTCCTCCTCCGTAACCAATCCATCACCTCGACCGGGCCTTCCAGAACAGGTTGGTGACCCACATCTCACTTCTCCCGTTGGATGGATCATCACAAGATCTGTTTGCTTCTGTTCCTAAACTGTTCGTTTTACTAGATTATTTAGGACTCGATCGTTCTAGGGTTTCGCAATCGGTGCAATAACGGCGAACAGAAGTGTAATAAGAGGAGAAAGTGCGCCGCGGAGTTAAGTTAGGGTTGAATCGTGTGTGCCATTTGTGAATTTTGAAGGATTTAGTAATAGTTGGATTTTGAACTTTTTAGGTTTAAAAATGGTGTCTTTTTTATTGGGATCAATATGTCATTTTTAAGTCACAGCAGGTGAATTTTTTTGGGTGTGATTGGTTTGTTTGCAGGAAGTGAATGAAAAAGTCTAGAACTTTATTTCTAGTATTTTACCTTTTAGAAATCCAGTTTCTGGAACTTCAATTTCGGGTGTTTGGTGCAAATATATATTATGCTAAGTTCAGAAAATTCATTTACGTTAAAACATAATGAGAAGAGACATTTTCAGATGAAATACAGGGAACTGAACATTCCTTGGTTTTGGGGTGGGAGTGGGAGAATTCATCTTAAGCACAATTTTTGAAAGTTCTTGAAGTCTAGTTCTAGAATTTTTAAGTTTTCCTTCTAGCCAATCATGTAAAAGACTGAAAGTCATCTCAAAAGTCTAGTTACCCGACTTCCCCACTTGACGACTTTCTTATGGTTTTCCTGCATATCAATCACACCCTTACCTTGGTTTGTTTTCATCAGTAACTTTACCTTGATTTGGTGTAGTTGATAGATCTATGAACTTCTAATGAATAGGAGAAGAATTGATATAAAATGCAAAACCTGGATATGTTTGTATGAATTTTTTTATTGATTGAGCTGAAATTCGTTTTTCCCCAAGTTGTCTGGGATTTCCAACCTTCCATCTCCCATTTTGTTCTGTGACAGCTCTAGTTTCACTTGTATTTTAGTAGCTAACCAGTTTCCTAATGATGGTGTTTTTAGAGTTTGAATTATTTTGTGGTAAATCCTCATATATAAAAGCATCTTGATGTTCAATCTTCAAAAAGAACATGTGACTTCAATGTTAGGGAATCACATATGCGGCCCTATGCGTGAGGGTCGCATATGCGGTTGTGCAGTCGCACATTCGGCCGCACAACTGTAAAAAGAAACATTTATTTATTTTTAAATAGAAAACATTGAAAAAAATCAGGAAAAATAATAAGAATCAGGGAAAATATCAAGGAGATAATGAATAATTTATATAAAATACATAAGATAAGGTTATTTGGCTTCTACCGAGCATCAAGTTCATCTAATTGGGAATCTAAAATCGGGTGAGGTAGACAAGTAGTAGAGTAATAAAAATAATAAATAAATACCTTAACAAAATGCAAATTGTTTTTCAAAAAAATTAAAAAATGCAAATTCATTTCCATTACCAAAATTCCAACACCACAAAAAAGAGCACATCAATCATCCACTATCACTAGTCCCCAAACTCCAAACCTCCAGCAGCTTCTTTAACCTCACCTTCCCCTCTCCTCCTTTCCCCATCCACTTCCCCCCACCCCCTCCATCTGCATCGTTGCCTCCGTTCTCCTTCCTTGCCGCCCCCTTCCCAGCGCTCCCCGATGACATCCCCTTTTTGGGATCCGGAAGAAGCTTTGGAAGATCGAGGAGGCCGTGGAGAAGGTGGCGGCTCCTCCCCCTCACTTGTGCAATACTATTGGGTCGCATATGCGACCCCCGGGGAGGGTGCCGCACATTAAAACCCTGTGTGACTTTGGCTTAAGCAAATCACACTCTATTTTGTCAGACGATAGTTCATCGTTGGCAGAATGAACGTTTGCCAAATATTATGTAGCTGCTCTTGATTTTTTTAATAAGTTCTTGAAATTGGTTGCAATTTTTTTAATAAGTTCGAGAGTCGAGACAATATCAGCACAACATAGACCGAAGTTACTCTAGACTCTAGAGGAAAGACAATAAGTTCTTGAAATTGGTTCCAATTTTTTTTTAAGTAACACGATTCTGTACTTTTCCCATTGTCTATGTTCTTTCCTTTATTTTTGTTGTCTTACTCTCTCTAGTATTTATCGTTGGTATTGCTCTATCTGGACTTCGTTGCTTAATTTGTAAGGTCAAAATGCTCAAGATAGAAAGTAACAACATGCTAAGTTGAGGGAAACCGTTGGTGAAGTAAATAAATCAACCTATACTTGCAACCAAAGGAGTATGATGCCAAATTTACCAAATGGAAGTAGTAAGGTGGTAATGAGAGAAAAAGGTGGATGGTTGCTTATCACGTCCATACACTAGTGTCCGGTAAGGTAACCATGAGGATTATATCGTTACATGTTTTTTGAACTCCTAGTTTTGAGAGACTGATATGATTTTTATTAGCTATCATGACAACTCAACTCATTTGACGGTGTATCTCTTACACATTAAAGGAGCATAATATATTTGATGTATAGGGATCAGGGATGCGTTTTAGCTTTTGCCTTCCAAGAGAAATGAATTAGTAATCCTCATTCGCTGAATTTCATATTTATATTAAAACATGCAAACGTCATTCTTCCACTTGTCCATGCTTTATAGGGTATATGGTTTAGTTTCCTGGGCTAATTGTCAAACTCATTTTTTATCTTCATTTTTTTGCTTTCTTCGACAAACCTTAACTAAAATTAATATCTAATCTGGATGTCCTATCTCCCAAATCCCGATGTTTGAACAAGTTTTATGTTAACCCTTCTGGTCAGGCAACCTTTGTTACATGTTTGGAAGGATCGAGCATGACTCAAAGTACACATTTTCCCGAGCTGAAGCTGTAACATACATCTCCCCACTTCACAAGCGTTGGGTTTCTAGTGCCGCTTCAGGAAAACCTACTGTTTCCGACAGCAAGATCAGCATTGGACCTGAGAGTCAGACGATGGACAATAATGAGAAGGAAACTGGAGTTGTGTACCATGGACCAATTTCTTCAACAATTAAGAAAGTCAAGCTTTTATCCCTTTCTACATGCTGTCTCTCAGTCTCCCTGGGGCCGGTCATAACCTTCATGACGTCGCCAGACATGAATGTGATAGTAAAAGGTGCTGTTGCGTCTACCGTCATGATTCTGAGTGCAAGCACGACTGCAGCCCTCCACTGGTTTGTTACCCCATACATCCACAAGCTGAGATGGCAACCTGGTTCAGATTCCTTTGAGGTTGAGATGATGTCGTGGTTGGCCACGTACATCCCCAAGACAATCAAGTTCGCAGACATACGACCAGCAGAGACCAATCGACCGTATGTTTCATTTCAGGCTGGTAACAGTTACTATTTTGTTGACGCTGAGCATTGTCACAACAAGGCTTTGTTGCAGAAGTTGACACCCAAGAAGCCATTGCAGTCAGCTTTCAAGAACTTGTGAGATCTGAAGAAACAGGGAGTTAAAGGTGTAGGTTCTCTACATGAGATTTTGAGTTGCTGCTTTCATCGAAGTGTGTGTCTTCAGAGTTCTTTTAGGTAAGCCAACTAGGTTTAATCGGGAGAAACATTTCTGGTCATTTCTTGGCTGGTATGAGATATTTTATCTGCTTATTATTTCTAGTATGTTACAAGTTTGTTAGCCTTGTTGAATAGCAATTCGTTTTCCACGTCAGCTATACTCCTACAGGCTGGATTTAGTGGATGCCGGAGATCTGTAAACCACTAATCCTGTTGTACCCAGCCATAGCAGTGAACATGAGATAACTGGTTAATTTGTTCTATTTAAAGCTGTAAGCAAATGCTAATGATTGCCACAGAATGATATTAAATGGTCAGTTTGTTATGAGTGATAGTTATTGCTAACTGTTCAGTTAGATTTTAAGATATTCAGAAAGGAAATAAGCAAGGATAAGTGACATAGCAAGACATGAATCAAAATATTACGAATTTGGAAGAATCGAGTCTAGAGAGCAAGACCAGAACCATGAAACTTTTCTTCAGTAATTTTGTCAATTCTTCCAGCCATTGCAGGTGTCAGATGATTCCTCCAGTCTTCAATATCTCCTTTCCTAAATAAAGAGCTGTGAGCAATTTCAACATCTCCAAGTCTCGTTGAGCCGAACTTATTAACCTCCAATTCCTCAAGTTTTCCATGTTGCAAGGATTGACAATTTTGTCCACAAACACCTTTCTTTTCTTCTTCTACAGTTTCCCAATGAACTCCCCAGCTTCTTGACGTCTTTGGATCTTTCAACATGTCCTTGTATATCAAGAACATGTTTTTATTGTTGTTGTAGGGCTTCCAATAACCTAGGTTATGATCTCAGAGTCTCAGACCATTAAGGCTAAGTGGCTAACTGCATCGCAATACGATTGGCACTTTTTTGCCATGGGAATTGGATCTTCAGAAATCTTTGTAGAGAGCTTACCGTTGAAATGTACGTACGAAGTGAAGGTGGTTTTGGGGTCTCTCCACACGTAAGACTACATGAGCTCCTGTTTCCAGCACCGATTTCAATAGAGCTTGGTACGGAACGTGGGTGGATAACTTCCGCAAATGTCCTTCCAGATCTCGAGGAAGGGAACACATCCTTGAGGATGGGTATAGTTGGCCAACGCCCAACGGGTTGTCGGAAGTACGGTCGTGGTCGTGAGTAAAAGCGCTTTGGCCCACATTGTACCGGACTTGGGGAGGGTGGCTAGGATGATATGATATCGCTTGGACGTCGAGCTCTAAAATGGTGTTGGGAAACCATTGATCCCACCAACCAATCCGCACTGGGACACCACGACTCTTCCTCGTGCCATCTCAGTTGGTTGGTGTGGTTCCATCACCGGAAAAGTGGAAACAATGGATTTGTATCACTCGTTGGTGTTCTTTACTTCTTCCACGTCAATTCCGGAAGGTTGAGACATGGTGAGGGTTGGTTGTAGACTTCTAGTAGTGATAGTATGTGCCATGTTTGAGATGCATAGTATCTTTTGGCCGAAATGGAACCGTTGTGTTGCCACAACCAACGTTAGGTGTTAAATGCACGTCATTCAAAAAGAAGAAGTAGCTTTTCATGTGTACTTTCTAGATGGGAATGTTAATATTTCATTTCACCTCCACAATTCCTCTTTTTGGTCTTAAAATTTTAACATACAAACTACCAAAAGTCTAACCTTCTGAATTTGCACGAATGTGTTTAGGCTTAGAAGGGGGGTATTAAAATTTTCTGTTCGTATAAATGTTCGTGTATACCTGATTTATAAATGGAACAAGTACATGTATAGTCTTTACCCACACCTGGTTACCTGTACATAAATAAACATTACATGATTATGCATGCATAATTTTCTTCTTCTTGTATATTGCATGTATTTTGAGTATAAATGCATGCTGAATTCTGTTTATTTGTGCTAAAACGTGTATTTTGAAAAGCTGAACTTCATGGTGGTTATTTTGTATTTCAAATGTCGTATACAGTGATTTAAACTTGAAGTGTGATTTTTTATCTCATTTTAAGTGTTCTTTTATTACCCGTTTATTAAGAGTATGGATTTTGTGGAATCAGCTTGAGATCTGGTCATAAACTCAAGGTAGCAATTGGATGACTTTAAATTTATGGAAAATGTTTAGTGGACGCGCGCGTCCGGGACGCGCGCTGATGTGGCCAGTCCACTCAGCAGACGCTGCTTAGTTGGCGCGATGGGATATGAAAAGTTTTTTGTTTTTTTATTCCTCTATTTTCGTACCGTCATCATTTCCACCATCCTTCCCTCCATCCCTCATTAATGCGACTCAAATCACTCTCTTCCTTCATCATTTTGGCGCTCGGCGCTCCTACACGGCACAGAAGACTTGTTATCAATCTCAAGATGCCTCTTCCTTTTCCTTCCCTTCTCTTCTGTGGTCATTCCTCTGTACTCAAATGGAAATCGTTCCCGTGCCTTCCCTAGTGGAGCAGCCATCAAACGTTCCCCATGAGGGGATGTTTTTCCCCTCTTTCGAAGAAGCCAAAGCATTTTACGTGGCCTATGCCGATCATTGTGGTTTTGGCGTTAAGACAAGACAATCTCATTACGATCGTGGTGTTGTTATACGGGTCACGCTGACTTGCTCCAAGGAGGGCACCGCACCAACGGACCAAGGGCAAGGAAAATTGAAGCCTAGGTTATCCAGCAGAGTACAATGCACTGCTCGGATAAGGGTATCCGGAAACACAGCAAGGGGTTACAACGTTAACTTTGTGGATCTTAACCATAACCATCCCATGCTTGACCCGGAGCAAATGCGATTTCTCAGGCAAAAACGAACCGTCCCTGAATCCGTCGTAACCCGGATATCGGTTAATGATGAAGCTGGGATATCGGTTGCTAAGACCATGCAATCTCTTGTGGTCGAGGCTGGAGGTTATGACAAATTGACTTTCAACGAAAGGGATTTAAGGTTTGTGTTCTTTCCGTCTAACATAATTGAAGTTGAACATTTTGCGCCTGGTCTTACTGGTTCCTGTTTGCAGGAATGTTGTAAACCAAGTCAGAAATTTGAAGATGGGACCTGGTGATGCACAAGCTCTTCAGGACTATTTCATTAGGATGCAGAAGATTGATTCCATGTTTTTTTATGTAATAGATATGGATGACGAAGGAAGACTACGCAACGTTTTTTGGGCTGACAGTCGTTCTAGAGCTGCATATTCATACTTTGGAGACGCAATATGTTTCGACACAACCTACATTACCAACAAATACGACATGCCATTCGCCCCATTTGTAGGATTCAATCACTATTTCGAATCAGTTTTGCTCGGTTGCGCTTTGCTGTCCTATGAGACTACTGAAAATTACATATGGTTGTTCCAAACCTGGTTGTCGTGCATGAACGGTAAGTTTTTTTCCTTCTTCCCTCTTCATATCTTCCTATTTTTTGTTTGTCTATTCGTAATAAAAAGTCTGTCTGTTCGGAATAAGAAGAGTGTATGTTCGGAATAAGAAGTCTGTCTGTTCGTATTAAGAAGTCTCTCTGTTCGGATTAAGTGTTGCGTTTGTTCGGAATAAGAAGTCGGATTGTTCGGATTAAGTGTTGTGTCTGTTCGGAATAAGTTGTGAGTCTGTTCGGATTAAGTGTTGTGTCTGTTCGGAATAAGTGGTCGGACTGTTCCGATTAAGTGTTGTGTCTGTTCGGATTAAGTGTTGTGTCTGTTCGGAATAAGTTGTGAGTCTGTTCGGATTAAGTGTTGTGTCTCCTCGGAATAAGTGGTGGGTCTGTTCGGAATAAGAAGTCTAACTGTTCGGATTAAGTGTTGTGTCTGTTCGGAATAAGTGGTCTGACTGTTCGGATTAACTTGTTGTGTCTGTTCGGAATAAGAAGTCTGACTGTTCGGAATAAGTAGTCTGTCTGTTCGGAATAAGAAGTCTGACTGTTCGGATTAAGTGTTGTGTCTGTTCGGAATAAGTGGCTTGACTGTTCGGATTAAGTGTTGTGTCTGTTCGGAATAAGAAGACTGTCTGTTTTGGATTAAGAAGTCTGTCTGTTCGGAATAATGTCTCACTCCTTTCTAATTGGGTCCCTTATGCAGATATACCCCCCAGCTATAATAACAGATCAATGTGGTGCCATTACTGCTGCTGTAAGGAATGTCTTCCCAGATTCAAGACACAGATTCTGTATATGGCACATAATGAACAAAGCTCCCGTGAAGTTGCCGACGCAGTATCGGGATCACATATTATTTGATCTGAAATTGATTGTATATGATTCCAAAACCCCAGCAGAATTTGATCGTAATTGGCAGGGTTTCCTTCTTGATTTTGACCTGCAGAACCACAGCTGGCTCAAATCCATTTATGCAATCCGAGAGTCGTGGATCCCTGCATTTATTGGTGATTTTTTTTCCGCGGGAATGACATCTACTCAGAGGAGCGAGAGTATGAACGCCTTCTTCGACAAGTATCTTACTTCGAAGACCACCCTTAAGCAGTTTGTTCAACAATACGAACTTGCGCTCCGCCACAAGTACGAGAAGGAAGCTCAATCAGAATTTGATTGTCTTCATAAAAAACCCCAGTTGGTTTCAATTTATCCATTCGAGAGTCAGTTGAGCGAGTTGTATACCGTAGGGGTCTTCAAAAAAGTGCAGTTACAAATTGGGAAGATGATATACTGCGATATAACGGAGGAGTTCAATACGAATGAAACATTCCAGTACAAGGTATCTGAACGTGTTTTGGCTGGTGAGCAGCTACTGTCGAAACGTTTCCTAGTACAAAACACATCCATGAATTTTACATGTGATTGCAGAATGTTTCAGCACGTTGGGCTTCTATGCTGCCACGTTTTTGTTGTACTTGCACGCTTGAATCCTAATGCATTGCTTCCAGACTCTTACATCCTTAATCGATGGCGGAAGGATATTCGAAGGAGCTATCGAGATAAGACGTACCCAGACGATGGTGTAATGGCGAAGGATGCGCTACGTCGTCACGACGACATCATGGGTCGTGCCGTTTGGATCGCACAGGAAGCCTTCATCTCCCACAAAAGGTATATTGAGGCCTTGCAGTGTATTGAAATGCTTAAGGCACGTATGCACACTACACAAAACTTGGTTCGACCTGATGAACCTGAGTCTTCGGGTACATCGGTCCTTAATCCGGAAAAGGTCAGACGTATAGGAAGACCGCCGACTAGACGTCGAGTGTCTTTAGCTGAGAAGATAATTAAAAAGAGCCATAAAAAACACGCCCAACAAGAGAAGGGAAAGTGGAAGATGAAGGTTACTTCGCCGCTTCACGAAGTAGCACCAAAACCCGCGGATCCTGATTTCTCCGATTGGGACATGAGTTTGTATTACGAGGAATTTCCTCCTTAATTTACATTTTTGTGTTTTTTCCCGTTCTTGTAAAACCAAGAAACTTGTAATTGTTGATACGTTGTGATCTGTAAATGGTTGTTATACAAGTTCAGTTCAGATTTACTTGTGTCTGTTCGGAAATAGAAGATTGTGTTCGGAATAAGTTGTGAGCCTGTTCGGATTAAATGTTGCTGTTGTTCGGATTAAGTTGTGAGTCTGTTCGGATTAAGTGTTGGGTCTGTTCGGAATAAGAAGACTGTGTTCGGAATAAGTAGTGAGCCTGTTCGGATTAAATGTTGCGTTTGTTCGGATTAAGTTGTGAGTCTGTTCGGATTAAGTGTTGCGTCTGTTCGGATTAAGTGTTGGGTCTGTTCGGAATAAGAAGACTGTGTTCGGAATAAGTTGTGAGCCTGTTCGGATTAAATGTTGCGGTTGTTCGGATTAAGTGTTGCGTCTGTTCGGATTAAGTGTTGCGTTTGTTCGGATTAAGTGGTGGGTCTGTTCGGAATAAGAAGACTGTGTTCGGAATAAGTTGTGAGCCTGTTCGGATTAAATGTTGCGGTTGTTCGGATTAAGTGTTGCGTCTGTTCGGATTAAGTGTTGCGTTTGTTCGGATTAAGTGTTGGGTCTGTTCGGAATAAGAAGACTGTGTTCGGAATAAGTAGTGAGCCTGTTCGGATTAAATGTTGCGTTTGTTCGGAATAAGTTGTGAGTCTGTTCGGGTTAAGTGTTGCGTCTGTTCGGATTAAGTGTTGCGTCTGTTCGGATTAAGTGTTGCGTTTGTTCGGATTAAGTGTTGGGTCTGTTCGGAATAAGAAGACTGTGTTCGGAATAAGTAGTGAGCCTATTCGGATTAAATGTTGCGTTTGTTCGGAATAAGTTGTGAGTCTGTTCGGGTTAAGTGTTGCGTCTGTTCGGGTTAAGTGTTGCGTCTGTTCGGATTAAGTGTTGCGTCTGTTCGGATTAAGTGTTGGGTCTGTTCGGAATAAGTGGTGGGTCTGTTCGGAATAAGAAGACTGTGTTCGGAATAAGTTGTGAGCCTGTTCGGATTAAATGTTGCGGTTGTTCGGAATAAGTAGTGAGTCTGTTCGGATTAAGTGTTGCGTCTGTTCGGATTAAGTGTTGCGTTTGTTCGGATTAAGTGTTGGGTCTGTTCGGAATAAGAAGACTGTTCGGAATAAGTAGTGAGCCTGTTCGGATTAAATGTTGCGTTTGTTCGGAATAAGTTGTGAGTCTATTCGGATTAAGTGTTGCGTCTGTTCGGATTAAGTGTTGGGTCTGTTCGGAATAAGAAGACTGTCTATTCGGAATAAAGTTAGCTTAAGAATGACATTGGTAATGTTTGTATTTTTACATGTAAATAGTTTGTGAACTGAATATGTAAACATTTTGTACATGTAAACCAAAAAATAAACAAAACTTAAAATATCTTTGTCTGTTTAGACCTGCACACACGACCGACGATCCCTAAGTAACATGACCGCCAATTCACCCCTGATAGAGTGGATGGTATTTGGGTCCTTCTCCTTCGTAGGGTCAACATTCAACATTAGGCACCTTATCCAGTATAAAACGAAGGCGCCGCAATCGTTGCTCCCCGGTGGTTGTTGTTGGCTCTCTTTCCTCAGGATTCTCAGGGGCCAGTCGACATTGAGTAGATCCCTCCAGTATACAGCCGCATCCGCTGCTGCACATTCATGCTGGCCTACAGTCTGCTCCGGATCATCACCTTCGCCTAGCTCCCTAGAGAGACTGTTGAATGCCAAAATCTCTTTGGACGGGCCATAGACAACCACCAGTGTCCAATGACCTGAAGACCAGCATGGTTGTGCGATCACGGTCTGTGTTGGAGACGCACCTACGATTTTAGGGAGGATAAAATCATCAACTTCTCTGCCTTGCCCTGCAAGAATTCGCCCCGACTCGAATGTGGATATGCATATAACTTTTTCTGGGTGGCGTCTTTCTTCGAGCACCGATAGCATAGCGTCGATAGTTTCATCGCTAATATCCATCCTAGGCGTTATAAGCTCCTTCAGGTCGGAGCGTTTTAAACTGCACATATCGCCTCTCCAGATGACCTCCCTATTGTCCTTGTTGGGTTCGGTCAGGTTCAGTAGCATTTTGACCTCATCAAATGACAACGTGCCCAATGCAGGCATGTCAACATCCGGCCTTTTTTTCTTCAGGCTCCTTTGAGCCGCTCTATCTTTTCTTTTTTGCTCTTCTTCCTGCTTATTCTTCTTGGCCAGATGTTCGCCTTCCTTCAGCTGCTGCTCAACGGTGGCCGTCGAGCGTTTTCTTTTCGCGACCCAGTTTGCTATCTGGGCCTTTCTTTCTTCTTCCTTCTCCTTCTTCTTCTTCTCTTCCTCCTTCTCCAGCATTTTCCTCTTTTCTCCCATCTTCCTCTCCTCCTCCCTCTTCTCCTCTTCTTCCTTCTTCCTTTCCTCCTCCCTTTTTCTCTCACATTCCTCCTCCTCCCTCTTCCTCTTTTCTCGTTCCTCCTCCTCCTTCCTCTTCTTCTTTTCTCGTTCCTCCTCCTCCTTCCTCTTCTTCTCTTCTTCTTCCTCCTCCCTCCTCTTTTCTTCTTCCTCCTCCTCCCTCCTCTTCTCCTCTTCTTCCTCCTCCCTCCTCTTTTCTTCTTCCTCCTCCTCCCTCCTCTTTTCTTCTTCTTCTTCATCCTCCTTCCTCTTCCTATTCTCTTCTTCCCCCGCCTCCCTCTTCTTCCTATTCTCCTCCTCTTGCTCTAGCTCGTTCTCCCCACCAGGGACTCCAGTTGTCCCTGTCCCTCGAAGATATATAATATCTTTCCTTAGCCTCCCACACTCTTCCTGGGAAATCCTCAGTTCTTCCCTGAGGTCGTGTACCTGTTCTGTGGCCTTCTTAAGGGCAGCTTCGGCCCTCAGCCATTTTGTCTTCACCTCACTCAGCTCCAATTCTTGGAGCAGCGGGTCGCATGGAATGCTGCAGTCTGCCAGTTGGAGCCTTGGCAAACTGACGGTTGAAGTTGAGCTCTTTCGAACAGGACCAATAAGTTGCAGCTCCCTTTCACTCATTGATGGAGCCCCCATCAGGTCGAACGTGCCGTCGTAAATTCGATGTAAGGTAATTCCACGTTCCTCCCATTTCCTCAGGGTTAATCGTTTCCCAAACATCTCCGTCCATCTTTTCATCCGTGGGAAAACTCCAGTTCTGGGCTCCCCCAATTTAAATTTCTCACAAAGCCACACCTTCAAATGGAAAGGAAAAAAATGAGAACTACTATACCAACATACATTAAACGTAATCCGAACAGACACCCAACTTAATCCGAACAGACGGACTTCTTATTCCGAACAGACACACGTCTTATTCCGAACAGACCCACCACTTAATCCGAACAGACCCACCCCTTAATGCGAACAGACTCACCATGTATTTCGAACAGACTCACAATGTATTCCGAACTGACTCACAATGTATTCCGAACAGACCCAACACTTAATCCGAACAACCCCACCACATATTCCGAACAGCCCCACCACTTAATCCGAACAGACTCACAACATATTCCGAACAGACTCACAACGTATTCCGAACAGACCCACCACTTAATCCGAACAGACGCACCACCTCACCCGAACAGACGCACCACTTAATCCGAACAGACGCATCACTTAATCCGAACAGACGCACCACTTAATCCGAACAGACGCACCACTTAATCCGAACAGACACCCAACTTAATCCGAACAGACTCACCACTTAATCCGAACACACGCACCACTTAATCCGAACAGACACCCAACTTAATCCGAACAGACGCACCACTTATTCCGAACAGACTCACCACTTAATCCGAACAGACCCACCACTTAACCCCGACAGACCCACCACTTAACCCGAACAGACCCACCATTTAATCCGAACAGACCCACCCCTTAATGCGAACAGACTCACCATGTATTTCGAACAGACTCACAATGTATTCCGAACTGACTCACAATGTATTCCGAACAGACCCAACACTTAATCCGAACAACCCCACCACATATTCCGAACAGCCCCACCACTTAATCCGAACAGACTCACAACATATTCCGAACAGACTCACAACGTATTCCGAACAGACCCACCACTTAATCCGAACAGACGCACCACCTCACCCGAACAGACGCACCACTTAATCCGAACAAACGCACCACTTAATCCGAACAGACACCCAACTTAATCCGAACAGACGCACCACTTATTCCGAACAGACTCACCACTTAATCCGAACAGACCCACCATTTAATCCGAACGGACCCACCATTTAATCCGAACGGACCCACCACTTAATCCGAACAGACCCACCACTTAATCCGAACAGACTCACAACGTATTCCGAACAGACACACATCGTCTTCCGAAAAGAACAAAAACAAAAAAAGAGGAAGAGAGGAAGTGTGAAGCAGGAACAAAAACTTACGTGTAGTATGGCAACACAACCTTCGACGTTCCCCTGCCGCATTATGAAATTCCCTGCCTTTTTCCTCTCCTGCAGTTCTAAACTTGCTTTCTCGAGGCCTCCAACCAGGGTTTTGTGAACTGCACTTGCCCATGCGTAGCTGCTTAGGCGTTTGATGTTCCTCAGAGGGTGCATGAACCATTCCTTCGGTCGTAGCGTTCCATCATAGAACAAAAAATTGTTGAAGATGAAAGAAATCAGGAGACGAACGTACTCCTCCGTCTCGCCCATGGTACTGTTTGCCATGAGATGAACTAAAAGTTGGGTGTTGTCAAGGTTCACCCCGTCTCGCTTCTGGACGCGCAATGGTTCCATCACCACGGCCTTCCCATGCGTACGTAACCCCAAAATTAGGGCGATGTCTTCCGGTGTAAGGGGAACTACCCCTGATCCTATTCTCAGCCCCACCTCCTCTGTATCGTAGTGCTCGACGAACCAACCGACTATTTCGTTGTCCGTCGTAATGTTAGGAAGGTTTAGGAAGTGACCGAATGGGGTACTACGGAAAGCCTCCTTCTCCACCTTATTCATCCGGTCAAACTGCTTTCGGATGGCCTTCCAGGAGCATCGTGATTCCCGGAAGTAGTACGTGGTTCCCTAAAACCAATAATTTAATAAACGAAAGTTCATAAAAAAAAATAACAACCCACGGAAAGAAAAAATTAGAGACCCACCGGTTCTGGGACGTGTTCGATATCGACGGCCGGAGTTGAAGATTCCATTATCGTTTACAAGGTGCGCTTCACAGGGAAAGAAAGTCGGGAATGCTTCACAGGTGCGCTTCCTACGTTCACAGGTAAGAAAGAAAGAAAGCGAGAGTCTCCCTTTTGTTCTGGATATGTTATCTTCCTCGGTATCCGAACCGTCGTTCGTAGGGTGTCTGCCGCTGTCTAATCTGGAAACGAACCGTCCTTCTTCGAAAACCGTCAAAAAAAAATTCAAAACAATTTGAGGCGCGTTCGGAAAGAAAGCGTGACATGGCAATCCGAGTAGACGCTGACTCAGCCACTTTTTGAAGCCACGTAGGGCGCGTCCGTGACGCCCGCGTCCGTGTATAAGGACTCTAAATTTATCTACGGAGAAGAAACCGCTTCCCAACAAGAAATCAAATCAAATCAACTTTGGGATGCCCACCCACTTGACACGGTGCTTCCCAAACGTACCCAAGATAAAAGAAAATGTAAATCATTCATATTAATTATGATTTCATAGCCAATTCCAAGGTGAGACAACCATTTCCGTGAAAAAAACACAAATTAAGAAAAGTAAATCGGTCGGACGGTTAACAAATTAAACCTCCGCACAAACTCAAACCCTAATTTCCTCAGGCGACTTCCTTTACGACTTTCAATATTTTGAAACGGAATAGAGCGATAACAAGTGATTTTCAACGTGCATACTTATCTTGCGATATAAAATAAATATATGGTATGGATTTTCAAACCAAAATTTAAATTTTAAGTTATCAACAATTATTACTTGATGTTAAACACTTTATATAAGTAATGGATCCCTCGTCTATTTATTCGTAATAAAGTAGTTAGTTTTCCATTTTTACGAATAATTAATCATTGTTTCTTACTTGATATTCTAATTTTATTTATTGCATCTAGTTGGAATTTAACATTTCAATAATATGTAACGTTGATGAAACTCCATATATAGGTATCGTTTGGCAACTGAGTCTTAGTTGGATTCCAACAAGAATCTAGTTAGAATCCAATTGTATTTTACAAACAGAAGATTCTTAGTTGGATTCTTAACAACGAAATTTGTATAGAAAGAAGTGTTGGCTTTTTGGCCTTAATCTTATGTTTTGATGATTTAATCAACCGAATCTTAATTAGAGTAGCACACACTATGCATTGCATATATATTGTATTGTGCTAACCTCTACAGGTGATCAAGACTCAAGAAAGATGGAAATGAAGTCAAGACATGTAATTAAAGCTAAATCGAAGACATGTAATCTTGATTTCTTTTGAGTCTTAGGAACAAAATGTAATTGAGCATACTTGAGCTAAAATCAACTTAATCACACACTAGGTTCCCTATAGAAGTCACACACGAAATTTCACATAATTTGGACTTCAATAGATCACCCAAACTTAGACCGGAAAACACCAAAACTTGAATTGCAAAAGTCTGCCCACATTCGGTCGACCGCAACATGCCGTTCGGTCGACCAGATGATCAATTAATCCTGTTTGTGTTTCCCTGTCTAGTTTCGGTCGACCGCACCATATCTTTCGGTTGACCGTCAGATCATATTTTCTTGACCGTTACTTTTGTCGTATATACCCAACGGTCGTATTCGTATTAATCAAAATATACCCCTTATACATTTTATGTATCGGTCGACCGAGGACCAAGATCGGTCGACCGAATGAGCGTGTCCAGACAGTCCAGAATCTCCTGTCCAAAATCGGTCGACCGGAAGAACCTGTTTCGGTCGACCGTTCACATATTTGTTGTCAACCCCAAAGTGCCTGGACGAAATCGGTCGACCGAACCCTCTTAGTGTGTTCGACCGATGACTTAAGTTTTCTTAAGTCGTAGCGTTGGGCGGTCGACCGTTGCTTTACCGGTCGACCGAACTGAGTGTAAAACTGCCTAACGGTCGACCGATTGTCCCGATCCGGTCGACCGAATTCAGCCAGAATTGGGTTCTGAACTTTCTGTTTTGTGTAATCACACTTCAACTCATACCCAATCAATCCCAACGGCTCTATTCTCTCTAATGCCTATATAAGGAGTTGTAAAACACATTTTAACACAACTCTCCCACTACAAACTTGTCCCAAAACATTAGAGAGAATCCCAAACACTCAAAGCCTCAAATCTCCACACTTAGTCTTAATTCCAATCTTACTCAAGTGTGCTCAAGCTTAGAGAGTGTTGCTCCACTCAAATTGTTGTTGTCAAAGGAAGCAAGGACTTCGGTGAAAGCCCGAAGTGTTCCTCTCGGATTGTGAGAGAAGAAAGTCAAGCTCGCGAGGTTGTTCGCGGAGTTTGTTTTGTAAAAGGCGTTCTCTCCCGGCCCGGAACGGGGAGTGGTTAGTGAAGTCGTAGGCGGAGCTCGGTGATCCGAGCGGAGCTTGCAAGAGAGGATTAGGACCCGGGTGGGGTGCCGAACCTCTATAAAAATCGACCCGTCTTCTTGTGGTTTGCATTTTCTATACCTTACTTGCTTGTTTATTTTAATTCCGCTGCATTTACTCGATTGCTTAAACAAGTAGGTGATTGGATTAAAAAGTGATTAGTGGACCAATAACCCACACGATCCTACAAGAAGAAGCTGAATTTTTATAGTTTCTTGCAAGAATTCAAATTCTAGAGTGACATTTACTATATTACATTCAGTTGTATTTATCATAATACCCTAATATTTTAATATTTTTAAACTATAAATGTCATATATATATTATATTTTTTTAATAAACTTGATGAATTTACGATATTTATTTAATAAACTTGATGAATTTACGATATATATTTTAATCCAAATATATTTTAATATTTTACAATATTTATTAGATAATTTTCAAATACATTGTATTTTATGATAATTTTTAATATTAGAAAATAGCATAAACATTCCTAAGTAAATATTCTACTTTAGTAAAAAAAATCATACCATATCTTACTGTAGTAATCTAATAACAATATAAATTTAAATCTAAAGATGTACTGATCATTTAACATTTAGAATCATGAACAATAATTTTTTCCATCTAAACGAATTTTGATCATTTTAAGAATCACGATTCTTATATTTTCACTTATAATCTGAATTCTCAAGGAATTATATCACAAGGATCTAATCCAAATAGACCCATGATTCTTACCTTTCTCATTTACATAGTGAATTAACAGGTAAAACAACTAAGCTAAAAATTCCAAACTATTACCGTAATTTTTTTATATAATAATAAAAATAAAAAAATTTCGAAATTTAGGAAAAAAAAATTTTTTTTTCCAAAAGTACTCCGATCGCGGGTGTAACCCGCGATCCGTGGAGGCACGGATCGCGGGTCACACCCGCGATCCGTGTTCCCGCCAAAAATTTTTTTTTTTTTTTTGATTTTCGGTTTTTTTTTTGTTTTTTTTTTCTGTTTTTATTTTTTATTATAATTATTTGTAATCTTTTTTTAAATCTTTTTTTTTCAAAATAAGTTTTCTAATTTATATTATTTTTCTAAATTTTTCAAAATTATTTTTAATTTTTCCAATAATCTACCTCCAAATCACGTCGATAACCCGACGTATTGAAATGTTAGGGTATTTTA
Organism: Triglochin maritima; assembly: GCA_963682175.1. Taxonomy (NCBI): domain Eukaryota; kingdom Viridiplantae; phylum Streptophyta; class Magnoliopsida; order Alismatales; family Juncaginaceae; genus Triglochin; species Triglochin maritima. The sequence continues at coordinate 52,844,932 of OY821773.1, forward strand.
TACAATATAAAAACAAAATTTCTTAGTCAGAATAATAAATTATTTACAACTGAAAATTAAACAAACCATAAAACTAATTAAAACAAAAAATTGGTAACGTTGTCAAAAATTCGTAGGGTGTACACACATTACAAACATTTTGGAGGTCGATACAGCAAAAAATTAAAAACACAATTAAAAAATTTAAAAAATTAATAACAATTACAAAACATATTTTGAAAGCAAATATGATAAAAAACATAGTTAAAACGATTTTAAAAAAATCAAAACATCAAAACACTACGACTAAAATCCGGGACTTTTTTTATTTTCTTTTATTGTTTTTGTTTTTTTCGGTTTTCTGTTTTAGTTTTTTTTCTTCTGTTTTTTTTTTAATTATTTGTAATCTTTTTTGAAATCTTTTTTTTTTCAAAATATGTTTTCTAATTTATATTATTTATTAAAAAATTTTAATTTTGTTTTTAATTTTTTCAAGAAACGACCTACAAATCACGTCGATAACTCGGTGTGTATTGAATTGTTAGGGTATTTTATACAATATAAAAACAAAAAATTCTTAGTTAAAATAATAAATTATTTACAACTGAATATTAAACAAACCATAAAACTAATTAAAACAAAAAATTGGTAACGTTGTCAAAAATTCGTAGGGTGTACACACATTACAAACATTTTGGAGGTCGATACAGCAAAAAATTAAAAACACAATTAAAATTTTTTAAAAATTAATAACAATTACAAAACTTATTTTCAAATATATATATATATAAAACATAGTTAAAATGATTTGTAAAAAAACAAAACATAAAAACAAACAGAAAACCGAAAAAAACAAAAACAATAAAAGAAAATAAAAAAGTCCCGGATTTTAGTCGTAGTGTTTTGATGTTTTGATTTTTTTAAAATCGTTTTAACTATGTTTTTTATCATATTTGCTTTCAAAATATGTTTTGTAATTGTTATTAATTTTTTAAATTTTTTAATTGTGTTTTTAATTTTTTGCTGTATCGACCTCCAAAATGTTTGTAATGTGTGTACACCCTACGAATTTTTGACAACGTTACCAATTTTTTGTTTTAATTAGTTTTATGGTTTGTTTAATATTCAGTTGTAAATAATTTATTATTCTGACTAAGAAATTTTGTTTTTATATTGTATAAAATACCCTAACATTTCAATACGCCGGGTTATCGACGTGATTTGGAGGTAGATTATTGGAAAAATTAAAAATAATTTTGAAAAATTTAGAAAAATAATATAAATTAGAAAACTTATTTTGAAAAAAAAAGATTTAAAAAAAGATTACAAATAATTATAATAAAAAATAAAAACAGAAAAAAAAAACAAAAAAAAAACCGAAAATAAAAAAAAAAAAAAAATTTTTGGCGGGAACACGGATCGCGGTTGTGACCCGCGATCCGTGCTCCACGGATCGCGGGTTACACCCGCGATCGGAGTACTTTTGGAAAAAAAATTTTTTTTTTCCTAAATTTCGAATTTTTTTTATTTTTATTATTATATAAAAAAATTACGGAACTATTAGGCAGGTAATTTATCAGAAAAGAATCGATGTGGATCCTGGGTGTGGCACCAGTGCCATCGGTGCTCTTAGAGCATATTTAACAGCGCCCGGGCTACCCCCGGGCGCCCTGCACTCTCTCTCTGCCACGTCAGCTTCTCTCTCTGCCACGTCAGCTCACCCAACCCACCCAAAAAAACCCCTTACCCATGCCCAGGCTACCCCCACCCACCCTACACTCTCTTTCATCCACATCATTTCTTAATTAAACAAATTTAATTCTCACACAACATTTAACAAATTACATTTTATATAAATCTAATTTTAATTACATTATAATTATATTTTAACTCGAAATATTGTTAATAATTACTGGTAAATCACGAAATTATTATTAAATATTACGGAGCCACGTTACATTTAAGACAAACTGAAATAGGAAATATTACAATCAAAGTTAAGAAACAACAGTACATATTACATAAACTCAACTTTTAAATACTACATGACCAACTACGTTAACTGATTTTCAAACCGCTCCTCGTCCGTAGCGTTGCCATATATGCTCAATTAAATCGCCTTTCAGATCCAAATGTTGGTTCCTGTCACGCACTCGATCTTGATTGACAAAAAACTCGTGAATATCCGCTATACGATCGGTCGAATACGACGTTGCCTCAGCTGAAGTTCCAGGACGATCTTCCATAAATTCGCGAATATCTCCAAAATTAGCATAACAGTCGCGTTCGTCCTCCACTATCATGTTATGCATGATGATACAAGCTGTCATTATTTTGGACAGAACGTCCTTGCTCCAGGCAAGAGCCGGGTTTCTGATGATCGCGAACCTCGCTTGCAACACTCCGAAAGCGCGTTCAACATCTTTACGCGTTGCCTCCTGCACTTCAGCAAACAATCTGTGCTTCGGGGTGTGAGGGTGAAGGATGGATTGGATGAAGGCCGCCCACTGTGGATAAATACCATCAGTAAGATAGTATCCCATATCATATTGAACACCATTTACCTCATAATTAACAGGTGGTGCTCGGCCTTCTAGTATGTCGTCGAAAACCGGAGATTGTTGCAGGACGTTCAAGTCATTGCATGAACCCGGTATTCCGAAGAAGGAGTGCCAGATCCATAAGTCGTACGATGTCACCGCCTCAAGGATCAGAGTTGCTTTCCCAGCACGTCCTTGATGTTGTCCCTTCCAAGCAGCTGGGCAGTTTTTCCACTCCCAGTGCATACAATCGATACTCCCCATCATACCTGGAAACCCACGTTGCTCACCAACGTAAAGTAGGCGTGCCAAGTCATTTGCAGTTGGCCGACGTAAATACTCAGGGCCGAAGATGCGAATAACACCTTCACAGAATTTGAGGAGAGCATTTCTGGATGTTGCCGCACTCATTCGTAGGTACTCATCGATCCCATCAGCGGCAACGCCATATGCTAGCATTCGCATTGCTGCCGTACTTTTTTGTAGACCGGAGATGCTCATCCTACCAGTTGCGTCCGGTGTTCGTTGGAAGAAGACATCAGATGCTTCGATGGCATTGTGGATGCGCAGGAAGACATGCTTTCTCATCCGAAATCTTGTCCTGAAAAGAGTATCAGAATACACAGGGTTGTCAGAGAAATAATCGTCTACAAGGCGTCTGTAACCTAGTTCACGATCTCTATCTGGGTTCGTCGTTCTCCTTCGACGCTGCTTAGGACGTGTAGTCCTTTCGTAAACAGCCTGTCCGGCTAATTCAATAGCACGGTCCATTAGATGTAATGTCTCATTCCAGTTATCATCGTCCGATTGACCGGAGTTTAAACTATTATCCGACATTGATGAGAGAAGAAGCTACAAGTTGAGAAGTTAAGGAAATGTGAGGAATCAGGAGATAAATAGATGTATTTATAGTTGGGAGGGTTTGGATGTGTTTGTTGCATTGTTCACGCGTGATTGCACATAGTGTACGCGTGATTGCAAATAGTGCACGCGTGATTGAAAAAAGTGCACGCGTGATTGAAAATAGTGCACCCGTGATTAAAAATTGCACCCGTGATTAAACAGTGTATTGGTTCTGGAAATTTCTTAATTTTAATTACTTACAAAAAATTATTACCCCACATTTATAACAAATACCCAATTCATCAATAACAAAACCCAAACAAAAAAAAAATCAAAAAAAAAAAATTAATAACCAATGGTAGGGGGACACGTGTCCCCCTCCCATGGGCGCCCGGGCGTCTGCCCGGGACGCCCACCGCCCGGGCAAGCGCCCGGGCGGGCGCCCCACGGGCGCCCTGCCCGTTAACGGGGGTGCGCCCCACGGGCGCCCTGCCCGTTAACGGGGGTGCGCCCAGGCGCGGGGCACCCCCGTTAAGGGTGCCCTTAATCTCTCTACATCCCGCCCCACTCGTATACTCACTCAGTCTCAAAGCCCCATCAGGCTTTCATCAACCTCCTACCCCAACCCCAATCCCAACCGGCCGACCGAAATTCAAACCAAAATCCCGACCTCCCTCCTCCCCGTCTTCCTCAGATCCCCAACCCTAACCCTAACCCTCCCATGGCGTCCACCACCACCACCACCACCACCGTCCTCCATGCCGACTTCTACCCCTCCGACGACGACCTCCTCTACGAGGAGGAGATCCTCCGGAATCCGTTCAGCCTCCGGCTCTGGTGGCGCTACCTCGTCGCCCGAGCCCACGCGCCCTTCAAGAAACGCTTCGTCATCTACGAGCGCGCCCTCAAGGCCCTTCCCGGAAGCTACAAGCTCTGGCACGCCTACCTCCGCGAGAGACTCGACCTCGTCCGACCTCTTCCGATCACACATCCCCTCTTCGATTCCCTCAACAACACCTTCGAGCGCGCCCTCGTCACAATGCACAAGATGCCGAGGATCTGGACGATGTACTTGGGATCGCTTACGCACCAGAGGTTGCTCACCCGCTCCCGCCGGACATTCGATCGCGCTCTCTGCGCTCTCCCCATCACCCAGCATGAACGGGTGTGGGAGCCTTACCTGGCTCTCGTCTCGCTTCCGTCCGTTCCAGTCGAGACCTCCCTCCGTGTCTACCGACGGTATCGTACTATCTTTTGGTTTTCTAGTTGCGGTTTAAGTTTCAGCGATCAATTTTACATGGATTTAGACAGTTAGGGTTTGGGTTTTTTAATCCAAACCAAACAATTTCATATGGTATCTCAATTTGGAGTTAGGTTTTTATGATTTTATTTTTCACATGGAAAGGTTATTTTTGTGTGGTTTTAATCTAATATTCCAGAAATCATATTTAGGTACCTCAAATTTGATCCCTCTCACATTGAGGATTTCATCGAATTCCTCGTCCGCTCCCATCTCTGGCAGGAGGCTGCTGAGCGTCTTGCTTCGGTGCTTAATGACAACGGCTTCTATTCCATCAAGGGAAAAAACAAGCATCAGCTCTGGCTTGAGCTCTGCAATATTCTCACCAGGCATGCTACTGAGGTGTCTGGGATTAAGGTGGACGCCATTATCCGCGGTGGGATCAGGAAGTTTACGAATGAGGTCGGACGACTGTGGACTTCCCTTGCTGATTATTATGTCAGGAGAGGGCTTTACGAGAAGGCCAGAGATGTTTTTGAGGAGGGACTTACTACTGTTGTTACTGTTAGGGATTTCAGCGTGATTTTTGAGTCATATGCGCAGTTTGAACAGAGCGCTCTTGCGGCAAAGATGGAGACAATGACAATGGATGAGGACGAAGAGGAGGGTGAGGATGAGAAAGTGGGTGAGGTGGTGGAGGTGAAGGGTCGGGAGAACGATGAAAAGTTTGCTAAGAGGATTCTGCACGGATTCTGGCTGAACGATGACGATGACACGGACCTGAGGATGGCAAGGTTTGAGTACCTTCTTGGACGGAGGCCAGAGCTCCTCAACAGTGTCCTTTTGAGGCAGAACCCACATAATGTGGAGCAGTGGCACAGGAGGGTGAAGCTATTTGAGGGTAATCCCACAAAACAGATTCTGACCTACACAGAAGCTGTGAGAACTGTGGATCCTTTCAAAGCAGTTGGGAAGCCGCATACATTGTGGATTGCATTTGCACGTCTCTATGAGAACCATAAGGATCTTCCAAATGCAAGAGTAATATTTGATAAAGCTACACAAGCAAATTTCAAGGCTGTTGATCACCTGGCCACTATATGGTGTGAATGGGCAGAAATGGAATTGAGGCACAACAATTTCAAAGGGGCCCGTGAGCTTCTGGGGCGTGCTACTGCAGAGCCCTCTGCTGAAGTTAAACGGAGAGGTGAGTCCTTGAATGTAATTCAGCTTTCTGTTAGTATTTTGATAGTGAAATTTGCACTCCGTTCTGTTGCTTTTAAATGCTTTGCCCTTTAATAATCTAATTGATGCCCTCCTGTTAAAATATCTATCAAGAATTCAAGACATGAAAGGAATTATGTCTGGATCAGTTCATATACCTTACTCGTTTACAGCTGAAAAATCTTAAGATGTAGGAACAAACAAAGATGAAAAATCATTTCATGAGGCCAATCTAGTAGGAGTGAGATTTATCATGTGTATCATTTTTCTTTTGGAAATCTAAAATATGAATCCCACTGCTTAGGTAGTTGATTGTTTGAGCAGTACGTGACTGCTTAAATGTCACTTTTTGTGTGGCCTCATACGCGAGATGTGGCCACTGCACAAACTCACTCAATACTGTGCTGTTGGTGCGTTCGCTTATGCGACTATGCTGTCCGCATAATCGCATAAGTAGCCAGCAAGTAGATCACTATTTGGTATTCTTTGTTTGTAGTTTTTCCCTCCCTAACACCTATAAGTTCCCCCATTCATCACACACTTTATAATGTCTTAAGGCTTCTTTTCACTTGCCCCATTTTTACTATTTTATAGTTATTCTTCATAATTTTTTTTAATAAAATAAAAATTGGGTGAGTTATCTTGTGTGACCTTTTGATCGCATTTGGTCACATACTTATTATCTGAACATTGATGAATTTTGATTAGGATATCCTGTCAAATTTGATTAGGATATCCTGTCAAATTTGCATTCATTAACTATAGCATGAAGCAGTGAATTTATGTTGCCGTTCTTGCTCATATTGTAAGAAGTATATCATGTCTTGTAACTTGTAAGGGTTAGGGTGGATTAAATTAAGTACATGTTCAATGGACTAATTCTATGTTGCACTGCACTTGGATGGGAATAATAATCAGGTTCGAAATGCAGTGTAATTGGTAATAGAAATCAATTAAGAGGGTTGGGTTGTGTTCACCATGGTGATCCTTACTATTACAGTTTATTGTTTATAGATTTTAATCTTTTCATGTCATTCACACTTCTCTTTGTGTCCATCTGTCCTTGAACCAAGCACTTGGCCGTTAGATGTTTAATTCACAGTAGCTGACTCTAAATTTTATCTGTTTCCAACGATACCTGTAGTTGCTGCGAATGGCAATGAACCTGTGCAAATGAGGTTGCATAAATCTCTTAAAGTCTGGAGTTTGTATGTGGATTTGGAGGAGGGCTTGGAGGATTTAGAAGGTACACGGGCAGTCTATGAGAGAATATTGGACCTGAGAATAGCAACTCCACAAATTATCATCAACTATGCGTACTTTTTGGAGGTATTAATCTTCATCATGTTCTGTGTGTTTATGTTGACTACCTAATCTGTATGACCTACTAAGATATTGACTTTGGAATTGCGTGTTTTCTATTATCTTTTAAAGGAACACAAATATTTTGAGGATGCATTCAAGGTCTACGAAAGAGGTGTTAAGATTTTCAAGTATCCACATGTGAAGGATATTTGGGTGACTTATCTGACCAAATTCGTGAAGCGATATGGAAAAACCAAGTTAGAACGTGCACGGGAGCTATTTGAGCATGCTGTTGAAAAGGTAAGAATTACTAATGTTATAGTTGATACAAACAACCTTGAATTCCGTTACTGATGTTAAGTAATTAAGCTACTAGTTTTGACCATTCTTCACTATTTCTATGGCGCAATCCAACCATGTTTTTTGTTTCAACTTTCAAAGGCTCCTGCTGAAGAAGCGAAGCCACTGTACCTGCAGTACGCAAAACTGGAAGAGGAGTTTGGGCTTGCCAAGCGTGCAATGAAGGTGTATGACCAGGCTGTGAAGGCTGTCCCTAACAGTGAAAAGATGAGCATGTATGAAATATACATTGCTCGTGCTGCTGAGATTTTTGGAGTGCCCAAAACAAGGGAAATATATGAGGTAATTGTGCTTGTGAACCTTGTAGGTAGGACCGAAAACTGTCTGAATACGAAGTGGATATAGACTTTCCCATATTTGTATCATATTTGTTTGGCGAATATGAATATGGATATGGTTATTTTATTGTTTTTATAATACATAACTATATTTGGAGTTAAACAGATGTAGACAACGATCGGATACCGATGTGTATCAGATATTATGTTTTTACCTTATAAATTTATTGAAAATATTGGAATTTAAAATTCAGATACGAATATGAATTGGATATGATCAGACATACTCTTAGCGTTGTCATAACCATATTTATTACCACATTTAAATGAATACTATAAATAATGGCCATATCCTACAAAATGAAATCAAATATGTCGGTCGGAGTGGATATCATCTGCACCACTTTCACCCCTACGTGTAGGTTGCCTTCACTATCCTATCTATTTGAATATTGATGCTGATAGTAAAATTTTGCATTACAGCAAGCCATTGAATCTGGTCTTCCAGACAAGGATGCAAGATCAATGTGCATGAGATATGCTGAGCTTGAAAAGAGTCTTGGAGAAATTGATCGTGCGCGTGCCATATATAGATATGCAGCAAACTACGCTGATCCACGAGTGGATGAGATCTTCTGGAAGAAGTGGAACGACTTTGAGGTTCAGCACGGCAACGAAGAAACATTCAGAGAAATGCTCAGGATCAAGCGGAGTATGCTGGCTAGCTTTAGTCAGGTATCTATTTGTATCTGGCCCTTTTCTGTTTGGGGTTAACAATATCCTGAAGAGGTATTAATGTTCCTGACATTTTCCCATTGGTTCATGTCTGCAGACACATTTTATACTTCCTGAGAACATGATGTCGTTGGCTCCAGAGAGTGGTGGTGATGCCAAGGGTAATGGGGATGAAATGGCTGCTTTGGAGAGACAGTTGGCTCCCACACTTGCCAGTGATGCTGGAAGAAAGGTCGGGTTTGTTAGTGCTGGGGTGGAGTCTCAGACTGCAAATCAGGAAGACATTGAGCTTCCTGAAGGGAGTGACTCCGAAGATGATGGGGCTGGTGTTGAAATAGCCCAAAAGTCGATCCCTTCCGCGGTGTTTGGGGACCTCGCACCCGTAGCAGAAGACATCCAAGCTGGTGGTGACAGTCATCTTGGTGCCCTTGAGAGGATAAAGAGGCAGCGTCGGCAATAGGGGTGCTACATAGTTGCATTTGAGCCTACTAGGACCCAGCTCGTATTTAGGACGTTAACTAACCAATAGGTCTCGACTTGGGTACCCACAGTTGAACCGAACTCATCTATCTTTGTTCACGTTTAAAAAAGTTGACTTTCGAGTTCAGCTAAATGTGTCATGAACTTTAGTTTTGATTCATTTTAATATTTGTATATATTACATTTTCTGTTGCATTTCGCCAAAATTTTGTGTTGAAGACTTTAACTTGTGATTTATCTAATTTATCTGACTTTCTAAAGATGAATTGCTTATACTCTTTGAATATCAGGCTTCTATCTGGTGGATATCTGTGGATGTTTTTCAAATGAAATCGACTTCTTTGTTGTAATTGGCGATTACATCCCACGTTCCATGAGTAACATGGATGGGGCGATTACATGTACCCACGTTGAGTAATATGCAGGGCCGTCTCGGAAAATTTTGAAGTCCTGTGCGAAAATCAACAACGAGACTCTTAAATTTGAAAAAAATTATCCTTCTAGTTTAAATAATAAAAAATTCACTAACTTAATGCAATATTAATTGAATTTTTTTGTCCTCTTAGCAATATTTGAGACAAATTTATCAATGTTTAAGTGCTATTTATGTGTTAACACTAATTTTCTTTGCAACCTAATAAGACCATGTACATTTTTTTTGAGGCCCCCTCAAAGTGAGGCCCGGAATGAGGCCCGGAGCAGGAGCTCACCCTGCTCCTGCTATTGGGCCGGACCTGGTAATATATAATATGTAATTGGAGATGAAATGATTATACATGTCTTGACATCTGGATTCGGTTGTACAAACATGAGTATTTTGATGGTTTTCCCAAGTAACGTGAGTAATAATGTTCTTTTAGAAAACACGAGTTATAATGTAGACAACTCGATCTCATCTTTAAAAAATTGCTATATTTTGTCGACGTGGTAAGTTCCCCCAATTTATACTGACCCGTGAATCTGAGCCATATGGCTTACATAATTATGTATATCAGTATCTCGAATTGCAAGTGTCAGGAGTAGGGTTGAACTTTGAAAGGAAAAAGAATCAAATCTAAGAAGAAAATAAATTCTTAATGCATAATAAGGTGTGAATCAAAACACTTTTTTGGCACCACTGCTTTTCTCTTATCTGACCGGGAATGTGAACGGGACGATACTTTCTCACTAATAAAATAATCAATGTTGTCACTTCTGAGTTCTGACCATTCTAATCTCAATATCTTTTGATTATTTTCATTTTTAAAATCTAATCCTCAAAATTTGACCTTTTCCACGAACTTTGCTCCAGACCTCGAAATTCCGGATCAACTCTAGTTAATCTACAAGAATCACATATAATTAACCTTAAACATAGAAAAAAAAGAAACGGAGTCCTCTGGTCCACCACCTGAACCGGGTTCAGTGTGACCGGACCCGAGCACGTGAATTAACCAAATCGAATCCGACCTTACACGTCCGTCCGCGTGTGCCTTCTCCACTTCGCTGTCGTTGTTCTGGTGGTTTCTGCGTTCTCATCAAAAAGCCCAAACCCAAATCCAAAATAAAAACAAAATAAAAAGGACCCGAAGATGAGAGAGCAAATACTACTTTGCTTCCTCTAAAAAATTCTAATCTCGAAGTGTTAAAATAAATCCCTCTTCCTCTCTCGGATCGTTTCGCCCTTTCGCGTTCCCCTCCCTCGATTTTGCCCTAATCGCGTCCATGTCGAGTTGATTCGCCTCGTTCGGACGGCGCGGGGATGGATTCCGCCTCCAATTGGAAGGTGAAACTCTTCATCCTCATCGGATTTCTTATTGGTGTTCCCTTCGTTTTGGTAGTTTTTTTTTTCTTTCTGTAGGTTTGGATTTTGGAAGTTTGAGGGGACTTGTTTGTCGAGGGATTGATGGTGTGGAATTTTTTATTTTGAGGTTGTGTTGGTGTTTTTGAAGTGAGGAAGATTGGTTTGTATAAGTGGTTTGGTCGTAGACTCATAGTGATTAGTTTTGTTGAGGATGTTTGGAGATATAAGTTTTTATTAGTGTTGCTAGTGAGGAAATCAATTTTTATAGTTGAGAGAAGGTCGGTAAAAACTGTTTGGTCCTTGTAACTTATGTTTGTTGCGATTAATTGTTTCCGGAGGTTGTTTAGAGACAGAAGTGGCGTGATTCATTGAATTGTAGTGCTTATGCTTGCTGTTTTGAGAGGGAATTCTGATGTTTTTGTGCAGCAGGAGAGTGAATGGGAATGTGAGAAGACAATATATAGATGGACGAAGGCGTGAAACATACTATTATAACCAATCAAACTTTAATGAAATGTTTTTTAGGAGCTGTTGCTGCCAAATTACTTTTTATAAGACATGTCATTACTTCTCTAAATTTTCTTTTGCTTTTTTTTTTCAGGAAAAAATGTCTCATTTTCGGATAAAGGAATTGAAGGATGTTTTGACACAGATAGGCCTTGCAAAGCAAGGCAAAAAGCAGGTAATTGGCTAGTTTACTTAACTATAGTTTTTGTACTAGCATTCAATTGGAAGCTCTTATTTCATGAAATATGGTCATTACTCAGATTCCCAGAATATTAGAAATGCGTTATCCAATATTCTCATGGCACTTAATACCCCTGACAACAAATGGGATCAAATCTCTGCTAGTGCTGATTGAGAAAGCACAAATGAGCCGGTCCTAAACTCTTTGCTGGTTTAGTTGTATTTATATCATATTACGTTTGGAGGACAAAGACCTTATTTCCTAGAAGTTGGTTGACTTTTTTTTGGAGCGATGCTTTGGAAGGAGGAGCTTTGGAATCATACTACCTTGACCAAAGAAAATAGCATATGACGAAAAGGCATTTTGTTCATTTCCATTAATTGTGTGCACGATGTTTTTGTGATGGCTTTTCGTTTCATTGAAATACTTAAATGACTTATAGTGTTGCAGTGTTACTCTACACTTGATTGATTTTCCCATGCCTATTGTCTGTTTGGGGTCTAACTAGTTATTGCTTTCTACATTGCTATGCAGGATCTCATGGATAAGATTGTAGCATTACTTTCAGATGACCAAGGTACTGTTTAATTGTGTGAAGTCCAAATCTCTGGCTTGTCACTTCTTATGCGTCATTGCTTTTCTGAAATTTAGTTATTTCAAACATGTATATCTCTTTGATTTATCATGTGGTTTTCTTTTGATTTGAGCAGTCATTCAGTGTAAATTATTTGGGTCCATTTTCACAAGCGACATGATTAGTGTTTGCATATTTTTTGGACTAGTTTGAATCAAGTCTAACAATTCTGAGCTTCCAATTCTAATTTAGTCATTGCTTTCCCCAAAATACACTAGTTACTTTGTGCGTCATGTTTTTACAATGATATATTTGGGTCAATGCTATTACGTGGTAATTTCTGGTTGGGATCCTAAACCGCCATTACCAAATAATAATCACGAGAATAATGGAAAATGCCTAGCATTTTTAATGATTTTTCATGGATGGAACAATTGTTCAGTTGTTTTCAATTTGTATGCTTTAGAAAAATGAAGTCATAAACAACCACTTAGGTTATTTTGTTGATCGGTAATTTTGGTTGACCAGATTGGTTCTTCAAATTTATTAGATGTCCATAAACCTCATATTTATATATGTAGAACCATTTAGGGCATCCCTTAACAGGGTTTTTTCACGGTCGTGACCCGGTTAGGTCAAAGATGACCGGGTCATTTCTCCCTTAACGGGGGAGATGACCTGGTCATCTTCGACCAGGTCAGTAACCCGGGCGTTGAAACGCCCGGGTCGACGACCCGGAATTCCGGGTCGTCGAATAAAAAAATAATAAATTTTGTTTTTTTTTTGTTTTGATTTTTGTTTTGATTTTTTTTAAATTTTTGTTAACTTTTTTTTAATTTTTTTTGATGAAAATACGTTTTATAATTGTTTTGATTTTTTAGAAATTTTTTTAATTTTTTTTTAAATTTTACCAAGATGAACCCCGAAATGATGTGGAGGAGAGAGATAGGTTGTTGTGGGTTGTGTTGGGTTGTGGTTAAGATGTGAATAGTATAGGAAAGAGAAGAAAGTGGGTTGAGGAGAGAGAAAGCTGATGTGGAAGAGACAGATAGTTGATTTTGAAGAGAGAGAGAGCTGATGATCGGGTCATCCAGGTCATGGTTAGTGATGGTCTTAGAGTTTTAGACAACCAATTCATGTTAGTCGATACTTTATTGAACTTTGGTTTTCGTATCAAACTCTAATTATACCACTGAAATGTTGTTGGGAAACAATTTAAGAGAGTAACAATCTAAAATCCTACCGATTGAAAGAACATACTTTGGAATCCTTGACTGTCTTTGCTCCTTCAAATCTTTGGGACCGATTAAAGCATTGGTAGCTGAATAAATGAGGATCACATTTTCCCATGAAAACATGCTTTGATTAGGTTTGGGACCCGGGAATCTACCTGGGTGATACCCAGACATGTTATGAAAAAGAGATTACTAAAAACCACTTAGTTTGTTGCTATGTTCAGTCGGGGGGTCACTTAGGCGACCGCCCCTGCCGGTGGTCGCATATGAGACCACCCGCACACTGCACACAATGGTGATCGGGATAGGTGGTTGCTCATGGTCGCCTAGGTGACCATGTGTTGTGCACAACAACATCTAGTTTTTCTAACCGTTGTTGGTTGCTACTGTAGCGGAGAGAAGATCAGAAGATCTGGTGGTTGGTTTAGGGTTTGGGGGAGAGAGGGTTATGTAGTGTGACTTTAGGGTTTAGGTATGATGTGTGAGAATATGATTAAGGTTTGGAAGGGTTAGTCTTGGATTGAACAAAACCAATAGAGTACAAGAGTTTATATAGAGTGACTCCACTATTTGGATATTCACTTAATCAATTAACCCGTTTACTCTAACACTCCCCTCAAGCTGGAGCATATATATCAAACATGCCCAACTTGTTACATAGATTATTAAACACATTAACATTTAAGCCCTTTGTGAAGATATCCGCCAACCAAGGTTTTCAGGACCGAACCGGACGTCGAACCGGCAACGTCAAAGATTCAGAGGTTCAACCGGGGTCAGACTGAATCGAACCGGTTGAACCTGACGTCAGCATGACATCATATATACACATTATATATAAAATTCTTATTTATTAAGACAAAATCTTCAAAACATATACAATAATAACATTCATAGGGTATTTTTAAAAAAATACTCACAAATAAAACAAACTTAGACACCTCCACCACCCAACAAAAACCCTCTTCTCCTCCAACGCCTCCCTCCTCTCCTCTCCCCTTCTTGCTCCCATCTCTCTTCCCCTCCAACACCTCCTCTCCACTTCCCTTCCTCCAACACCAGATCCATTGCCTTCTCCACTCTCTCTCTCTCTCATCTCCGTTTTTTTAGAAATGTCGGAGTCTTGGCCGATGACGACGGGAGTCTTCGTCGGAGGTGGCCGGAGGCCCGACGACAACGAGAGGGGGGAGTTGGTGTTAGGGGAGAGGTGGGTTCAGGGAGAGTCAGCGTTTGGGGGAGAACATTTAAGGGTCGTTTTTTTTCTTATCAGATCCGGGTTGCCCGATTATCTGATTGTGCAAAACCGCAAGTCTGACCGGTTGAACCTCTGGTTCACTTCAAATCCGGTTTCAACATCCTTACCGACTCAGGAGTCTCACTGCATGAGAGATATCAGGATGAGTAACTATCACATATATGAGCTTACCAACCAGACGTCTGTACTGACCCGAATTCTCGAGAGACGGGGACGATGTCTCCCAGAAAGGTGGAGACTGCTCAATAGATGTACTTTCTGGTTTATAACCCAGTTTCCTAAAGTAAGTTAAACACATACTTCCGTTGTGAGAGCGCCATTCTTCTTTTGGCATATGCAAACTCAATGACAAGGAAATATCTGGGTCGTCCCATGTCTCGTGTAACAAAGTGCTTCATTAAGTGCTCTTTAGTTCTTTGAATACCCTGACGATCGCTGCCCATCAGCCAAATATCATCGACATATACCGCAAGTACAATGCATCCAGAGGAAGTGTTCTTATAAAACAGAGTGGTCCGCAGCACCTTGTGAAAACCATTTGCAACTGCAATAAACCGTAACTTTTCAAACCATGCACGAGGGCTCTGCTTCAGACCATAGATCACCTTCTTGAGTCTGCATACCATATTCTCCCCCTGAGCAACATATCCTCGAGCTAAGTCTCCATAGAGGAAGACATTCTTGTCATCGAGCTGGCAGAGTTCCCACCACTGATTCATAGCCACTGACAAGAGAAGGCGAATGAAATCAAGACGAGCCATTGGTGAAAAAGTCTCAGCATAATCAATGATATAAGTCTTGAGTAAAGCCACAAGCCACCAACTGGGCTTTGTAACGATTGATTGTACCATCTGCTTTGTGCTTGACAGAGAAGACCTATCTGCAGCTGACAACGCTTGTTCCAGCAGTTTGAGGCACGGGCTCCCATGTACCACGAGATCTCAATGTTGACATTTCCTCATCCATCGCCTTCTGCCAATGTGGATGCAGAGACACATCTAGGTAGTTCCTAGGTATTGACTCAACAGACAAGGAAAGAGCAAAATTGCGAAAGGACAGGTGGAGGTTGTCATAATAAACAAAGTTAGAGATGTGGTGTCTGGTACGACAACGAATACCTTTAGGGCGATTGGAAGGTCCAGCGATGGATCTGCTTCATCTAGAGGAGGCGGATCTGGCGACGTAACACGACAGAAGCGATGATAAACCTGTCCAAAACGACCATTATCTGTTTCCACTGGAGGAGCCACTGCACCAGGCATAATCACGAGCGAAGACACCGAAACGAGAAGCGGTAAGCTAACGTTAGACGACGTAGATAACATATCGTGAGTGACCGAATCGGAAAAAAAGATTGAGGCTCAAAAAACATGACATCCACAGACACATAGTACTTGCGACTAGCCGAGTGATATAAGCGATATCTACGTTGGGTGCGATAATAGCCAACAAATACACACTTGAGCACACGTGGAGACAACTTATCCAAACCAGGAGATAAATCTTGAACAAACCCAACACATCCAAAAACACAGGGTGACAAATGAAACAACTTAGTATCCGAAAAGAGACAACGGAGAGGAATTTCTCTCCCCAAGGGTGCAGAAGGTATACAATTAATAGGATATACTGTAGTGAGGATAACATCCGACCACAAATAGATAGGATCATTGCGCTCAACTAAGAAAGTGCGCGCCATGTCTAGGGAGTGGTGATGCTTCCAACACCATTCTGTTGGGATGTGTGTGGGCAGGTGGTTTGATGAATGATATCGAAAAAAGACGCACACAAAGAAGTTACAACAGAAGACAAATTCCAAAGCATTATTAGTGCAAAGACATTTAATAACAATTGAAAATTGATTTTTGATTTCCAAAATAAATGTTTTGAGTACATCAACCATAGATCAACGATCTTTTGACATATATACCCACGACACTCTGGAAAAATCATTAACGAACACAACATAGTAACGATGACCAGAAACACACGCGACCCTAGAGGGTCCCCAAACATCACAATGAACCAAATCAAATAAAGACCGACTAGACACTAAACCATAACGTTTAAAGGTAGCACGGTGATGCTTACCCAACTGACATGACAATTGAAACGACTCGACTCTAATCCAAGGTAACGCCTGCTAGAGACGACTAAGAGACAGATGACCCAATCTACAATGCAATCTGTGTGATGACTCGGAATCAGAAACATAAGTTGTCAAACCACAAGGAATTTCATCACGCACCAATGTGTACACACCATCACCACGATTATGCCCCAAACCAATCATCTTCCCCGTCCACAGATCCTGAAAGGTGCAGTGAAAAGGAAAGAATGTCACACTACAATTAAAATTGTTCGTAATAGCAGAGATAAGAGAGCAAATTTACAGCAAATTCAGGCACAAAAATGACATCATTAAGTCTAAGTTGAGCGGAAGCCTGCAAAAACCCCTCTCCGAACACAGAGCACGTTCGTCCATCGGCAATTGCCACAAAACGATAGTTGGATTTAGAAAGATTGTGAAACAATGTTCTTGTACCTGTCATATGAGCGGAGGCCCTCGAGTCAATTATCTAAGAACTGTCCATGGATGCAAGAAAGGCAGTACCTGAGGAAGGAGCATGAGAAACTGTGGCGTGAGAAGTTGTGGTTTGTAGTTGCTGTAACCACTCGAAGTCATTTTTGGAGATAGTGATTGTTTGCTCAGCACCCGAATAAGGTAACGAATCTGCCACCTCAGTACTAGCATTGGCCACGACCGGGCGGCCATGCTTGTCTCATCAATGGTCCTCACTATGACATGGTCGTCGACATAAGGTGCATACAATCCTACCACGATAGTCACCACGACCTGCCCCTCTACCACCACAAGAGGAGCCCCTACCACGCCCACGAGAGGCTAGCAGGGCAGACTGATCAGAAGACACAACGGGCGCGGAAGGTGCTGGTGTAGACGATAGACGAAGCACCCGAGAATAAACAGTGGCCAGATCAGGTACTTTGTCAGTTCCAAGCTTAGATCATTTCACATGGTTCTGCAGTTCTGGAGAGTGGACAGAAATATAGGCAACAACCGCAACCTTATTCCGGTAACGACGAATAGTGGGCAAATCATCAACTAGCGGTTGGTAGATCTCCAACTCGTCCAAGAGGCTACAAATATAGGTGAACAACTGCGGAGCTTTACGATCACCCTGGCGTACGGAGAAGAGTTGCTTATACAACACATCTCCCACATCTCCTTTGGTGAATTTAGCATCATCACACTCCGGGCAATATCCAGTTCCATACTACCAGTCAACCATGATTTAACGATAGCATCCTCAGTAAGCCAAGCAACATATGTGGATGGATTCGCAAAATCTGGGGGATCTTTGATAAGATAAGACAACTTATTGTGAGACATAAGAAACTGCTCAAGACTCTTGGCCTAAAAGACATAGTTCCTGCCATCCAACTTATGTGAGGTACAATGTAGACTCTTTACCAACAAATCACTGGAGGAAGACATAGTGGTGATGACAAAAAGCAATCCCCACAACCAGAGACGATAGAGAAACAACGAGGGATTTCCACGAACCCCAAACAATGACGACGAATGATGACTTCTTCAACAACAAGACGAAGACATCACCGGTGAGGGCTAAAGATCATCATCGAGTGCCCATACAATAAGAACGACGGCCCGAGGACAAGGAAGAGAAGCCCTCTAGGCCGTTGGGAGGGCTGGCTGGCCGGATAAGGTGGTTGCCGGTGGTGACTAGTGGTGTTTCTGGACTGGTGGGGTCTGCTGGAGTGGGGTGGGGCTGACTGGTGGTGAGGCTGGTGGTGTTGGTGGCTGCCGGCTGGAGCAGGGTGGGGCTTGCTGGGGTTCTTACCCAAGCTATGGTACCATGTGAGAATAGGATTAAGGTTTGGAAGGGTTAGTCTTGGATTGAACAAAACCAATAGAGTACAATAGTTTATATAGAGTGGATCCACTATATGGATATTCACTTAACCCATTAACCCATTTACTCTAACATGATGCAATCTTGGTCGTTCGTTTTCTTCTTCTTCTTTTTTACCCCTTACCCTACCTCTCTTCAATTCCTACAAATTCCTAGTGAGTTGGTGATTTAAGTTTATTTTTATGCCCGAACATGTAATACATTTTTTCTTGTATAATTGTTTGAATTAAAACAAAAAAACAAAATAAAAAAGAGGTCGCCCACACCTGGGTGACCGCCCAATCGCCTAGGTGTTACCCAAACCTTGGTCCGTTCATTAGGAAAAATGTATGGTCCTACGGTTCCTCAACCTCCATAGCTGAATTAACCTCTTTCACTTCCTCAAGGTTCACATCCTTTTCAATTTCCCTGCGTTCAAAGTTTTGTAACCCAAGATGTTTACACACTATTAAGTTTAACTCTTATCGAGTTACCCGTCTGTCCCCAAACTCTTTAACAGAGATTGCTACACAAAGAGAATTATCATGTAAGTGTTTAATAATAGGAGCGTAAAAGGAGTTAAGACTTGAAGATTGATATGGGATTCTCTTTGGTTGTTTTAATGCAACTTATTTAAGTAAAAAAACCTATGGATAGGTAGGAAAATTCTTGGTAACATTTAGGACACATGACTCATGAGGATACGTGTGGAAGGATCAACATTAATCAACAACCTCTATTAATTGTTTGACTGATCTAGGAATTGTAGTTTTTAATGTTCGAATTGATTGACCACCCACATCATGAGTCATGTGTTCTGGAGATTTTTTTTTAATTGGTAAATTGTAGTTTTATGTTTAAATGTCTTGGTACTTTGGTGATAAATCTCTCTAGGTATTTGAGAATTGGCCGATTTGGGTTTTACAACACGTCCTTATTCTAAAGTCTAAACACAACTAAAGGTTGTGACTGGCTTGGGCGAAGCCCACACACTCTAGTAACTTTTGTTTAGGAGTTTAAGTATTAGAGAAATAATTGATATTTTGATGATTGATTTCAAAGTTGTTCACAAGTTAAAAGTGACGGAACGTGTCTTTGGTCTCTTGTTTTGAAGTTTATCATGACTTCCAATCATTGTAGTGAGAATTGGAGGAGACATCATTCCATAATTGTTTTAGTTTGAATGTCAAGTTCCAGAATTTCCAACTGATTGCACCTTAATGTGATCTCAATATGAAATTTGATGTCCAAACGGACATCAAGTTGCCGAAAATCTTATGTTTTTCGAGCACACTAATGATAAGCTTTATCATGCTGATGTTTTGAGGGACCAAAAAGTCATCATTATTTAATTATGGTTTGCTTCATTGAAGTTGAAGTACGTTCAAATTGAGCTAATACTAATTTTTATTATTACATGAGAAGTTTTATTTGTGTTTTAAAATGTTATTTCCACTGTTTGTTGTGGTTCCATAGGACCTAAAATGAATGGATGGGAAAAGAAAAGCTCTATCACCAAAGAAGGAATCATGAAAATCATTGAAGACATTTATAGGTAAATATAATTATTCATGTTTTTTCTAGGGTTGTGTGTGCTAGGTTTTGTCATTACACAAGCAGAAATCAACATAACTTGATGAAATTGAGATAAAGTCGATTACATATGATGGCTCAATTGGGATTCCATTGTGCTACTAGAAGCAGAATTACTTTATCATGATGCTTTAAGCATTACTACAGATAACAATGGTGCAACTACTTACCATTGTTGATTGTCACACTTTAATTATTAATAACAGTCGAGGATTTACAAATTTCTGAAAGACGAACGCTAATATGTTTTAAGGGGGTGATAGCATGAATGAAGAAAGCTTTAGTTGTATTAGGCTTTCTAAATTAACTTCCATTGATACTCCATGTACAAGTAATTAACTGTTTGTACTGAACTTAATCTGTTGGCTCTTTAGCTTAATATGTATGTGCATTATTTTACATTGGCATATTTTTTCAGGAAAATGCAAATTCCTGGGGCCACTGATTTGGCATCAAAATGCCATAGCAATTCAAATGTTAATGCTGTTAAACCTAAAACAGAAGTTTATGATTGCGACCAGCATCAAATGAAGATCCATTGTATATGCGGAATTTCATCCAATACACAACCAAAGATAAAGGTTAACTAGTTTTTAAATATTGCACAACATCTTTTATGTAAATTTGTTGTGGAAATGGACGTGTTGTGTTTGTTTCTCTTAACTCTTAAGTCATCATTTCATTGTCATGAAGCATCCACCATTTTGTCCTGGACAACAATACATTCTTAGGCATTTGGCTTGAGAGTTTACTTGAATAACCAGATAGTAGCTCTTAATTTTCATATTTGTCTAACCATCAGAAACTGTTTATCTATGATTGACTATTTTATGCCTTCTTTGTATTTTATGAGAAACAAACAATATACAAAAATTGAAAGATATAAATATGACCACTATGTCTATTGTCTATGATTGTTAATATTAAAACCATGATTCTTGGAAAACTCTAAGGTGATATGTTGTCAATTTGTGCAAGATGTCTGAAAAAAAGCAACAAACACAAGCTTCAAGGAAAGCTTTTGAAATAGAGAAAGATGAATAAGATGGTGGTGGTCGTGGTTATGAGAAGGAAAACAACAACATTGTATTGTTAGAATGAGGTCAAATGTTGGCCGAGAGAGAAAAGGTGTCTTGTGGGTCGGTTGGAAGTTGAGGATATGTGTTTGAGCAATTTTAGTCCTGTAATGGTATATAAATAAATCAAATTTATGGTATTTTTTGAATTGCTAATAAAAGTATTAAAAGTTAGTCGAGTCTTGTCGACTGAATCCATGGTCTAATAACTGCTAGTTGGAGTTGTTGGTTTGACTTAAATAATATATGTTCTCGAGAAGGTGACTTTTTCATTAGAATATTTTTTTCCTGACGAAGTTATGAATAAATTGAGAAACGTACATATGGATAGGGTTGTTCAAGTGTCGTCTGAATCTGCCAAATGGACCCAATTGCAACTGCCGGTCCAGCAACACATACTTGATAGGAATACAGTATGACCTCCAGTTTTCTTAAAGTAATTTTCCAGGTTTGAATATGGTCCAATCTAAATCCAGAAAATTTGAACCATGCATGACTGAATATATATGTTTTGGTCCCAACATTGCCCTAGCTTCATAGTTGGATTCTCTATGTTCTGTGGTTATGCTTGAATCAGCTAAAATGAATTGGTGTCATATGGATAGTATGATACGGTGCATACAATTTGACAGGTGCGATTGTTAATAACAATCTGCCGGATTAACTTATGTGCCTTACAGATAAAAAAAAGATTAACTTGCGCATCGTTCAATTGAGACAATCTTCAATTGGTGAGAGTACAAGTTTTTAAATTCAAATTACGAACAACTTTTTTTAACTGATGAATTGTGATATGCTTATGACCCAAATTATGAGAAGACAAAAAATTTGTCCTTTAGGTGCATTTACTCATTGTGGGCTCACCTATTAGATAGATATTGATTTTTTAAACATACATTGCACAGTAAGTCTCTATAATTTAATATTGGTGGTTACTTATTGTTTCTCTATTCCAAAGCAGCATAAATAAGGGTGCTCAACAATTTCCAGATTTGTTTTTGTTGTCCATATAAGGTTTGCTGCTACCATCCTTGTACTAAAGTTCCTGACTACCTATTCTAGAATATATTTGCAAAGTATGTGGTATCAACATGGGCATTTTTTGTTTTTAATACTCTTGAGAGGTTTTTTTTTCATTTGAAGCCGTTCAGAAAGTAGAGCAAGTTTGTAAAAACATAAGCATATTTTCCCTTCAGGTTTTCTCATACCTCAAATAATTTTCTACAAGTCATTAACAACTGCCTTTATTTCAGTGTGAGGATCCAGGCTGTTGGGTATCGCAACATGTAAATTGTGTTATTGTACCGGACAAGCATACAGATGGTGTTCAGGCAGAAAGACCCCGGAGGTTCTTTTGTGAAATATGTCGGATCAATAAGGCGGACCCGTATGTTTATCTCTTCTTTAATATGATTTTGAATGCTTATATTTTCTCATTATTGTTAGGTTATATTGTTCATCTATCTCTAGGATTGATATGGTTCATGTTGATACCTCTAGTCTCATCTATGCAATGAATGGTTGAGCCTGTCCCCTTCGTCAGTTTTCTTCTGCAAACATTGTGCATATATTATTGTATAGATAAACAAATGTATGGAATCTGAGAGCATGTTTTCTGATGTTGGCCTTCTGTTTTAACGCACCTTTTCTTAGTGAAGAAATTATCTTATGTTACTGTAGTTGGAATTTTTATAATGCAAACTAGTGCATGTGGTAGCAATTATACCTTTTAACATTCTGGACACACATGTTTCTAGTAGGCTCGTGATTAAGATCATACAAAAATGCCATCGTGTTTGATTTGTAGTTATTGGATGTAAACAAAAAAACCTTCAAATGGGGTCCTTGAAGCAAGGACACACATGTTTCTAGTAAGCTCGTTATTAAGATCATACAAAAATGCCATCGTGTTTGATTTCTAGTTATTGGATGTAAACAAAAAAACCTTCAAATGGGTCCTTGAAGCAATTACCTTGAAATGCCTTCCTGAATATGACAATTAGCTTAACCAATGACAATAATGGTTCATAGTTATAAGACATTTAATCACTTATAAAGATAAAGATCACTTGAATAACGTTGCACTCAAGATTTTATAACTCCAGTCTTTAGAGGTTTGTTGAGCGTGAAAATAAAAATACGGTAATATGGTTACTTTTCCAAGTATTGTTCTTTGATCAGTTAAAGGAAACCAGCACCACAAATTGCATGAAAGAAAGGTCTAAAAACAATAATGCTAAGGTTGAATATTTAGTCATAATAATTTAATAGCAAAAACAAAAACAAAAACACTTCCACTACTGGCATAAACCACCATCTTGAAGTTTGATTGTTAGTCAATAAAATATTAGTTTTAGGGAGAAACCAGAAACCTCATTAAAGCTATGACTATAGTGGATTTGAATGCCAAAAATAATTATGTAATCAAATGGTGTTGGTGTATTGATTCTCCTAAACTAATATATGGATGTCTTTCAATCTATCTTTTAAGGTACTGCATTTTTAAGATTGACATTTATATTCCTTTTTCATCTTCTATTTTAGCTTCCGAGTGACGCTAGCACATCCGTTGCATCCCGTCAAGTTAACGTCGTCAAGTCCTGCTCTAGATGGGTCGGGGTCAGTATGAATTTATTAAAAATTCTACATTCATATTGGTTTGTTTTTGTAGCAATCTTTTGCCAACATATATAGTTATGTGTTAGTAAATGACCTTTGTATGATCCCTATTCCAATTCGATGCATTACATATGTTTTATTCAATTATTGTATAGAAAGTCAAACATCTTTATCTTTAAAAATTGCTGTTCAGATCAGTTATAATATGTAAAGAATGTTGCTTGGCCCTCATTCTTGTGCTTTGAAAGCATTTTTCAACTGACCTCATTTTGATGTAAATTAAGTGCAATGATGAAGATTGTGAAACTATTGGTCGTTCCGACCATTCTCCTAGACTGCTACAATGATGGAGCCCACCAAACAACCTTGATGACCGGTGATCTTTAGTTAGAAATTGACCAAGCCATCATAAATAATAGTGAAGGCTTATCAAAATTTGATGATTTTTGTTGGTCTTCAAGAAGTTCAAGTTGACCATAGTGCAAACATTTGTTCTTTTACCACCTACTATGGAGGCTCTCACTTTTGTATTCGGTATTTAAGTGAAGATGCTATTTCACCTTCTGGTTTACTGTGAATTGAATCAGTGCATTCTACTTGTTCCAGGAGAAAGGTAGGTCTTCATCATTAAATTCTTCCAAGTGAAACGTTAAATAGCAGGAATTCCTTGTTTGATGGTCACTTAGCGGTGTAATATAGAAACTGAAGGTTGCACTATGTTGTTTCTTGTTTGTGAGATCAAGATATTTTTGCAACCACTTAGATAAATATTTCCTTTACTCCATAGAAACAGCCATTGGTCAATTATCCACAAAACTTCAGCACGTTGTGTCTGAAATCTTTAAACAGCAAGGACAGTTTCTGTGTATCATAAGAATGGTTTTTGCTGCTATTGGTCCTAAATTTGTAACTCTTTGGTACCCATACCATCTTAAAGTAACACCAGCCAACTACGTGAGAGAGAAAGAAAGAGATTTCAAAAATTTATGGGACATCATACATGATTACAAGTCTTCACCATACTTTTATAGTGAAGCCTCTGTATGGGTCAGAAACCAATATGCATCGGAGTGAGGTATTCTTTTTATCTTGTATTGCCATTCAGTGATACACATAGTAAACTGAAAAACCTCAAGTACTGTAGCTTGCCTCTATGTTTTTCATTTAGATGTACACTAATATAAAAAATTGAAAATCAAGCTGAAATAAGACCCTTATATATTTCGAGTCCAAACTGTGTTATGTAGTTGATTGTTTAGTGAGGCAAGGACCATTTGTTCACTATCTGGTAGCTAATACGGGAGCAGAACAACATTTAGTGTATTTTCGTTCATCTTTGTTCGTGTTGGACCTTTAGGTGTTCCACTTTAATGTCAAAGTTTAAAATTTCTTTATTGCATGAAATGAAGTTGTGCTTCTGTTTGGAGAAAGAACTCATATTCCGTTTGTTCTCTTTTTTCCTTAAGATATTGATCTGTTTTTATTAAAATTATACTCAGGACAATGATCATCCAAAGCACTGAGAGAACATTTCAACTGACAAGAGCAGACAGTGAATTGTTACAAAGACAAGAATATGATCTGCAGGTTCCTTGAGTTTCTTAATCTTTCACTATTGGTGATAAAGCATTATTTTTCTAGAAGTTGAATTAGTTAGTTGCAGACATATCCATTATTTATTTATGTCAGTTTATATACTCTCTTTTTTTACTTTATTTTTTTTACTTCATACTGTAGCTTGATTTTATTATCATAGATTGGAAAGGTGTATTTGAGTCAGATTGGAAGCTTGTATTTTATGTAGGGTCGTGGAAAAAAGACAAACTAAATCCTTTTTCTGTTTCCAGATCCACCCTCTCATTGTTTTCCATAGTTTCTGGGTCTAAGTTGTCCTTTGAATGTCATTCTCATATTTGCTCCTTCAAGTAGGATTCCAGTTGGCATTATTGAGAAGGCCTTGCCAGGTAGGTAAGTAGGAGGTTCGTCTTGCTTGCCATTGTCTGTATGACAAAAAACTTCCAAATTTTCTGTCAAGTCCCTATACCATATCCTTATTGGCCAGTCTTATCAGCAAGTCTTATTCACCATTAAATGTAATGCCATGGTGAAGATTGGCGAGACAACAATACAGCACCCATTGTAGTTGGACACCTAAGCTTGTTGAAAACACTTTTGAGTCTGAAAGCCAGGACTAATTTCAATATTGCAATACAATACTCATTGGTGGGACCTTTTGCGTTTGCTTATCTCAATGGTTCATGGCAAGTCCATGCTCTCTATGTGAGGGTGAGGAAGAAAGTAATGACCATTTATTCAGAACATGTGATGTCACCCTGGAGTTATTAAGAAAATATGCAGAAAAGGTGGATGGTGAGGAGCTGAATGTGGGATATGATTTCCATATGATTTGGAAAATATGGATTAGAGGGAACCAGAGTGGCCCAAAGAAAGAAGCGAAGAAGATGGGTCCCTTGGCCATTTGGTGGAACATATGGGTGGCAAGAAACAAGCAATTGTTTTTCAACAAAATGCTTAGTGTTGGGATGATTTGGCAATTTGATCTGAGATACCTCTTTCTGGTTGTCTTGTTTGGGTTTCAATGGGGATTTCCTATTGGGGTGGCATAGCAGTGTCTTTTTGGTTTTGTTTTGTTCGTGACTGTAACTCGTAGACGTGTGGGGTACTCACCCACCTTGCTTGTTGGGCGAACCCATTTTTGTCTTTTTGTGTTTCCTGTTTTTTATTTGTTTTCTTTTTCCTCTTGTATCCCTTCTTTCTTTTAATGATAAAAGAAAGTGTAAACTAACGACCTTTGCATCCTATTTATTCGGCATATATTATGTCGTGCATAAAATGTCATACAGGTTGGGAAGTGACCACGACTCAATGTGATCACTTCCCCAACTAGTTTGAGATTAAAAGGCTTTGTTGTGTAAAACGTCATACATAATTTCATTGAAGAAGTTCTACATTCTTTTTTCGACGAAAAGTTAATTCAGCTTTTATCAATGGAAAGGTTATCCATATTTCTCTGTCTTCTTGAATCCATTGATATTTTAGTTCAAAGGTTGACCATAGCATCAATAGAGTACTTTCTCTTAATCGATAGGGTTTAGGTTGTTATCAGGCACTACCTATAAAAAAAGTTGTTATCAGGCACAAATGGTTGTTTGGATTTGCAACAAGTGTTGTAACTTATGAGTCTCAGAGCTTCTGAGCGTTATTATCCTAAAGTTATATCTGTAGATTCTTTACCAAATCATTTTTTTTGTAATAATGTGAAAATTACAGGCATGGTGCATTCTTCTCAATGACAAGGTTCCCTTTAGAATGCAGTGGCCACAATATGTCGATCTACAAGTTAATGGTATGGATTGTGGTGCTTTTACTACTTCTTTGTATTTATCTGCCTTTTTGGTTTTTTCTCCCTCTTACGTGGCAGCTTATGGATATTGACATTGTGGATTTAAGAGGAAAACAAGAATATGCTACCTACTTGTTCAGTTATTTTTATTTGAAAAGTACTAGACGCTACCTATTTGTTATATTACAAGAAACAAGCAAGATGGGGAGATATCTGACTAGAAGTGAGATATGTGATAAAGTGTTCACTAGGTATATAATTGGATCTTCATAAGATATTTAAAATGCTGTACTTGCCTGATCAGAGTAATGTTGTCGATGCCATTGCAGCTGTTGGGCCAATTCCTACGAGATGCATCTCAGCAACCTGTATGGAGTTTGAGTTTTTTGCTGATCCAATGTTTTCAGATGAATGATATCAAAAAAAAAACATGTTCCTACGCACATTGAATCTTTGATGACATTCTTATGAAGTGAAGTGTGTTTTATGTTCATAGGCATAGTGAACATAGTTGTGTGTCAATATTCATAGGCGTGGTGAATGTTGTTTCTAGATAAAGTTTGCATGTACATGCTTTATTTTCCTTTTTGTGATTACATACATGTTGCTCTACCTGTCTCCACAGTCTTGTTTCAGTTTTATGGTGTGTTTGGATAGGAGAGAGACACAGAAATGGAGAAAAGTAAGGTTTCTCTTGTTTGGAGACTTTAAGGAGATAAATAGAGAGAAACGGAGAGTCTCCTATACTAAATGCACCCTCAGGTCTCAACTTTCTCTCCAAAATTGGAGAGATTTGGAGAGAATGTTGATTTCTCTCGAAATTTACCAGAATATCCTGAAATGAAATAAGGAGGTTAATCCAACAATGGGTACTTTGGTAATAAGTTTCTTTCTTTTCTTTCTTTACATACTTATCCAAACAAGAGAATATGACAACTTTCTCTTCTTTTTTCCTCTCAAAATATTCCCTCCTCCCTAGTTTCTATCCAAACACACCATCAATCATGTCCATGTGTATATTTTACCCGTCTGCCCCTTCTGCCACAGGTTTTTCCGTTCGAACAACTAACAGACCAGGTTCGCAATTACTAGGATGTAATGGTCGAGATGATGGCCCTGTTGTAAGCATTCTTTTGCACATTTATTCTTTCGTGTAAAAGCAATGGTGTTGAACATGTTCTCATCCGTGCAAATTTCATTATTCAACACCCTTTTGCTGTTTTTGTTTAACTCGGGAAACATCTTGTTATAAAGACGTTTGTTGCTTATCTTTTAATACTCAATATTTCTTTATTTTATCCAAGATAACAACATACAGTCGAGAAGGATTAAACAAAGTTTGTTTATCACGTGGTGATGCGCGAGTTTTCTGCTTTGGTATCCGACTTGTGAAAAGGAGGACTTTGCAACAGGTGAAAATACTGTTTTCAGTTTGTGATGATAAATAAATGTCCTAGTACTTTTTTGACTGTTATTAAATTATTCTCTCCTTTATGTCTCAACAATAATTAAAGCTAAACAATATTTCCGCTTGCAATCCTATTCTTCACTATATAAATGCACTACTGATTCTCTGGTTTGTTTCCAAAAATGGGAAATGTGGACTTTTAGAAAAGATTGGATGAACTCATGCATTTATTTGACCATTCATAATCAAGGCTTTGCAAAGTGATTTAATTGGTTTGATCCCAGAAAACATATGGGATAATACTCAAATTGGAACTTTAACCAATAACAATGAACTTACACTTAGTAGCATATGATGTTTTTCAAGGTTAGTGATTACACAGAAAATGGTACACATTCTTATGTTGCATTTTTTTAACATCACTTTTTATCATATTATGGTGACTCTTCATAAAAGTTGACTCATGAACCCTTACATCTTGTAGTCACTAGTTACTTCTGAGGAAAATGTTCTCCAGTAATTTTATTGTCATTGTACTTCCATCCTTAAAGGATATGCTTTTTTTTTGAAAGCTGGTATATATCTAGATATGTTTTTTCTTGAATGGTGTCACAGGATCTGTGTACTTGATGCTTTTCTAGAATTGATTTGTCCTTCTCATTAAAATTTTAGGTTCTTAGCTTGATCCCAAAAGAATCAGAAGGTGAGAAATTTGAGGATGCCCTTTCCCGTGTTTGTCGCTGCATTGGTGGTGGGACTGCTGAAAAGACTGCAGACAGCGATAGTGATCTCGAAGTGGTGTCTGATTCAGTTAATGTCAATCTTCGTTGCCCAGTGAGTACTAAGATTTTCAAGTTTTTAGGTGAACTTTATGTTGCTATCATGTATTTTATATGTAGTTTTATACAGTGGTATTGTATCTTCTCATACTTTGAGTAGTATTCTTTAGTTTGGTTTTGGCGTTTTGCTGACAAGCAGTCTGGAAACCATTGGCTCATGTTAACTAATGCAGCATTGCCTTTTTTCTCGAATAAAGAAAAGTGTAGGTTTCCATTTGTTAGTGAAAAGTGAAAATATGTTCAAAAAGAGAATGAACTATTACCATCTCCCAAAACATTTCAGGCATTTATTTAATTTACAAATTGTTTCCTAAAAAGTTATTGCAATAGGGAGGGCCATTGTCAGGAATTTAGGTTAAGGATGTCAGAATTTGTAAGAACAACAAAAAAAACATTAACATAAAGTAAAATTAAATTCACAATTGTCCTACCAATGGAGTCTAAATTGAAAATTTGAAATATAGTTGGGAGTCTTAATGGTTATTTTACCTATAAATGAGTACATAGATACTCTTTTGAATTTATTTTAACTTGACTAATTGGACTAAATCTAATCTACTTATCTAGTTGAATTCAGGGGTGGATCCAGATTTTTTTTTGGATGGGGGTAGATTGCTCTATATTGGTCGATTTTTTTTAAGGACCTACAACTTAAATATAATACTTTAAATAAATTAAAAAAATGAAAATATCCTTCTATTTTTAACATTTTTCCAAACATGAATACATTAAAATTCAAACATCCAAAATAATAATAATTTACAACCATAAAACACAACACATCAGTTAAGTTGATTTTTTCCCCTATAACTCAAATTCCAATATCCAAACACAAAGCAGGTGGTTTGGGAAGATTTATTGACTATGTTCGTTCTTAAGTTTAAAATCAATAAAATCTAGACAAATAGAGGGATCAAAATAGTGTATATCATAATAAAATAATTTTGTAATAATTGTTACTATTTATGTTCATTGTTATTTTCGTTCATGGAAATTTAGGATTTAGATTTATTATTCATTCTACGACTCTTATGTATAGAATGATCTTGATGAATAAGTTTCCTATACATGTTAGTTTATTTGAGTTTTCATTATATTTTCAGCCAACAAACGAACTCGACAGTATCACAGTGATATATAGGTCAATAAGTATAACTGTACTAGAAAAGGAAGATTGCACATCATAATCAAAAAAATAAAATCCCAAACATCCATGACACCCGACTAATATCTATGTAATGATCATTTTCAACTAAAAATTTATCAAACTTACACAACAATCCAAGTCCAAAAGATTATAATTTATTTCGATATCTTCCGAATGCTTCCAAATGTAGTTGTTCTAAAGAGTTTTAAAATCCCAATCAAATTGACTTTAAAATCAATTTTTATCAAAATATTATCTTAATTCCTCTCAAATCCCAAATTAAACCACAATTAACCAATTATACAATAACTTCAAGATACTACACTTACATATATGCGATTGAATTAAAAAAAATGGGAAAGATTTTTTTTTTGAAAATCTGGGTGGGGTAGGTGCCCCACCTGCCCTTAACGTGGCTCCACCACTGGTTGTATTCGGAAAATAACCAACTTGTGGGATTTAATGGTTATTTTACAAAGTAGGTGAAATCCCATTATTCATAAACATTTCCTGTGCAATTGTGTATCCTGTCCAGTTTTTGAGTGATGCAATAGTGGATGAAAATATCAGCATGTTATAAAAGTTAAAACCTATATTTTTTAATGTTGGAAGAAACGAGGGAAAATGTTTCTACAGGCACCAACCCATGCCTCTTGAGTATTCGTACGGTTTGATTGATATATTTGTCCATCTTCCCTTGCTTTCTTGAGCAAATAAGTCCTTATTCTTTATTAACCAGTTATAGTTGAAGAAATGCAAGACTCTTAGAACGACTTAGCCGATATTTGTCTGCCTTCCCTTTCAGATGAGTGGTTCTAGAATGAAGACTGCTGGCAGGTTCAAGCCCTGTGTTCATATGGGTTGCTTTGATCTTGAGACTTTTGTTGAGCATGTTCAGAGATCTAGGAAGGTACTATGTTCTCTTCATTATTATGTAGTTAACAAAGACTTTCCTTGTCCTTTGAAGCTAATATGTGTTTCCTATTGTGCTGCTGCAGTGGCAATGCCCACATTGCCTTAAAAACTGCACACTGGAACATATCATTATCGATCCATATTTCAACCGCATCACCTCCTTGGTAGTGACTTTTTACTATTTTTACAATGAAAATTATAGAGAATCATGATTATGATGTTGGTTATACAAACTTGTGATAATTTTGCAGCTGCAAAATTGTGGAGAGGATGTTAACGAGATAGAAATAAGGCCTGATGGTTCTTGGCGTGCAAAGAATGAAGGACTCCGCAAGGACTTGGGTCGTTGGCATCTGCCTGATGGAACTCATTGTGTACTTGAAAAAGAAGAAGTGAGTAATGAGAAAGAGATGCTGAAGCGGATTAAATGTGAAGATGGTTATGATGGGCAAGGAAGACTAAAATTGGGAATCAAGAAAAATCATAATGGAACCTGGGAAGTTCGAAGGTCGGATGCTTCCACATCTCCTTTTTCTGGAAATCACGTTGCAGAGAAATTAGGAAGTGAAGTTCGTGACATACCAATGAACGCAGACACTGCTGCAGATTCTGGTGTGAATCATGGTGGGGCTCAATTTACTTTCTCACTGAATGATGAAATTGATCTTGATTCAATGTCCATGGGTTTCGACACTGCATGCAGTGCCGATAATGAAGGAACACGTCCAGAAAAGGAATTAGATGTTATTGTCCTCAGTGATTCTGAAGACAATGTGACTCCAGTTTCCCCTCAAACTGTCTACAACACTAATCCTGATGATAACAGTGGAACTCCTTTTACAGTTGTTGCTCATCCTGATCTTCCTGGGCAATTTCCAGATGATCCTAGGATTGGGACTTCTTGCCTCAGTATCCTTGGGAATAACGAGTTTGACCTGCCCCTTTGGCCAGTGTCAACCTGTCCTCAAACAGGACCAAGTTTTCAGCTTTTTAACTCTGATGTTGGTGGTCCCGATGTTTTTCCTACCCTGCAGTTAAACTCCATTGAGCGTCAAGCAGAAAATGATTATGGATTGACTTCGGATGTTGGTGGAGTAGACAATACCTACGAGTTCACACCTGATGTTTGTAGAGGAGACGATGGATTTATTGGCAGAGGGAACACTTCATTTTTAGATGATCTCCAAACCCATCCCAACAATGAAGAAAATGGCAGCCTAGGAGATTATCACTTGTCATTTGGTGGAGGTGACCCATCCTTGCAAATTTTCCTCTCTAGTAGTCCTGCTGGCATGTCCATGCGCCCTCATACTAGCGAACCGGTTGACATGTCACATGTAATTGGGAGAAATAATTGGATATCTCTACAACTTGGTGTTGGTGTTGATTGCTCAGATGAGCCACCATCTGCAAATGGTTCCGGTGCGATAAATGAATTTCCGTCTAGAGAATGTGGAACAGAATCATTAACGGAAACTGGTATCTTTTCTGGTTTCCTTGTTGCTAAGATTTTTACCCCTTTTTATTTGTATAATTATTGTGCCTGTAGACGTTAGCTCTAAAGTTGCTTCATGGTGGCCTCTGTGCAGCTCCTCCACTTCTTGGCCTAAATGACCACATACCCGATAAGGCAACACCAAATAGCAAACGATCTAATGGCCTTTTTTCTCATCCTCGTCAGGCAAGATCTGTGAGAGCTCGACATTCCGTCCAAACTACTGCATACTCCAAGTAGTTCTCAAACGTTCGTGTTTTCATGAGGACTGGGCCCTTCTGTCCGATCCAGTTTCAATTGTGATGGATAAATTTATTCAAATTGAAGTGGCGTGCTTATGAAATCCAACGGGGATCGTTTGCACCGCATTGTTACCAAGGAAATACGTTCGAGAAACCGTTCCAAAATTAGGTTGCGAGTTCCTTTAATCCGTCCTTTCAACCAGGTGAATATTACATTTTTTTGATCTGATTAGCAGATTCTTTTGATTGCATTGAGGACCAAACTTTACCTTAGGAACCATAGGATACGAGATATAGTGAAGTCAGCAAAAGGTGTAAGCCGTTGTAAGAGAAAGTGCTTATATATTTATCTGTTTGTTCATAGACCATAGCTGTAGCGTGTGCGTTTTGTTATATTGCAGTGTGTTTTTTTAACTTACATGTACATTTTATGGTTGTCATTGAAGACAGTCATTAACTCATTACTGTAGTTGAAGGGCGGTACATCCTGTTTATAGCAAATGTCCCGTGAGGTCCCTTGAAATCACTTTATCGTCTATGGTTTACTAAGGGTCATTCTCATTGTTCGGATTCACAGTGTTGCAAGTAAACGTAACTCGACGTGCCTATGTCCTTGCCACGATTTTCTTGTCAATTGCAAGCGTAATAAGTTCTTCAGAATGCTCAAGTTCAATCTCTAGATTTCTATAGTATAATTTTCGAATATCTCGTGCAACTCACCATTTGGGTAGCTAAAAATTAATTCGAATTAATTCTATAGCAAAGGATGTGTTATTATCCCGGAATTATTTTAAATAATAAAACTTAAAGCTGAATTTAAATATTTAGGATTTTTTTTCCGAGGATTACTCCCCACTGCGAATACCTTGGGGTGGCCCGTCCGTGGGATGAAAAAAAAAATTACCCCACGGGGCATGGTGAGTTTGTTTTTGTTTAATATCTTTTTGGTTTTTGTTTTGGTATTTTTAAAATTATTTTTAAACTTTTTTGTAAATCATTTTTAGTTAAAAATATGTTTTTTTAATTTTCTTTATTTTATAAAAAAAAATTTATTTTGAATTTTTTCCAGAATTAATATCCAAATGATGTGTAGAAAGTGTTGAAAAGTACAATTATTTTATAGAGAAAAAAAGTTGATCATCTTCCACAAGTGTAATAAATTATTTACAATTAATTATTTTATCCAATAAAAAAGAGAATTAGTTTTTTATACGATAAAATAACTTAATTTTTCGACACGTTCTCTCACTCACATCATTTGTAAGTCGATCACCCGTGGAAAAAAATTAAAATTAGAATTTAAGAAATTTAAAAAATGAAAACATATTCTTAAAATCAAAGATTTAAAACACAGATAAAAATGATTTTAAAAAGAACCAAAACAGATTAAAACAAAAAAAAAGTTTTGCTCTTGGGTTTTTTTAAATATTATTTAATATGTTTTTTAAAAGAAATTGTAAAATGTGTTTTCTAATTGTTTATGATGTCGGGAGAGAACAAGTTGAAAAGTTATATTATTTTGTCAAATAAAAAGCTAATTTATTAGACCAGCGTTAACGGGTCGGGCGCCCTGGTAGCCCACCCGGCCTTGTTTATAAATGTTATTTGTTGAAAATGTTTATAAATTCGTTTTAAAACGTTTTTTCAGAAATTTCTTTCTGAAAATATGTTTTTTTTTATTTTGTTGAAGTTTCTGCGATTTTTTTAACTCAAGATTGATCTACAAATGACGTTGATAAGAGAGAATGTAGAGTGGATGTGGTATCCCGGGTGTGGTTAAAAGTTTCTTTTAGATGAGTTGAGTGAGCTAACGTAACAGAGAGAGATCTGACGTGGCAGAAAGAGATGGCATGACGGGTGGGGTAGTCTAGACATGGTTATTTATAGTCTTATACTGGAAGAAAATGATCCAAGTTTTTTATTCGATAAAAACCAAAACAAAAAACCCAAAATTATTAAACAAAAAAAACTCACCTCACGAGACTGAAAGTCCCGTGGGTTGATTTTTTCTTTCTTTCATCCTACGAGACTCGCAGTCTTGTCAGTGGGTTTACCCCGACGGGATTCACATTCCCGTGGGGAGTAATCCTCGGAAGAAAAATCCTAAATATTTAAATTTAGTTTTAAGTTTTATTATTTAAGAAAATTTGATTTATTATCGTTCCACTATTTTGATCCATTACACCTAACCTTCTCTTAGAAGTGAAGTACCTGATGTCAAATAAACGAGTTGGCAATTGGCGTACTCCAAAACTCTACATGGTATTGTTGCTATGCACGAGGTTCGTAAGAAAATAATGTATGCACAGTTGGATCAAATTTCTGGTCGTTTTAGTAGTACTAGTGACATGTGGACGTCAAACAGAAATATCGGTTATGTTACTTTGACATGTCACTTTGTAGATGATACTTGGAGACTTCAGAAAAGACTTTTAAGTTTTGCTTACCTTCCAACACCCCACACTGCCAAAGCAATATCGAAGACACTAATATATAGGTTTTACAAGTGGAATGTAGATAAGAAGTTAATGTGTATTGTGCTAGATAATTGTTCCACGAATGATGCTGTTGTGAGAGAAATTGTGGGGAAATTCAAGCCTAAAGGAGATCTCTTGCTTGATGGTAAAATGTTTCACATTAGGTGTTCCGCTTATTGATCTTATAAATTATTCAAAAATTTAATTAAATTTTTAATTAATATATTTATATTCTATTATTTAATTATTAAATAAAAAACACACATATACACCCGTTTGGAATCGGTAAAGTGCATGTGTCGACTGTCGTGTCTCGTCGTATGGCATCCTGTATTTCTGAACCTGGTCATGAAAATATATTTTCAGCAGTCAGACTACTGGGCAAGAATGAAACAAGGTTGCACCTTCCACAACCGGAATTTTCTTTTCTATAACAAATCTCAATTTCATTCTTCGTGAATAACAAACGGATTATAGTGGGACGGTGCTTCAACTTCCAACGAAGCAGAATGCACTAAATACGCGTTAAAAACTCAAAAGCAGGCATTCTAGGCAGAGAAAGTGAAAAAGAATTTAAGAAAAGTTTCATAACCATCCATCTGACCTAATTACCTCGCGGTTCAAAGGACATCTATATCACATTGTTCATGAATCATGGTTGCTTGATTGCTTCTACTTCCATCAGTTAGTTTCGTGATAATAATAATAAAACAACAAAAACAAAACTAAAACCAAAACCAAAACAAAAAAACCGAGCAAGTATGAATCATCACAAATAAAGACGTATCAAACTATAACAACAATAATTATAACAATTAACAATATCTATCAAGCAAGGCAGCCACGACTGACTCATGAACGGGACGGCGAAGTGTCGTCCACCAAAGCCACCCACTTCATGTTCTTACCACTCCCACTACGTTTCCAGAAACACTTCTCCGTCGCCGGCTCCGACTTGCACCTTGTAAGTATCAACGGCTCCGACGAGAACGACGGCGTGGGTCCCACTTCCCTCATCTCCTCGTCCTCCTTCTCTTTTTCCTTCCCGTCTCCAACCACGACCTCTGATTTCGCGTTAACCTCCGAGAAGGGCCGGTGAGGTGCGGATCTGCACCTCATGAGAAGAAGAGCGTTCTTCGGCGGCTCCACCGGGGCGAACCCGGTCATCTCCGATCCCAATCCTCCACCACCACCCCAAGCGTGGGTCCCACCACCGGAATTACCCTGTTCTCCCTCCTTCGCCTCGTCCTCCTCCGGTGGAGGAGGAGGAGGAGGAGGAGGACTCTGCTTCTGGTACCCCCACGCGCAGCACCAGCGCCAGAACCCCCTTCGGCGCCGGTGCTGCTCCGGCGACGTCTCTCTTTCTCTTTTCTTACCCTTCCAGACTCGGTTCAGACAGCAGCAAGAGCCGTTTTTTTTGTCTGTGGTGGGTTTCTTGTTTTTTTTGGTGATGCGGACTTGGCCGATGCAGGAGACTTTGGGGGAGGAGGGATCTTGTTTGTTGTTGTGGTTGTGGAGGTCGGAGCGGCGAGTGGAGAAGAGGGGAGTGGACTTGGAACGGCGGCTACGGCTGCCTTGCTTGCCGCGGAGGATCTTTATGAACGGCGGTGGGACGGTGGCGCGACCTGGGCTCGACGACACTACTGGATTTGTTGTTGTGATGGTCTTCTTCATGGTTGTGATGTGAAGACTGAAGAGAGTGGGAGTTTGTTGTTGTTTATTTAGGAAGGCATTGTTTGGTGTTGGGTGGAGTGTGGGTGGGACTGGAGTTTGGGAGGTGTGGGTTTTATCTAGTGGAGTGGGGGTTGATTCTTTCGTTGCTGCTGTAACCTGTTTTGACATTTTGTCTTGCTGGGGTCTTGTACGACACGACACGATATAGGACGTGGTAATATTATTTATATGATTTTTTTGCTAAATATTTTTTATTACAATAATATGTGAAAACATGAATATAAAATAAAATAATTAATCCACAGTTTAACATAAATACGACGTTATTACGTAATATTTTATTTTTTACACGAAATACAAGTAGTATATTTTAGGTAATTAATTGATTTTTAATATTGAGCGGTTGATATGTTATTTAGAAAGAAGAATATTAATATAACATGTTATTTAATTATTTCAATCTAAACATAATATTTTTTTTTCAAAATATATGTAACATAATAACACGAAATCTTAACACGACTACAAAATTATCTGACACGATATTACACGAATACGACACGATTGACAAGTATAATTCTATGCATAACTATTTTTCACTTTCTTCTAGTTTTTATTTGATGTTTAGGGGATCATTTTTTAAAACGTTAAAATGAATTCCATAATTACATTTCCTAGGTTCCGACAAATTGCCGAATGATCTGTACGTAATTTTATGAATTTAAATGCTTTTGCGTGTTCACGACGGAAGGAAAAGATGTTCAGGGTTTAACTATATCTTTGTGCGGTGAAAAAGGAACACTCAGACTTGTAATGTTAATCATCTATTAAGAAAATGACATCTTATAATCCAGGTGAACAGGGGATTTTTCGATATGTTTGATCTATAGCCATTCCCTTAAACCTAACGAAATAGGAAAATGTTACCATGCAGAGCTCTATATACTTTTCCCATGATATTGACGTAAGAGTATAAATTTAGAGAAAATATCCTGAACAGCTTGTTGTCCTTTCTCCTATAAGGTGAACGATCTTTGGTCGTTCCATATTGTTTTTTCTGGAAGAATCATATCGATCATATAATATGTTCATAATCTTTTCAAATCAACAGTTCCTTCATCAGCGCATGCTGTGCAGGCATGGTTGATCGCTCTTTTTGGAATGTAATATATGATTTAACTATATAAGGATGGGAAAAACTTAGGCGGAAAATATATGATATAAAGAGGTTATGGGCTACGAGATATAATGATCGCGTGGTCCTTTTCGTAAAGGGAATAATTGTGGGCAATCGAATGTGATTTGTGCTTTTGAATGATGTTCAGTGGATGTGACAAATCTCCCTTCCTACCGCACCAAGATGGATGTCGTGATGGTTGGTGATTAGAATGGGACTTTCAGTACGCAGGATTGAACCATTTTTTTTCATGTAGACGTGACACGACTCCGAATGGGATTAGACAATGCATCAGAAGAACAAATGCTAATCTTCCCAATTGGAACAAAAAAGGTGCAACAAATAGATCTCCAAATACATGATGTCATCAGCTGATCAGCAAACTAATGTATCATCTTATAATTCAACTTCTTAACGGTTGAGAAGAAAAAAAAACCATACTTGCGTCTTAACTCACAAGTTACCCAAAGTTTCACTTCAGCCAAAGCAAAAGCTAGTACTTGAAAATCACGTCATTAACAACTAAGAACTGGATAAGATATCATTATATCAAACTTTCCCATGTAAATTATTTTACAAAAAAACAAAACATAACAACCGTGAGAAGCTAGGCTCCAAATCCATTCGAAAATCTTACCCTCTAAGTTTCACCCATTACGCATTACACTTGGACAGAGATGGTTTCCATCAAGTTCTTAATTATGGATTGGAATTACAGTCCAGCTGCAATGGTATATCACACGCAAGACAGCAAAATCTTTGTGTACGAGCAACTTCATGGTCACATGATTCCATTTAAAACAAAAACCATGTATGCATCGCAAGAGATGGGCGAGACGTGACCACATTTGTTAGTAACTTAGTTTGCATGTGGATTAGTAGAGAAGATGTGCAACCTTGGTTTGGTTGATTAATAATATTTTGGCTCTCCGACCGATGTCAAGATCCATTCTGGTATGGTGTGTGGCTCTAACTTCAAGTTATTTAGATTAGCATGTATTATTGGTCTCTGGTGCTCTTGCATCTGACCAATTGATGACTGCCATAAGATTTGACTTGGGGCATTAGTTAAGTCTTACGAATAGATTTTATTGTGATTAATATTATTGTTTATGTAATGGAGCTTACCTGTGCACGAGCTTCTACGATCTATGGGTGGTTTGATTATTTTATAATCCTCCCTTTTGTTAGTTTGTCCTAGAGTTCAGTTTCGATATGAATAGGACGACTCAAGAGTGGAGTTTGGATCTGAAATTCTGAATAGGATGGAGTTGGGACAGGTCTGGTCTGTGTTCAGTGGCTTCGGCCCATTGTCGGAACTGAATCAGTGCTGAAGTGAATTGATATTTTTTTACAAGTTTTTACACTACAACTTATGAATTTACTCGGTAAAAATACGAGAAGCGGTTGAAAGGAACAAAAGAAGAGACAAAATGTGACAAAAAGGTTATGACAGAAAATTTAAATGATACTTTTGCCAAGCGAGATATGAAGTAGTTTGGGGTCCATATAATTTAAAATAAATAAAGGAGGTTTATGCCTAGTTGGACACATGTTGCATTTTCTACTTTTTTTTTCATTGCGAAACAAAATGAATGTTTCGAAAGTTGAAACAAAAGACTTTGTCTTCAACAAATCTTTTTAGATGTTACCCTCCAAGGACGCAACAACTTGCGTTTCTTGATTTAAAATTAATCTATTTAAAAGAAAAAAATTAAAATTTTGAAAAACATGCATTGCAAAAACATATTTGGCAAATTATGTACATTGAAAACGACACATTAGGTGTCATTTTCATCTCCAATTGAAAACGACATCAATGATGTCATTTTTAACGAAGAGAAAAACAACATCCGAGATGTCGTTTTTCCCTAGGACTAAAAACAACACCAAGGTTGCCATTTTCTCCACTTCTTCCAAAACTGTTTTTCCAAAAAAAAATCTTCTTCCCCTCTCTCTGGCGATTTCAGGTATTTTTAGAAAAAATTGTTAAGATTTTGCATGATTACTTTGTATTTGTGTGCATTTGATTGATTTGGTTTGGATTTGTGTGGACTTGTTTGGTTTGAATTTGTTTGATTTGGATTGGACTGATTAGTATTTTGGTTGATGAGTTTACCTTGTTTTGATTAATTAATCTTGTGCGGATGAATTTACATTGTGTGGATTTGATGAGTTGATTAATGAATCAATTAATTTTTAAAGTTCCAATTTAATGAGTTTACATTGTGTGGATTTATGTTAAACTAATTCAAGTTAACGAGCAATGTTGTAGTTGCTGAATGAAACAATTCAACCAAGTAGAATAATTATAGATGTTGAAATTTGGTTGATTGTGAATAATGTATGAAATTTGTTTGGATTGTTATATTTAAACCGAATAGTAATTTTTTTTGTTAATTATGTTTCAACAATTATCAAACTATCGACTTCGCACTATTGTTACGATCTTGTTGACCCTTCAGTGTTAGTACTACAGAAAGATCCTAAATCATCTTCGATTCTCGAAAATGTAATTGTTTTGATTTTTAATTTCAAAATTATGTGTATCGGTATTGGTTTATATGAGACCTTAAGTAATTAATTTTCTTTTTAGGAGCCTTTGACGGATATTAAATGTGTCGATCACGTCATTCAGTTAACCACATGGAATGTGCAAGATGAAATGGTGTAGGATTCGGTACCGTGTCTCAATTGCAACTGAATTGGAATCTCATCCGTATTGTTGTGGAGAGGTGGAGGCCTGAGACACACACCTTCCATTTTAGACACAGAGAGATAGTCATCACGCGGCACGACGTAGCTTTGCTTAGTGGTCTTCGTGTTGACGGATTGACGGTGTGTGCAAGCTTAGATCATGATTGCATTCAAGTTTACATGAATCTGTTGGGTGTTGAAGAAGAAGAATCGACAATTGTAGTGAACATCAATTGGCTTGTCTAGCCATTCAACGATAAGTGTTCTTTCAGATTCGTTACGTGTTCCCTTCTACAAAATTGTCTAC
Organism: Triglochin maritima; assembly: GCA_963682175.1. Taxonomy (NCBI): domain Eukaryota; kingdom Viridiplantae; phylum Streptophyta; class Magnoliopsida; order Alismatales; family Juncaginaceae; genus Triglochin; species Triglochin maritima. Next base: position 52,886,416 of record OY821773.1, read on the forward strand.
TTAGTTCAATATTAATCTCATAGGAACGAGGGTAAGGTTTCGTTTCAGAAACATCAGAAATTGTAGTAATGGTTTCTTCCATTATTGTCTGTGAGGTTTATAACATTTTCTTTAGATATGTATCATTACAGTGGTTGCAGCAAAATTATCAAGTTGTCGAGTCAGATGCAACATATGAGAAGGTTATGCAGCACACGAGAGCCTACATTTTGTTTTAGTATACCGTTATACTGACACGACGATCAAATTCATAACTTAATGTCCAATACAAAATGTTCTTTAATCCACTTGAATCCATGAGGGTAATTAACATCAATATCCTTCAGATGTTCTTCAAATGTTTTTTTATCATGAGTGACACCGACATGCCAAAATTAATGTTGCAATTCGACATTCTTGCACCAAGCATTTCTTGACATATTTTCACTCATATGTCTCAGACAAAACCTGTGAACGTGACTTCGCTCTGGGGGGAAAAATCTTCACAAAATTTGTTAGACCCGGAAACTGGTCACTAATAATAGACAATTTATCTTGTGTGCATACTCTACTGGCCAAAATACTTAAGAACCACTGTCATGAGCTACCAGATTCTTTTTTAACAACAGAAAACGTCAAATGAAACAAATCGGAGTTCGCGTCTGTACCCATAGCAATCAAAAAAGTGTCATCAAATTTGCCAAACAAATGAGTCTCATTAATGCTCAACACATGTCTACAGTACCGAAAACCTTCAATTGAGGTCGCGAATGACCAGAAAATTCTTTGAAATTGCTCAATGTTGTGATTTATCCTTTGTGTCTGAATCTCGACCACGGGGTCGGGGTTGGTGGGGGCAAATATTAGACATAAAACGTCTTAAATTACGATAAGATGCTTCATCAACTCCTTAAACTTGTTTCAATGCTTTCTTGCGGACGTATCAAACTTTATCATACTTGATATCTATGAAGTAATGAGTCTTCACTAAATGTTGAATTTCTGCTGAAGTAATGGTTATGTTTGTTCGAATGGTGGCAAAAATCATGTTAGAAATTAAACTGGCATCACATTGGATGTGGTCCTGCAAAAGGCCTTCATTACAACAGATGTGTTTAAACTTGTATTTCTTAACTTTAAAACATTCTTTGCTCTGAATGTAAGAGGCATGTATCCTCCATTCACTTTGTTTTTCAAACAACCAGCTATAAATCCTTTTGGCTCAGACGTTAACACTTTGAATTAGACACTTTTCGCAAATGTCATTCCTTCAACTTGCAACAAAACTTTTTATGTTGAGAAAGTTCTATGCAACCAACAACTTCGTCGATCTTCTAAGTTATCGTATTAAGTGTACGCAGGAATACACTTATCGACATTTCCTATGATTGAATATTTAATCCAGTTCTCGACAGACTCTATGTCTGGCAAGTGCCCAAATCTAGTAGTACTGACAATGACGACAATTCATTACTAACGATGACTTCATGTACGTTGCTATCAGGTTCTCGATTCACTGCGTCTGTCATATGATGAAACATGTTCTGTAACTCCGGAAGTGGGGTTGAATCTATATCAACAATATCTATCTCCTCATCATCCATCTGTCTCATCACTCTCTGCATCTTCAACTTGTCTTCCTTGAGAATGTAACTGAACTACATATGCTTCATAATTACTAATATCCATTGGTGTGTGCTCATACGGTTCAAAATAGGACTGAGGAACTGCTGACGACGGACCTGCTTTATATTGGCTATATGCTCGTGTCATTGGTTGATAATCCTCAGTCAACTGATTTTGATGTACAATAGTATAGTACTTGGATTGTTTCTGAACAACAATACAACCATATTCATGAAGTTAAATAAGATAGCATTGTAGTCGTGCTCTGATCATCAAAAACTTAAGCATATGTTTACTTTTCATACGATGATCATTTGCAAGTTAAATTCATATCAAACTCCCATTCTTAGAAACCACAAACTTGACAAACTGTTTCACATAGATCATCATATCGTATTTCAGTATTAACACTAAGCATCCGTCTGTAACCACCTTCATATTTTGGTGCCCCATCTACGAATGTAACAATTCTATCGAAAAACCCATAACCAATCTGGTACCCGAGCTCATTACTTCGAATGTAAAAAATCTATATATGCATTAACTATATATGCATTGTATTTCATGTCACAATAAAAAAACAAAAAACAAAATGAAAACCAAACATCAACAGTGTTGGTCGCCGGAGAGATGAAGTAATGGGGAGTGAGAAATAATTTGGGTGTGGGAGAAGGAATATGGTGGCTTACCAGCCCCATTTAAGCCCTAGGGGAAAACGACATCTCGGATGCCATTTTTCCTTGGTTAAAAATGATGAAAAAGATGATGTTTTTCCTTTGGTTAAAAACGACACCTCTAAAGCCTTTTTCAATCGGAGATGCTTAATGAAAACGACACCAGATGTGTATTCAATGTGCATATTTTGCCAATAAGTTATTGCGATGCATATTTTTCAATTTTTTATTTTTTTGATTATTTTGATTTTTGAAGGAAAAAAATCGTATTTAAAATCTATCTGTATGGGTTACAAAAAACTCCTTTTGAGGAAAAGCTCACGAATTGAAACGACCGACACTTGAACTGATGACAAATAGAACAGAATTCATCTCGTTAAGAGAGCCCCAAATCTTGTTTTCATTATTTATAAACTGGGCCACAAAACATCTCAATTAGGCCCCTAAGGAAATATCTCAAATTCGGCCCCAATCAAAAGATTAACAAATATTCGGATCCATTCTGTTAGATTTTACTAGTCGAAGATGCATTGCTGTGTTTCCTTTCCGCCCCTTCGAACATTCTTGCAGTTGGCTATGATATTTTTTAAATAGAATGATATTCTATTACCACTATAAGAGTTGTATTGAACTGGTTTATGCAATTATGACATCAAGTGGTGGTGGTCGCTAATGGTTATGTAGGTGAAAAAAGGCTCCGATCTTCTAGATCATACTCTCAGTTGGTAGTTAGTGGTCACTCTTTCGGCTTTTTCTCTTTTGCCTTTTAACAATTTTGGAAAACTCAGGACCAACCCAGGAACAAGGATATTTTCTAAGGAAAAGGTGGCAAAGTTCATCATTTAAGATACAATAATATCATGGCAAATAATCAAGAGGACTTTATATGTCAAAAGGTTTTATTATTTTTTACATTTCGTGAAATGATTATAAAACTTAGGGAAAAGTCAATTTTCTTTTTGTGCAACTTCACATAATCTTCGTGCTGATTTATTAACAAGCATTGTATTGTATTGTTTTGTTTTGTTTTGTTTTGTTTTGTTTTTATAAGAGACCTCCCGTCCTCCCGTGATAGCACGGAATTCTTGCAATTGTAGTTGCAGGTATCGCGTTTGTTATAAAAAGATATAAAGGTTGAAAGGTTTTGAAATTTTAAGGATCTAATATAACGTGTAGTTGAATTTTCTCACAAGGTGCAATTCGAATTAAAAGTTATTGGAGAATCGATAACAATCTCCGATCCCCGTTTTACTAGCATTCAGTTCATGTGAGCTTCCAGCTTGCATCCTCCATGTTTATTTTGTTAGCATATGACAGAACCTAACCGTGATTAAAATTCTCAGAGAAAGTAATTACTCTCAGTCTACTATTTCTAGCTTTTCACCTCAGCATTAAACTTCTAGTTCTTCCATTTACGATTTGAACGAATTTGGATCTCTCTCTCTCTTCTCTCTTTCTACACATACTCAAGTTATGAGCTAGGTGTTGTTACCTTAAAGTTGGTTGGAAAATTGGGTTTTATCAGCAATATGGTTTGGAAGCTTGAGTCACAGTTATACTTGGAGAATGAAGGCATGGTAGGGAGGCTTGCGGGTTAAACATAAATTAGGATTGGTAGGAATATGGATGCGTCTTGTATACCCATTAGGGTAAGCAAAGCAAGTCACAAGTTAGAGTAGGGTATAAAACTTTCAAAATAAGCTTTACATCCTCGTGCGTTTCTCATATGTTGCTTCTTCCATTGTTTGTCGTAATAATAAATTGTTGTTGCCTGGGACTTTACTTAATTGTTCTCAAACAAGACATGATGTGCGTTTAGGATAGTCAGCCAAATCAACATGATGTTTTTATTTAATAATAAAAAATCCTAGGAGAATGAAGAGAAGAAAATAATTTATTAATTAATTTAATCTAGAACAAAGAAAGATATGTTAATCGAGTTATCTCAACTTTTCCAAAACAAAGAAAGATGCAATGAGTTTACTGTTGACGTTGGAGTATCGTCATAGTATCATAGATAATAATAAAAATCTTAGTTGTGTGTGAATGATCCAATATTCATTTTAGTGCACACTGTCAATGCAAGCAGTGAAATCGCACTAGGAAATGCCGACTTCTAGAGGATGGGAATACTTGGTCAAGTTCATGAATAATATATTACATCCAATTCATGATTAGGGATCCGCTAATCCATATTATTCTTTTTTTCTTGACGAATCTAGCAGTTGAAGTCAACTTGGCCATTTATAAATGTTCCTCCTAATTGTCACCAATAGTAATTGAGTTTGGCTAGCCAATATTGTGAACTGGGAACAGTATCGTGAGATAAGGTCTAAAGAGATATTTTTTATGTTTAAGTTTCGTTTTCTTGTTATATATTGATTCAATTTTTGCAATGTAAGAAAAATCAGTAAGATTTAGACAAAATCCATCTGATACTTCCAGAACAACAAATAACTTCAGACATTTCGTGAAACATATTTGTAGGGCTACGATTATTTTAGATCGAACTACCAGATCACACTCTACACAAGGTTGCAATTTGAACAGAATGACGACTTGCGGACCGGTTGATGTAATGTCGTGATTCTACCTAACAACTTCGTATCTTTTGGAAAATCTTCGATATATGAAAGTTTGTTCCTGTTATATTGGCTAGATTATTGCATGCCTGGCATATTTAATTTGTCGCATGGGATTTGCGGTATTAGGTGTTAAGTCGTGCGAGTACGTGTGATTGATTGTTTTTTTAAAGATTGTTCACGTACGTGCATGATGGTGGTGCAGTCTGGTTACATTCTTACATTTTGTGCTGACAATGTCCCTTAAATGAACCCGACAACTCCTCTTTCCAGTCAACACTACAACAGGTCACGAATTGCTATAATTATTGCATCGATGGATATTCTCAAACCTATACTTAGGAAAATGTTTTATCAATGCAGCGCGTCACGGACGCGTTCTACGTGGACATCCATGTCAGTTCTTACGTGGTCAAAGCATGAATGTTTTTTTTTGTTTTTTCTTCTTGATGTCCACTCAAATCACATTAAATGCGTTTCAACTCAGCACGTTCTCTCTCTCCACCCAAATACAAATATGATGACACTCTTTCTTTCTTCTTCATTCTTTCTCTCCAGAATAAATCATCATTTCTAGCAAGATATTATGTCGAAGAAGCGTCTGATGCCGACTCCCAGGATTCTTCACAACATAAGCAGCGTGAATGGGACGGTGCGAAGACTTCCCGATGTTCTTGTCAGCGTTAGCATCGTGAATGTGACGATCCGGTGGTGAAGACTTCGCACCACAACATCTTTGCTGCATTGTTGGAGTGCCCATGACAGAAAAAGAAGGAAGAAGAAAGAAAGAGTGTCATCGACCGTCCCATTTACGCTGCTTACGTTGTGAAGAACCCTGGGAGTCGGCATCAGACGCTTCTTCGAAATAATATCTTGCTCGAAATTGTGATTTATTCCGGAGAGAGGTACAACGCTCCGTGGTGAAGACTTACGTCTGTTCGGTTTATGTCGTACATCTCTCCGTAATAAATCACCATTTCGAGTAAGATATTACGTCGAAGAAGCGTCTGATGTCGACTCCCAAGGTTCTTCACAACGTAAGCAGCGTGAATGAGACGATCATGTTTAAGTCTTACATCTTCTTTCCGATTTACTGGGAAAATATATATTATCTTTGTAATTTGTGTGTGTTTGTGTTGTTTGTTTGTGTGTGATTTACTGTGAGAAGATATATTATTTTTGTAATTTTTGTGTGTTGGTGTTTGTGTTTGTGTTTGTATTGTTTGTTTGTCTTTGTGCTCTCATTGTATCTTATTGTGTAATAGTTATCATCAATAATATGTACCATCAATATCTCATTGTGCTCTCATTGTATCTACATAAACAGGACAAACTTTCTACATAAACAGGACAAACTTTGTACATAAACAGTACAAACTTTCTACATAAATTGGACAAACATTCTACATAAACAAGACAAACTTTCTACATAAACAGGACAAACTATTTACATAAACAGGACAAAACAGGACAAGCTTTCTACATAAACAGGACAAAACATGACAAACTTTCTACATAAACAGGACAAACTTTCTACATAAACAGGACAAAACATGACAAACTTTCTACATAAACAGGACAAAACATGACAAACTTTCTACATAAATAGGTCAAGTTTTCTACATAAACATTACAAAACAGGACAAACTTTCTACATAAACAGGACAAACATTCCACATAAACAGGACAAAACAGGACAAACTTTCTACATAAACAGGACAAACTTTCTACATAAACAGGACAAAACATGACAAACTTTCTACATAAACAGGACAAAATAGGACAAACTTTCTACATAAACAGGACAAAACAGGACAAACTTTCTACATAAACAGGACAAACTTTCTTCCTAAACCGGACATGAACTACACTTATTCTGGACAACAAATACACTTATTCCGGACAAACTTTCTGTTCCGTTTCTGAACACACTTTCTTCTTATTCTGGACGACTACACTTATTCCGGACTGCAAATACACTTATTCCGAACAACAAATACACTTATTCCGATTCCGGACAGCAAATACACTTATTCCGGACAGCAAATACACTTATTCCGGACAAACTTTCTGTTCCGTTTCTGAACACACTTTTTTCTTATTCTGGACGACTACACTTATTCCGGACTGCAAATACACTTATTCCGGACAGCAAATACACTTATTTCGATTCCGGACAGCAAATACACTTATTCCGGACAAACTTTATGTTCCGTTTCTGGACACACTTTATTCTTAAACCGGACAACAAATACACTTATTCTGGATAACAAATACACTTATTCCGGACTGCAAATACAGTTATTCCGGACAGCAAATACACTTATTCCGGACAAATTTTATGTTCCGTTTCTGGACACACTTTATTCTTAAACCGGACAACAAATACACTTATTCCGGACAACAAATACACTTATTCCGATTCCGGACAGCAAATACACTTATTCCGGACAACAAATACACTTATTCCAGACAAACTTTATGCTCCGTTTCTGGACACACTTTATTCTTAAACCGGACAACAAATACACTTATTCCGGACAACAAATACACTTATTCCGGACTGCAAATACACTTATTCAGGACAGACACATAACGTAAACAGGACAAACACATAATGTAAACTGCACACACACATAAAGTAAGCTAGACAAATTAAGTTGATCCAACGTAAAACTTAAAAACAAATATTTTATTATGATAAGTGTGAGCTCTGCAAGAATAATGAGACTGCACGATGTCCTAGGGTCTGCACATTGTCTTATCTGTGTATTGGGAAATGAATCGTTCAACTTAAAGAACCAGCGTTTTTTAAAAAGACCAAAACGCGCGAAGAGAAATTTCGCTGACTTGACGCTGACTCAAAGAAAATATCTGAGCTGTACAGATCCACGTAAGGCGCGTCCGTGACGCCCGCGTCCGTCTATCACGGCCCCTATACTTAATGTCCCTCCGGAGGTTTCATCAATACCTATTGCTTAAGTAGAACCGAGGGTTTCTAAAGTTCCCAAGGCCATCATCAACAACAATAATATTTACACATATTCTCCTAATTTTTCATTCTACGACGTTATTATTCCAACTCACAGTATTTAACCACATTTTTTTTTTCTCAATCACAACATTTAATAAAAAATATTTGATGTTAAATCAATTTCTCTCTTACTTCCAACTTATTTCTCAACATCTACAAATAAATATATTATATCATTTTGTAGGATTTCCAAATAAATATATTAATATCATTTTGTGCCCATATGTATATATTTTTTTAAATTTTATACATGCATACAAGTTTGATTTCCATATTTTTTGATGATTTCATATACATTGTTTTATATTTATTCTAATATCATATAATTCACAAATATATTAAAATAAATAAGAAATGATCATACCTAAATGTTCTCTAAAATCTTTACGAATATCCGAACTTGCGTTGCTCGTCGAATCGTCCGTTGATTCGCCTCCAAGTGTTTACCAAAATTTAACCAAGATTAGAGAGAAATGCGCTAGCTAATTCAATCTATAAATCAAACTTAGAATCTAGTTAATAACCACTCTAAAGATTCTTAAGAATTTAATCTAAAAAATACCGAAATAATTAAGAGAATTTCGGATGGATTAGTGGGAAAGTTAGGGAGAGAAAATATTTTTGCATTAATTAAAAAAATGAGGGAGATGTGATATATTTATAAGCTCTCCCAACACCCACATAATGGGTAAACCACTTACTCATGATATCTTATTTTTCTCTCCCTAAAACAAATCGCAAATTGACACAGAATCATCCTCAAACACGTTTGACCATAATTGGAAAAAATCCAACCCATGATCAACACTAATCTCTTAATAATTCTAGGAAGAATCGAGTCAAACGATCGACAGAACGATTGTGATTTTAACAAGTTCGGTCGGCCCGTGAGCTAGACGGTCAACCGAATATCCATGAGAAAAAATCATTGAAAATTTTCGGTGGAACCACGTCTCACTCCAGTTGACCGTTCCCTTTATCAAAAATTGCTCATGATAAACGTCGATTGACTGTGTCCATATGTCGGTCGACCGTTCTATCACCAAGATGTTTCCCTGGAAATTTCCGATCGATCACATACTACGCCTGGCCGACCGATCCTATTATCAAGACATGTCCTGGTAATTTTCGGTCGACCCACGCCCATTCGATCTTTGTCTGGTCGACCGTTCTGAAACATCCATTTGACCGATCTCAAAACAGTCTACCGTTTTAACTAGATTTTGCCATTGTCAAATTTTGAATTTATATCCAAAAAATTTTGATCTCTGGGGTTTTTAGAAAATTCACATATTATGTAATATATTATCATATGAAATGTCAAACTATTACACTCTATAATACACACATCTCATATGAATTTATTTATGATTCTAACTATTTCATTTTTCACGACATATTGATTTCATCGATTCACCACATGTATCTGGTGAAACTCGATACATCATGTAGTGTCATATTTCTCTTTTCAGATTGTTATATCCTAATATCTGATTAGTGACTAATCATATTTTAGGTGGTTAATGGGTGTTCAGGGAAGGCTTAGTGAGGATGAGGTGGAGGCTTTTGATTGGTTGAGAAAAGGTGAGGTGTATTTAAGGTTTAAATCACTCCTCTTCTCACTTCACTCTCTCTCGCGTCTCTCACTTTCATCTCACTCCATCCCGGTTCTGTTGGCACAAGGTGAAGGAGGATCGTGGTGGCTTGATCGGAGGTGGTGATCGGGTTGGTTGATCGCGGGGTGGGGTTTGTTGGAGATATGCGGAAACAACGAGGTGTTCGTCGGGGTTCTTGAAAGGCTTCTACAAGCCTTAAAGGTATGTCAAGCTTTACTTTTATACTCACCTAAGCTAGTGTGAGTGTTTGAGTAGTCGACGGTAGGCCGAAATGCTCGTCGGAGTTTGTGTAGCAGAATTTTGCAATGTAACGGTCGACCAGTGCTTGATTCGGTCGACCAGTCATAGTGTATTTTTTGGGCGTTTAGATCTTGCATCGGTCGAACGATACCCTTGGTTGGTCGGTCGGTTATGCATTTTGAGCGAGAAGATGAAGGCCTGAGAGTTTTCGGTCGACCGGGACCCCTTGTCATTCGACCGAAAGTACTGTTTTAAGTCAGTTGGGAGTGTAGACCTTAAAACGGTCGACCGCCCTCAGACCTCGTTTGACTGATGACTTAAGAAAACTTAAAGTTTGTTTGATCCAATTGTTGTTCGGTCGACTGATGTAGTTTGATTTGATGTCGGGTCTTACTAGATGTTTTCGGTGGACCAGTTCGTATTGTTTCTTCGACCGTTTGGGCACTTTGAGCGAGAGGAGGGAACTACTAGATGTTTTTGGTCGAACATGTACTATTTGTCGTTCTATCGGTTGGTAGTTTTTTTTGTTGGGTCAGTACTCTGGGTGGGGATTCGGTCGACCGTGGTTATAGTTTTGTTCGATTGTTTTTGCCATGTTTGTGGTTTTGAGTTTTTATTTTGATCTGCTTTGAGGGTAACGGGTCCCCGACCTTTTGGGGCAATGGTACAAACATTTTCGGCCTGATAGCGATCAGTGGGGGTGGCTCCACGGAGCGGGTGACTTGTGTTCACGTGTGATTTGTTGGCCGATGATTTTCTGGCAAGTGCCTTGTGTGCACGTGTGATTGTGGGATTGGGGTGAGGAGACCCTTGAGACCCGTGTTGGTTGTGTCAGCTGTGGTTGGGAAAGAGGTCCAGAGAACCAAGTTGGACGTTGACAGTTGTGATATATTGCATTTTCATATCATGTCATGTATTTGTTTAATTTTATGCATTTAGGGGCTTGGCATACGAGAATTTCTTACGGGAAACTTATGCATAGTTGTATGCTTGCATTTCAGGACGAGAGTGTCGATTGGAAGTGGTGACTGAGGGTGAACATACCTGAATCGGATCCTGCTTTCTTGCTTTTGAGGTTGATATGATTGTACTTGTATATGTTGTATATTTTTGTTGATGTAATCATACATTGACTTCATGTATTATACGGTACACCACCTGATATATATATGTGTGCGATTTTTGTAGCAACGTTGGTGTTTGATATCTATCTTTTAATATTTTTTAATTTTTTGTTGTCTTGGAATGTTACACAGATAACTCATTCCAGTGAAGTATATCGGGCAAAGAACGCCCACACGCACACAAAAACCGAAACGTTGCATCTACTCATTCGTCACCACGTTGAGACGACAAATTCTTCTGGCAGTTAGACGTTGGAATGAATGTTCGTCTCACAATATTTTTCTAATTTTCCATTGTTTCGTTTTAAAAAAACTGGCCTAAGTTTTTTCTCATGTCTTTTTACGAAGGTGCCCTAATAGTACTTTCATCGCCATGTAAGCAATTACGCGATAATTACCAAAACATTTACAAAACACAACAGCTCAAAACACATGGTGACAAACATGATAGATCACTTGCCTGCCTAAAGAATAGGCAATCAATAGTTCCTAGAATCTATTCATCAATAAATAATATCACATTAGCTAGAGAAATACATCATGCGGGCCCTGACCTCAGTGCGCTGCTCTCCCTGACATCACAAAGCTAAAAAGCCCCGACGAACGCCGGCCTCTCCCATCATCACCACCAACCCACGAACGGCTCAAAACCCGCCAGCTCGGACAAGTCACTACAAAACAATAATCACAAAAACCGATGACATGGAACTGTGGTGGTCATTCGGATTCGGTCCTAACTCTGTCGTCTGTAACATCAGGAATAACAGTGACCGGACTACCTCTGGCGTCTTGCACTCTCTCTCCGTCACATCAGCTTCTCTCTCTGCCACATCAGCTCACACAACCCACCCAAAAAACACTCTTACCCATGTCCGGGCTACCCCCACCCACCCTACACTCTCTTTCCTCCACATCATTTCTTAATTAAACATTTTAATTTTCACACAACATTCAACAAATTACATTTTATATAATTCTAATAACATTACAATTCTAATTTAACTCACCCATATTGTTAATAATTACTGTTAAATTACAAAATTATTATTAAATATTACGGACCCACCTCAGTGGAAGCATGATTAAAGTGCACGCATGATATTAAACCATACTATTAAACCACATCGACAGGTCGTTCGGGAGTTTCGCTCCCCGGTGAGCGAGTGACATTCCACCTCGTCGGTGAGGTGGTGGGGGTGGCAAGGGGGCAGCGACCCCTGGAAATTTTTTAGATTTTGAAATTATTGGTTCTGGAAATTTCTTAATTTTAATCACTTACAAAAAATTATTACCCCACATTTATAACAAATACTCAATCTATTAATAACAAAACATCCACTAAATAAAAAAAAATAAAAAAAAATCACCTAATGGGAGGGGGACACGTGTCCCCCACCCTTGAGCGCCCGGGCGTCTGCCCGGGACGCCCAACGCCCGAGCACGCGCCAAGGTAGGCGTCCCGGGCGGGCACCCCACGGACGCCCAGCCCGTTAACGGGGGTGTGCCTGGGCACCCGACCAGGGCGCCCGGGCGGGGCACCCCGTTAAGAGTGCCCTAACAAACCACACTTACTCCAAGTGGACACAGGGATCCTAACGCAGCACTCCTCTCCATCCGATGGAAATCCAACGGCTCAAAAGACCCAATCCTTGAATATTACCGTTGCGATGGCGTACGTGTCGTCCCTCGTGCCACACGTCAACATCTTCTCACAAGTGCTCCTCCATCAACCCTTTCGACCTCCTTTTCACTCTCAAAGCCCAAAACACACACCACCAAGCCCACTCCAATAATCAATCCTCTTCTATCTTCTAATCCAAGCATTGTTTGTTTTTGTTCCTATAATTTCCTCCACTTTCCATGGGAAGTGTGGGTTCGTAACGTAACTCACAATGCTTTTCCTACTATTCTTTCTGATGGTCACTTCGGCGGCCGCGTCGGACGCCACGAGGTTCGACTTCGGAACGCTTACTCTCGGAAGTCTCAAACTTTTGGGCGACGCTCACTTAAAAAACGGGAGCATCCAGCTGTCAAAGAACCTTCCCGTCCCCAATTCCGGCGCCGGAAGGGCGCTCTACTCCCGCCCCGTCCGGCTCCGGCACCCCGTGACTCGAACTCCGTACTCTTTCTCCACCTTCTTCTCCTTCTCCGTCACCAACCTCAACCCCTCCTCCGTCGGTGGAGGCCTCGCGTTCGTCTTAGCCTCCGACGACAAGTCCCTCGGCGACCCCGGAGGGTTTTTAGGGCTTCTGAAAGGCTCCAATGCCGCTTCTGAGGAGGCCGATATTGTCGTTGCGGTCGAGTTCGATACGCTGATGGATGTTGAGTTTAGTGATATTAATGGGAACCACGTTGGGGTTGATCTCAACAGCTTGGTTTCCACGCAGGTCGCCGACCTCGATGGTGTTGAGATCGAGCTTAGGAGTGGAGATTCGGTGAACGCTTGGGTGGATTACGACGGAAAGATGAGGGTTTTCGAGGTCTACGTTTCGTATTCCACCGTTCGACCGTCCGAGGCGGTGTTGTCTTTCCCGATCGATTTGTCGCGGTTTGTGAACGATTTCATGTTCGTCGGATTCTCCGGGTCGACGCAGGGGAGTACGGAGGTTCATAGCGTGGAATGGTGGAGTTTCGCGGCTACCGGCGAAGCAATTCTGCCTCCGCCCCCCGCTTCGCCGCCGCCGGAGGTGTCCTCCTTATCGGCGCCGCCTTCGCTGCCGCCGGTGGCGCCTGGTTTAGGGAGTGGTGGGAGGAAATCTGGACCGCAGCCGGTTTCAGCTTCTTCTTGTCAGAGTAATGGACTCTGCCGGCAAGGGCCGGGAGCGGTGGCGGGTGTGGTGACGGCCGGTGCTTTCTTTCTCGCGGCCTTTGCCGGTGTTATGATATGGTTTTTCGCCAAGAGATCGAGATCTGTTAGTAGGCCGGACAATTTGGCTGTGGATGTAGTTCGTTCGCCGAGAGAATTCACTTATAGAGAGCTTAGTGTCGCCACTCGGGGTTTTGACCAGTCTCGGATAATCGGGCACGGCGCCTTTGGGACTGTTTACAAGGGTATTGTTCCGGAGACCGGAGCGATTATAGCTGTTAAAAGATGCATCAATAGTGATAGTAATGGGCAGGGTAGGGCGGAGTTTCTCTCGGAGCTTTCAATTATTGCCGGTTTGCGCCACCGGAATCTGGTGAGATTGCAAGGATGGTGTCAGGAGAAGGGGGAGATTCTCTTGGTGTACGATTACATGCCCAATGGGAGCCTCGACAAGGCGTTGTTTGATTCCAGAGGGGTCCCTTTGTCTTGGCGGCACCGAAAGAGGATTCTCACTGGAGTGGCCTCGGCATTGGCCTATCTGCATAGGGAATGTGAACGGCAGGTTATCCACCGGGATGTTAAGTCCAGTAACATTATGCTAGATGATGATTTCCAGGCTCGTCTTGGTGACTTTGGCCTCGCCCGTCAGGTAATGCCACCTTCACAATTACTAATTAGTAGAATATAATCTCCATATGGTCATACCACGTTTTGCCAAATGCAAGCCTGATTCAGATCATTGGACAGTTATGCCATTACTGTACTTTGCTCTTGATATGTAGTGTCACTCTGCACTTGCTATGTCTAGAATCGAAAATGGTCCAATCTTGGCGTATGCGTCAGCTTTTAGCTTGTTACTGCTTGAGTAAAAGTAGATTCTATGTTAAGAATTGCGACTTGTTTTGAACAGGTGGAGCATGACAAGTCCCCAGATGCCACTGTGACTGCCGGAACCATGGGCTACCTTGCACCCGAGTACCTCTTAACAGGGCGTGCCACCGAAAAAACCGACGTGTTCAGCTTTGGAGCTGTGGTACTTGAGGTTGTCTGCGGCAGGCGACCAATTGAGAGCAATGCCAATACCACTGTTGGGACCAATCTTGTCGAGTGGGTGTGGGGATTGCATGGTAAAGCCAGGGTATTGGAAGCTGTGGATGTGAGACTCAAAGGGGAATTTGAGGAGGGTGAGTTAAGAAGAGTGATGCTACTGGGACTGTCATGCTCTCACCCAGACCCGGTAGTGCGACCGGGAATGCGAGCAGTGGTACAGATGCTTAGCGGCGAAACTGACCCGCCCTTTGTGCCGACGTCAAAGCCATCAATGAGTTTCAGCACTAATCATCACCTCATAATGAGCTTACAGGACAGCGTGTCAGATTGCAATGGGATGACAATCACACTTTCGACATCATCGTCCTCTTCTTCCGTGAACGGCGAGCAACGATGAGAATTTTGCATTGGAGGCATGATTGTCCTTTGTGTGATTCACTGGCGCTGGTAGGATCAGATTTTTTTCTCCATAAATAATTTATATCATTAATATAAGTACAGGATTCTTTCGGGGTTTGCTTTGCTAATCAAGTACATAATGTGTTTGTAAAGGAATTAGGATATTATAGTTTTGTGCCACCAACGAATTCTTTGATGTGAGCAAGGGGACAACATCACTCATTCTTTCACGTTCTTTCAAGCCCACATATTGTCTGGTTTGAGGTTTTGTCTTTTTAGTTTTTACCGTCTTGTGGACCACTTGTCTTTGACCATGACTATGTTGGTGGTTTTGCATCACCATTCACCAGTTGAGATTTACATTGCTTTTCCACACCTCATTCATTTTGCTGTAAACTCTTGGAGTGTAATTTTTAGACTTCTTTTTGAAATTCTTTTCTATTTGGTTCTAAATTTACTGGAGGATTCCACTCTTTTTGTGAAGACACGAACCTTGATGTTGGATATTTCCGTATCAAAATTTTAACAATTTAGGAAGCTCTCACTTCTCAGACGTGGTGATATCTACCAAGAGTACATTTTGTGCATAAATGAGACTGGAGTGATTGGTTTAGTCCAAGAAAGAGTGGGACCATGTCTCCAACTCAGCCCAACTCAGGCAAGATTCCATTCTGCTTTTGGTGGCTTCCGATAAACCATGTGCTGCTATTATTGATCCAAGAAAAGATTGCGTGTGCCGTGAAAGGTGAGGTGTTTGCAGACAGTCATGATGAGTCTAAACTATTCGATTTGGGATATGGCTAATGAACTAGCTTTCGGCATAGTTGTGGAAAGGAAACGTGTTTAGTTTTTATTTTATTTGTTCATTCTTAAATTAGCATAGGTTGGAACTTTATTATGTGAAGTGAAATTTTAAGTGTAGTTCTGCGTTATCCTTGCGGTTCAGTCATTGTTAAGAATGGTCTCATATTGCAAAAAAAACAACATTATATGATTTATACGATCTTGAATCACTTGATGGTTTTCTGGTAAGCTCTTGAATCACTTTAATATACAATTGATTTTGTGTCGGGGCATGTACTTGTGACTTTAGTGTAGTACGGTCATACTCATTGTATTTTTTTGAATTCAAGGGAGAGTTAAGAAAAAGCTCTTGAAGAAAGAAAAAATTAGGCATTCAAATGAAGTATAACATACTAGAACGCTTCATTCAATATTGGTTTTTTTTTTGAGTTTGAAATCTATATTTTAATAGGAATAATGTCATGTACTAATGATCATGTTAAATTGCAAATTAAGATAACTTGAGTTGTAGTCCACTTTCTAGTAGGAATAGATTAGATTACTATGTACGGTATAATCATATCACCTTCAAAATTGGTGAGATTATATAGAGGTTCGATTTATTCGCTAAAAATACCATGTATGATTGCATCCCTCAAACTTATGATGTCAATCTTTTAACTTGTAGGGTATGACCAACATATATAGCATTCCTCCAGGACACACGAAGAGTTTGTTCCGTGTCAAAGTCTCACAATCTTGTCAAATCTAACTTTTTCGCAAGTGACATTGACTTTAACTCGTAATAACTTTATAACAAATGATTACAACTGAACCATAAAATGTTTCATCTTGAGTTAAACTTGATACGGGATCTATGTTATGCGATGGATGAAGTCTCATGTGGATATTGTATTGTGGTTATGTTTCATGTGACAAATAAACTCACAGTGAACCGGACACGGTATATATCTGGGTTACCGATAAAGCTTCCCAGTAACGTGAAAAAAATACTCTTTTGGAGTTTTGGATCCGGGCACAATTTTCACGTGACAAATGCTGCCGGCTGGTGTTTTCGGTTCTCAGAGCTATGTAATATAACTTTTACGATCTCATAAATAAGGCATTTATAGCACTAGAACATTGTTAGCTAATTAATAACAACCCCTAGCAAGCAGAATTTGCATCCAAACTATAACAACTAGCTAGCTAAAAAAATGTGGAAGATCTGTTTCATATAACTCAGGTTGACTTTTAAAAGTTTTATGAGGCCGTCCGGATGGAGATTAGGCAACTGCAGTAAGTTTAATGGTCAGATTAGTTTCATTTATATAGTTTTGTACAATAATGTTTGGATTCTCACAGATCCACGTGACAATTAAAATTAGTCATAAAATAGACGTTCGGAACTGTTTGTTTTTTGAAATCGGAACAACTTTGTCAGTGTGGGTCAGAAAGCAGGAAAGACAAGTCCGAAGACCACCGTCCACGACCGTAATTTTTTTATATAATAATAAAAATAAAAAAATTTCGAAATTTAGGAAAAAAATTTTTTTTTTTCCAAAAGTACTCCGATCGCGGGTGTAACCCGCGATCCGTGGAGGCACGGATCGCGGGTGTGACCCGCGATCCGTGCTCCACGGATCGCGGGTCACACCTGCGATCCGTGGAGCACGGATCGCGGGTCACACCCGCGATCCGTGTTCCCGCCAAATTTTTTTTTTTTTTTTTGATTTTCGTTTTTTTTTTGTTTTTTTTTTCTGTTTTTCTGTTTTTATTATAATTATTTGTAATCTTTTTTTAAATCTTTTTTTTTCAAAATAAGTTTTCTAATTTATATTATTTTTCTAAATTTTTCAAAATTATTTTTAATTTTTCCAATAATCTACCTCCAAATCACGTCGATAACCCGGCGTATTGAAATGTTAGGGTATTTTATACAATATAAAAACAAAATTTCTTAGTCAGAATAATAAATTATTTACAACTGAATATTAAACAAACCATAAAACTAATTAAAACAAAAAATTGGTAACGTTGTCAAAAATTCGTAGGGTGTACACACATTACAAACATTTTGGAGGTCGATACAGCAAAAAATTAAAAACACAATTAAAAAATTTAAAAAATTAATAACAATTACAAAACATATTTTGAAAGCAAATATGATAAAAAACATAGTTAAAACGATTTTAAAAAAATCAAAACATCAAAACACTACGACTAAAATCCGGGACTTTTTTTATTTTCTTTTATTGTTTTTGTTTTTTTCGGTTTTCTGTTTGTTTTTATGTTTTTGTTTTTTTCGGTTTTCTGTTTGTTTTTACGTTTTAACTATGTTTTTTATCATATTTGCTTTCAAAATATGTTTTGTAATTGTTATTAATTTTTTAAATTTTTTAATTGTGTTTTTAATTTTTTGCTGTATCGACCTCCAAAATGTTTGTAATGTGTGTACACCCTACGAATTTTTGACAACGTTACCAATTTTTTGTTTTAATTAGTTTTATGGTTTGTTTAATATTCAGTTGTAAATAATTTATTATTCTGACTAAGAAATTTTGTTTTTATATTGTATAAAATACCCTAACATTTCAATACGCCGGGTTATCGACGTGATTTGGAGGTAGATTATTGGAAAAATTAAAAATAATTTTGAAAAATTTAGAAAAATAATATAAATTAGAAAACTTATTTTGAAAAAAAAAGATTTAAAAAAAGATTACAAATAATTATAATAAAAACAGAAAAACAGAAAAAAAAACAAAAAAAAAACGAAAATCAAAAAAAAAAAAATTTTTTTTGGCGGGAACACGGATCGCGGGTGTGACCCGCGATCCGTGCTCCACGGATCGCAGGTGTGACCCGCGATCCGTGGAGCACGGATCGCGGGTCACACCCGCGATCCGTGCCTCCACGGATCGCGGGTCACACCCGCGATCCGTGCCTCCACGGATCGCGGGTTACACCCGCGATCGGAGTACTTTTGGAAAAAAAAATTTTTTTTTCCTAAATTTCGAAATTTTTTTATTTTTATTATTATATAAAAAAATTACGGGTCCACGACTGATTAACTTCTCCAATGATTTATAATTTTTTATTTAAATACAGATATTATCTAACCGTAAATAAGATCGATAAGATTATAGAAAACTTAAATCAAATAAAATAAGAACAGTGATAGACGGACGCGCGCGTCACGGACGCGCCTTACGTGGATATGTACAGCTCAGATATTTTTCTTTGAGTCAGCGTCCACTCAGCGAAACTTCTCTTCGCGCGTTTTGATCTTTTTAAAAAACGCCGGTTCTTTAAGTTAAACGATTCATTTCCCAATACACAGATAAGACAGTGTGCAGACCCTAGGACATCGTGCAGTCTCATTATTCGTGCAGAGCTCACACTTATCATAATAAAATATTTGTTTTTAAGTTTTACGTTGGATCAACTTAATTTGTCTAGCTTACTTTATGTGTGTGCAGTTTACATTATGTGTTTGTCCTGTTTACGTTATTTGTATGCCCGGAATAAGTGTATATTGCTGTACAGAATAAGTGTATTTGTTGTCCGGACTAAGTGTATTTGTTGTCCGGTTTAAGAATAAAGTGTTTCCAGAAACGGAACATAAAGTTTGTCCGGAATAAGTTGATTTGTTGTCCGGAATAAGTGTATTTGCTGTCCGGAATAAGTGTATTTGCAGTCCGGAATAAGTGTAGTTGTCCAGAATAAGAAGAAAGTGTGTCCAGAAACGGAACAGAAAGTTTGTCCGGAATAAGTGTATTTGCTGTCCGGAATAAGTGTATTTGTTGTCCAGAATAAGTGTATTTGTTGTTCGGTTTAAGAATAAAGTGTGTCCAGAAACGGAACATAAAGTTTGTCCGGAATAAGTTGATTTGTTGTCCGGAATAAGTGTATTTGCTGTCCGGAATAAGTGTATTTGCAGTCCGGAATAAGTGTAGTTGTCCAGAATAAGAAGAAAGTGTGTCCAGAAACGGAACAGAAAGTTTGTCCGGAATAAGTGTATTTGTTGTCCGGAATAAGTGTATTTGTTGTCCGGTTTAAGAATAAAGTGTGTCCAGAAACGGAACATAAAGTTTGTCCGGAATAAGTTGATTTGTTGTCCGGAATAAGTGTATTTGCTGTCCGGAATAAGTGTATTTGCAGTCCGGAATAAGTGTAGTTGTCCAGAATAAGAAGAAGGTGTGTCCAGAAACGGAACAGAAAGTTTGTCCGGAATAAGTGTATTTGTTGTCCGGAATAAGTGTATTTGTTATCCGGTTTAAGAATAAAGTGTGTCCAGAAACGGAACATAAAGTTTGTCCGGAATAAGTGAATTTGCTGTCCGGAATAAGTGTATTTGCTGTCCGGAATAAGTGTATTTGCAGTCCAGAATAAGTGTATTTGCAGTCCAGAATAATATATTGCTTCATTATTGTCGGAATAAACGAATCAATATATGGAATGCAAAAATATGATGTCAAAAAAAACTCAACAAACCTCCCACTGTATATTTTACCCCACAAGAATTACGTTTAGGAAAAAAATAGCATCTCAAATTTCCTGTTTATGTAGAAAGTTTGTCATGTTTATGTAGAAAGTTTGTCATGTTTTGTCATGTTTATGTAGAAAGCTTGTCCTGTTTTGTCCTGTTTATGTAGAAAGTTTGTCATGTTTATGTAGAAAGTTTGTCTTATTTATGTAGAATGTTTGTCCAGTTTATGTAGAAAGTTTGTACTGTTTATGTACAAGGTTTGTCCTGTTTATGTAGAAAGTTTGTCCTGTTTATGTAGAATGTTTGTCCAGTTTATGTAGAAAGTTTGTCATGTTTATGTAGATACAATGAGAGCACAATGACATATTGATGGTACATATTATTGATGGTAACTATTACACAATAAGATACAATGAGAGCACAAAGACAAACAAACAATACAAGCACAAACACAAACACAAACACAAACACAAACACAAATACACAAAAATTACAAAAATAATATATCTTCTCCCAGTAAATCACACACAAACAAACAATACAAACACAAACACAAACACACACAAATTACAAAAATAATATATATTTTCCCAGTAAATCGGAAAGAAGATGTAAGACTTAAACATGACTGTCTCATTTGTTAGGATCTATGGCCATCTAATCGATAGAAAAATGCGGAATTAAAAATACTAATCAAAGGATTAAGGAAGAGACAATTGCAAACCACAAATTCGTCGACACCGGAGTTTAGAGAGGTTCGGCACCCACACCCGGGTCCTAGTCCTCCTCGCAAGCCTCGCTCGATCCCCCGAGCCTCGCTTACGGTTCCACTAACCGATCTCCGTTCCGGGCCGAGACCAACGCCGTTTACAACACCGAGCCTCGCGAACAACCTCGCCTCGCTCGTGTCTCCTCTCACAACCCGAGAGGGAGCTTCCTCGAAGCTTTACAACTTGGTGATTCTTGAATAAGGAATTGGAATCACAATCTAACTAACACTCTATACTTGAGCACACTTGGATATGATATGGAATTGGATATGCAAGTGGTGAAGTTTAGGCTTGAGTGTTGTGGATTGAGAGCTTGAAGATGGAGAGGATTTGGCTTTGAGTATAGGATAGATAGGAAGTGTTCAAGATGTCCAAAGCAACCAAATGAGGTCCTATTTATAAGCCTTCAAGCTCATCTAGCTGTTTGGGAGTTGGTGGGGAATGGACCAATGAGAAAGCAAGATGTGACTTAAGCTCGGCCAGAAATCGAGACAGATTCGGTCGACCGTTATCCACACGGTAGTCCGAAACATTGGTCTGAACAAAGAACTCGGTTGACCGATTATGTATCGGATCACCGTTCACCAACCTCCAGTAGCTTTTATCTATTTAACCCTAATTAAATTCGGTTCACCGAAGTCCATTCGGTTCACCGTACCAAGGTGGACAGTAGAATTGATTGGGCTCTGATCTACTCAAGTTCGGTTGACCGTTTATACTTCGGTATACCGAAGTAGCGCAGGAATTGCGCTGACAAAGCGTGGGAGATGGTTTACCGATAACGGTCAAGTTAAATAGCCGTTGGTCTCCTAAAGCAATATGATTCGGTTGACCGAATGAAGTTCGGTGTACCGAATAGGGATAAGTCAATTTGGCTTTAGGTCAAGATTTAAATACGACCGTTGGAGCAAAGTCCAAAACCGGTCCAGGCTAATTCGGTCTACCGAAGGCGGTTCGGTATACCGAGGTGGTTATTCCAGGGAACACCTAAAGGATTCTACACGGTTGACCGCAAGATGTTCGGTGGACCGAACTCTACAAGATTTGGTTTACCGAGAAGGGTTCGGTTAACCGTGGGGATACGGCACAGAATCCTAATGTGCTCAAGTTTACATTAATCCTTAGGACTCAAATTATACTACATTACATATTGGTCCAAAGCTTGATTACATGTCTTGAGTCTTTATCTTCTTGTCCCCAAGCTCCTTAGCTTGATTCTTCATCAACCTATTAAGAATATCGTAAGTACACGAATATATATGCAATGCATGTATTCATGTTTGCTTACTTTGATTGTCTAGGTTGATTGATTAAATATAGATTAAGATTAGATTACTTAATCATCAAAACTAAATAAAGATTAAGGCTAAAAAGCCAACATCATTCACGCTGGTTACGTTGTGAAGAACCTTGAGAGTCGGCATCAGACGTTTCTTCGACGTAATATCTTACTCGAAATGGTGATTTATTACGGAGAGATGTACAACATAAACCGAACAGACGTAAGTCTTCACCACGAAGCGTTGTACCTCTCTCCGGAATAAATCACCATTTCGAGCAAGATATTATTTTGAAGAAGCATCTGATGCCGACTCCCAGGGTTCTTCACAACGTAAGGAACGTGAATGGGACGGTCGGTGACACTCTTTCTTTCTTCTTCATTCTTTTTCTGTCACGGGCACTCCAACAGTGCAGCAAAGATGTTGTGGTGCGAAGTCTTCACCACCGGATCGTCACATTCACGATGCTAACGCTGACAAGAACATCGGGAAGTCTTCGCACTGTCCCATTCACGATGCTTACGTTGTGAAGAATCCTGCGAGTCAGCATCAGACGCTTCTTCGACCTAATATCTTGCTCGAAATGGTGATTTATTCTGGAGAGAAAGAATGAAGAACAAAGAAAGAGTGTCATCATATTTGTATTTGGGTGGAGAGAGAGAACGTGCTGAGTTGAAACGCATTTAATGTGATTTGAGTGGTCATCAGGAAGAAAAAACAAAAAAACATTCATGCTTTGGCCACGTAAGGGTTGACATGGATGTCCACGTAGAGCGCGTCCGTGACGCGCTGCGTTCATAAATCATTTTCCATAAAATAAAACCTAATTTAAATATGCCTCCGTTTACCCTCGATCACCTCGTCTAAATTAGTAGCTTAAAAATGTGATACATAGCGTGGTCCTTTTACAAGCACTCTCCATTTTGCACGTGCTTGCAGGGATTAAAATAGCAAAAGCAATGGTCCTCCAAACTTTCGAATGAATATTTTAAAGCTTAGCGTTCACGTACGTCTCACGTCTCATTATCTTCTGTTTTGTTTATAACTTTGCTTTTATAACAATAGAGATCTACTGCAAAGAAAAGGTGACATACATAGGGGTGCACACGGGTCTGGTTGAAACCGAAATCGACCCGAACCCGACTGGTCGGGTTGGGTTGGGTCGGGTTGGGTCGGATTGGGAAGAGATTCGGGTTGGGTTGGGGAAAAATCTGAAAACCAAATTTTCGGGTCGGGTTCGGGTTGAAGGGTCGGGTTGACCCAACCCAACCCAACCCGAACCCGAAGATTGTTTTATTATATTTCCCCCCAATAAATCCTGACCGTCCATCAAGAAAAATCTATACCTAACCCTAACAAAAAAAACACATTTCCTCTCCTCTCCTCTCCTCTCCCTCACGCGGCACCAAAAATCCCCAAACGAAATCCCTTAATCCCCAAACCAAATCCCTCCCGTCTCCGTTTCATCTTCTTCCTCTCCCTCACGCTCTCTCGATCCCGCGTCGGCGCGTCCCTCTCCCTTTCTTCTTCCTCCTCTCCCTCACGCTCTCTCGATCGGCGCCAGGTTGAAGGTTCACCGGATCGTCACCGTCAGACGCCACCGATTTGCGCCGCCCGTTAAGTCTTTGTCGATCCCGCTTCACCAACACGGCGATTTTGATGGCATTCAATCCCGCCACCTTCCGTCCCTCAATCCCCGCGTCGTCTTCGTCGCCAGAGTCGAGCGACGGGTGAGGTTAGTCGTCAGGAGCGGGGAGGGCGAGGCGGATCGCGACGACGATGAGGTCACCAAGGCGATGGAGAAGATCAAGAAGGCTCTCGCGCTGCAGAAGGACCTCCTCGAACAGGTCGATTCTTCGATCCCTCTTTGTTTGTTGGAGTTTGTTGCGATTTGTGTTAGAAGTTTTTTGTTAGAATTAGTTGTGTAGACTCTCTGGATGATTCTAATTGGAAATGTGTGGATTGGAATTGTGCGGAATGAAGTAATCCGAGCAACCGTCTTTGGTTGTTTTTCTCTGTCGCTGTAAATGAAGATATCATATTTCATCTCTTTTTTATTCTCGTAGTCTTATTCTTTTTCTTCTAAATCCTACTCCTTTTCAACTTCTCAATGCAACCTGACAGTCCTTTTTCGTTTTCTTCGTACATAACAATTGAATTGTTTCATGACATTGTGTTCAACCCGACCCAACCCAACCCGAAAATTTCGGGTCGGGTTGGGTTCAACCCGAACCGGTTCGGGTTCAGGTTGGGTTTTCCCCTAACCCGAAAATTTCGGGTTGGGTCGGGTTTCAGCCCCAACCCGACCCAACCCAAACCGTGTGCACCCCTAGACATACATGATACATTCTCATAGGTCCATACACTATTGCAGCTAGCTTTGTTAATAATTTTGTAGCCTTGAAATGATCAAGACCGATGATCAGATCACAATGATAGAAAATCACATCGTTGGTTTATATAAGATTAGGTAAAAATCATAATAATGCAAAAAATATACATATCAAGGCTTGTGTAATTGAATTTCAAGATCACAAAATCTCAATTAACGTTGATATTATTGATAAGTTGAGTAAAATTATTGCTTATTTTTCGCTCTTAGGTCAATAACCACTTTGATAGCCTAGATTGTGAGATTCAACTTATTATAAAAACCTAATGAAACGACCAATTCAATCATAATGACCTACATTTCAATAACATTTTTCTAAGGTTTTGACTTGACATATTTACTTAAAGTGCAAAAAAGTGGATAACCCTTCCATTTATACCAAGGTTGTAATTGATTTGCAAGAAGTGATGGAAGTGCAAAAAACTTAATTTCGTGTCTTCCTTGTTATTTAAAGTGAAAGTAATAGAAGTCTGCAGTGTAAGTTTATAAGAATTTGGTACTTATCAAATTTAATTTATTTACATACTAATTACCGGAAATCGTTGTTAAATAAAGGGGCCAAAAGTGGGGTTCACAAGACAACCACAGGAACGAGAGGACCTCCTACGGCGTCTTGTTGTCCCGCGATTTTGGTCCGGCCTTTGTCTCCACCTCAGCCTCCCTCCGCCACCAAACATGTCCCCACCCCCACGTCTCCCCCGCTTCTTCCGCCCCCAAACCCACCTCTCCTCTCCTTCCCCTCCCACCTCCCACCTCCCACAAATGGTCAATACCCCCAACCCCAAATCGATTTTTCGCGCCAAAAAGCGGGTGCTTTATGGGACTTTAGGGGGTCCTCTCTATTGGGTCGTTGTCCGTTTTCGCTTTCGACTCGGATTCGGTCGTCGGGTTTGGGTTTCGGATTGGTGGTGTTGGTTGTGGGTTGTGTTAGGATGAGTTGCTTCTCGTGCTTCTCATCTAGCGGGAGGAGGTCGAAGAGCATCAACGGGAGGAAGGACGGATCTGTTAACCGTGCGGCTGCCCGAAGTGTAGTCACTCCTGAGGCAAAATCGAAGGGTATGCTTCTCTTTGTTTCTTCGATTTTTCGTGTTGTTGATTGTTTGGATGTGACACTGTGCAATTTTGTTGGGTATGACAAGTTTACCGAAGACATTCGAATGGTCATGTTCTTTAGCTGCACTTGACAAAATGTGTTTTGTTGTACCATTTAAACTTGCAATGTTAACGTGAAGATGTACGTTAGGAATTGCGAAGATTTCGGAAACCTTACCATTCTATCCTTTCTATTTCAAACATAATAAGAGGGACATCAAATGTGACAGTGAGACGTAAGCAATGTGTTTATGATTATGAAAATGTCGATGATCTGAGGGAGCTTCTGATGGAACGAGAAAGAATCATATGATGATGGTTCTTGAAGAGGGACTTAGAAACCGGCAGTTTCTGTGTTTTCATGACATGCAATCCTTGTGAAATTCAACTCGCCTCTTGAGTGCATCATTGATAATTATTCTTCAGATTGGTGTTTTTGTCCTGGATGTGATGCATTATAGCGGCTATGCAAATCTCATATTTTTTTGTCGTAAAGCAATCCATTCAGAAATATTTTCAATGGCATTGGTATTTTATGAAATTCTACAGAAAAAACATTTTAGTACATACATGAAAAACCAGCAAGTCGTTCGATATCTTCAAGCGCGTTTGCTCAAATGAATATGACTGACCTCAACGTCGAAACTGTTTTGGTTAATTCTTCAGTTGCAATCAGCATGCATTGTTCGTGACTTTATGTTTCTGGTTTTCACCTTTTCCTTTGCAGAAATTCATGCATCTAAGAGCCCAGCTGAAATAGAAACCAAGAAAGACACTGGTAATGGAAATATTGCAGCACAAGCTTTCACATTCCGTGAGCTAGCTTCGGCCACCAAGAATTTCCGGCCAGAATGCTTGTTGGGTGAAGGAGGGTTTGGAAGAGTGTATAAAGGACGTTTTGAGAACACTAGCCAGGTGAAATTGATAGACTTACAACATCATCTTCTAATCAGCCAATAACATGGTGCTAATCTTTATTTTATTTAGGTTGTGGCCGTTAAACAACTTGATAGAAATGGGTTGCAGGGCAACAGAGAATTCCTTGTCGAGGTTTTAATGCTCAGTCTTCTCCATCATCCTAATCTTGTAAATCTCATCGGCTACTGTGCAGATGGTGATCAAAGACTTCTTGTATATGAATTCATGTCATTGGGCTCCCTCGAAGATCATCTGCTTGGTACAATGTTTTATGTTTGGCACTACGGTTTACCAACCTTTTATCTTTTTTTCCCTTTTAATCATGAATATTTGTCGTATATTATTGATTCGTTTTTGTGGTTAGCTTTTAAACAATCATCAAAACTGAATGTGTAGTGTCTACGAAAACATCTTATAAAATTGGAACGATACTAGGAAAATTAATTTTGTGTGAAGTTCCAATATCCGCCTGTGCATGAGCTCAGCTTTAACAAAATGATATTCTTAAGTACGATATCTATAATGATTGATGATACTTGAATTTGACGATTTAAGCTCTACTGTCTAATAATCATCATATTTCAACAATTGCACTATGTAAGTGTAAGAGTGCGAGAGAAAAATCTTTGTATGATAGAAATAAAGAAAAAGATGTTTCAAAGACCCTTAACGAATTAGGTACAAAAAGTTCATTGCTTCATTACTGCTTTCAAGCTTCAGAGATGATACATTCATGATGTGAAATTGTAATCTGTTATTGACTTGAACGGGTAACACTGGATAAGCTAGTAATTTGGGTGTTTAATAAGCTTTGTGTGGTTTGGGATTAAAGGCTCTGTTGTTGTTGTAATAAGCTTTGTGTGCCACCATTCTAAAAAAAATTAAAAGCTTTGTGCGCCATCCTTATAAGAAGAAATAATGGGTTGGCTAGAAACTTTACCAACTACTCTACGGATAAGATGGAAATTTTGGTTATTATGAATTTAATTAGCTGAATTTCTTTATAATGCCATTTTTGATAAGGTTGTATGTATCGATAGGCTTCCGAACAACTTAATGTATATGATCTACAAAAGTTAGACCATCTTGCTTTCTAACTTATTATATTTGCCTTTTGAGTAATCACAAAGAAGCATGATTAGTTTTGAGTTTTTCTTTTCAGAAATTATATTTCCAGAGTTTTTTTACAGTTTCCACTTACAGATATTGCAATAAATTTGTTACAGATCTGACTCCTGATATGAAACCTCTAAGTTGGTATACTAGAATGAGAATAGCTACTGGTGCTGCCAAAGGTTTAGAGTATTTGCACGAGAAAGCGAATCCTCCTGTTATTTACCGGGATCTCAAGTCATCCAATATTTTACTAAATGAAGAGTTTAATCCAAAGCTTTCTGACTTTGGGCTTGCCAAACTTGGTCCTGGAGAAGACAAGGTAAATGTCTCTTCAAGGGTCATGGGAACATATGGATATTGTGCTCCAGAATACGCAAGAACAGGGCAGCTCTCTTTAAAATCAGATGTTTATAGCTTCGGAGTTGTACTGCTGGAACTGATAACTGGAAGGCGAGCAATCGACACCAGCAGGCCAGCAAATGAACAGAACATGGTTTCTTGGGTATGAATTACTATTTTATGGATAACCAGATTTTACTTATAAGTTTTACATAGAAGTCATACCACCTTACTACATTTCCAAATTCCTTTTCTTGTAGGATTTTAAATTCTCTGGACAGAAGTTAATGCCCATAACTTTACAAAAAAATTGCCATTCATCTCGTGATTTATATGGTTTTTCATTTCATATCTGAACCATGAGTACATCATTATCACATTTTCATTTTCATTCTACAGGCACAACCAATGTTGAAAGACCAGAGAAGGTTCACCGAATTGGCAGACCAGTTGCTTGAAGGAAATTACCCAGTCCGAGAATTGAATCAGGCCATTGCTGTGGCAGCCATGTGCCTTAAAGAGGAGCCTACGGTTCGCCCTCTAATGACTGATGTTGTCATGACCTTGAGTTTTCTTTCGGCTGAGCCTCCTAGTTCTCAGGCGCCGGCCACCTCTAACGTGGTTTCAACCCCTCCCAGCAATTACTCTGAACCACAGGAAAATGAATCCCACATCACTCAAACGAATCGAGATGATAACTCAATAGGACGCCAGCGTGCAGTCGCAGAGGCAATAAAATGGGGTGAAGATTCTAGAAATGGCAAGATTTCCCAGAGACAAGATGAACCAGACTCCAGAAGAATAGAATGATATCTCCGATGGTGATTTTTGGTTTATAGGGTGGAGTGTATGAAAGATGGGAAGATCCGTTTGGTGTCCCTTGAGTGGTGCATCTACAGATACATATTTAAATGTAAAGTATATTTCATCTCAACTATCACAAGAATTGCTTTCATTGTGTAAATTATTCTTATACAACAAAATATGATTGCATTAATGAACTCTTAGTACACCAATATATGCTTTCATTTGATGCTACGAAACATTTTTCCTTACAGAACTCTTGCAGTATCCTTAGATACTGAAGTTAGGATGTTGCTCACAGGAATATGTTGATTTTGTAATTCAAGGGAAAATCCGTGTGATTTTTATAAGTTCCTGCAGCCAGTTATTCTTTTAAGGGGCAAAATCTCAATTCTCAATGTATTGTCCTATGAGGTTATTCTTTGAAGGGGCAAAATCTCAATGTATTGTCCTATGGTTCAAATAGTGGCGAACGATTATTTAAAAGTTTGTACGAGCAACAACCTGCAAAAATCACGAAGTCGTGGGGGCGTTTTTTATTATTTTGGCAAAGGACAAGGGTGTTTCGGTAACAAAATTAAGGGTGGCAAATTACAATTTATCCCTTAGAATGGTATGAGAATTGAGAAGAAATGAACGGTATTGAACTCCAAGGGAATGGGAGCCTTTGGGGAAGACAAATTTCCTTGTTCTAACAAATTATAATTATTTAACAGAAATTCTGTGTACAACCTTAAAAGTTATGATATTTTTTAAGAAAAAAATATCATTAATAATGTAAGACAAAGTACAATCACAAGGGAAGGGGATTGGGTGTTTGTTTTATCTTTATAATAAAATTTTAATCAAATAAGATATCGAATTTGCTCAAAATTTGCTCGAATTTTGAACCAGTCGATCTCGTATTCGAGTAAAATCTCACACATGATTTGATTCAAACTTTACCATAAGATACATTAGAAGTATGTTTGGCAAAAAAATACACAAATTTTGAGAAAAAAATGATGAATATGTTAAAAAATAACAATTTTATGATAAAAATAGGATGAAAGAGTTACATAAATCAAATTTTAAGGGAGTGTGAGTTTGACGTTTTAAAGTTTAAAGGGTTAAAATATTACTCGACAATAGTTAAGAGGGCAAACAATAATTTACCCCAAAGATAAAACAACGAGGAATTTCATAGAAACCATTCAAATACACTTCAATATCACCAATACCGTCCAAATAAAAGTGATTAGCACGAATAACCTTCAATTTTAAATCTTATTACACCAATACCTCTTAATCTCAAGTCTTCTTTCACGTACACCTTTTTCTCATAGCACTAAACATAAAATTGAGTTAAGTTAATTATTAATAGTTGAAATTACATTTTTTACCCTTGTTTGTTCTTATAAATTTCAAATATATAGAAAAAAATATTTTAATTAAAAATAAGTGTAAGAAAAAATAACAATAAATTTATTTTCGAATCTTTCGCAAAACACCTAAATAAGAAAACTCAAAAGAAAATTTATTCTTTTAATTTTTAATTTAATATTTTATTTATATTTGAAATTCAAAGGAACAAACAAGGGCAATTTTGGAATTTCAACGCTTAAAAGTTAAGTTGACGTAAGTTTATGTTGTAAACTTGGTAGAAGGGTATAGGTGAAAGTATATTTGAAATTGAAGGGTATACATGAAACCTATCTAATCGGAGGGTACGGGTGAAATCGAAATATATTTGGAGGTACGAATGAAATTCTCCCATAAAACCCTTCCCAAGTTCCCTCAAACGACTTCGTTTTAAAGATCGAAAAACCCAAGTTCCCTCAAACGACTTCGTTTTAAAGATCGAAAACCCCAAGTTCGTTTTTTAAAGATCGAAAAACAGTTTTCATGGAGCCTTGGCAGGGTTTGGAGATCGAAGCAAAGGCGAAAAGATTGGAGGTGACGGAGAAAGGTTCAACGTCAAAGATGCTGCCGTTGTTCCACGCCGGGGACGGCAATGGTAAATAACTACACATTTCTCTCCCTTCAACCTCATTAACTCCTCTGGTCCCTTCTTGACCAGCTGTTTCGGAGCAGAGAGCTCCAAGGAACCGGTCAAGGGGAGATCAGGTGTGGAGAAACCGGAAGAGGACGAACAAAAGTTGCTGCTTTGGATGTAGTTCATGCTGATGAGGTAAATCTGTAAATTAGTTGGGGTTGGGGTAACTATTAGGTTAGAAAATTTTCACTGGGTAATCAGTTCTGTGGAATTGGAATGATAAGTGAGTTTTAGAGGATGAGTAATTTCAAAGTTGAAAAAACTTAATCTGACCCAACCGAATCGGATTCCTACAATTTTGGAATGTTAAGACCCCATAGTCATTTGTTTGTGATGCAGATATCCAGCCCTTCAAATGGATGTATGATCCACATTTTCTTTTTTGCAAAATTTATTTTATTTTATTAGCTCTAGTTTGATTTTTTTTATTTTTTTGCCTTTTATTTGTATGCAGCTGAAACATTTGTTGGAGGAAAATGAAAATTTAAAGAAACTAATGTTGACTTTTTGGTCTTAATCTATGGTTTGATGATTTAATCAACCTAATCTTAATTGTGATCATGTAGAGTAGCACACATGTTGCATTGCATATATATATTGTTTTGTGTTAACCTCTACAGGTGATCAAGACTCAAGAAAGAAAGGAAATCAAGTCAAGACATGTAATCAAGCTCATTTGAAGACATGTAATTTGTATTTCTTTGAGTCTTAGGAACTTTGTGTAATTTGGCATACTTGAGCTAAAAACTATTCAAACACACACTACGTTCCCTATAGAAGTCACACACGAAATTTCATATGATTTGGATTTCAATAGATCATCCAAACTTAGACCGGAAAACACTAAACCAAAACCTGAACAGTCTGCCCACATTCGGTCGACCGAAACAGACCGTTCGGTCGACTGAGTGATCATATATCTTGTTAGTGTTTTACTGTCCAAGTTCGGTCGACCGTCCAGATCTTTTCGGTCAACCGAGTATCAACAATTTTCCGACCGTTTGTTTTGTCGTATTATACTCAACGGTCGTATTCGTATTATCTCCTAATACCCCAAATACATTTTGTGTATCAGTCGACCGAATATGATCTTGTTTGTCAACCCCAAAGTGCAGGGTGTGAATCGGTCAACCGAACTTATCTCGGTGTTCGACCGATCACTTAAGTGTACCAAGATTGTAGCATTTGGCGGTCGACCGTTCCTTAACCGGTCGACCATTTAACCCGATCTGGTCGACCGAACTTACTCAGAATTGGGTCATGTCAGTTTATATTTTGTGTATCTTATACAATCTTTACTCAATTCATCCCCAACGGCTATAACTCTTTATGAGCTTATAAATAGGTGTTTCTTTGACACAATTAGACATCTCTTACACTTCCATTTGTCAAATACACCTAAGAGAACTTATGTGAAATCTTACTCTCCAAGCTTAAACTTCCACATTTTAGCATCCTACTCCCCAAATCCTACTCTCAAAGCTTAAACTTCCACATCTTAGCATCAATTCCAATATTCCTATTTCCCAAATCCTACTCTTCAAGCTTAAACTTCTTATAAACCATGATAATCTTACACACTTCCTATTCCCCAAATCCTACTCTCCAAGCTTAAACTTCCACATCGTAGCATCAATTCAACATCTTAAGCTAAATGTGCTCAAGTTAGAGAGTGTGTTCCACTCAAGATCTCAGTTGTAAAGAAGCAAGGACTTCGGTGAAAGCCCGAAGTGTTCTTCTCGGATTGTGAGAGAAGAAAGTCAAGCTCACGAGGGTGTTTGTGGAGCTTGTTTTGTAAAAGGCTTAATCTCGGCCCGGAACAAGGTTGATAGTGAAGACGCGAGCGGAGCTCGAGGGAGTTCTAATGGAGCTTGCAAGAGAGGAAGTAGGCAGGATGTTGAACCTCTATAAAAATCTGGTGTCATCATTGTGGTTTGTTTTGCTTATTTGTATTTGTTTAAATTCCGTTGTACATATATTGATTGATTAAACAAGTAGGTAATTAGCTTAAAACTTATTAGAATTAGAGACCCTCACGATCCAACAACTAAATGATCAGTTGAAAAGTGAAATTGAGAGGTAACCACCTTTTTAGTTACTTCCCTTACAAAGTCGCACTGTGCCAATTCAAATAATCTCTCCGTATTTTCCTTTTAGGTGCCAATCTGCAATGGATGAACTTCAAAAGAGGACCGAAAAAATCCTCCATTCAGCACCAAGTATTATGAGAATTTGGAAGTGAAGGTAATTTATATTGAGGCCTCATTTATATTTTATGTTGTGTTTAGTTTTTGTTTCTTTATTATATTATTATTTTTGTGTGTGTGAAGAGTGCGTTGCAGAAGTGTAACATCCCGAAACAACGGAAATTTAAAAAAATTAAACAATTAAGAGAATATCAGATAAAACTCATCAACGGGAATATTACTCATATAAATCAACAGTCGGTGCACCAAATACAACAGAGTTTGTCAAAAGACGTGATTACAACAATACAACGAAAGACAAGTACAAGCAATCACGACGACCTCGAAGAGTCCGAAGAGGATCCTGACCCCAAAATGTGTGTGCCCGCTGTCACCACCCGACAGAACCTACTGCGGTCCTGAAACATGAATCAAACAACGATGCCTGAGTTTCCCATTAGAAAACCCTGTATGTCAAACTCGCCTATATGAATGCAATAGTACGGTAAATAAACCTATCATACTAGTAGCATGTCATATCACATCTGCAATGCATCAAATCCCTCAAAGGGTAAACGGGACCTCAGTCCAACACAAGTACCATCAACAGGGTACACAAGGACATCAGTCCCGCAACAACAAGGTGTCTCCCTCGGAAACCTACCGTAGGCACATACGGTCTTACGGACAGTAAACGACGCACCCCCACACACGACTACTCGAGCCAAATGCATCGGTGAGGAGCGTACGCACTTCCACGCAAAAAACCACGTGGTCTACACCACCTCGACGGAGCCGTAGCCCGGTCGGTCAACATCCCAAGATAGGTGCCCAATCGAGGATCATCACCGGAACAACATCGGCGGCACAACATCGGCGGTACAACATACGTCTGGCACAACATCAGACGACACAACCACAAGTCGGAACATCTTCGACACCATCATCGCCGGCAAAAACCTCGGCGGTACAACATACGTCCAGCACAACATCGGACGGGACCATACCGTAGTCTGCAGGGTCATCATGCTCCACGAGCCTTGCGTCAACACGCATTGGGATCCACTATCTCTTAGGTTTGCTACTCTACAAAGAATAAGGCAACTACACGTCACACCACGGTCCAACACGGAGGTGGCGCGACCAAGTGTCCACACTCTTCCACACGGTGGTCCCTGGGCAGGCACGAGCACGTACCCTCCGTCACCTCCTGGCTCACGCTCTAGGCGAGGATACGGGTTTCCGTGGACAAAGTTGACACAACACAAAGACCAGGAATTCAGTTCTGTGCACAAACGGTCGATCGAAAAAGCCTAACCGGTCGACCGTTCCCAATAGGTCCGGTCAACCAAAAGTCTGCAATGGTCGAACTATTCTGCGCATCACTTAAGTCCAAACGGTTAGACAACGATCTAAAACCGGTCGACCGAATACGAGGTCAAAATCCGGAATCCAAACTGACTCAGGGTCTCGGTCAACCGAAAACTACCAGGGTCATCCTAATAGTCTAAGTCATATAACGGTCGAACAATATATAGAAATCGGTCGAACAACATGCAATATTATCAAGTACACCTAAGTTTCGGTCGACCCAAAGACAAGGGACAAACGACCGAAATCTGACAGTAAGCCTCCAACTCACCAGCACACATGCAACCGGTCGACCGCCACATTGGCATCGTTCAACCGGTGTTGGTTAAAGTTGGGCAAAATAGTAAAACTAGTCAACCACTCGAAGGCACCGGTCGACCGTTGGTTGACAGCAACCCCACGCATGCCAAGGATTTTACGTTGTTTCACGTCGCCGGCAAGGTCTCCGACCTCCCGCGACCGACCACAACATCACCCCAACGTGGGTGAGTAACAACAACAACTAAAGAACCGGCATACCTTGATCACGACTTCGCTGGAGAATGCTTACACCGACAACCTCCACCAAACAGTAAGTTGGCCTCAACTCTTGCCGCCTCCTTGCCTCCGCGAGGTAGAGCTCTAGTCACCGACGTCCAGGAAACTGAGGGAGGAGAGAGTGGTGAGTGGAAGGAGAAGAAAGGAAACGAAGGAAGACATTTGGTGATCTTTAATTTAAGCATGACCATGCTAATATTCGAGGAAAAGTTATGAAAGGGATTCAACAAACATCATTTGGCAATAATTGCTAAAATCAACTCAACATGCATTGAAAACCTTCAAATTGAAACCAAGGTCCAACTATAATTAAGTACTGATAAAATATTCAAGACATTAAATTAAATACCTAAGCAACCACAAGATTAAGGCGTGGAACATGCATGAAAAAAACATGGTTAAAGAATACAATAAGTCAACCCAACAGCAGCACTCGCACATGGAACCACAACACCCAAGTCTCAACTTGAAACAACCCAGCCCGAGCTGGTTTGCTGACCACCACCGTCGGACCACTAGATCCGACTCACTCAGTCAGATCTGGTCTGACCAAAACCTAGCAAAACCACCACCCAAAACTGTGACCTCAAGCAGCGACAACCCAACCTCCATCTAACCTACCAACTTGGCACGAAGAGAGGGAAGAAAATGTAGCATACCTTGATTCCAAGCCACACACAACTTCGTCGGAGCTTCACGTACTCGCCTCCGGTCAGCACTTCCTCGCGTCGCACGCTCGCTCCACCGCCTCGCCTGAACCCTGGTCGACACCTCCAACACCTCCACAGCACGGGACAGGAAAAGAAAAGATGAAGGCAACGAGGAAGGAGATGAATGGAAGAAAAACGAGGAAGAAGAACAAAGAAGAATGAATGAGAGTATATAACATCCTCTCCCACGTAAAACCCCAGACGAACCGGCACACTCAACACCAAAATGTGTCACAACAGTGCACGCCCATGCCTCACAACCTTAGCCTACTGTGCACACAGTGCCCGCCACCTTCTCTCTGCTCACACAACAACATGGTCTTACAAGAAGTCCTTATCAATTCAAGAGGAAAATGTGAAGTTAAAGAAATAATGTGAAACATCAGCATCACTGATAGCCAAACTAAATAACGATGTTAGTTGATTGCATTTTATTTTTTTGCATTCTACCCTACTCTTTACTTCAATTTTCATGATAATCTTACTCTCTTTACTTATACAGGTCCAGATAAAGGACAAACAGATTGAAGCGCTGAAGAATGTTTGTCGTAGTTTGCATAGAAGATGTGATGGTAAATGAGTCCTTATTGCACAACCATAACGTAGAATAGTGTTTCAATTTGGGTTATCAACTGGCAGGCCAGGCCCATAGCAGGCCCGACCCATAGCAGGAGTAGGGTGAGCTCTTGCTCTGGGCCTCATTTTGAGGGGGCCTTAAATTTTTTTTTTTTATGTACATGGGCTTATTGGGTTGCAAAGAAGATTAGTGCCCAACACTTTTATGAATCCGTGGTTTCGTTTAATCTACAAAAAAACGATTTAAAGATGTGATTTTTCCAAATTTGTTGTTTGTGTCTTGGATTTTGCATTACAAATATTATCAGAACAAAAGTAAACAAAAATTTGTCCAATTCATTATATGTAATTTTTCAACACTTCCTCTTAGAACGTTGAACAAGTTTTTTAACAAAATGTGCAACGTTAGTAGGATTAACTGTTGGAAAATAAATTCATGTGTGGGTTTAGTTCCACGTTGGAAATTGTGGGATGTGGAAAAATATTTATAATTTTTTCTCTCTTAACTTCCAGGAATTGGAGAGAGTGGAATAAGTGGTTGGACACATGTACACCTATACACGGGTCCGTGTTTGTGGGGTTAAGATGTCCGATTTTTGTGTTGTATAGATGATAATAAAATGACTTGCACTCCATTTAGAAAAATGCACAATACACACGTCTTTTAATCATTGCTACCAAAACTATTGATGTTTTCTGGATTCCATTCACTTATGATCCACACATCGAATTAGTTCTTGCGAGACATGTAGATGTCTCAAGTCCTCTTGTGGGATTTGTTAACAAAGGAATCCCCGATGAAGCAAACCGTTGAAATACTTTCTAGGCTTAATTTTTTTGAGATATTTGTCCAGCGTAATTGTACGTTTTGGACGATAAGATGCCGACAGAGAGGACACATCAACAAAACATGCTTAATACAACTTCATTAACTTAGGGCAATGTTATAACGATGTAAGCAGTTTGAGGAGCTTATCTATGTTTCCAGAACCCACATAATTGAAATAGAGGCGAGACAAACAATTTCACTAGTTGAAAAGTGTGTGCCAACCACCGCCCACCTCTTTTTGATGCATATTTCTAGAAATTATGATTTCCTTTCAAATTTTATGTTTACCTCAATAACAAATTGGATTAAAAAATGGGAAATTTAAGTCCACATACCGCAACTTGAGAACCCTAAACCCCCTCCCGGCCTAAATTACTTCCACTCCACCGACAACCAGAAAACCACACCCGAAGAAATGTCGTCAACCCAGCAAGTCGCAAGCACCAGCAATTCAAAAAAGGTGAGGTCATGGTCTTGAAGGGCCCATTGTGATTTCAATAGACATGTTTTTCTTACGTTTTTTGGGATTTTTGCAGACTTCAAATTACTTCCAACTGTCCCTGTGTTCGTGGGAACCATTGGAGGATACCTGTAGACAATGACATTCTTGACTTCTTGGTCGAGAAGTATGAGGTGGAAGAAGGAGGCTTCAAGATCAGTATTGATGTTTAGAATTTCAACTCCTCGCATGTGGTTGAGATATTATGATTGGAAATGGGAGGCATTCCAGTCGACATGACCAAAAGAAAAATGGTCAAAAGGGTAGGACGGAGACTAGAGAATGATGATTTCAGAAGGCAACTACTCGTTGCAAGGGCCACGAGAGATGACGAAGAGTGCGTGAAACTTGTCGTCTGTCTTCTTTTTAGTACATTCCTGTTTTACGATGGTAGAACGAAAGAATGACACATAGATGTTGTGGAAAGACTAGAAGACCTGAAAAACTACCCCTGAACTAGGTGGTATTTGAACATCTAGTCGCTAACCTTCAAAAGGCTAGTACAGAACTGAAGAACATGAAGAATTCAGCTGATGTACCCTGAAATAAGGGACAGGTGGTGGGATGCGTAGCTATACTTCAGGTATGGCTGTGTGAGAAATTGAAGATAGATAATGCAATGCCACATTGCATCCCTTTTGTAAATAGACGGAGCT
Organism: Triglochin maritima; assembly: GCA_963682175.1. Lineage (NCBI taxonomy): Eukaryota > Viridiplantae > Streptophyta > Magnoliopsida > Alismatales > Juncaginaceae > Triglochin > Triglochin maritima. The sequence goes on from OY821773.1 coordinate 52,924,931, forward strand.
CCTGGGTGGCTTTGCTGGAACGTCAACCTACCGCGTTGGTTAATTACAAACAGATGTAGAAGACCCCCTACCACGTCGGTTTTATCACCACCGACGTGGTAGAGTGTCTTTTTAATATATATTTTTTGAAATTAAAACCATACCACGTCGGTTAATTAGTATGGGGTCTTTTTAAATTTCGGAAATCTATGATGATGCAACAGATGAGATCCTGAGAAACTAACTGTGGAAAATGTTGTTGGGTTGATGAAATGTCAAAATTCCCTAAATTCCCTGGATATGTGTTGGATAAACATATATCACAAGATATGTGTTATTGCCAAGAATCAGTCGATTATTATTGTCAAGATATGTGCTATTTGTTTTAATATATATATATATATATAAAGAAAAACCCTACCACGTCGGTTTTAGAAAATTTGACGTGGTAGGGGGTCTTCCACGTCGGCGAACACATAAGCCAACATGATAGGCGGTATTCCACGTCGGCCTTTAAATAGTCTGACGTGGAAGGATTGAATTTTTTGTTTGGTATAGTCGCGTAAACCAAATTTAAATCCCACCAATCCGGAAATCAACAAACATAAACCCTAGCCGCCTACCTCTCCCCAACCACATCGACATTTCCATCCAAAAGTAGAGAAGGGTGAGAGATCAATTTCTTTCTCCACTTCCTATCCGCTTCTGACCTCGCGATCCCACATTCTCCACGACTCCAACGTCCCACCCAAGCCCTCGTCTGAATCCACTCATTCGCCTCCAAACCCCAACCTCAACATTCCACTCAAACCATCTTCCCAATCCACTCCTCTGCCTCCAAACCCTGACACCGTTGTACCTTCTCCGGCGACCGATCGAGCTGGAGTCAAGAAAGTGGAGACCTTAAAGACCGATCCAGCGGAGTCGAATCCGTACATCCAGGTGAGGGTTCGATTCTGATTTTTTACTGTGGATTTCATTTTGGAAGAAATTTTGACGTTTTTAGTTTGTGTGATTAGTTACGATGGTTGGTCTTTGATCTAGTGTTTATGCGGTAGATCTTGGAGGAACTAATTTCCTGTTTTGCACGTTCAACTTGGTGGGAAGGAAGGTTGTGTTCTAAAGTAAGAATTTGAGGAGGTGTCCATTCCACCACAATTCATGGTTGACTCCTCAAATGTAAGTTCATTGATGTCAATATTTGATTTAGAAATTTGCTCCTCAAATGGTTATCAGAATGCATGTATCCTCAAGGAGCATAGGTGGTGGCATGGTTGGAGAAGACAGTGATTGAGATGTTTGTTTATGGGGATCACGTGATGGGAATCCAAGGCCACCCCGAGTACACCACAAATATTCTCTCACATTCTTCTTTTTATTACTTACCTTGCAGTGTCATGGTAGTATACAAGTTGTGGATCAGCGTGGTTGATATGTTGAGGGAGGAAACATTCTTTCATTTATTTTTGTAGATTTACTTAAAAACTGATCCATATATAAGAAGAGTTTTTTTATTTGTTGCCTTATTAGATGTATCTCTTTGTGTATTGTTTGAACGAATGCTGCAAGAAATGTATGTGAATTTATAAGTTGTTGAATTGAATATGAATATTGCAGGGATTGAGTGTAAATTACAGACGTTAAATTTAAAATTTTAAAAAACGAAAAAATACCTTACAACGTCGGTTTTCTGGATGTCTACCACGGTGTTTTATAGAAAACCAACGTTGTAGGGTACAAAAACAAAAAATAAAAATATATTGTACAATGTCGATTTTCCAGAAAAAAAAAGTAGGGTATAAAAACCAAAAAATAGAGGGGTCTACCAAGTCGGTTTGACCCCCACTACCACGTCAGATTTTAGACCGATATGAAAGAGTACCCCTGTATAACATCTCCCACCTACTAAGTCGGTCAACCCGACGTTATATCCCCTTAATATCCGACGTTATACTCCTTTTTCCAGCAGTGTGGGTTCCCCCAAAAATGTTACAACGAATGGAAAAGGAGGGCATCACCCTCTCAAAAATAGAAAGTGGAGAAGTGGAAGTCAAAAGCTTAGAAGAGCTAGAACTACCTCACTATGTACAGGCGGGTGGGGTTGACACACAAGATGATCATAGGGCCAACTTCCAAAGAACAGATGTCGAAGACGTCTTACCACAACATCAACCCAGTGCCAACCAAAGAACAAATGCCAATGGCGACTTACCACAACACCAACCCTGTATCAACCAAAGAACATATGAGAACCAAAGGATAAACGTTGGTACCCACTACATAATAAGAGACTCACTTCAAGATGAAGTCAGCTTCCGAGAAATGAAATTACAGTGGGTGAAAGTAGAAAAAAAACAATAGACAATTTGAAGAAAGAGTTGTATGAGAATGAAAACCAAATGTCTGATGAGGATATACAATTGGCTGAGAAGGATCACCAATTGACAGAGAAATATATTCCTCTAAAGATCTGGCAAATGAAGCCCTGCAAAGAGAAGAAGATGCGTATAGGTGGGACTTTCCAGACGATTCCCAATACACAGTAAACAAGGGACTAAATGGTGTGGATGATTGAGTGGATAGATCAGAGACGCCTGAACATGGTGTCGAAATAGACCAGGATGAGTCTGTATCAGTCTATGGCGATGTAATGGTATGTCATGTATGCTTCTTTATTAGAACATTATTAACAAAGTATGTATTTTTGGTTCCATGATAGAATCAGCTCGTATCCAACATTGTTATTGCATTGATGTTCTTTATACTTCAGTGTACTTTTATAGTTTAATGTACCATGAATTGAATTGCATCCAGTGTGTTCAGCACAATCATGGACACGAGCCACTCCAGTATTGGACACAAGTCTGCCCAAAGTGTGTCCACATGTCCCCCCCCCCAAACACACACACACACGACGTAGCAGATGACATTGTTGGCTTTTTTGCCTTAATCTATGTTTTGATGATTTAATCAACCTAATCTTAATTATGGTCATGTAGAGTAGCACACATGTTGCATTGCATATATATTGCATTGTGCTAACCTCTACAGGTGATCAAGACTCAAGGAAGAAAGGAAATCAAGTCAAGACATGTAATCAAGCTCATTTGAAGACATGTATTTTGTATTTCTTTGAGTCTTTAGGAACCTTGTGTAATTGAGCATACTTGAGCTAAAAACTACTCAACCACACACTAGGTTCCCTATAGAAGTCACACACAAAATTTCACGTAATTTGGACTTCAATAGACCATCCAAACTAGAACCGGAAAACACCTAAACAAAACTGTCCAAAACGGTCGACCGTTTTAACCTTTCCGTTCGACCGTTTACACATTTTTTCAGGCCATTTGTTTTGTCGTATTATTCCCAACGGTCGTATTCGTATTATTCCCAAATACCCCAAAATTACCAAACATCCGGTCGACCGAAACTTTCCTAACGGTCGACCGAACCAACACAATTTGGTCTCCCAGAAGTGCCTGGACTAATTCGGTCGACCGATCCCCTGAGCCCGTTCGACCGTTAACTTAAGTGAACTTAAGTCAAAGTTGGATTTTGACCAAACGGTCGAACGGAATACCAAATTCGGTCGACCGTTTTTAGGCAGAATTGGGTTCTGCAGGTTTCTGTTTTGTGTATCCTACACGAACTCTTACCCAATCAATCCCAACGGCTATAACTCTTTTGGAGCTTATAAATAGAGATGTAAAACACATTTTAACATATCTCTCCAACACCTATTTGTCCCCAACATTAGAGAGAAAGCTAAACACACTCAAAAGCTCAAACCTTCCACACTTAGTGATTAATTCCATATTCTACTCAAGTGTGCTCAAGTTTAGAGAGTGTTGTTCCACTCAACCATTGTGAAAGAAGCAAGGGTCTTGGTGAAAGCCCAAGACACGAGTATAGACTTCGGTGAGAGTCCGAAGTGATCCTCTCGGATTGTGAGAGGAGGAGTCAAGCTCGGCGAGGGTTGTTCGCGAGCTTGAAGACTTGTAAAGACGTTCTCTCCCGGCCCGGAACGGGGAGTGGTTAGTGAAGTCGTGAGCGGAGCTCGGTGATCCGAGCGGAGCTTACAAGAGAGGACTAGGACCCGGGTGGGGTGCCGAACCTCTATAAAATCCCCCGTGTGATTGTGGTTTGCATTTTCTATTCCCTACTTGCTTGTATTTGTTTTAAATTCCGCTGCATCATCTTTTGACTTGCAAGTAGAGTTAGTTTAGGATTAAATTTGTTAATTAGCCCTAATTGTGGACCCATAACCCACACGACCCTACAATGGCGCACGTCATGGACACGTGTCGTCTGTGTATTAACACCCTTCTCTATGTATAGAGTACATCTCATCCTCTACTAATCTGAAAATATTACAAACGCTCCCTAAAGAATAAGGAAAAATACAAACAAGAAAAGATGTAATACTAATATGAGTATTGCCCAGCACTAGATACCAACTTCAAATTCTACAAATAAATGTTTATTTTCTTCAACCCTTGTTCACACATCCAACTGCATGGTTTTCGTCCTGCATCAACAAATACGGGTACAAATGTAATTTCAAGTATTTAGAGTTAACTCAAGTTTATCTATAAAGATTTGAGAAAATGGTGTATGTGAAAAAAACTTGAGATCAAGAGGTATTGGCGAAATATGATTTAAAGTTGAAGGGTATACAAGATAGCCCCTTCATTTGGAGGAGTATTGGTAATATTGAAGTGTATTTGAAGGGTATATGTGAAATTCTCCAAATAATAAACTTAATAAGTTAACAGGCAAGAACTAAATAGGATAATGAGAGAGAAATGTATAGGAACTTGACGTTTTGGAAATTAGAAGGAAAAAATTGTAACAAGGTTCAAAACATTCGGATGATTGGGAATGCACTTGAAGAATCGCTGATAATTTAAAAATCAAGCCTCAAAATGTATTGTCATTTGCCAAACGAACTCTATTACAGAATTTGATGTGCATCATTTTTTTTACTGATTATAATTTCGTAGTTATTTTAATATGACAGTATATGACCTAGCTTTAGAAAATACAGTCGACGCATAAAAAAACAAAGATGGTTAGCGCTCGTTGCGTGCATTAAGTTAACTAGAATGATGAGAAGTGAACAATAAGAATGAGAAACACAAATCACAGTAAAGAATAGGTTGAAATACCACCGATATATAAATTAATTGTGGTCTTAGGCAAGAGCCATCCAGTCCAATAAAAAAATAAAGACACACATAGATTAAGGTTCAACTGGATTGAGGGACCCCTTCAAAGAGACTAGGCTGCCAACAAAAGGCATTATTTGGACAGCATTAGCAAAATCGCAGTCGCCGCACCCGAGAATAAGTAAATCAGAAGACTTGTTTCTAGATTCGTAGCACATGACGTACATCCAATAGCAAACCCAGAAAGTCTGATCACTGGTCCCATAACAAAAAAAGTCCACGCCCAGGGGGTATGAGATGGGACAGTTATTGACTCCAAGGTCGAACGAAAAGTTAAGATTCCAGGAGTTGTTGTTCCCGTGATCCTCCATGACCCAGACTCGAAGAAATCCACGACCCGCTTTGCACTCTTCCATAAGAAGAACCAGACAGCCTTGCATCTCCCCCAACACGTAAGACATTTTCCCGCAGCAGAAGGTAGGTTTGGAATTGGTCCACCTCGGAAGGTTTAGTTCCTCTAAAGACCACTCGTAAAATATTTCATCGTGCAAGTCGAATGACATGATTGTTGGGCCGAGTAGATTATAATTCTGGTCCTCCTTCACCAAACACCAATGAATTCTGCCTTGGAGGGACACAGGACTACTGACATGGGGTCTGAAAGTGGGGCACTCGCCGATGTCCCTCCAATTGCTGCGGCTGACTTCAATGCCCACCGAGACCGTGCAAACAGAAACTAAAGCATTCGGTTGACTATAAAAGGAACTGATCAGCACTTTGAATTGTTTCAACAGCGGATCGAATCCGACTCCCAAAACTTTCACCTCGCGCACGTGCAACTCCGGGAGCTTCATAGACTCCCGTAGAAAAGGGTTGCATAAGTAAACGGACTTGTAACCGGTGATGTGGTGAGTTTTAACGAAACACAACAGACCTTCGCAGGAGGTGATCAAACGAGTACCGCATTCGGAGGAGGGAATGGGAGAAAAAGAAACGAGAGGTGTGAAGTCAGGTGGCCTCTTGTCGTGGCTGTTGGGCCTTCCGATGCCGAAGAAGCATCGCCCGTCTACGTCGTTCTCGAAGACGAAGTTTGGGGTGTTGTGCGTTCGGACACATTTGGAATGGTGCGAGTGCACGAAGGCATCATGCCTTGTGTGAGAGTTCCAGTCCTTGCAGACGCGTCGAAACCGAATAACGGATTCGGTCGGAAGGCCGGAGAGAATTTCGAGTTGCAAGTCAAGAGGGAGATACGGGCTTCCGTTCTCATTCATCTCGTTTGATGGTTAGCATTAAAACACGAGAGAAAGTTGAGTTTTATTGCATCGGAAACTGTATATATGTACAAGGAAGGAATTGAAGTTCTATTTTCCACGATTCTAAATTTTAGATTGGCGGAGGAATCGTACCTAGATTGCTTAGGTCAAGGTAATACTCTAGTTCTTTTTCCCTTTAAAGTAATAACTTTGTTAGTATTTCCAATTTTTGTTAACTATCTTACCTGTCCTTGATTTTAACAGAATTTCATAAATTTTTAGCCTTCTTAAAAATACTAACAAATATTCATCTTCAAATAAAGTTTCAACTACATGCGGTATTGGGGTATACACAGGATTCAAATATATGAGAGTGCATTTGAAAGTTTAAGAGAAATTAGAGAGTACCTATAATAATAATAATGCAGCTCGCTTAAAGCTTCCTTTGTTGAAATCTATGCTGCCTTGAATTATTGATTTCCTAGGATAGTTTACTTGTTTCCAAATAAAGTTTCGACCTTAGATGGCCCATCAAGAATTTAAAGTGGGTCTTTCTGTTTTCGGCCGAATTTTTATCGCACGATCTTGTTTCCCGGAACTTTATTAGATCATTTCCAACGCAATCTCTCGTGTTTTTATCGCACGATCTTGTTTCCCGGAACTTTATTAGATCATTTCCAACGCAATCTCTCGTGAATCTTAATTTTGTGTCACATTACTTGCTGAAAATCATGATTATTGCCACCAAAACTATTGATGTTTTATGGATTCCACGCCCTTATGAACACATCGAATTAGTTCTTGCGAGACATGCAGATGTCCCAAATCCTCTTGCGGGGTTTATTAACAAACGAATCCCCGGTGAAGCAAACTGTTGAAATACTTTCTAGGATTAAATTTTTTGAGATATTTGTCTAGCGTAATTGTTCGTTTTGGACGATAAGATGCAGACAGAGAGTAGGACACATCAAGAAAACATGATTAATATAACTTCATTAACTTAGGGCAATGCTATAACGAGGAAACCAGTTTGAGGCGCTTATCCATGTTTCCAGAACCCACATGATTGAGATGGAGCTGAGGCAAACAATTTCACTAGCTGAAAAGTGTGTGCCAACCGCCCACCTTTTTTTATGCATAATTTGATTAATTTCTAGATGGTTACGATTTCCTTTCCAATTTTATGTTCACCTTAATAACAAGTTGGACTAAAATATGGGGAATTTTATTAGACTAAGTACAAATCTACAAGTTGTGCACATTTGAATTTTACATCTATCTCATTGGTAACAAAAAAGGATAAACAAGATGAGATACAAGTCATAATAAGAGCAGAAGTGATTTTACAAGTAACCGTTGTTTTAGGCTTCCAGAGGTAAGAGCATGTGTTTCCGTAAAACCATTTTGGTATTTCAACTAAGATAAGATGGGCTCGGCCTAGTCCAGATAGCAAGAAATTTGAAACATCTGTCCATCATGAACTTATTTATAAGAAAACAAAGTATACTGTAGGGAAAAGGCAACAAAGGAGTGTTCTTTTCTAATACAACAAACAAAGAAGCATATAATCAACACAATTGCCTCCGCCTAATGAAACAATTGCTGTCATCAACCAAAATTAAATACAAACAAATTCCACCCAAACAAGTTAGTGTTACACTTCTATATGCCAGTTCTTACTCCACCGGGATCTAAGATACCAGGTGATAAAGGTAAAAATACAATTGAACTCAACTTACAGATTCAATCAGTCGACACCTTTGTCACCGCCTTCAACCGCGCATTTCTTGCATTCTCATACTCAAACTTCAACACATTAGGAAGATGTGAAGAATCCTTGATGTAGAAGTACCTCCCGAAAGCACTCCCCTCGATCGCAGGAAAGAAATCAATAAGCTGAGTGTTCACAAACCAGTACCAAATCACTCCAAGCACCAGACCTAGTGCTGCCCCAGCATAAACCTAAAATACACATCATATTTAAATTCAAAACCATTTGAACATGATCTGGCAATAGAAACTGCATCGAGGGAGGGAAAAATTATAAGTTTTTATGCTATAGAAGGTATGTGTATGTTTCAGCAAGCACGCCAATATAACTATTTGGTCTTACTCATATCAATGGGATCGTGCAAATTACCAACAATAAATATATAAAAGAGCTACACCCTACAGCTAGCTAACAATCATAACTCATTCAAAGGTTGGTTGGAAATTATACAGTTTATACAAATACTGTGTTTGGGAACTTTTCTGAAAATTGAATCTCTAGGACCATGATAACCAAATGTCATTTTGAGAAATAACTTTTGAGGTTAATGTTCAAAACAACACGATCATGTTGTAGAAAATGGATAGTCTTGCAGCCTTCTGGAACGACTTTAAGATACAATTGGTATTGAATATCAATATTGATCGGAATCAGCTCCTAGTCACGTGACTAGTATATAGAGACAGGAACTGTGAAAGTTGGTGTGCCGCTCTCAAAGGGCAAAATCAAAGTATAGTTTCAAATAGATAAGTCTAACTTTTGAATCGCACCTTAACAAACTCAAACGTCAAAATTCATCATTTTACCTAGAGAAACAGAAACATCATATAATTTCCATCTTCCTTATTTTCACAGGTAAAATTTCAAAATCCAAAGTACATGTCTAAATGATTAAATGTCTGTTGGAAACCAGATTTTGGTAATCAGATTTCGATTCCGGAAATTCAAGAATCAAAGATGATCTACAATTGACATCTGTTTTTAAAACGTTTAAGTCTACAGAACGTTTGGAAACTGATCCTCGGAATTGATAAAATTCTGAAAAATCTGATAATCAAAACTTGATTCCAAATGTTTGGGAACTGATCGCCAGAACTGATAAGATTCTGAAAATCTGATAATCAAAACTTGATTCCCAGCAGACCTTGAGCATGTTATTTTTAGTCTGGCTCAACAAACACAAACATCAAAAGGCCCAACTTTTCGCTACCAAAAACATAAAAATATTCAATTTCCCTTATTTCCATAACCAAGCAAAGTCTTTCAAATTAAATGTGAATAACCCATCTTCCTCTCTTACATCCAATCCAATCCCCTTACCTGGGCGACGGTGTGGTACCCCAAGTAAACCCTAGAGTACATGGTGAGCACCGCGGGCGGCCACGCGAGCGACGCGAGCACAGCCTTCCCAGCCCGAGTCGACGCCCCCATCCCCCTGAACGCAAGCAATGTGAAATACGCGGCGAAGAAGAACATGTACTGAGAGTGGCTCGACGGCCAGCCGTGGGAGTCGCAGGACTCGAGCGCCGCGCAGGTGTCAGGGCGGGATTGCTGGACGGAGATCTTGACGAGCTCGTTGAGGATCTGCGAGACGAACAGGCCGAGCGCGAAGCACATCGCCTGGATCTCGCGCCGGAAGAGGAAGTGGGAGACGAAGCCGCCGAGGCTTATGAAGATCGGGACCAGGGAGATCCAGGCGAGGAAGTGGCCCAGAGAGTCGCCGCGCTGGTACCGCACGTGGGTTAGGGTTATCGCCTTGAGCGGCGCCGGTGGGACCATCGTGGTGGTGGTGGTCGTTGAGAATTGAGATGGTGGGGAGGTGTGGTTTGCGTGTCGAGGAGAGGTGGAAACGTGGCCGCACAGCAAATTCGGAGTCCAGGATCTACTTCAATTTCGACTCGTTCCTTACTGGCGTATCCGGTTATATTTGTATGGCTCCAAAATCTGATTTTCTGGTTCTGGGTGATTTTACTGGGTTTTTTATAATTATTAAGGTTAATTTTATTGAAAGTGGGTCGAGTAATCTTATCCCACCGATCGCAGGAAGCAGGTTATTATGGATGGAGTTATTGAATTAATCTTTAAACTAATGCGGATACACACTCTTGTGTTGTGTGATCTCGGATCAGTATGGATATACGTGTAAATACAAATGCGATTTGGATTTTTTGCAATTATGTTAGACACGTATTTTTTGCAATTAAGTCAGACATAGTCGTAAGTTGTTACCCAACAACTTTCTCATGTTTGAGGTTTGAAATTATTTTGCAATATGGAGTTGATTTTTAGACTTGCATAAGTGATTTGCAAAAATCTCTATGTCACCGAATGCAGGATGCAGCTGCAAATATTTGAACATCACAAAACTCATGTGTGTTTTTGAACTGCAAACGTCCAAAATCCAAATAGTCGAACCTGGCCACTATGGGGTGTGCATCCGGTCCGGACCGGACCGGATTTTTTTCTAGGGTCCAGACCGGACCGGTTGGATTCGGTCTGGTCCAGTCCAGAATCAAATTTTTACCTTAAAAAATCAGAACGATCCGAAACTGAATTTTCACCTGAGTCGGACTGGTTGGTTCCAGTCCGGAGCAGTCCATGCACACCCCTATCACGTTGAAAATCACAACGTAAAAAAATATTGAAGAACATAAATGTCGTCTAAAAGGTTGATGGAGCTTTGGCATACCTCAAACATGGTCGAGGTCGAATTTCGATGATGGATCAAGTATTGAGTAAATTGAAATTAATTCCCAATCTTGAAATGTGATTAAATTATGACGTCAAATTACGTAATCAATCACCTTAAAAGGTGTCGCTAGATTACAAACTTACGAAGCGATCATTGGAACTATTGAATCAAAACAGATCACGGAGGTAACCGAGTTATTCTGCAACAAACAATACAATTTAGGATTAATTACAATTTGTCCATTTGAACTATGTTTTGGTATCACTTTGCACCTCTCAACTTTCAAAGTTAACAATTCCTTTTCTTAAAATTTCATTTTGTAACACATTTCCCCCTAAACTTCAAATTTTCATTATTTAACACACATTCGACGTTTTTTATCCAATTTTTTTGTGTTGTATCCCTAATGCACTCTTAAACCTATATTTACGTGAAAGTTTGGATCAAAATGGATGTCGGATATGGTTAGAATTTGGGTCGAATTGACACAGTTCAGGAATACAAAGTGATATCAAAGTATAATTCATGAAGATAAACTGTAATTAACCCTGTAAATTAACCTCATGTGTAATTAAAATCATACATATTTAATTAGGACGAATCGTGTTGTAGTCTGGTGGTAAAGTAGACATGCAGTTGGAATGACATTATTTTTCTAAATCGTATGGAAATTAGCATCCTAGATCAACAAGTTTTGCTGATGTGTCTCGGAGAAAGTTTGCGAGAAGGTGACCATAAGACCATCACTAACTATGACCTAGATGACCCGGTCATCAGCTCTCTTTTTCTTCAAAAACAGCTTTCTCTCTCTTTCACGTCAGCTTTCTCTTTCCAAAACCCACATTCTTATCTTTCCTACACTATTCACCTCTTAACCACAACTCACAACAACTTAAATCTCTCATCCACATCATTTCGGGGTCCATCTTAATAAAAATTTAAAAAAATTTAAAAAAAAAATCTAAAAAATCAAAACAATTATAAAACTTATTTTCAAAAAAAAACTCAAAACAAAAATTAAAAAAATCAAAAAATCAAAAAATAATAAAAAATTGGATGACCGGTCATCCACGACTGAAGATTTCCACCGTTAAAATATTTTTTTCTTCTAATGACCCGGTCACGACCTCGATTTTTATCCCGTCAAGGGATGCCCTAAGTAGCATTTCATCTTCACGTATCATAACATTATAACTCATCTTTATCCGGTTTGCGCATTAATGGTCACTTACATAGATATACCACTGAACACATTATCATGTTTTTACTGAAAAAAGTACAACTGCGATGATTACATGCCCCCGTCTAGTACACACGACAGTCGACACGTCGTCGAAGTAGTTTTTTTGCGGAATATAGTTTTTTCATAAATAGATAAGCAAAAGCTATGTTAGAGCACCCTTGACGGGTGTTTTTTGGGGTCAGGTGAAGGGAATGTGTTCTAAAAAATTTACTTTTAAATGTCAATTATTATGAATTGAATGAGAAATCATTTTGTTCCGTGTTTATGTTATTCGTCTTTTGGAAGTGTTAAGGAAGAGGCTCTTGGTCCTTAACCGTAGAGCTCTAAAAGATATTGGTTTACATAAAACAAAAGATATTCGCAATCATGGTAATAAACATGAGACATTTGTTACCGAGTTAAGATTGTCGTGTTGGTCATAGATAATTGTAGCTCTACAAGTGAGTGACAACACGGGTACACAAAAGAGGAAAATAGTACTTTTGTATACCGAATTGACCAAATAAGTAAAATATTATAGAAATGTGTTTCTGTGTCATTAATATTTTACTGTGTCTTTGGTCCTTTGATATGAGACTTATATCCGATCACTTAAGGAATGCTTAATTAGATTAGTGTTTTGAACTATCGATAAGTGTAGTGTAAAGGCATTGGTTGGTTAAGTATGACTTTTGTTGGAGAAGATAGTTAGTCGAAAGACTATCATTGTCCCTCTTAGTAGAGTAATGATATTAGTGGGCCCTTGATAAAGCAAAGTTATAATGTGCACAATGTGATTTGAGTTAAGTCACATATTTATAACTAGCTTAAAGAGATCAAGAAATGAATACTAAGACAAAAATGACACAATACTACTTTGTGTGTATTCTTAATATCATGAGGCAAGGGACGGACACAAGTGGTGCACTCCATCACTAAATGGATCGGGTTTTGGTTCGAGTGGAATTAAGACATCTGACTAATTGGGAGCTATAATGTGTAGCTAGATACCACTTATAGCTTGTGATATTAAGTTCTTAATATCACTACCAACTTAGTTTAGATCCTCCCATAGGTCACACCACAAAACTGGGAAACGAGTAATGGGGATTTTGAGTTCATAGGATGTGTCGGGTTTCATGTAGAAAATATGACACATGGGGTGAACAAGCAAAATCAAAATTATGTTGTGATTAATAACATAATTAGAATCTAAATTAAATTCATATGTGATGTAAATATTATGAGGTGTAATGATTGATCATTACACAGGATAATATGCTACATAAGTTGCGAATTTACTACTAATCCCGAAATGTCAAATTTTGTAGGGGTTAAAACCGAAATTTGACAAGTCTGCGGAACAGTGCTCCAACGGTCGACCGGTTAGCAGTAAACGGTCGACCGATAGGGCACGGTCGACCGGACATTTCTCGACCGATAACAGGGAATTTTCATCTGTTCGAACGGTCGACCGAATGTGATCGGTCGGTCGACCGAACATAGCGATGGAATAATTCCTGTTACGAACGGTCGACCGAGTTATTGAACGGTCGACCGAACCTACAAACGGTCGACCGGTCCAGACGGTTAATGCAGAATTAATTTAATAATTAATTAGATCATGCATGGAATTGGTCCATAATTGATTTAATTCGTGGCTAATATTATTTATTATTAAATAATGGATGGTTAGATGGAAGTTTGCATGAAATCATGGGCAAGAGGTTGCACATGAATAGGTAATTTGGAGAGAACTTATAAATACAAGTTTATCTCATTACCTCCTAAAAAATTTCATTCTTTATTTTCTTATGCAAAATTCTCTCTCCATAATTCTCCACGAAAATTCCTTAATTCTTAAGTTTAGTTTTAGTTCTTAAGAGATCATCTTTTCAAGGTAATTAAAGAGGGGTTAGTAATTGGATTCTAAACCTTATCGGAGATTGAGAGACTAGCTTCCCTCTCTCCGATCTTGTTTAGAGTTTGGTGAATACTCGGAGGCATCCGGCGCAGCGAGAAACATTCCCAACGTCTCCGAATCTTCAAGAAGTTTTAGAGAACTTCTAGGTATGAATTTCGGAGTCCATATTTGTTTTAATAAAGTTTTGAAACTAGATATTGAAACAAATCGATGCATGCATGAAATAAATCATAAAAAATTGTAAATTAATCCTTATTGTGCATAAAAATTCGAAAAATTTACATGCATAATTAAACATGAAATCCTGCATCAGGTCAGAGGGGGACCCGACCCCAACCCCCCTTAATGGGGGGCGAACCCAGGTCGGGTCCAGACCTGGGTCTGCGACCCGACCTGGGGGCGGACCCGGGCTGGCCACGTGGCTAGCCCGGGTTGGCTGAGTTTATTTATTTTTTTTATTTTTTTGTTATTTTTTGTTATTTTTTTGTTATTTAATATATATTTGATATGTATAGTAATTTATATAATTAGAATATATTTGTGAAAATTAAAATAAATAAAAATAATTAATGAAAATTAGTAAGATAAATGTAAAAATAATAATTATTATAAATGTAAGTAATTAAAGGAAATTAGTAAGATAAAAAAACCATAATAAAATAGAACACACAAATTTATCTAGGTTCATCCCAAAATACATTAGTAACCCAAAAATTCGGCAGAGAATACACCCGAGACGTTAGGGGTGTGCATTATAATTACAACTAATTAGTAGAAAAAAGGAATTAAATAAATGTAAAAATAACCCAAAATAAAGGAAATTAACATTAACATTAACTGCTTACACAAGCAAACACACATAGATAAGACTACTACCATAACTGGAAATATGAAGGAAATGTACTTAAACCAAATACATCATTCTAAAATAAAGTTCAACTGATTAACAACAAAGTACGTAACTAAGCCGATTAAAGATGTCCATTTTTCTCTGCCCAATCCAGTAACTTTGCGAGTGTCTGATCTTCCACTTCTGTGCGGCTCGACTTACTAAACAATGTGTTCATCAATGCTATCTTCCATGTGGCTAGCTTCAACATATGTTTTCGCTCTGATTTTTCACCTATAACTTGTGAACAATGTTCAAGTTTTGAACACAGCTCCACAACCCGGTCGTCCAATTGAATTGGTGTTGGGGCTTTTCCCTTCTTCTTTGCCTTTTTTACGCATTCTTGGTGCTGAAAAGATTGTTGTGGAGTTTCATATGGTGTTGTTTCGTCTAGCGGAGATGACCGGGTCGAAGAGCCTTCCGTGCTTTTTCTTTTAGTCCCGCTTCCTGATGTTGGAGTACTATCTACTTCCTCACGTTCAATTATTGTTGGGCGTGTACGTGTTCCTTTTCCTGAACCGGGTTTTACCAACGACTCCCACTTTGGATACTTGCGTAACATTTCCCAAGCATGGAGGAATGAAAACTTGGTACCAACAGTGGATTCGTAAATATTGTGCGCATCACGAACGACATCTTCGTGGTTGTATCCGCTCCTTTTCCGTCGTAGATCTTCATCATAACAATCACTCCACTTCATTACTAATGGCGTAACCTTTCTCCAACGACCTTTCAATGAGTCCGAGAGGCGTGCGGTTATCATCTTGTTTGAACTAGCATCCTGCTCGTACACGCGTGCCACTCTACCCCATAAAGCTCCGGCTTTTTGTGAGGTGCCTACAACGGCATCCATACTAACTTGCATGTAAGCGGAGATCAACGCTTCATCATCCAACGTGGACCAGGCCTTCAGCTTGTTTGGTTGTGGTGATCGTGTTGGTGATGGAGATGACGTACGTTGTCTTGGTTCTGTGGAGGGTTGGTCGTGATGTTGATTCTCATCATCAGAAGTTGAGATTGGGATAGTAGGACATGCATGTCCAGTAAGTAGGTTCGCATACATTTCATAAGGCGGTAATGGATTGTAATATTGTTGTGGTGGTGGATATTGTTGTTGCAGGTAAGGTTGTTGTGGTTGTGGATATTGTTGTTGTGGGTAAGGTTGTTGTGATGGTGGATATTGTTGTTGTGGGTAAGGTTGTTGTGGTGGTAAATATTGTGTGGGTGGATTTTGTGAAGAACTTGGATTGTTGTAAGGGCCGAACTGGTAAGGGAAGGGTGGTGGAATATGTCCATAACCACTGGAAAATAATGGCTGAGGGGTGCCTCGTCCGCGCTGTGAGTCACGATTGTGGTCATGGGACGACATTCTCTTGTAAGTTGCGGTAGTGCCTTAAGGGTTGTTGTGGAAAATGAAATCCAAAATGTTAGTTTATATAACCTTCTTCAAACCATCGCATGGATTTACTGGACAAGTTTGAACAATTAAGATTCGTCCGACAACGCATGTTGCGTGAGCAGTTAAGATTCGTCCGACAACGCATGCTGTGTGAACATGTAAGATTCGTCCTACAACGCACGCTGTGTGAACATGTAAGATTCGTCCGACAACGCACGCTGTGTGAACAGGTAAGATTCGTCCGACAACGCATAGTGCGTGAACAGGTAAGATTCGTCTGACAACGCATAGTGCGTGAACATGTAAGATTCGTCCGACAACGCATAGTGCGTGAACAGGTAAGATTCGTCTGACAACGCATAGTGCGTGAACAGGTAAGATTCGTCTGACAACGTATAGTACGTGAACATGTAAGATTCGTCTGACAACGCATGCTGTGTGAACATGTAAGATTCGTTTTACAAGATGGATTAATGTTACAAATAAGAGATCATTGTAACGGGAACCTTAAGTTGCAACTTCTCCTCAAATGCAAAGTCTCAAGTATGTCGGCTGACAATACTTCTAATTCCAAGTCTTCCTCTTCCTCATCTGATGACGTAGATGAGGCAATAGTGAAGGGAATGTGTTCTAAAAGTTTTACTTTTAAATGTCAATTATTATGAATTGAATGAGAAATCATTTTGTTCCTTGTTTATGTTATTCGTCTTTTAGAAGTGTTAAGGAAGAGGCTCTTGGTCCTTAACCGTAGAGCTCTAAAAGATATTGGTTTACATAAAACAAAAGATATTCGCAATCATGGTAACTAACATGGAACATTAATTACCGAGTTAAGATTGTCGTGTTGGTCATAGATCATTGTAGCTCTACAAGTGAGTGACAACACGGGTATGCAAAAGAGGAAAATATTACTTTTGTATACTGAATAGACCTAATAAGTAAAATATTATAGAAATGTGTTTCTGTGTCATTAATATTTTACTGTGTCTTTGGTCCTTTGATATGAGACTTATATCCGATCGCTTAAGGAGTTCTTAATTAGACTAGTGTCTTGAGCTATCGATGAGTGTAGTGTAAAGGCATTAGTTGGTTAAGTACAACTTTTGTTGGAGAAGATAGTTAGTCAAAAGACTATCATTGCACCTCTTAATTGAGTGATGATATTAGTGGGCCCCTTGATAAAGCAAAGTTATAATGTGCACAATGTAATTTAAGTTAAGTCACATATTTATAACTAGCTTAAAGAGATCAAGAAATGAATATTAAGACAAAGATGACACAATACTACTTTGTGTGTATTCTTAATATCATGAGGCAAGGGACGGACACAAGTGGTGCACGCCATCACTAAATGGATCGGGTTTTGGTTCGAGTGGAATTAAGACATCTAACTAATTGGGAGCTATAATGTGTAGCTAGATACCGCTTATAGCTTGTGATATTAAGCTCTTAATATCACTGCCAACTTAGTTTAGATCCTCCCATAGGTCACACCACAAAACTGGGAAACAAGAAATGGGGATTTTGAGTTCATAGGATGTGTCGGGTTTCATATAGAAAATATGACACATGGGGTGAACAAGCAAAATCAAAATTATGTTGTGATTAATAACATAATTAGAATCTAAATCAAATTCATATGTGATGTAAATATTATGGGGTGTAATGATTGATGATTACATAGGATAATATGTTACATAAGTTGTGAATTTACTACTAATCCCGAAATGTCAAATTTTGTAGGGGTTAAACCGAAATTTGACAAGTCTGCAAAACAGTGCTCAAACGGTCGACCGGATAGCAGTAAACGGTCGACCGGTAGGGCACGGTCGACCGGACGAGTCTCGACCGATAACAGGGAATTTTCATCTGTTCGAACGGTCGACCGAAAGTGATCGGTCGGTCGACCGAACATTGCGATGGAATAGTTCCTGTTACGAACGGTCGACCGAATGTTGAACGGTCGACCGAAACATTGGTTCGAGCGGTCGACCGCACCTTGAAACGGTCGACCGGTCCAGACGGTTTTATGCAGAATTAATTTAAGAATTAATTAGATCATGCATGGAATTGGTCCATAATTGATTTAATTCGTGGCTAATAATATTTATTAATAAATAATGGATGGTTAGATGGAATTTTGCATGAGATCATGGGCAAGGGGTTGCACATGAATAGGTAATTTGGAGAGAACTTATAAATACAAGTTTATCTCATTACCTAATTAATTCATTCATTATTTTCTTGAGCAAAATTCTCTCTCCATAATTCTCCACGAAAATTCCACAAATTCTTAAGTTTAGTTTAGTTCTTAAGAGATCATCTTCTCAAGAGAATTAAAGAGGGGTTAGTAATTGAATTCTAAACCCAATCGGAGATTGAGAGACTAGCTTCCCTCTCTCCGATCTTGTTTAGAGTTTGGTGAATACTCGGAGGCATCCGGGGCAGCGAGGAGCATCCCAACAGTCTCCGAATCTTCAAGAAGTTTTAGAGAACTTCTAGGTATGAATTTCGGAGCTCCTTTATGTTTGTTTTAATAGAGTTTTTGAAACTAGTTTGTTAAAACAAACCGATGCATGCAATAGATTCTAGAAAATTGAAAATTGATCCTTATTATACATGAAAAATTCGAAAATATATATGTATAATTAAACATGAAATCCTACAAATAGACCAAGTAACCGACGGAGTTCTCGAGTACATCTCCTCTTATCTCAATACACAACGTCCATGTAGGACGAGAAGGTGAACTTCTAACCAGACAGAGATCAGACGGTTGGTTATAATCGTCTAATTACAGATTATTTTACTGATAGTCCGGTGTATTGTGATCGTATTTTCAGAAGAAGGTTTCGAATGCGGAAGAATGTCTTCCTTAGAATTGTAAACACGTTCGAGGCTATCGATGTATTCTTCCAGCAACGACCAGATGTAGTGGGTCGACTTAGCATATTAGGTATCCAAAAATGTACTGCAGCGCTGCGGATGTTAGCATATGGCGTAGCAGCAGACGCGGTTGACGAGTACTTACGTCTCAGCGAAGCAACCGAAAGAATGTCCCTCCAAAAATTCTGTGAAAACGTCATCAGCAATTTCGATGCTGAATATCTACGAACGCCTAATCCAGCGGACGTAGCAAGATTGCTCCAGGTTGGTGAACTACGAGGGTTTCCAGGCATGATGGACAACATCGATTGTATACATTGGGAATGGAAGAATTGTCCAGTTGCTTGGAAAGGGCAATATCAGGGCCGAAGTGGAATGCAACACTTGTTCTGGAAGTTGTTGCATCTTACAACTTATGGATTTGGCATTCATTTTTTGGGATCCCAGGATCGTGTAATGATTTGAATGTCCTCCAACGATCTCCAGTTTTCGACGACATTATGGAGGGACGTGCATCACCTGTTAGATATGAAGTGAATGACAACTCGTATGATATGGGTTACTATCTCACAGATGACATTTATCCAAAATGGGCAGCATTTATGCAATCAATCATTCTTCCTCAGACACCAAAAGATAAATTGTTTGCCCAATTTCAGGAAGCAGCAAGGAAAGATGTGGAACACGCATTTGGGGTACTTCAAGCAAGATTCGCCATCGTGAAAAGGCCTTCGCTAGCATGGAGTCCGGAGATTCTCGGTAAAATTATGACTGCATGCAAAATATTGCACAACATGATTGTGGAGGACGAACGCGACTCTTACGAGCAGTTGGTGGATGTAAACAAATTTCTCAACGACCGACCTCAAAACACAGCCGGAAGTTCAAACGAGTCAAGTCTTCCGTATTCCACTGATAGTATCGTAGATATTAACAAATATTTGCGTAACAGAGATCGGGTTCGGGACGCCCGGAAGCATATAGCATTGCGAGCTTATTTGATCGAAAATATATGGCAACGTTTTGGAAGGAATGCAAGTTAATTTTGTTTGTAATACGTATTGTAATAATTTAATTTAATATTATTGTATTATGTAATTGTCGAATTTTAATTAAATTTACTTTTTTGAAATTATTTGACAATTAACGTAATTTAGTTAGATTAAGTTACTATAGAAATAATTTATTTAGTAGTTTATGTGTTTTTGTGATGAAATAGAAAATGAGGTAAAAAAAATTATGTAGATGAGAGAGAGTGTTGAAAATGGGGTTGGGGTTAAGAAGTGAAAAATGGGTTGAATTGGGTGGTGGATTGCATAATATTTTTTGCTGATGTGGCGGAGAGAGAAAATAGATTGGAGGAAAAGATGGGGTTGGGATTAATGATGCTCTTATGATCCACAGCTTTGAGTTAAGAGCTTAAGATCCAGTTTAAAGAAGGAACCTAATAGACTCGTCGGATTTGGGATTTGTTTGATTTTATTTTGGTGTGTCCCTTGATGGGTTAATTACAAGCTTATCTTTTACGTTGTATACTGAACTTTTGGAATTGCTACAGTCATTCTTTAATTTTTAATGCAACATCAACTTTCCAAAAAAAAAACACAATGAAGCAACAAAAAGAACCTGGCAATCTGCGTGGCGCCTGCCCATCCCTCCTTACTTCCAAGGGACTGCCCTTACCAGACCACCTGAGAGCTGAGACAGTTCCTTCTTCGGTTCTTGTTTGGCTAATTGCTTGGAAATGTGGAAATTTCTTTATAATTAGTTTTTATTGAACGGTGACAAGACTAGACTGCTTGCCAGGAGTCATGATTATTTCTAGGCCTGTCTCAAAGCAAATTTGATTGTGAAAATGGGTAGCTGATAGCACAACTAACGGGTTTTAAAATGAATCCTTATACACGGACGCGGGCGTTCGTGACGAGCGCTGACATGGACAGTACAGTCAGTAGTTCAGTCATCAAAATTCAAATATATGTTACTTTTTAAAATAAAATAAATAACATATTTATTTTTGTGTCACATGCAATTTTTTATTTTCCCGATACAACATTACGTTCTCAATGTAACATTTCGTTTCCCAATGCAACATTTCGTTTCCCAATGCAACTTATTCTCAACAAATACACAACTTAATCTGGACAGACATACAACCTATTCTGGACAGACACAGAACATATTCTGGACAGACATAAAACTTATTATGAATAGACACGCAACCTATTCTGGACAGACACACAACCTATTCTGGACAGACTTTGAACTTATTATGAACAAACTTTGAACTTATTCTGGACAAACATACAACATATTCTGGACAGACTTTGAACTTATTATGAACAAACTTAGAACTTATTATGGACAAACTTTGAACTTATTCTGGACAGACTTTGAACTTATTCTGGACAGACACAAAACTTATTGTGGACAGACTTTGAACTTATTATGGACAGACTTTGAACTTATTGTGGACAGACTTTGAACTTAATATGGACAAACTTTGAATTTATTGTGGACATACTTTGAACTTATTCTGGACAGACTTTGAACTTATTATGGACAAACACACAACTTATTGTGGACATACTTTGAACTTATTGTGGACAGACTTTGAACTTATTGTGGACAGACTTTGAACTTATTTTGGACAGACTTTGAACTTATTATGGACAAACACACAACTTATTATGGGCAGACTTTGAACTTATTATGGATAAACTTTGAACTTAATATGGACAGACTTTGAAATTATTCTGGACAGACTTTGAACTTATTATGGACAAACACACAACTTATTATGGGCAAACTTTGAACTTATTATGGACAAACTTTGAACATATTCTGGACAGACACACAACTTATTATGGGCAAACTTTGAACTTATTATGGACAAACTTTGAACATATTCTGGACAGACACACAACTTATTCAAGACAGACACACAACTTATTCTGGACATAATAAGGTGTGAGTCTTTCCATTTTAAGTTGTGGGTCCGTGGGGAATCAAATGTTGCATTGGGAAAATAAATGTTGCATGTGGAAGCGAAATGTTGTATTGGGAAAGTAAAAGTTGCATGTGACACAAAAAAATGTTATTTAATTAATTTCAGAAAGTAAAAGACATTTGACTTTTTCTCATCTCGTTTAAATTATTGATTATTGTTGTTTTGTAGATATGTCATGAGTGGGAGGTCTTCTTTTTCGACTGATTTCGGTGGTGCTAGACAACTTGGGAGGAGTGGTGTGGAGTGCTGGTTCGGCTACTACCAGTCACTCCGTCCTGCCCAAATGGGGCTATCTCTTAACATTGGTATTTTATACTATGTAATATATTATTTAAGTTTATTTCTTGTGATTTGTTTTTGATAAGTTATGTTGTGGAGCTTGTCTATGGACCATGGCTCTATGTTTATGTTTGTTGGTGCCTGCATTGCAGACTTGTCTGCAACATCCTTTTATGAGCCCATCTCAGTGAGGGCATTTATTGAAAAAAATCTTAACACCCAATACACGGGTAGGCCTATGCAAGACGTTGTTCGTATCAAGGTGGGTGGGGGCATTGTGATTGTTCAAATTTAAATATCTCTTAATTTAGTTTAATATATTTAGATGGTGAATCAATGTATTGATTATTTTGACATGTTAGTTGAAAAAAATTCTGAGAGGGGTCAAAATTTCAAATCATCACAACAATATGCGGTATCGAATAAATGGAGTGTCTATTGAAGCAGCGAAAGACCTGAGGTATAGCTGTCGTTTTCATAAATTACATTCTTCTTTTTACTATTTCTATTGTATTCCCCCATGTTTGACTTGAATTGAAGTGTGTATATACAGGTTTACAGATTCTGATAATGTGGAGAAATCGGTTGCTCAGTATTTCCGGGAGAAATACGGGAGGTTGGAATGTGTTGAATGGCCCTGCTTACAAGCAGGTAGTGCATCAAGACCAGCGTATCTCCCAATAGAGGTTTGTTGGTTACTTGTCCTTGCATTTGCTTTATATTTATCATAACCAAGTTGGATTGTTTTGTTACTAACTTTGAAGTAACTTAAGTTCAACATTACAGGTTTGTGTGATAGTTCCTGGGCAGAAAGAAGTACGTGAAAAAACTTAGTGATGTGCAGGTTAGAGATATGTTGGCTGCAACCTGCCAACGACCACACGATAGAGAGAAAAAAATTGGCGATGTTAGTTATGCAAGATGAGTTTGTGTTATAGTTCTGATTGGTGAGATCCTTTTATTTATGTTGCTATTTTCAACAGATTGTCGGTAGAAACAATTACATGACTGATGGGTTTGTTCAAGAGTTTGGCCTTCATGTATCAACTGTGCCTACTACTGTTGATGCACGTGTTCTTCCCACCCCAATGGTAAATAGAAATTATTTGAACTTCGTATTTTCCATGTAATTTTGAATAGTTGGCGATATAAATGAATTTGTTTATTGTACCAGTTAAATTATTGCTCCATGGATGGACGTCCGGAAGGTTGCACTCCTGCTTCTGGGTCATGGAACATGATCAACAAGGTAATTTTCATAAGCTAATTGCGTTAAATTTTGGGATAAGAATGTATTTTCGTCAAATGAACATCAAAGAATTTGAATTTTCAGGGTATCATCCAATGCATTTGATTATTATTTTTAATTTTTTTGCAAAACTATTACTACGACTATGATATGCTGCATCTTGATGTTTTACATCTTGATAAGTTGTAACCTCTAACTTCTTTCTTGGTGAGCTTTCGCAGAAAATGGTCAATGGTGGCAATGTTGCGCACTGGGCATGCCTAAACTTTTCAAGAAAGTTCCACAACGCTGACACCTTCTTCACTAACTTGATCAACAAATGTCGCAATATGGGAATGGTACTACTTATCCTATGTTATGATTCAACAATTTATTCTGTATTGCCATCTATCATCTAATCCGTGTTTGTCTTTTTAGGTATTTTCTTGTCAACCATTAATTAACTTAACACAATCTGCACCAGAAAGATGTGAGGCAAGTCTGAGTCACATTCAAACTCGATGTGTAGAAATTTTATCCTCTCGACCCGGGCAACACTTGCAGCTCTTGATTATTATCTTACCTGATTTTTCTGGATATTATGGTAAACCACTTATCGGAAATACTAATTACTTTGCTTTATATGTTGAGTTAAAGTTATGTATGTTGTGTTGAATTTTTCTGCTATTATTATTATTTTTATACAATATTGTCTAACGTTGGCATGTTGATAGTATTGTTGTTGTTTGTACTTTATTGGTACTATGACAGGGAGAGTTAAAAAAATCTGTGAAACCGAATTGGGCATAGTTTCGCAATGTTGTCAGCCATCAAAAGTGGCGAAGTGTAATGTGCAATACCTCGAAAACGTTGCCTTGAAGATCAATGTCAAGGTTTTTCACTCTATATTTCTTAATCTGGTTTAACATGGATGGTGATCCTAACAGATTTCTAAACGTTTGGGTTAGGTTGGCGGTAGAAATACCGTTCTAAATGATTTTGTTGCACGAAGATGGCCATGGTCACCCAACAACCAATCATTGTTTTCGGAGCAGATGTTACACATCCCAAGCCAGGCGAAGATAGTATCCCATCAATTGCTGCGGTATTTGATTATATTTGTTAAGTGGTATCTGAAATTCTTAATTATTAGTCGTGACACAACTTTCTTGTAGGTGGTTGCCTCCATGGATTGGCCTGAGGTGACAAAATATAGATGCCTCTTATCTGCACAAAAGCACCGTGTTGAAATAATAACTGATTTGTACACGGCTGGAGTAGATCCAAAAGGAAACGTTGTTCATGGTGGCATGATTAGGTAAGTTATTCAAATAGTTCAATTCCTCTTATCCTTAACGTGTTAGGTTTTATGTGATGCTTTACAAGCCCAAATATTAACCCTTGTTATCTTTAGGGATCATTTGATTGCGTTTAGAAAAGCCACAAACTTAAAGCCTTCAAGAATTATATTCTACAGGTGTGTTCTACTCTAAATAAATGTTTTTATGATCATACCGTAATGTGTTTTTTTCTGCAGAGATGGTGTTAGTGAAGGTCAGTTTAATACCGTGCTCTTACATGAGGTGGATGCCATTCGTAAGGTTGTCTACTTGTAGCTTTATTTTTGTTGCGACATCCAATTTCATGCTGTAACAACATAGAGTGCATCTCTGTTTTCTTGTGTTTACAGGCTTGTACTTCTCTCGAGCCTAATTATCTTCCTAAAATTACGTTTGTTATTGTCCAAAAGAGACATCACACCCGTTTGTTTGCTACTGATGACAAATTTGCTGATAGAAGTGGAAATGTTATAGCTGGTAACTTATATTTGAATTGCTATTTCAAAAAAAAAACTTACATTTGAATTTTCATGTTTTTAGTCTTGTGTTCTACCATTTTGTCAGGTACTGTTGTTGATACCAAGATTTGTCATCCACATGAGTTTGATTTCTACCTCTGCAGTCATGCAGGGATAAAGGTGATTAGTTTCTATTAATAATTATTGTATTTTTCCTAATGTAGAACTGAAAATTACATCATTTCCCGCAGGGCACGAGTCGTCCTACCCATTATCATGTTTTATTTGATGAGAACAAGTTTTCGGCAGATGGATTGCAAGTTCTCACAAACAATTTGTGTTACACGTATGATTTCAGCTACTAGCAATTGAGTTTTATCCTTTATATTCAAATAACAAAAATGTTTTCCATTTGTAGGTATGCTAGATGCACTCGTTCTGTTTCTGTCGGTTAGTATTACACACTCGTAAAGAATGTTAGTAATTTTTAAGATGTGATCCTGAACTAACAAGGAACGGTGGTTTCCATTTTTTTAATTATCGGTGCAGTTCCACCTGCTTACTATGCCCACATTGCTGCTTTTCGAGCGAGATATTATTTCGAAGGAGATTCTGATGTAGGCTCTACCTCTGGGTCAGGTGTTAACGTGCGAGAACGAGATGCAATGGTGTCAAAACTTTCAAAGATTTTGGACAACGTCTGTGGCGTGATGTTCTACTGTTAAATGCCCATCGGTGGGTATTTAATGTTTTTTTTTGAATGGCCGATGTCATTATATTGTAGTCTTACAGATGTTTTAAGAGGTTACATAGAAAGTTATACCAGAAATTTCCAAAGAAGGATTTAGGAAGTACAACGTCATATCTTGGTGTGAACCTTATGTCCGACTAACCTTTTGCTTGGTGCCACTATGTTGAGGGACCATTTGTTACATCCTATGATTTTTTATCTTTTGTACTTCTGGTTGCCATCTTGATGGAATTTTACTTGAAGCCTATTTATACTTCCGTCATGAGTTTCATTGTGATTTAAGATTTATCTGAACTCTACTTGACTTTTAAAGATTAAAAGGCAAATATGTAGATTCACTTCCCAACACTTTGTCCGTGCTCTATTTTTGCTTTGGCTGTTGAGCACTTTTCTCGTCTAACACTCAATTATGATGGAAGGTGATTATGATTTTAAAGTCCGCAAATGTGCTGCGTTCTTTTGTAGTTTTTCATGTTTAACAGGATTAATTGGGGAATCGGGATCGTTGATTTTTTTTATTTGGCGTTTAACTTTCAGGTTATGTTATAGTTTCAATGATTCAATCTGTTGTTGAAGTTGTTTAAACTCCAGTTTTTTTTCATTTGGAAGTAAAAGGCTGCTAAATATAATAAATAAAATTTAGATTTGTATTATCTACCTGTTCCAGTTTTTGGATAGAATATGTATAATTTTGAAATTTGTTATAGTACTTTATTTTGTGCATTTTATTATCTCCTTGTACATTGGGTTGAGCCATTCAATTTGCGGACGCTGATAGGCTGAGCACTGATCACTGAACCCATCAACACGAAACAATACTATTATATTATTTGTTGCTTTCTACAATATTCTATACGATGGCATACGTTCATGTTTTGTAGTAGCATGAAATCAAATCTATAAATGAAAAAAAGACTTAGGAATTGGTTAACTACAAATTAAATTAAAGGGATGTGCAAGGTCAGACCAACCTGAAGAAGAAAAAAAGTTTCAAATGTAACTTCTTTGGTCATAAAATGGCCTTCTCGCTTAACGTTGTGATTATTATTTATTAATGGGAACAATTGCCTCTTTGTTCGTAGCGCGCATGTCCCTAGGAAGATTCGGTGGGATCTTCTGCCAGAGCAGAAAAGGTAACCACCACCGCCTTCGTACCTCCCATCCCACTACCTTTTTAATTTGATATCCGTATATCACGATCACTACTAGACCCGATCCTAATCTCCTTCTTCCTAAATCAATCACTTATATTTTATGTTTTTTGACATGTATATTTTGTTTCTACATTAAAATTACATAGTTCGTAAGTACGTTGGGTAGAATTTATTTTTTGCGGCATAATTATTAGAAATTCCTATTACTAGTGGCATGTATATTTGTACCACATACATTCTCCAGAACATACATCAGCACCAAAATTCAGTAGCCAGAACGAACCATGTCATCCATGCACACATGAAACTAAACCATTTTGCACCATGCAAGAGTACAAGACAAACATGAAGGTCGCAAACCATTTCTAGATGATAAATTAATAATTCATCCAACCATATGAACTTGTCCATACCCACGTACGTTCCACGAAAGAGATGACCAACTCCTTCGCTCATCCTCAGCCGTCGGATCCAATCCTCCGCGTCGAAGCATCGAATGGCGGCTGTCGAATCCAAAGTAAGTAAAAGACAAAACTGCGAAATAAAGACGCCCCCTTCCATTTCACGTACTACACCCAATTCGTTCTACGCAACCAATCCAAGACTCCAAACACGTAGAAAATAACCACAATTGGTTATTTCAAAGAAGAACTTGTAGAAGACTTGAAAGACCCAACCTTATCGGAAAAAAACAAAACAAAACACGAAGAAACACGGTATTATCCGCGGGACATCACATCAAATCCTGATGTGTTTCTTGACTTGGTCTTTGGCAGATGTTATATCACTCTCAATGTGTTTCTTCACATTAAAGACTAGAGACTCTGACCGTGTTAATCGTGTCTTGTCCGTGTTGTCAAATCTTATATATAAGTTCTAGGTGTCGTGTCGTATTCGACCAATTTAATAATCGTGTTGCTAGATTTCTGTCGTATCCAATCCGTTTATAATCATATTTTCGTATCTAACCCGTTTATACTCAATTATTAAACAGACGTGTACACGTTTAACACAACTACCGTTTACATCATTTAACAAACAATTATAAGTATGTCATTCAGTTCTTAGAATTTGTTTATTATAATTTATAACTTATATATTACTTGTAGACTTGTCGGTATTAATCGTGTCGTATTCGTAGTGTCTTCCTAATTACCTGATTACTTATCGTGTTTTATCGTGTCTTAATCATGTTAATCATTTTTGCAATAGAAATCTATATCCAACTCATTTATTAATCGTGTTCAAATTCTCAATCCATATCCGTTAAGTTTGTATCGTTTTCGTGTCATGTCGTGTAAAATTGACAGCCCTACCAAAGACCAAGTCAAGATGCACTGAACTCTCAAACACGTTATTAAAATAAATCTTACTATTCATTGGGGGAAAACACATTGAGAGCACCAGTAACGGGGGGTCGTGAGCCCCCACGACCTGGGCGTAAGGTCGTCCGGGTCGTCTGATATTTTTCATTTTTTTGTTTTGATTTTTTAAAAGTTTTGTTTGAATCTTTTTTATTTATTTATTTTGGAAAATACGTTTTATAATTGTTTTGATTTTTAGTTTTTTAAAATTTTCCCAAGATGAACCCCGAAATGACGTTGATATGAGAGATAAGTTGTTGTGGGTTGTGGTTAAGATGTGAATAGGGTAAGAAAGTGAGTTGATGAGAGAGAAAACTGATGTGGAAGATAGAGAAAACTTATTTAGAAGAAAATAATGGTCATGACCAGATCGTCTGGATCATGATTACGGATGATCAGAGAGTGATATAACATCTGCCCAAATACCAAGTCAAGATGCACTGAACTCTCAAACATCGTATTAAAATAAATCTTACTATTCATTGTGGGGTGGGGGGCGGGGGGGGGGGGGCGGGAGTGGGGGGGTGGGCACATTGAGAGTGACACAACATCTGCCCAAAGACCCAACTCAAGATGCACTAAACTCTCAATGGTCCCCCCCCCCCCCCCCCCTCCCCCCCCACCCCAATGAATAGTAAGATGTATTTTAATTACTAGACTGGATTACTGAGCAATTTCACCCAACAATGATTTTTATGAGATTAGGATCGAACTTGCATCCCACTTCCACCCAACTAGTCGTTATCACTTAAATAACCTTACAGATTATCACTCTTCATATGTAATTTTGCCTTGAAGATCTTATGTTATTTGGAGGATAGGGGTGAAACTTTGTGTTCGAAATCCGTCAATCCCACTAACTCCGTATTAGAAATTTAAAGATTTATCTGAGGAAAAAATATCAACCGAATTTATATTCGGATATAAACATCCGTTAAAAAATGAAACAAATATGGACATTAATACATCCGATTCGAATAATATCCGTTTTGTATTTTATATGCACATATAATTAAAAATAAATATATAAAGCATATATGAATTAAATTATCTTATTTATATTATGTTTAATATTTTTTCATGTAGGCAAAAAATAAAATACGGAGATTTATTCCCTTTATTCGGATTTTTCAAAGAATTCAGATATTCCGATTCAGAATAAATTTTACACTTAGTTTAGATGCGAATTCGAATATCTCTCTCATAAATCCAAACGAATTCGAATTCGAATTCGACTACAGGTAAAAAAAAGAATTAGAATTCGAATACACACACTTGATTGCTGTGTTTTCACCCCTACCGTAGAGGGTAACAAGGTAAGACTGGCACAAGATATTTGTCCTCAACATCACTGTTCTCGTTTTCCTCGTCGATATCTACATACTCAATTAGGTGATGCGCGTTTCGAATTGCCCGCCGATATGGATACGGCGCTGACCACCCATAACCTCATGTCCAAAGTCCGGCCTCTGTGGGACTACTACTGGTACGTACGTACGTTGTTGCATGTTCTCGATCTCACTTTCCAAATGCATCTTGCTTTTGCTCAACATTCATATTCTTAAGAAAATAATTAACAAAGTAAGAGTGAAATACATACCGGATATATTTACTTTCGTAAATACTCTCCAGATAAGTCAAAATCACTAATGCCCTTCAATTTCCTATGGTATTTTGTGTACCTTCTATTTTAAACTAGATTTTCAGTTGTACCTTAGCGAAATGTTTTATGAACGCAACACGTCATGGACGTGCTCTACGTGGATATCCATGTCAGCCCTTACGTGGCCAAAGCATGAATGTTTTTTTTGTTTTTTCTTCCTGATGTTCACTCAAATCACATTAAATGCGTTTCAACTCAGTACGTTCTCTCTCTCCACCCAAATACAAATATGATGACACTCTTTCTTTCTTCTTCATTCTTTCTCTCCAGAATAAATCACCATTTCTAGCAAGATATTATGTCGAAGAAGCGTCTGATGCCGACTCCCAGGATTCTTCACAACGTAAGCAGCGTGAATGTGACGGTGCGAAGACTTCCCGATGTTCTTGTCAGTGTTAGCATCGTGAATGTGACGATCTGGTGGTGAAGACTTCGCACCACATCTTTGCTGCATTGTTGGAGTGCCCATGACAGGAAAAGAAGGAAGAAGAAAGAAAGAGTGTCATCGACCGCCCCATTCACGCTGCTTACGTTGTGAAGAACCCTGTGAGTCGGCATCAGACGATTCTTCGAAATAATATCTTGCTCGAAATGGTGATTTATTCCGGAGAGAGGTACAACGCTCCGTGGTGAAGACTTACGTCTGTTCGGTTTATGTCGTACATCTCTCCGTAATAAATCACTATTTCGAGTAAGATATTACGTCGAAGAAGCGTCTGATGTCGACTCCCAAGGTTCTTCACAACGTAAGCAGCGTGAATGAGACGATCATGTTTAAGTCTTACATCTTCTTTCCGATTTACTGGGAAAATATATATTATCTTTGTAATTTGTGTGTGTTTGTATTGTTTGTTTGTGTGTGATTTACTGGGAGAAGATATATTATTTTTGTAATTTTTGTGTGTTTGTGTTTGTGCTTGTATTGTTTGTTTGTCTTTGTGCTCTCATTGTATCTTATTGTGTAATAGTTATCATCAATAATATGTACCATCAATATCTCATTGTGCTCTCATTGTATCTACATAAACATGACAAACTTTCTACATAAATTGGACAAACATTCTACATAAACAAGACAAATTTTCTACATAAACATGACAAACTTTGTATATAAACAATACAAACTTTCTACATAAACTGGACAAACATTCTACATAAACATGACAAACTTTCTCCATAAACAGGACAAACTTTCTACATAAACAGGACAAAACAGGACAAACTTTCTACATAAACAGGACAAAACAGGACAAACTTTCTACATAAACAGGACAAACTTTCTACATAAACAAGACAAAACAGGACAAACTTTCTACATAAACAGGACAAAATAGGACAAACTTTCTACATAAACAGGACAAACTTTCTTCCTAAATCGGACAGGAACTACACTTATTCTGGACAACAAATACACTTATTCCGGACAAACTTTCTGTTCCGTTTCTGAACACACTTTCTTCTTATTCTGGACAACTACACTTATTCCGGACTGCAAATACACTTATTCCGGACAACAAATACACTTATTCTGATTCCGGACAGCAAATACACTTATTCCGGACAGCAAATACACTTATTCCGGACAAACTTTATGTTCCGTTTCTGGACACACTTTATTCTTAAACCGGACAACAAATACACTTATTCCGGACAACAAATACATTTATTCCGGACTGCAAATACACTTATTCCGGACAGCAAATACACTTATTCCGGACAAACTTTATGTTCCGTTTCTAGACACACTTTATTCTTAAACCGCACAACAAATACATTTATTCCGGACAACAAATACACTTATTCCGGACTGAAAATACACTTATTCCGGACAGACACATAACGCAAACAGGACAAACACATAATGTAAACTGCACACACACTTTCTTCTTATTCTGAACAACTACACTTATTCCGGACTGCAAATACACTTATTCCGGACAACAAATACACTTATTCCGATTCCGGACAGCAAATACACTTATTCCGGACAAATTTTACGTTCCGTTTCTGGACACACTTTATTCTTAAACCGGACAACAAATACACTTATTCCGGACTGCAAATACACTTATTCCGGACAGCAAATACACTAATTCCGGACAAACTTTATGTTCCGTTTCTGGACACACTTTATTCTTAAACCGGACAACAAATACACTTATTCCGGACAACAAATACATTTATTCCGGACTTCAAATACACTTATTCTGGACAGACACATAACGTAAACAAGACAAACACATAATGTAAACTGCATACACACATAAAGTAAGTTAGACAAATTAAGTTGATCCAACGTAAAACTTAAAAACAAATATTTTATTATGATAAGTGTGGGCTCTGCACGAATAATGAGATTGCACGATGTCCTAGGGTCTGCACACTGTCTTATCTGTGTATTGGGAAATGAATCGTTCAACTTAAAGAATCGGCGTTTTTTAAAAAGACCAAAACGTGCGAAGAGAAATTTCGCTGACTGGACGCTGACTCAAAGAAAATATCTGAGCTGTACAGATCCACATAAGGCGCGTCTGTGACGCCTGCGTCCGTCTATCACGGCTCCGTACCATATTCTACTTAATTATCTTCATACGATGAAAACGGAAGGTGGAAGCTTCCAAAATCAATTTCAGAAGTTGAGTCCACTTCCTGTCACGATTGAGGTGAAAATGGTTAACAAAAGGGTGTGATTGGGGGGTTTGGTCAATGAATTTTCAGAGGGTATCTCTACTATTTTTATGGGATAGGCGTCAATGGTTGTTAACCAAAGGGTATGATTGAGTTGGAAGGAAGTTTTAGTTAGCAGCTAGCAGTAAATAATTGCAGCAACCATTTAGAAATCAAACACTTGTTCTGAAGAAGCTAAAAGAATATCAAATACTAGAAGCTCAACCATATTAAACACTATAAGAATATATTCTCAAGAAATGGCAGAGAAAATTAACTTGGAATAACAGTCATTCTCACTGCCTGCATACAACTTCATGTAATACGTACATAGGAGACAGACACTACTACAATGCTAGTGACATACCTGCTAAGTGCTAACAATATTTGGGCTGAAGGTGTTAAATCCCTAACTCGGTTTAGGGTTAATCCCGGATTAGGTGGGGTTGATGTGAGAGGGTATGGGAGGTAAGGGAGGTATGGGCTAGGAGTGTAGGGGATGGTGGGGAGTGTTGCCTTGGGTTGAGTTTTGTTTTTAAAGCGAAAACCTTCTCTCCTCCATTCTTCTTCTCCAACTCTTCTTCCTCACTCACCTTGGTTCTCACTCTTCCTCTTTTCGGCTGCACCAGAGGAGGCGACACCGGCGACGGAGGAAGGTGCTCGTGCGGGAGAGGCGCGGCGTGTGATCGAGGTCTACCGGAGGCGAGGCGTAGGAGCTCCGGCACCGTCGACTTCACGCGGGTGAAAGGTATGCCGTCTCATTAGTGTGGTTTTCTTGCTCCCCAAGCGTGGGGGAGGTGTAGGTTGGTCGGGGAGGGGTCGGAGACCTCTCCGGCGACGTGTTTCTTCGTAAAACCTCGGCTGGCGCAAGGTTGAAGACGACCAACGGTCGACCGGTCCCTTCGGGCGGTCGACCGAGTGTACTGTTTTACCCGACTTTAACCTTCACCGGTCGGACGATGCCTTGTGGCGGTCGACCGGTAGTGCGTATTTGCTGGTGAGTTGGGACTGCCTGTTGTGTTTCGGTCGACCGGGGTCTTGTGTTCGGTCGACCGGAACTTAAGTGTACTGGATTTTATCACATGCTTGTTCGACCGATTGTTGGTTGCGTTCGACCGTTATATGACTTAGAATACTAGGTTGATCCTGTTTGTTTTCGGTCGACCGAGACCCCTGAGTCGGTCGACCGGTAGATGGAATTTAATGTTGACCAGACTCCGGATTTTGACCTCGTTCGGTCGACCGGTTTTAGACCTTTGTTCGACCGTTGGGGGTTCTGTTTTGAGCGCATCGGTAGACCGTTTTAGGAATACGGTCGACCGATTCCTTTGTGGAACCGGTCGATCGAATCACCTCTTCCGGTCGACCGTTTGGGTCCAAGACAGAATTCCTGGTCCCTTTTTGAACGCCAACTTTATCCACGGAAACCCGTGTCCTCGCCTTGTGCGTGAGCCGGGAGGTGACGGTGGGTGCGTGATGCGTGCCTGCCCAGGGACCGCCGTTGGGAAGAGTGTGGGTGTTCGGGACGCGTCACCTCCGTGTATGGACCGTGACTTGAGATGGATTGATTGGGCACTTTGTAGTATAACAGTCCTGAGGGATCGCGGATCCCAGTGTTGATGTTTGAGCGGACACGCAACTGGCGTTGGGTGAGGTGACTACCGGCCCACGGGCTACGGAGGTCGCTGCCCTGCTTTTATAGCGGCGCAATTGGTGTTTGCGGCTCGAGGAGCCTGATGACCTGGCAGACTTCGGTCTGGATACGTCTGATGTTGTGCCGGACGTTTGTGTTGGATCCGTCCGATGCTGTGCCGGACATTGTGATAGACCACCGAGGTTGTGCCGGTGATGCCGCCGAGGTTGTGCCGGCGATGATGATTGTTGGGTCGAGGTTGTGCCGGCTATGTTGTTTTCCTCGGCTGGGCACCTACCGAGATGTTGTTGTTATACCTTCCGGGCGACGGCCCCGTTGGTCCCTGTGACTCCGACCACTGAGATTTGCAGATCTGTATTCTATCGGCGCGCAGGTGTGACAGAGTCTCCCTGCCGAACCCTTAAGTAGTATAGCTGCGTGTGGGGGGTGCGATGTCGCGTGTTGTAAGGCTGCATGTGCCTGCAGTAGGTCTCCTCGGGAGACTCGTTGTTGATTGTCGGACTGATGTCCTGTTTTACCCTTCGGGGGAACTGCTTTCCTTTTCTGTCGATGCCATGACACGCTCCTAGTATGATAGGTTCATTTGTGTAATGCATGCATATAGGTGAGTTGGCATACGAGGTTTCCTTCTGGAAACTCAGGCATTGTTGTTATATATTTTCAGGACCGCAGTAGGTCTAGTTGGGTGGTGATCGGCGGACACGCGCATTTTGGAGTCGGATCCTCTTCTCGGACCGCTGAGGTCGGCATGATTACGTTTTATCTTCTGTTGTCGTTTTGTTGTAATCATGTATTATTTTGACAAACTCTGATGTAATGTTGGTGCACCGCTATTGTTTATGAGAAGTAACAGTCCCGTCTTTGATTGTTGAGTTCCTGTGTCTTGATTACAATTTTTAAATTTTCCGCTGTATCGGGATGTTACAGAAAGGTGGCATGACGGGCACGAACAACTTTACTAGAAGACGTCTCTAGGCGGTCTATCTAACTTAGTGGTTGGTGGCAGATACCGGAGAATTCTAAATCACGAAAAAAATAAACAAAAATCTTTACCAGAGACTTTCCCCAAAGCAAAGCAGAAAGGAGCCTTACTTATTATGCCTGTAATATAAGATTAAGAACCTGTAAAAGCAGGACCATTGTAATGTGCCGTGTCGGACAAACCATGTGATATGATGAATGGGATTTGATTCTTATCCTTGAAGAAAACAAACAACATGAGGCAATTGAACATCGACAAGGGGTCTTATCATTCCAAGTTTCCTTGATACCTCAAAAGATGTTTAAGTATAGTTGAGAATATATTCCTCGGAACGAGATACTTGTTCAAACCAAACGAAGTTGTGAGAAGTTAAGCATCAAAATTGTGCATGCATTTATCATTTAGGATTAATTATGATTTGACTTTCTGAATTATACATTTGTATCATTTTGTACGTTTGAACTTTCAAAGTTAACAATTATCTCTTCTGAATTTTCATTTTGTAACATTTTGTCATCTTAAATTTCAAAAATTTATTATTTAACACACGTTCGACGTTTTTTTTTATTGTATCCCTAATACAATTTTAAACCTATATTTACGTGAAAGTTTGGATTTAAACAGAAGTCAAATATAGTTGGAATTTGAATGATGTTATTATAAAATGAGAAGTGAAAGTTAGGAATATATTTGTTTGACGTGGTTGTCTAATTTTAATTATCCACGTGTTGCGTAGATTTTGAAATTACAAAATTTACATAACAACGTTAGTGTATTTGTAGATCTTCAACACATAAATTTTTTGGTGATTTGTTTTGAAATTTTAATTTTTTATTATTTTACCGGATAAAGTGATTACAACTCATGTGGGGCTAAACTAAAAAAAGAGTTTACACAACGAGTATGCTTTTTTATTTTGTTCCCCCTCCTCCCATCACCAAACTCCAAACAACCCAAGCATCTTAGAGCACCATTAACCCCAACCTCATTTTTCCCTCTAACCAAGTTTCTCTTTCCGTCACGTCAGCAAAAAATACTATGCAACCCACCACCTAACCCAACACATTTTTCACTTCTTAACCCCAACCCCACTTTCAACACTCTCTCTCATCCCCATAATTTTTTTTACCTCATTTTCTATTTCATCACAAAAACACATAAACTACTAAATAAATTATTCATACAGTAACTTAATCTAATTAAATTACGTAATTGTCGAATAATTTCAAAAAAGTAGATTTAATAATGACCACTCCAACGGATCGGTCGGGGGTTGTTACTAATGGATTTTATTTTTGAGATTTATTAGTAATTCTCTACTGATTTTTTGGGGTTATTAATGGATTTTTAGGTGAACCTGGGTAAATTCATGCGTTCTATTTTACTAGGTAATTTTCTTTAATTATATACATTTACAATTATCTTACTAATTTTGTTTAATTACTTACATTTATTTTTACTAATTTTGATTAATTATTTACATTTATTTTACTAATTTTATTAATTATTTTCGTTTATTTTATTTTCAGAAATTAATTCTAATTATATAAAAACATATACATATCAATTAAATATTATTTAACAAATAAAAACTAATTTTTAATAAAAAAACAAAAAATAACTGGATTGACCACGTGGCCAACCCAGATCGGATTCCCGACCCAGGTTGCGACCCGATCTGGACTGCCCCGTTAAGGGTCTGGGGTCGGGTCCGTTAAGGATGACCTTAACATGGGTTTCTTTATTGGTAGGGCCTAACTGAAAACAGGGAGACTTGGAGAAGAGAAAACAAACGTCATCACGATATTTATTCCCATCCTCTCTCAACCGTCGGATTCCAACGCTGAGGCAAGCATCAAACTTCATCGCTAAGGTTAGCATCAAACCTAAAACCGTCCGTACAAAACAACTTCGTCCGGAAATAATATAAAACACCAACCCCACTTCTCCCACCACCACTCCACTCCTACTCAATATCTGTTTCCCTTCACTTTCCTCGTAAGACCAAAAATACAGGAAACTTCCGCGAAAATGTCGTCCAACCGTGGCGGTGGTCGTGGCCAGCGCGGAGGCGACCGTAGTGGCAGGCGTGGCGGTGGTGTGGAACAACAAAGGCCTCCACCTCAGCAAACAAGGCCTTCGCCACCAACCCAGGCGTCGTCATCGTCTTGTTCAGCAGTTGAGGAGGAACTCCGGACTCTCACCATCGCGTCGCCGGTTACTGGCGTTACCCCGTCGTCGAGCAAAGCGTTGCGTCCGCCAAGGCGCCCCGGGTACGGTACTGCCGGAACGAAGTGCCAAGTCCGAGCTAATCACTTCCTTGTCTCTCTCCGGAAGCCTAACGCCGAGTTCTTCCACTACGACGTAAGTGCCAAGTCCGGTCGGTGTTTTATCTTTTGATTTATTGTTTTTTGTCTCATTTATTGTATTTGTTTTGGTGTTTTCGTCGCATCATTTTTGCTCGTCGTTTGTTTTTATTTCTTCAATATATCACATTTTCGTTACGTTTAGTGTTTTAGTTTCCTCATTTTCATCTCGGTTATGTTGTTCTACGTTTCGTTTTCTTCAGCTGTCATTAATTGTTACTTTTGGTGCTTTCAAGTTTTACAGGGTTTTGTTTGTTTGTTTTCGTCGACATTTCTGTTTTTGTTACTTTTTGGTGTTTTCTCGGTTTTACACTGTCTAACTGTCTTCGTTTGTGCATTTTCGGCTCATTTTCTTTTTCTGTCGTTTGGTTTTTTCTCGAGTTTTTAGTGTTTCCGTTAATTCTTTTTTTGTCTAATTACTTTTGTCCGTCGTTTGGTTCTTCACTTCTTTTGTCACTTTTGGTGTCACGAAATTTTTGGTGTTT
Source organism: Triglochin maritima (assembly GCA_963682175.1). NCBI lineage: Eukaryota > Viridiplantae > Streptophyta > Magnoliopsida > Alismatales > Juncaginaceae > Triglochin > Triglochin maritima. Next base: position 52,963,518 of record OY821773.1, read on the forward strand.
TATATGTTTAGGTCGCTATTACACCAGAAGTCCCATCAAGAGCTGTGAATCGCCAAGTTCTGACTGAGCTGGTCAAGTTGCACCGGGAATCCTCCCTCGGTGGTCGTCTACTCGCGTATGATGGCCGGAAGAACATTTATACCGCCGGGGCTTTGCCGTTCGAGTCCAAAGTGTTTGTTGTTAACCTATCTGACCAGAACCAGCCATCAAGGTTAGCTACATTGCATGTTTTCTCTGTATTTTGTTACTTCTGAAAAGGCTTACGTATGAAATTCGTGTGTTTATGGAGCAGGAGAGACAGGGAGTTCAAGGTCACCGTTCGTTTCGCTGCCAAGTTGGATTTCTTCCACCTTCAGAGTTTTTTGCAGGGAAGACAACCCGATGCTCCTCAGGAGACCATACAGCTGCTTGATATTGTTTTGCGTGCTACACCGTCCACTAAGTATGTGTTATTTAACGTAAAATGACTGCAGTTTTGATGTTCTTCCTTCCACTTGTGTTGTTTAATTTTGAGCATTACGTTTTATGTAGATATACTATAGCTGGAAGGTCGTTTTTCTCCCCGGACTTTGGTACACAACCGCTTGGTAATAGTGGGGTTGAATGTTGGTTCGGTTATTACCAGTCACTTCGTCCTACCCAAATGGGACTTTCTCTGAATATAGGTATCTAATTATGCTATTTAAGAACTTGATGTACTCCTGTTCTTTTTGAGACTGCTAAAGGTTTTGACAGATTAATCTGGTTTTTTTCCTTGAAGATTTGTCTGCCACGTCTTTTTTCGAGCCTATATTAGTAAAAGAATTTCTCGAGAAAAATCTTAATGTGAGGTACATGAGAAAACCTATGCCGGACATGGTCCGTATTAAGGTGAGCTTATGATTTTTGTTAATGTTGGTGAATGAATCAACTATCAATGCCATTAGACCTTGTAATGCAACAACGTTTTTGGTTTTGCAGGTTAAAAAAGCCCTCAGAGGTCTCAAAGTTGGGACATGCCATACCAGTATATCTTATCGCATCACTGGAGTTTCTACAGAAACGGCGAAAGATCTAAAGTATTGTTCTCATGGTTCACATTTTTTATGCTGCCATGCTATCTAGGTTGTATTTGTTAATCAGTTTTTTGATGGCTTATGCGTATGTTGTATTGTTATTCAGGTTTGTGGATTCTAACAACGTTCAGAAATCTGTCGCCCAATACTTTCAAGAGAAATATAAGAGGTTGGAATGTGTTGAGTGGCCCTGCCTTGTGGCAGGAAGTGCATCAAAGCCTGTTTATTTGCCAATCGAGGTCAATCTCTTATCTTTAATTCTAGTCAGTTTCTATTTTTCGACGCCAAGTCCTGTTACTTACAATCAAATGTTTGGACCTTGCAGGTTTGTGTTATCATTCCTGGTCAGAAATATGTAAAAAAACTAACAGACGTACAAGTTAGGGATATGCTGGCTTCAACGTGTCGACGTCCAAATGATAGAGAGAGGGACATATCTTATGTGAGATTTGCTTGATTAATTCCTGTTATGGTTTTGGTGATTTGGACTTTCCCATTTAATTCTCGATCATCTCTTTCTCTTACAGACAGTTACTTCAAATAATTACTTGAATGACGAGTTTGTGCGAGAGTTTGGTCTGCACGTAACTACTGAGCCGTCTGTTGTTGATGCACGCATACTTCCTGCTCCAATGGTAAATATATTTAAATTAGATTTCTTTACTATATGAACGTAGAAAAAAATGGTCAATGGAGTGTGTTTGTCATTTCAGTTAAACTATTATTCTAAAGATGGGCGTCCGGAACCGTGTTCTCCTAAATTTGGGGCTTGGAACATGATCAACAAGGTAAATTTTGAAGAATTTGGTATCATAAGGTGACCCATCTTATTTGCTTCTTCAGTCACATGAGCACACTTTTTTTATTTGGTGTTTTGCTGTCTTGGTTGCGTACTTTTAAGTTTAAGTTTAAATATTTTGGTTTTGGGCCAATGCATTGTAGTGATTAGCTACTAGGGAAATTTTATTTGTTTTTTTTTAAATTTGTGTGAGGCAGCAATTGTTGTGTTGGATTTCGATAAGATTATAACTCTATTTTTTCTATTGTGTTTTAGTGATGCAGCAATTATTGTCTTGGATTTCGACTAGATTATAACCCTATTTTTCCTATTGTGTTTAATTTTGCAGAAAATGGTAAATGCTGGAACTGTGGTGCATTGGGCGTGTGTTAACTTTTCTGTGAGATTCAAAAATGCCGATACATTCTTCAGAGACTTGGTTAACAAGTGCCGTAATATGGGAATGGTACCACGATCCCTCTTTATAATTTTAAAAATTATTTTGTAGATTGTCATTTTCAAAAAAAAAACTGTTTTATACTCTGGTTTCCCTGCTTATCTTTGGGGTGATTTATTTTGCTAGAATTTTTCTGAGCGACCTTTGGTTGGACCAATCAACTCACCACCGGACAGAATTGATGCCAGTCTGCGGAGCATTCACTCTGACTCTACCAAAAGGTTGGTTTCTCAACCTGGCCAGCACTTGCAGTTGTTGCTGATCATTTTACCTGATGCATCTGGTTATTATGGTGAGTTGGAACCGCTATTTGCTTGCTACTCCACTTTTCACATATAATGTCCTGTTTTCTGCAAGTTCTGTTGTCAACGACGTACAAAGTTAAGGACCTTTGTTAACATAACAGGAAGGATTAAGAAAATTTGTGAAACCGAGTTGGGAATAGTTTCACAATGTTGTCAGCCATCAAAAGCGGCAAAGAATAGCCCTCAGTACCATGAGAATGTTGCCTTGAAGATAAATGTTAAGGTTACCCTTTGTTTGTTAGACTTTCTAGTTTAACATTTGTAGTTTTCCAATTCTTTATTTCTAACAATTTATTGTGTGGGGTTAGGTTGGTGGCAGAAACACAGTGCTTCAAGATTTTGTGACAAGAAAATGGCCTATTATCACTGAGAGACCAGTCATTGTTTTTGGAGCGGATGTTACACATCCTCAGCCAGGGGAAGATCGAACACCTTCAATTGCTGCTGTAGGGTTCTTTGTTCGTATGTGGAGATTTGTTACATGTAACTCTTGATTGTTGATCTTAAAGCATCCTTTTTTGTAGGTGGTTGCCTCAATGGACTGGCCAGAGGTCACAAAATATAGATGTCTACTATCTGCACAGGAACACCGTGCAGAAATAATCACTGATCTTTATACTTCTACAATGGATCCAAAAGGAAATGTTGTTCATGGTGGCATGATTCGGCAAGTTTTCACAAATATAATTTTATTTTCATTGTTATAGTTATCTACTTTCATATAAGCTATCTTAAGCATGTTTTTCTTTATTGTCTTCAGGGATCATTTTATTGCATTCCGGAGGGCCACAAACATGAAACCTGATCGACTTATATTCTACAGGTACTAATTGTATCTTTCTTATTGTCTGCTTTTATTTATTTTAATATGGTTGGTCTTGCAGAGATGGCGTAAGTGAGGGTCAATTCAACTCTGTGCTTTTACATGAAGTGGATGCCATCCGGAAGGTTTTAATATTTTTAGTTCTGTTTTGGTTACTATGTATTAGTTAAACTCTTCATATAATCATATCTTTAAGTATGAGTTTATGCCACTGCAGGCTTGCAATTCTTTGGAGGCCAATTATCTTCCTAGAATCACGTTTATTGTTGTTCAAAAGAGACATCATACTCGTTTGTTCCCTTCCAGTGGAAGATCTGATAAAAGTGGAAATGTCTTACCTGGTAAATAGTTGTCTGAATTTTAATAATTTATTATATTGCGTCAATTTGTATTTTAAATATTATTTTTCTACCAGGCACTGTTGTGGACACAAAGATATGCCATCCGAATGAGTTTGATTTTTATCTCTGTAGTCATGCTGGGATAAAGGTAAATCATATTTGTCTGTCACCGAGTCATTGTAATTTATTCATCATGACAAATGCAATTCTTCTCTTGTTGCAGGGCACTAGTCGGCCCAGTCATTATCATGTTTTATTTGATGAAAATGGGTTTACAGCTGATGCGTTGCAAGTTCTCACAAACAATTTGTGTTACACGTACGTTTGGATTTTACATCATTTCATAACAGATTCTCAAATTTTTCTAAATTCGATCAAAATAAGTTATTTGCTTTTTGTAGGTATGCGAGATGCACTCGATCTGTATCTGTTGGTTAGTATTGCTTGTATAGTTTGTACAATATTTTAAAGTTGTGTTTGTCTCTAACGAGTAATAACTCTTTAACTTATGTCATGATGGCAGTTCCACCAGCTTATTATGCCCATTTGGCCGCATTTCGAGCTAGATATTATGTTGAAGAAGCTTCTGACGCCGGCTCCACTTCTGGGTCAGGTGCTAATGTTAGGGACAGAGATACTGTGGTGCCAAGACTTCCCAGGGTTCTTGACAGTGTTAGCAGCGTCATGTTCTACTGCTAAGACCTCAAATGATTTTTATTAGTGTCAACAATGTTATGTTCTACCGGTAGAAGTATCTGTTTAAGTGGTTGCTGACATTTTGGTGACGGGTTTTGGGGTGTATGTACTTAAGAAGTCTGCGTGCTGCTGCGTTTTTGCTTTGACAGTTGATCAGTTTTGTGTTCGTGAAGTCTGGAAACGTGGACCTGCACAATATTTTCATCTTATATATATTTCACAGCATGAATTGCGGTCTTCTTTTAATTTTTCTCGGTTTTCTTCACTTTTTTAAAATCTAGTTATAGTTTTTATCTATCTATTGAGTGGTTTAGCCCCCTTTTTTTCTTTATGAAAGCCAGTGTTTTACTAAATAATATGGAATTGGTACCGGTTAATGTTGTGCATTTTACTACTACGATATTCATTGGATTAAGATATTAAAGTCTATTACCCGACTCTTGTTTTCTGTCATTGCTCAATAGTTTTTTCAAAATGTGAACGGTGAAAGGCCGAAGCACTGGACATGCGCAGTGTTATTATTCTTTTGGGCAATTTGCTGGAATGAAGTTGGACAAGTATAACTATTATTGTCAATAGGACGTCACTCTGCAACTTTCTGTCAAGATACGTGTTTGATGTCGACGATAATCAATCGAAAAATTGAGGCACAAAAATAGTGTGTATAAAGTGCTACATCAAACATAACCGGCGAGATCTAATTGGATCTTCTTGATCATCGTCTCATGGTTATTTTCGGAAAGTACGTATTTTGAAATTACCATAAATAAGTTGCTCAACAGGTTACTCATTATTTAGTCTTCAAACACCCTTATAAAATTGAATGGTTTTAGAAAAAAACAAAAATAATAAAATTTCTTGATTGGATTTTCTCAAGTAAACGATTTGACTAAAAACATCTTTTAAAAAAAACTTATTTTTAAGTTAAATTTCCAAACAAAAAAGAATCCTAAAAACATGTTGCATTTAAGGTGGACCTCACGTCCTCACTCACCTTCTCGTTCTGATAGTAATATCCGAATACCCGTTTAACTCCCTCAAACTTATTTTCTCAGCAATAGTAAATTAGACTAATTAGTTATTAGCAGAAAAAACCTTGCTTGCAGTGGGCGGGATTTGGTGAGAGATGGCAGACGAAGAAGCTTCTCCTTCTCCCTCTCACAGGAGAGATTCCATCAAATCTTCAGGTTTTTCCCCACTCCCACTCGGTCGATTCCAGTACTTATCTTCGTTTCTGGTATCCATGTCGATTTGACTTTGCTCTTCCTGGATTTCGCAATCCGTTCGTTATTCGTCAATTTTAGGGTTTCTTCTTTTGGAATTTTGATTTTGAGGATTTTTTTGATTTTTCGCTCCAGTCGATCAAGAAGAGGAATGGGATGTTATGGGCAAATTATAATATGTCGTAGAAAGTTAGATTAAACGGGTTTTTTTATTAGTGGTTAAATAGACTAGGTATGGTCATTAATAAGGTAGGTTAGCTAGAACTTAGCATCTATTAGTTAGAGTTTGTAGTGTAAATGTAAATCAATTGTTTTCGAGCATAAAAAGTACACCAAATGACTTGTCAAAAGAAAAAGGTATGCCTATAGTGGTAGAAATTGTAATATTTTAATTCAGATATCATTTTAATTCAAATTTTAGGTGTATGCGCATCAAATAATTCAATGAAAATCGGGTATGTTTGCTCTTGGACTGCAACATAGTCACGGGTTTCTTTGAAGTGGTTGTGGTTAACAGAACTGCTGAGGTGCTAGTGGACTTCTGGTTAATATTTAGTGAAATTATTTTGTTATATATTGAAACTTTCTCCGGAAGTCAATGCTTTTGCTACCACTGATAACTAGCATTAGTATATTAAACCCAGCAAGACTTTTTATCTCACATAGTTATAACATGTTTTCTTCTTTTCGTGGTTTCAGTTCATAATGTTGCAGCACATCGAAGACGACAACATGCAATTGCGATCGGAAAAGAACGGAGAGAAGCACTTATGCGCACAAAACGTTTGTGTAGAGGTGGCATTGATGATGAGGAGCCTTCTCTAGAAGGAGATATGATCATTGATGAAGAACAAACGGCTTTGAATGATCAAACTTCACGTGCCGTTGATGATTTAAAAAATGCTCTTTCATATGTGTATGTTTTCATTTATGGGCATCACCTACAATAGTTTCTGATCATTTTTAAACAGAATGCTCCATTTTCCAATGGCTCTTTTTTCAGTTTATAACATATATTATTGAGTTCCTAAGGATTGCCCTATCAAAAATTCAAAATGTGGTAATTTCTCTTAGCTTTACCACCCACCATAGTTTCTGGTTATTGTTCATGGTGCTTCTTCGTTTACTTTACCACACACCTGTTCGTAGTTGCAATTCACCTAATTGTTCTTGGTGATCATGCCCATGGTGTCTGTAAAAGTTGCATTCTTTTGCTCTGTTTATGTTGTGGGTAGGTTTATTACCATATTAACCATCTAGTGAATGTGAATATTATTGAAGTTGTATGTGAATTTTATTGAAGTAGAAACCGTCAAACCGATATATATGTTCATCTAGGTCTGGAGTTATATTAAATGCATTAGTTATGTGTTCAGAGAGTTACCCTTCAACTCAGTTTATTCCTGATTTATCTTAACCTTATGGTAACATTAATTTCAGGGGCAAAGGCTCTGCACAGAAAAATGTAGATGCTCTTCGGACCTTGAGGCGTTTATTGTCAAAGACTGATGTACCTCCAGTTGAAGTTGCCATTAATGCAGGAGCTGTTCCGCTTCTTGTCCAGTCTCTTTCATTTGGTTTACCTGATGAACAGGTTGGATTTATTCATGTCGTGATTACAAAAATATATTTCACTTCTATAGTTCAAAAAACGACTTTAGAAAGTATCAGATGTGCTGGTCAAACTATTACCTTTCTTTACCTGTATGATTTTGGTTTCTGTAGTTCACTGAAGTACACTTGCTTTGAATCTTTCGGCATATGTATTTACCTACTTCTGTGTCTTTACCTTCTATGTCTTTACCTTTTTCCCCATGAAATTTTGTCTATCTTTATCAAGAGAAATGCAGTTCCTAATCCCCCACCATTTATGTGTTATTGATCTACAGTTGCTTGAGGCTGCATGGTGTCTTACTAATATTGCAGCTGGAGAACCTGAGCAAACAAAAGCAATATTGCCTGCACTTCCTCTGCTTGTTGCTCACCTAGGAGGTTGTATTTATTTGTATGACTGCGTTCCATTGCAATTTAGTTTAATTCAAATAACAACGTTACAGGTCAGTTTTAAATTTTAATATTAGTGGTAAGTCAAACCTTCAAGTCCATTATTTCCTACCGAAGATTGATTTAACAAATATTTTTTCACGATGGAGCTTCAAAGACTTTCTTAAAAAGCTTGGGCAGGAAAATACCATCCTTCAACAAAAAAATCAAAGTGGCCATAGCATGCACATAAGAAATTAACGAAAACCACTGGATTATTTGCCTTCTTTGCATGAAATCTAGTTTTTTCCTACAAACTATCCATCATGTTCTACCAAAATTATCTGACTTTTAAAGATTCGCCAATTTTCAGAGGACTAAGGATCTTAGCTTCCCAACACCTTGCCTCTCTAATCGTTGCATTTATTTGATGGCTGCTTAGCTTTAATTTGTAAATGTGTAGAGAAGAGTTCTGCAGCTGTAGCTGAGCAGTGTGCCTGGGCATTGGGAAATGTGGCTGGTGAAGGGGAGGAGCTAAGAAACATTTTACTGTCTCAAGGAGCCTTGTCACCACTTGCATGGATGATGTTGTCTGATAAAGGTTCTACAGCAAGAACATCTGCTTGGGCTTTGTCAAATATAATCAAGGTCACAATTTCTATCCTATAGAATTAAAGAGGCATTTATCTACTTATACACATTTGAACCAATAAGACTGCACTTGTGGTGCGTTTCTTTCATCATTCATTCATTTCAACCTTCAATCCTTTCACTCTATGGTCAAGCTCAAGAGCTGCAGCACATTAACGGTTATCTTATTTTTGGTCGAATTAGTTTAGCCATATCAAGTGATGCATGATTAACAAAAAATCATTTTCTTGATACGTGATCACCTTCCATGTCATATGTAAATCATATATTAATTTGTTTTTCTTTATTCTTTGGGGCCGTGAATAACAAAGTTCTTAATTCTTTATTTGGTTTTTCACTTAGGAAGTTGAATCGTCTTTCCCTAAGGGGATCATCAATTATATTGCCACCCTTGTTCCTAGCCTTTGACATGGAAAGGGATATAATTTTTAGAGGTATAAATAGCATCTAGAAGCAATTCAATCCACTGACAATCTATGACCACCATTAAACATTGCACATGACAAGATAATCCTTGTTACAAGCAGAACTTAGTGGATATGGTAATTATATAAGAAGTAAGAATGCACTGCCACCAGCACCTACTCTGTTGGAGAAGGATGCGATACACCAACTGTGCAACACTATTATGCTCACGGCCCACAATAGTTGTCCTTATCCTTCTTTGGATTAGTTTTTTATGTTTTTTGGTGTCTATATTATGGTTCCTTACCCTCTAGACATGCTACCTGAAATAAGATATGGCATGTAAATGTGTCTAGGTGTAGTATCATGCAAATAAGGTAAAATTTATCCTCAATAAAATTTCATGTACGACCTCCCACATGGATAAAACCGTGTCTTTGCTGTTGCTATGATGGCGTGGACTGTGATATGGGCCTTTCCTTCCTCAAAAGGTTGGGTTAGGTATTGTCCAGTTGCATTTAATGGTTTTGATGTAAAAAGTACACGTTGAAGTTGGAAAACCTATTTGGAACCTGTAAAGTAATATGATTTATCTTTTGTATAAATTATTTTATTTTTGCAGGGACCTGATCCCAAAGCTGCAACAGAGCTTATAAAGATGAAAGGCGTGCTAGAAGCAATTATCCGGCACTTGAGGAAAGCGTATGTTTTTGCTTCTGTATACAAAAAGCTCTAATACTTAGAAATTTGGCTTCGGATGTCAGTGAATTCCAGTTATGATTTATTTTCATTTATGATTAGGCCTGACAATTTGACACGAAATACGAAAACACCACGAAAAAATCGTGTTTGAGTCAAGAGTTTCGTGTCGTGTTCGTGTACCATATATCAGACACAAAAGGTTTTCGTGTTTCACATTTGGGTACCTGATAATACCCGTGCGTACACGATATATTAGTTGGGACCACAGATTTGTACAATATTGTACGGTGGCATAATGGTTAGATAGGATTCGGCCGTGGGAATGGTCACAAGTTCAAAACCTGATTGGGGACGGGTTTTTTTTAAAGAAATTTAAAATTGAAAAATGGAAGATGACCGGTTCGAACCCACACCTACAAGAATTTGGGACTTAGCAGACACTGCCAACCATGGGAATAAAGCTCGATATTGTTTATATTTGGGTGTCATATCTTATATTCATTTCTAGAGAAATTGTTGGGTGCCCACAAACTATTAGTCATTTAGTCCCACATGGAGTATGCCAGCTTCTCTTGGAGGCACCAATGCTTTTTCTAGATAGAATTTGAAACTCTATCTTGAAATTTGATTGATTAACAAAAAATAGAATATTTTTTTGTGTCAATTCGTCTTTATACGAAATTAAAGGAATCGTGTTTGTGTTATCTTATTTGGTACACGAAATTATTCCGTGTCGTGTTTGTGTATATGCATTTTGGCTAAACAACACGACACGATTGCCAAGTCTATTTATGATGGTTTAATTAGATTCAACTTTTATGTGCTTGTGCCTTGTGGTCGGCTAATGAGTTGATAATGACATTGTTTTTGGGCTTCATTAATGATACATTGTTTGGATGGCTTAGATGCATGAAACATTTAAGCAAGGAAAATCATTGCCCTTATCTTTGTTGATAAGGTTGCCAAATAAAAGGCCATGGATTTGTAACTTTACTAGAATCTTATATCTCTTTTTTATTATGAGCACCTAGTGCTTGATGCTACACCTACAATATTGTATCCTTGGTGCTTATTGCTTAACATGTTTGTTTCTATTCTATAGTTGAGAGGGTTATTGATGGTTGAAGTTGATCTCAGGGACGAGGAGTTGGCAACAGAAGTGGCATGGGTGGTAGTGTACTTATCTTCTTTATCACAGAGTGCTACTACCATACTTTTGAAAAGTGACATTGTTCTACTTCTTGTGGAGAGGCTGCAAAAGTCGGAAAGCATTCAATTGCTAATTCCGGTAACAACTACAGCATAGTCATGATATTTTCAGATTCCTGTTGATCATATTTTCAGTAGCATTGTAGTATACAAGGTTGTCGGTTGCCCTTTCCATCAAAATTTAGTGTATGCTTGATGAATTTGTGCAGTCCACATCTAGGTCCGCATATATGATCTTTCTCTCAAATCCTTACATGTCATGAAGATAGACCACTTTATCTCCTCAGTATGTAAGTATATAACTCGTGAGATGTGGCATGTTGACTGTATTTTTGCCATTTTATATCTAAATGCATACCTCTGGTTTTCCAAATATCGTCACACTGCTATGATTAGATTATTCGTAATCATACATACAAAATTCTTGATATTTCCTCCACTATAATGGAGTAAAGGATTTGGTTCCAAAGGTGACATTTATTTGTTGGTGTACATCAGAAAATCAGAAACCAACATGATGCTTATATATATTCTTAATCAGTAACAGCTTGCTTGTTTTTCTGGCTCGATGTTGACAGTTTCTTGTTGCATTGTTATAGAGATGAATTATCAAGGGTTTTTCCCCACATGCGGTCACAATGTGGTTTCTACACATCTTATCTTAAAATTTAACACTGCTGCTTTGAACACTTTTTGTGGTATTTGATGAATCCTTGTATATTTCTTCAAATCAAGCTGTGTTAGGTCCTTATTATTGACACTAACGAAGCATCATCATCGACTTAAAATATGTTTCTGTTGCCTGTCCTTGTTATACTTGTGCAGATTCTCCGGAGCTTGGGGAACCTTGTTGCTGGTTACAATTACACTATGAGCACTGTTCTTGTTGCAGGGAAAGAAATAATGAGTAGGAAGTTTGGGTATCTTGTTTGTTTTACTCACAAGCCATATTTTATCGATTTCATGTGGCTTTACAATTGATCAAAATTTGCAGACAATGTTATATCTGTGCTTTTAAAATGCATGCAGACAGATCACCGGGTCTTGAAAAAGGTAGGATTTTTCCTCCGCTGATTGCAAATTGTTCAGTTGCCCTTTCTTAAAGGTTTATTAACACATGTAGGAGGCAGCCTGGGTTCTATCGAACATAGCTGCAGGTTCTGTTGAACACAAACAATTGATACATTCTTCAGGGGCCACATCAGTTTTATTGCATCTTCTGTTAACTGCGACTTTTGATGTGAGGAAAGAAGCTGCATATGCTTTGGGAAATATCTGTGTTGCTCCAGCAAAAGGTCATGAACAACCAAATATCATTTCGGATCACTTGGTTTCAATAGTTGAGCAAGGATGCCTGCCGGGGTTCGTAAATCTGGTGCGGTCTGTTGATATGGAAGCTGCAAAGCTTGGTCTCCAGTTTTTGGAACTGGTAAGCAATCCATTTCCGTTTCAATAATTTGAAGTGTCATGTAATTGCAACATTTAAGCTGAAAATAGAGGACTCCGGCAGCACTTGACACATAAGCTTAATAGTTAATATCTTTTAGAAAGGACATGAAAATAACATTTAGTGTGAATCAGTGGGAACTAAATATGTCACATATTTTCTTGGAATAACATGCAATATTAAATCTATACAACAAATGGAGCTCTTTAGTCTTCACAGCCGGTTTAGCTGACGCAATAATGTAATATATTTTGCCAAACATTAAATGCAAATTGGCTGTCATCAAGGAAATGTTTGGCTTGTTTTTACTTGATTTTCTTCGGTTGGAGCATTTGAGGTCGGAACCCTGTTTTGCTAGTTCTCACTTTTATTATATTCTTTGTGCATTCAGCTTGTCATCTGGTCTAAATTTGTTATCATGATCTTAACAGGTCCTAAGGGGAATGCCAGATGGGCAAGGGCCGAAATTAGTTGAGAAGGAAGATGGGATAGATGCCATGGAAAGGTTCCAGTTTCATGAGAACGAATGCATGAGGAACATGGCAAATACTCTGGTGGATAAGTACTTTGGTGAGGACTACGGCCTAGAAGATTAGCAGCAAGAGGATTGCATAAATGACCTCTCAAATTCTTATATATTTTTCTTCTATTAGATTGCATTTTCTTCCATCAATTTGCTGTGATTAACAATCTAGTTGTTCAGTTGTGTGTTGTAATAGATTAGTCTGTTTGCGCTTGTAACCTGTAGATAAACATTGAGAGGGCGTTCTACGTGGGTTGTACCGTATGGATTGACAGGACGTGTTTCTCAATGATAAATTTGTTAAGCTTGCAATATGATGATCAAAACTAACAATCTAAAATAATCATCCGATTTTTTATTATAAAGCTTCCTGTGCAATATGAGATGATTGCTATGTACAGTGAACAGATTTAATCCTCATGACTGCCATCTCCTGTCCCTTCAGTCTTCTTCTTGGTCTCTTTCAACAAGTAGTGCGCCGTGGTGACGAATATAAGGCGCATATGAGAAAAATACCACTTTTGATAAGTTCTCTCCGAGACAAATAATCAATTATGCACGACCAAACTGTTTGATTTGTTCAATTGGCGAAACCACATTCACTTGAGAGTTCGGATGCAAAACAAAATGAGACAAAAGCTAGACCAAACGCGTGCTGATTCTGGAAAATAATCTTAAATTAGACTCATGGATGCAAGCCAATTAGAAAATACAGATTTGATACATTTCACTCTCTACATGACCACATTTCAACAGGCTCAAGCCTCAGCATGATTCTTAAAAAGTTCAGACCAGGATCACAATCAAATGATCCCATCCTTTCCTTTAGGATGTTCATTTTCTACTCCCCAGGGGCTGAGACTCCTTGCTTCAGCTTTTCCTTCTTCATCTTCTTTTTCGAAATCGGTTTCTTCTTCTTTGGTGGAAGGGTCCTCTGGGCGTAGACGTAGAGAACGTAGTTTCCGACAAAGAAAAGCAACAAGAATCCGACCACCACAATTAGGACGATCACAGCTGGGTTTAGGCCTTGTCCACCTTCCTCTACGACGGTGTTCCCCTGGTTCATTGAATGGGGCCGTAACAGAATAGGCCGAATATACAAATAAGTCGTTAACAAGTTTAAGTGGTTCATGACATTTTTCAGCATCTAAAAAACAAAAGGAAATAGCAGCTGCACGTAAGATATAATAGAGGAAAACATTCATGCAAATTAATGATTAAAAATGATTGGGAACTTTGAATTAGTCAGGTGTTACATCTCAAATACTTGCAAGCAAATCCAAGAACTAAGGGTGGAAAGTAACTCACTCTGCTCAATTTGCACACACCAGTAACAAACAACCAATCCTAGTAAGAAATACAAAAACACATTCCTACATTAACTTTTGCAACACTTTTTCGGTAGTTCAAGCACTTGCAAGTTGAAGCTTCACTTAATTTAATTATTAACACAAACCACAAAAATTAAAATGTGCCTTCTTTTCTGACTGCACCTTTAATACATGATCCACATCCATATAACTTGGTATCTACTAGAACTTCCAGTTATTAAAAGAGAATCTTTTCAAGCATTCGTATGTAATCCCCCAAAATATATCTAGTCTTTGCGAAGCGTATCCTCCTAAAGGGTGTAAAATTATGAAATCAACATTCTCTCAATTATTTTGTTAACGTATCTACAACTTACGATTACTTGAAGTTCATAACAATAACAATGGTCACAAAAACCTACCTCATTCCCATATAATTGCCAGCCGCCAGGCGTGAGTTCATGATCACGAATCAAATACCAAGATTCCCTTACCAACTTCCTTTAAGCTCAAATATCTAATTTGATGCATGACAGGACATTCATAGACTCATAACCAGACTGGAGAGAATTGAATTCATTAAAGGAAGGACAATCACAAAGGAGTCAACAATTGAAAGCTTCCACTTGGTCAATTCACAAGCTGAAATGGAGAAAGTGAAGCTCAATACAGGAAGGACAGTCACAAGGGAGAAATCAAATTAATACCAGCAGAATTCTGTATGAGGCATGAGACTAGAATGTTAAGGAATTGTAACTCAAATTCTTTGATAATTCAGCATTTTCCTATTAAGATAGGTTTTCGGCCGAGTTATAAGAGAATTTGGGTAGTGAGCCTAACTTTTCCTTGCACAATGCAATGTTTTTTTGTTAAAGCATAAATAACCATGTCTGGACTATCCCTGGTCGTCATGTTTTCTCTCTTTGTCACGTCACATCACCCCACCCCTAAAATTTTCTTAACTGTGCATTGAAACCCTCCAAACACTCTACATTCTCTTCATTTTACGTCATTTGGAGATCAATCTTGGGTAAAATATATAAAAAATTAAAACAAATAAAAATATATTTTTAGGATTTATTTTTTAAAATATAACTTTAAAATGAATATTTTAACATTTTTAACAAATAACAAAAAAAATTAAAAATCAGCCAATGGGGGAGAGAACGTGCCCCACCCATCGGGTGCCCAGGCGTGAAATTGGATCGCCCACCACCCGATTTCACGCCCGGGTGCTCGAGTTTTGCCCACCGTTAACTATACTCTTAGGGTCACTAAAGCCCATATGAGGGCCACATTTTGCTTACTGGGCTGGGCACTTTTGTAAATGTCTATAACTCTTTGTAAACTAATATTTTTATTAAGAAATAAAATGCATGAGTGGGGATGGGCAGGGGAGGTGATCGGTGAGGCACAAGATGCCAACGAAACCAATTATTTTCCTGAAGTCTCTCTTCTAACAAATGTTCACGCACCGCCTAGGCGACCAGGTGCGTCCCGTCGCCTAGGCGATTGTGTGACCGCCCAGCTCTGGGCGGTCATTTTTTAATATATTTTAATCAATTAAATTTGATAAAATAATTTAAAAAAAGAAAAAAAATGGGAAAAATAGGAAAAAATGTACAAATATTATCAAAAAATACCATACATGTTTAGGCTTCAAAAAGACACCGAGTTCCTCAATCAAGCTGTCAATAGGCACCCTCTCTACCCACCTAAACACTTAGGTATACAATTTATTGTTTAGTAGTACAATTACAAAAGTAGTTAACTTTCCACCTAAAAGAGAAGTTAGAAAGAGTGCACTTGATTTTGGCGGTTGAAGAATGAAGAATCGGACCGAAGACTTTACTTTCCAACTTCAAAACTAAGCACCAGACCGGAGACTTAATCGTGAAAACTTGAAGATTAAGAAACTAGAAGATTAGAATAGAATGATGAAGAAGAAGAGAAGGAGAGATGTGTGAAAAATAAAGAAGTTTGGAGGGTTTATATAGGATTTGGGGTATTGGCAATATGACAATATTGTAATTTTAAAAAAATAAAAAAATAAAAAAGAGTCTCCAACGGCTATCGCCTAGGTGGCCGCCTAGGCTAGGAGACCGCATATTTCGCCCAGCTTTGCTGGGCAAAAGGCGGTGGTCGCCCAGGTGACCACCGCGAATGGCGATCGCCTACCTGAACGTTGGTTCTAATGCAACTTTATTATTAAAAAAATAAAAAAGTTCCTTTAAGCTAGAAAACAACATTATGTTACATAACGCATGTGGTTTGTAACTCTCATAACGTCACAACTCTTCACACCATTCCTGAAATTACAGTCCTACAAATCTATTGACCACTCAAGTAAACCTACAACGACGATAACAGTTATGTCCCCAACTCTTGTTTAGGGTGCTAATGATGTTTAGTGAGGAAGTTTGCATGGGGAAGTGGTGGTGCACAATGATGTGCGTGGGGAAGGAGGATGATAGGATGAGTAGGGTGATAGTGGGGATGTTGTGTTGGTTAAGAAGGATTTCCTCCTTCATTCTTGCACCTAACTCATCTCTCTCACTCTCCTTTCCTTTCCTTTTCTGGCTACCAGAGGGTGTGGCGGCACCGACGAGTGGAGTCGAGAGCGGTGTTGCAGAGGCGCGGACGTGAGGTGCGTTGGAGCGGGGGTTGCTGTCGGACGTCGACGTTGAGCGGATCTTTGGCGCGTTCCATCTTTCTCTTGAGGTATGCCAGTTCTTTAATTGTTGGTGTTGCTCACTCACGTTAAGGTGATGTTGTGGTCGGTCACGGGAGGTCGGCGACGTGAAACAACGTAAAATCCTTGGCAGACGAGGGGTTGCTGTCGACCAACGGTCGACCAGTTTTACTGTTTTGCCCAAATTTAACCAACACCGGTTGAACGATGTCATGTGGCGGTCGACCGGTTGCATGTGTGTTGGTGGGTTGGAGGCTTTCTGTTGCCGTTCCTAGCTTTTGGTTCGACCGAAACTTAAGTGTACTTGATCTTTATACATGTTGTTCGACCGATTTTGATATATTGTTCGGCTGTTATATGACTTAGACTATTAGGATGACCCTGGTAGTTTTCGGTCGATTGTGACCCTTGAGTCGGTCGACCGAATAGACCTTTATGATTTTACCAACTCCGGATTTTGACATCGTATTCGGTCGACCAGTTTTAGATTATTGTCCGACCGTTTGGACTTAAGTGATGCGCAGAAGAGTTCGACCGTTGCAGACTTTCGGTCGACCGAAACTATTGGGAACGGTCGACTGGTTAGGTTTTTTCGGTCGATCGTTGTGCGCAGAACTGAATTCCTGGTCCTTATGTTGTGTCAACTCTGTCCACGGAAACCTGTGTCCTCGATTAGAGCGTGAGCCGGGAGGTGACGGCAGGTACGTGCTCGTGTCTGCCTAGGGATCTTCGTGTGGAAGAGTGTGGACACTTGGGTCGTACCACCTCTGTTGATGGACAGAGTGGTGTGACGTGTTGTTGCTTGACTCTCTATAGAGTAACAAACCTGAGGTATCGCGTATCCCAATGCATGTTGATGCATGACTCGTGGAGCATGATGACCCTGCAGGCTACGGTCTGGACTCGCCTGATGTTGTGTCAGACGTATGTTGTACCGCCGAGGTTTTACCGGCGATGATAGTGTCGACGATGTTCCGGCTTGTGGTTGTGTCGTCCGATGTTGTGTCGGACGTATGTTGTGTTGGCTTTTTGGCCTTAATCTTAGGCTTTGTCGGACGTATGTTGTGTTGCCTTTTTGGCCTTAATCTTGTGTCGGACGTATGTTGTGTTGGCCTTGACGAGTTTGACGGTTGTAAAGGCGTTCTCTCCCGGCCCGGAACGGGGAGTAGTTAGTGAAGTCGTAGGCGGAGCTCGGTGATCCGAGCGGAGCTTGCAAGAGAGGATTAGGACCCGGGTGGGGTGCCGAACCTCTATAAAAATCCCCCGACTTCTTGTGGTTTGCATTACTTTCTTTTACTTGCTTGTTTTAGTTTAAATTCCGCTGCATTTACTTGATTGTCTAAACAAGTAGGTAATTAGGTGATTAGCCTTAATTGTGGACCCATAAACCCACACGATCCTAGATTTGGTATCAGAGCCTTGTTAGCTAAATTCTCATACTTAATCGTATTTTTTAGCATGACTTCTACATCATCTAATCACATTGAAGGATTATGCACCACTAGACCTCCTTTATTTAATGGGTCAAATTATGAATATTGGAAGAATAGGATGAAGATTTTCTTAATTTCTAATGACCTTAAGTATTGGATGTTTCTCCAAAATCCATACACACCCCCTAAAGAAGATGAATTAGATTCACTTACAAGACCGAAAATGAAAGAAATCGAAATGAATTCGAAAATTATGAACATCTTGTATTGTGGCCTTAATGAGGGTGAATATAATAGGATTAGGGGATGTCAAAGTGCACATGAGATATGACATAGACTTCAAATGCATCATGAGGGGGATAGCAAAACTAAGGAAACCCGCATTAGTCTCCTCATGCATAAATATGAGATTTTTTCTATGCAAATCGGTGAAAACATAAGCGAAATGAACACTCGCTTCACCGATATCACTAACTCTCTTTTGGTTCTTGAAAGAAAAATCAATGAAGGAGAGATGACAAGAAAGTTCCTCCGGTCACTTAGCATCGATTGGGAAGATAAAGTCGTCGCAATTGAAGAGGCGCATGATCTCTCAAAATTAAAGATTGAGGAGCTCATTGGAAACTTGATGGCTTATGAACTTCAAATCAATCATCGGAAGGAGAAGGAAGCCACCAAGAAGAAATCCACCTTGGCATTACATGCAAATTTAGATGAACCAAGGAGGAGTGTAGAAGATGAGGACATAGAAGTCCTAGCCAAAGACTTCTTCAAATACCTCAAGAGGGATAAGGGAGAAAAGAATGAAAGAAGAGGTAGAAAAAGTGAGAAAAGAGAAAAAGAAAAAGAGAGGGAGGAGAGTGAAAATGAGAGAAGAGAAGGGGAGAAGAAAACGGAGAGAAGGGAGAGGAGAAAAGAAAAGGAGAAGAGCAAGAGAAGAGAAAGGAAGGAGGAAGCACACAAGGCTACATGAGATGATTCTTTATCACCATCATCATCGTCTTCTTCCTTGCAAAGTAGAAGAGAAGTGACTCACTCATGCTTCATGGCTATTGAAGATCAAAGTGAGGTAGATTCTAACTCTTGTTCTAGTAATTCATGCTCAACTAAGTCTTATTATAGTGATAGCTCAAACTCTAGTGCAAATAATGAAAATTATACACATGATGAGCTTCAAAATGCATTCCATGACTTAGTTAAACAATATGAGATCATTTGTGATAAAAACAAGAATGCTAGAAAGTTAATCAAAGATCTCCAAAGCCAAATTAAAACATGCATTAATGAGAAAAATGAGGTGGTTGCTAAACTAGAAAATTATGCATCAAATTTTGATAAATTAAAAGCAACACCTATAGATTGTGAACAATTAGATCTTCAAGCTTGCAATGTGCAATTAAGAAAAGATCTAGAAAAATTCACACATGGAACTAAGATGCTTAACATGCTATTAGGTAGTCAAAGACAATCTTTGCAAAAACATGGTTTAGGATACAATGCAAAATTGAAAAACCATGTATCTCACACTACTCTAAATGGAAAGCACTTAGTTGTAAACCATAGTTCCTCAAGTGTGTGGGCTCCCAAAACCAAAATGGTTTGGGTTCCCAAAGCTAACATTCAAGGACCCAAAGTTGTTTGGGTACCTAAATCTACTCTTGTAGGAGCTTGAGGAGGTGATTGGTGGTGACCGGGTGAGCTAAAGAGTCAAATTCAAATCCGGTTGCATCACCAAATGAGATTGGAGCTAAATTCGAATTCAACATTGGTATAAAATTTCTATCTATACAATTCATGTTAAATTAGCTCTAATCTAGCTTCATATGCTTAATTGACATATCATATAGTTTCAATTCATTGAAAATCATTCACCCAATTCATTGCAAATAATATATCACATCCATTGATTTTAAATGTCAAATTTTAAATGGATGTTAGAATAAGGCTTAAGTTGAAACTTAAATGAACTTAACTTGAATCATACTCATTGTTTCCATTTAGCCTTATTGATAGGGGGAGCTTAAATGATATATCTTTTATTAGAGTAATGAAGTGCTGAATTTAGGGGGAGCAACTTCATTACGATGACATCTTTAACTTATATAATTATCAATATTTTTGATGGATGTCAAAGGGGGAGAGATAATTAAGGAGGTTACTTGAAAAACTTGATAAAATTGAACAAAAACTATGCACATCCATAGGAGGGAGCATCTATATGCATAGTTTACATATACAATTTTCAAGTATTAAGATATCGGTTGCCATCATCAAAAAAAGGGAGATTGTTGGCTTTTTTGCCTTAATCTTATGTTTTGATGATTTAATCAACCGAATTTTAATTAGAGTAGCACACACTATGCATTGCATATATATTGTATTGTGCTAACCTCTACAGGTGATCAAGACTCAAGAAAGATGGAAATGAAGTCAAGACATGTAATTAAAGCTAAATCGAAGACATGTAATCTTGATTTCTTTTGAGTCTTAGGAACAAAGTGTAATTGAGCATACTTGAGCTAAAATCAACTTAATCACACACTAGGTTCCTTATAGAAGTCACAAACGAAATTTCACATAATTTGGACTTCAATAAATTACCCAAACTTAGACCGGAAAACACCAAACCTGAACTGCAAAAGTCTGCCCACATTCGGTCGACCGCAACATGCCGTTCGGTCGACCGAATGATCAAATCTCTTGTTTGTGTTTTCACTGCCCTTTTTCGGTCGACCGTGTTTTACCTTTCAGTCGACCGTCAGATCATATTTTCTCGACCGTTACTTTTGTCGTATATACCCAACGGTCGTATTCGTATTAAACCAAAAATACCCCAAATGTATTTCATGTATCGGTCGACCGAGGACCACAATCGGTCGACCGTTTGTCTATCTCTTGACAAACCCAAAGTGTCTGTCCATAATCGGTCGACCGCCAAACCTGTTTCGGTCGTCCGTTCACACATTTGTTTGTCACCCCCAAAGTGTCTGGTCGAAATCGGTCGAACGAACCATTTCTTGTGTTTGACCGATGACTTAAGTTTTCTTAAGTCGTAGAGTTGGGCGGCCGACCGTTGCTTAACCGGTCGACCGAATCTTGTGCAAAACTGCCAAACGATCGACCGTTCATCCCGATTCGGTCGACCGATTACATCCAGAATTGGGTCCTGTCTTTTCTGTTTTGTGTAATCACACTTCAACTCATACCCAATCAATCCCAACGGCTCTATTCTCTCTAATGCCTATATAAGGAGTTGTAAAACACATTTTAACACAACTCTCACACTATTAACTTGTCTCAAACATTAGAGAGAATCTCAAACACTCAAAGCTACAAACATTCCACACTTAGTGATCATTTCTTCATCCTACTCAAGTGTGCTCAAAGTTTAGAGAGTGTTGTTCCACTCAAGGTTACAATTGTTGTAAAAGGAACAAAGGACTTCGGTGAAAGCCCGAAGTGTCCCTCTCGGAATGTGAGAGGAAGATTCTAAGCTCGGCGAGGGTTGTTCGCGAGTTTGACGGTTGTAAATGCGTTCTCTCCCGGCCCGGAACGGGGAGTGGTTAGTGAAGTCGTAGGCGGAGCTCGGTGATCCGAGCGGAGCTTGCAAGAGAGGACTAGGACCCGGGTGGGGTGCCAAACCTCTATAAAAATCCCCCGACTTCTTGTGATTTGCATTATTTTCTTTTACTTGCTTGTTTTAGTTTAAATTCCGCTGCATTTACTTGATTGTCTAAACAAGTAGGTAATTAGGTGATTAGCCTTAATTGTGGACCCATAAACCCACACGATCCTACATGTTGTACCGCCGATGTTGTTCCGATGATGATCCCCGATTGGGCACCTATCTTGGGATGTTTGGCCGACCGGGCTACAACTCCGTTGGGGTGGTGCAGACCACGTGGTTACTTTCGCAGAATTGCAGACGCTTCTCACCGGTCCCTTTGGCTCGAGTAATCGCGTGTGGGGTGCGTTGCGTACTGTCTGTAAGACTGTATGTGCCTACGGTAGGTTTCCGAGAGAGACACATTAATGTTGCTAGACTGATGTCCTTGTTAACTCTTTGAGAGTACTTCTGTTGTTGGATTGAGGTCTCGTTTACCCTTAGAGGGATTTGTTGCATTGCAGATGTTGACATGACATGCTACTAGTAAGATAAGTTCATTTACAGTACTGTTGCATTCATATATGCGAGCTTGATATACATGGTTTTCTAATGAGAAACTTATGCATCGTTGTTTGATTCATGTTTCAGGACCGCAATCGGTTATGTCGGGTGGTGACAGCAGACACACATTTTGGGGTCAGGATCATTTTCGGACTCTTCGAGATCGTCATGATTACGTGTTTTCATTTGTTGTAGTGATGTAATCATGTCTTTTGACAAACTCTGTTGTATTTTGGTGTACCAACTGTTGATTTATATGAGTAAAATTCAATTTTGGTTGTGGTTATCTTAATATTTCTTTATTATTAAAATTTAAAAATTTTCACTATTTCACGACGTTACAATAACCCACCAACAACAAGTCAACAACAACTTATATCTCATCATTTATTTTGGGGAAAAACACTTTTACGGATAGAAATATATCAATTGCCAACACTAAACCAGACTCACCGCAACAAAACCAGGTCAAGTCACGAATCCAAGCAAAATCCTTGTAATCAACCAACCAAATCGGCACACAAAAATAAATTACCTCAAACTTGTCCCCCATGCCGGTAGAACGCGAGCAATCCCTAGACGATTGGCGAGTATGTCCTCCACTGCAGAATCAGAGACGATCAAACCCAAATTGCGACAATCGATACGAAGAGAGGAAAGAAATCGGGGGTAAGGAGAAGAAAGTGGATTTGGTTTACCTTCCAAACGCGGGTTTGTTTCGCGAAGGTTCGTTTACCTTAAAATCTATAATTAATTAATAATCTCGAAGATGGGTCAGGTTGGATTCGGTCGTATCCCGAACATGTTTTTGTTTAGGCTTTGTTGCGTATATACCGTTTCATTTGGTCATATTAACATTAAGGTTTTCCTTTTTGAACTTTTCTAGTATATATACTTTTTGTTTTTAATTCAGTACATTAGACAAGTCACGAATTAGTGTTGTTAATCCAGCTCGAAATTCGACTTAAAAAATGATTATATACTTTTTCTCAAATTTTGTTTCTCAAGTCCCTTCGCTTCCACCCCTACACGATTCCAATCAAAATCCTCGTAATACTGAACCAAGTACTAGTCTACCTACCAGACTAACCACAATAAAGCCTAAAAATCTGGAAAGGCATTACAATACACTATTCCAGTCAACCGAGTAGGGAATCTTGACCAGAGAGGGAAGCTTCTCGTCACCTCCCAGCCCAGTAAAATCCAATAGAACTCCCAAAAACAAACCACACAAACTCCAACATGACCAACACCAATTTCGACTCCCACCATAATAACCATTATTCCTCTCAGGAATCCCACCAGATCTCATCCACACCTCCATCAATGCCACCATGTGCCCACTTAAACCTACCGACACTAAATGGCAATGCCACTCCAGACCCACTCTTCCTTCTCTTGTTTTTTTCCTACTCAAAATCAATTATGAGAGCTCCATACTTGGAGAAAGTTAAGTATCCACGAACTCCCCTTTGCCACTTACAGATAATTTGGATTTTTCTTGGTGCAGAATGCTAATGTGTTGTGAAGTTAGGACGATCTAAGTGAAAGTTACATGCTCGAATTCTAACCTCAATCAAAAATTACATGTTTGGAACGTAATAGCTAAAACTAGATTTTTCATATCCTTTTTGTCTGAAACGTTTTTATACTTATTGATGTTCATAAGAACTATCCAACAATACAAATGCTTCATGAGAACTAATCAATAATAATAATAAAAAGAACTATGGATAACTTGGCTTGCCTTTCCCACCTCATTTAAAGCCACAATTATTACTTTCTGACCGCAGTTGCGGCCTCACAAGTTTCATTTCTTTAGCTTGCCTCTGATGAGACTAACACCCGAATAAATTTTTTTTGATTTTATTTACCTAATTACATAGTTTGAGCCTATGGTCAACCATATCTGTCTTTAATGATTTGCCATAAGTAAATTATGTACTACAAGAACACATAAGATTTCAAACAGATTATTTTGATATAGCCACATCGAGACGACTTAAAACATCTAAATGATCATCTTGAGATTACCTCAACTAAATGATGCACTTAGAGTCCGAATCACATGATTTTCTTCTATGATCTATCTTCTATTGTGTGTTTATATTGCTTTTGTAAGAACCCAAACCCTAGTTTAGGGTTAAACTTGGATTAGAGGAAGGGTGCATGGGGAAGTGGTGTTGGGCGCACACTGTAGACGTGAGGGGGAGGTGTGGTCTGTGGTGTAGGGCACTGTTCACGCGTGGGGAGAAGATTTGATTTGGGTTTAAGTAGCGTGATTTCTTCTCTCTCTCTCATTTTCTCTCCATTTTCATTCTTCTTCTCCTTCATCCAGCAGAGGAGTCGATCGGAGGAGGCGAGGACGTCGTGCGGGAGGAGGTCAGACGTCCGGCGGAGGAGAGGCGCGTGCTCGAGGTCTACCGGAGGCGACGTGCGTGAGCGGGCTCCGGCGTTTCGTCGTCGTTGGTTGAGGTATGTCAACTTATTAGTGTGGTTTGTTGCTCACCCAAGCGTGGGGGGAGGCGTTGGTCGGGTCGGGAGAGGTTGGGGACCTCTCCGGCGACGCGTTCTTCGTAAAGCCTCGGCTGGCGCGAGGTTGAAGACGACCAACGGTCGACCGGATCCTTCGGGCGGTCGACCGTTTTAGCACTGTTTGCCCGACTTTAACCTTCACCGGTCGAACGATGCCTTGGGGCGGTCGACCGGTAGTGCATTATTGCTGGTGAGTTGGGATTTTCTACCTGTTATCGGTCGACCGGTCCTTGTGGTGTTCGACCGGAACTTAAGTGTACTGATTATTATTGTTTGATTGTTCGACCGATTTATATTGCGTTCGACCGATTGCATGTTTGTTCGACCGGTAGCATGTTTGCGTTCGACCGTTTGATGACGTAGAATACTAGGTTGACCCTGTTAGTTTTCGGTCGACCGGGACCCCTGAGTCGGTCGACCGATAGAGTGGATTTCAATGTTGACCAGACTCCGGATTTTGACCTCGTTCGGTCGACCGGTTTTAGACCTTGGTTCGACCGTTGGGGGTTCTGTCTGGAGCGCAGCGGTAGACCGTTATAGGAGTACGGTCGACCGATTCCTTTATGGAACCGGTCGACCGAATCACCTCTTTCGGTCGACCGTTGGGGCACAGAACAGAATCCCAGGTTCCCTTTTTGAACGCCAACTTTGCCACGGAAACCCGTGTCCTCGCCTTGTGCGTGAGCCGGGAGGTGACGGTGGGCGCGTGATGCGTGCCTGCCCAGGGACCGCCGTTGGGAAGAGTGTGGGTGTCCGGGACGCGTCAGCTCCATGTATGGACCGTGACTTTTGAGATGTTTGTTGGCACTTTGTAGTATAGCAGGCCTGAGGGATCGCGGATCCCAGTGTTGATGTTGTGCGGGCACGCAACTGGCGTTGGGTGAGGTGACTACCGGCCCTTGGGGCTACGGAGGTCGCTGCCCTGCTTTTATAGCGGCGCGGTTGGTGTTCGCGGCTCGAGGAGCCCGATGACCTGGCAGACTTCGGTCTGGATCTGTCCGATGCTGTGCCGGACTGTTGTGTTGGACCACCGATGCTGTGCCGGTGATGCCGCCGAGGTTGTGCCGGCGATGATGATTGTTGGGCCGAGGCTGTGCCGGCTTGTTGTTTTCCTCGGCTGGGCACCTACCGAGATGATGTTGTTATACCTTCCGGGCGACGGCCCCGTTGGTCCCTGTGGCCCCGACCACTGAGATTTACAGATCTGTTTCTATCGGCGCGTAGACGTGACAGAGGCTCCCTGCCGAACCCTTGTGTAGTGTAGCTGCGTGTGGGGGGTGCGATGTCGCGGGCTACTAGACTGCATGTGCCTGCAGTAGGTCTCCTCGGGAGACTCGTTGTTGATTGTCGGACTGATGTCCTGTTTTACCCTTCGGGGGAACTGTTTTACCTTCTGTTGGTGCCATGACATGCTACTAGTATGATAGGTTCATTATGTGATGCATGCATATAGGTGAGTTGGCATACGGGGTTTCCTTCTGGAAACTCAGGCATCGTTGTTATATATTTTCAGGACCGCAGTAGGTCCAGTTGGGTGGTGATCGGCGGGGACGCGCATTTTGGAGTTGGATCCTCTTCTCGGGCCGCTGAGGTCGACATGATTACCTTTTTATCTTCTGTTGTCGTTTTGCTGTAATCATGTATCTTTTGATAAACTCTGATGTATTTTGGTGCACCACTTTTATGATTTATGAGAAGTAACAGTCCCGCCTTTGATTATTGAGTTGATTGTCTTGATTATTATTTTTTTTAAAAATTTCCGCTGTTTCGGGATGTTACAACTTGGTATCAGAGCGGTCGATTCCTATGCGGTTCCCAATGAAATCACCCTTGTAGTAATAGGATTCATGCATTTTCTTTTAGCATGCATACATGGCTGAAGTTGTGATTGTTTCTTCTGGCAGATGGCACCTAGGCGTGTGAGGAGTTCTCCACGCGATCGTGATCCCAGTGACGACACTTCGGGTGCTCAGTGGGACAGGCTGGGCGAGTTTCTGGAGCGTCAGGCTGCTCAGAGCGCTCAGAGCGGGGTGGGAGCTGAGCACGATCGGTTCATGCGTCAGCACCCGCCGACTTTTGATGGCAGGAGGGCCCCAGAGGTTGCGGAGGACTGGATCTTCCGGATGGAGAAGATCTTCCGTGCTATTGGAGTAGCACCTGGGAGGATGGTGGAGCTGGCCACCTATGTGTTCGATGGCGAGGCCGCCAACTGGTGGAGGTCCACGTCCACAGTGTTGTTTGATGATCGTGTGGATGTGAGCTGGGAGGAGTTTTTGGAGGTGTTCCACGAGCAGTACTTCCCCCAGCATGTCAGGGATCAGAAGAGGGAGGAGTTCATGTCGCTGGAGCAGAAGGACATGACACTGACGAGCTACATCAGCAGGTTCAACGCCTTGGAGCGTTATTGCCCAGAGATCTTTGTGACCCCAGAGCAGCGGGCGAGGAAGTTCGTGCAGGGACTGAGACCGCCGCTTCGATCTCGTGTGATCAACAGCATGCCGCGGACCCTTGCAGATGCGGTGAAGCATGCTACGATCATCGAGCAGGACCAGAGGTTGTGTGTTCAGGAGGCGCGGAAGGCGCCAGTGAGCACCGGTAGCAGAGTAGCTGGTCGTGGAGCAGGGAACCCGGGCAAGAGGCCCAGGTTCGATGGAGGAGGAGCACGTCAGTCAGGAGCGTGCACTTACTGCGGGAGGTTCCATCCAGGGCAGGAGTGCCCCCGTCGGACTGGAGCGTGCATGGGTTGCGGCCAGATGGGGCATTTTGTCCGTGAGTGTCCTCAGAGGCAGGGAGAGCCGAGCAGGAGGTCGGGACCACCAGCAGTAGGCAGAGGCGGAGGTAGCCGATCAGTTGTTGCACCGGGGCAGAGCAGGAGGACTGGGCGAGTCTTCACTATCCAGGCTGAGGAGGCGAGGGACTCCAACACCGTCGTGGAAGGTACGCTTTCAGTTTCTGGTTCAGTAGCGCGTGTGTTGTTTGATTGCGGCGCCACTCACTCCTTCATCTCGGAGAAGTTTGCTGGCGAGTTGGGTCGGACCCCTGTGCTGCTGACTGATGTTTTGGAGGTCAGCACGCCCATGGGTGAGGTGGGCACTGTGGGGAGCTTTTTCCCCGGCACCACAGTTGCTTCGGGAGACCACGATTTTCCGGCAGATCTGGTCTTGTTACCGATGGTGGACTTCGACGTCATACTGGGGATGGACTGGCTATCACAGTACGACGTGCGAGTCTTTTGCCGTGGGAAGAAGATCCTGATTCCGATGGAGGGTTTGCCAGATGTTCTGATCAGAGGTGCGAGGAGCAGAGGGGGTCGTCTGATTGTGTCTGCAGTTAGGGCACAGAGACTGATACAGCAGGGATGCAGAGCGTTTGTGGCCACGCTGGTAGTTCCTGATCGTGAGACGAGGAGACTGGAGGACATAGAGATTGTGCAGGAGTTTCCGGATGTGTTTCCAGCGGAGATTCCAGCGTTACCGCCGCACCGAGAGATCGAGTTCGGCATCGAGCTGGTAGCGGGTACGACACCTCAGTCGAAGGCACCGTATCGTATGGCACCTGCGGAGTTGACAGAGCTGAAGAAGCAATTGCAGGAGTTGATGGAGTCCGGGTTCATTCGACCGAGTGTTTCTCCATGGGGAGCGCCTGTGCTCTTCGTGAAGAAGAAGGATGGGTCGTTGCGGATGTGCATCGACTACAAGATGCTGAATAAGGTTACCGTTCGGAATCGGTATCCTTTGCCCAGGATTGATGATTTGTTTGATCAGTTGCAGACAGCGAGAGTGTTCTCGAAGATCGATCTGCGTTCGGGTTATCATCAGTTGCGGATCAGGGAGGCAGATGTTCAGAAGACAGCCTTCAGGACGCGGTACGGCCACTACGAGTTCTTGGTGATGCCATTTGGACTGACGAATGCGCCTGCAGCATTCATGGATCTGATGAATAGGACCTTCCAGCCGTACCTCGACAGATTTGTCGTTGTATTCGTAGACGACATTTTGATATACTCGCCTGACAGGGAGCAGCATCGAGAGCACCTGAGGATTGTGCTTGGCATCTTGAGGGATCAGCAGCTATATGCCAAGTACACGAAGTGCGAGTTTTGGTTGGATCAGGTGGCTTTTCTGGGGCATATTGTGTCAGCAGATGGGATTTCAGTGGATCCGGCGAAGGTCGAGGCAGTGACTCAGTGGAGAGCCCCGACGAGCGTGACGGAGATCAGGAGTTTCGTAGGTCTGGCAGGGTATTACAGACGGTTTATCCAGGATTTCTCCAGACTTGCATCGCCGCTGACAGCATTGACGCAGAAAGGCGTCAAGTTCGTTTGGTCCCAGAAGTGCGAGGACAGCTTTCAGGAGCTGAAGAGGCGGTTGACGACAGCACCTATTCTGACGCTACCGAGTGGCAGTGGAGGCTACGTGATTTACAGCGATGCATCCGGGATAGGCTTGGGTTGTGTCCTGATGCAGCATGGGAAGGTGGTCGCGTACGCTTCGAGGCAGCTGAAGGTGCACGAGAAGAACTACCCGACTCACGATCTGGAGCTGGCGGCGGTAGTTCACGCGTTGAAGACCTGGCGGCACTATCTGTATGGCGAGCAGTTCGAGGTCTTCACCGATCATCAGAGTCTGAAGTACTTGTTCTCGCAGAAGGAGCTGAATATGAGGCAGCGCAGATGGCTCGAGTTCATTAAGGACTACGACTTCACCATTTCCTATCATCCGGGGAAGGCGAATTCGGTTGCAGACGCGCTGAGCAGGAAGGTGGAGGTTTCAGTTGCGAGTATGTGCATCCAGGAGTGGAGGTTACTCGAGGCTTTTTCCGAGTGGAGTCCGTTCACAGAGGGTTCAGAGGGAGCAGTGATTGCTGGGCTTCGGGTGGAGCCGCAGACTGTCTCACGAGTGGTGCAGGCTCAGCTTGGGGATGATGAGTTCGATGGTCTGCTACAGTTGGCTTCCAGAGAGGGGTCAGATTTCAGTATAGGGGTTGATGGTGGTTTGAGGTTCAGGAGTCGGATCTGGGTGCCGAAGAGCGATGGGCTGAGAGATGACATCATGGAGGAGGCACACAGAGCTAGATACACCATTCACCCGGGGAGCACGAAGATGTATAAGGACCTGCAGCGGAACTTCTGGTGGAAGGGCATGAAGAGGGATATTGCAGAGTTTGTGGAGCGATGCTTAGTCTGCCAGCAGGTGAAGATTGAGCATCAGAGGCCGGCAGGACCGATGCAGAGTATTGAGCTTCCTGAGTGGAAGTGGGAGCACGTGACGATGGATTTTGTCACAGGATTGCCGAAGACGAAGAGATTCCACGACGCGATTTGGGTGATAGTCGATCGACTGACCAAGTCGGCGCATTTCTTAGCGATCAGGACCACGTTGCCTTTGGAGGGTCTAGCTAAGTTATACGTGGAGGAGATAGTCAGGTTGCATGGAGTACCAGTGAGCATCATCTCAGATCGAGATCCTCGTTTCACTTCCAGATTTTGGGGGAGTCTGCAGCAGGCATTGGGGACGCGTCTGAGGTTCAGTACAGCGTTCCATCCGCAGACAGATGGTCAGTCAGAGAGGACGATTCAGACCTTGGAGGATATGCTGAGAGCATGCACGTTGGATTGGGCAGGGCACTGGGATGAGCACCTGCCACTGATAGAGTTCGCCTACAACAACAGCTACCATTCGAGTATTGGGATGGCACCGTACGAGGCGCTGTACGGGAGGCCTTGCAGATCACCGGTATGCTGGAGTGATGTGGGCGAGAGGCAGTTAGTGGGGCCAGAGATTGTGCAGATGTACTCAGAGAAGGTTGATGTGATCAGGAGGAGACTGGCCACAGCACAGAGCAGGCAGAAGAGTTATGCTGATCGACGCAGACGTGAGTTGAGTTTCGAGGTAGGCGACCATGTGTTTCTGAAGATTTCCCCAGCCAGAGGTGTGATGAGGTTTGGGAAGAAGGGGAAGCTCAGTCCGAGGTATGTTGGACCGTTTGAGATCCTCGACCGGGTTGGAGAGGTTGCCTACCGGATTGCGTTGCCGCCGCAGTTTTCAGGTCTGCATGATGTCTTCCATGTGTCGATGCTGAGGAAGTATGTGGCAGATCCGTCGCACGTCATCGAGATAGCAGTACCAGAGATTCAGCAGGACTTGTCACTCGAGGAGAGACCTGTTGAGATTGTCGATCGCATGGATCATCAGCTCAGGAGGAGGACCATTCCGATGGTGAAGGTCAGGTGGCAGCATCACAGTGAGCGTGAGGCCACGTGGGAGATCGAGGAGGATGTCAGGAGGCAGTATCCAGAGCTTTTCGGTGAGTAGTTTGCTTTGATTTCGGGACGAAATCCTTTTAAGTTGGGAGGATTGTAAGAACCCAAACCCTAGTTTAGGGTTAAACTTGGATTAGAGGAAGGGTGCATGGGGAAGTGGTGTTGGGCGCACACTGTAGACGTGAGGGGGAGGTGTGGTCTGTGGTGTAGGGCACTGTTCACGCGTGGGGAGAAGATTTGATTTGGGTTTAAGTAGCGTGATTTCTTCTCTCTCTCTCATTTTCTCTCCATTTTCATTCTTCTTCTCCTTCATCCAGCAGAGGAGTCGATCGGAGGAGGCGAGGACGTCGTGCGGGAGGAGGTCAGACGTCCGGCGGAGGAGAGGCGCGTGCTCGAGGTCTACCGGAGGCGACGTGCGTGAGCGGGCTCCGGCGTTTCGTCGTCGTTGGTTGAGGTATGTCAACTTATTAGTGTGGTTTGTTGCTCACCCAAGCGTGGGGGGAGGCGTTGGTCGGGTCGGGAGAGGTTGGGGACCTCTCCGGCGACGCGTTCTTCGTAAAGCCTCGGCTGGCGCGAGGTTGAAGACGACCAACGGTCGACCGGATCCTTCGGGCGGTCGACCGTTTTAGCACTGTTTGCCCGACTTTAACCTTCACCGGTCGAACGATGCCTTGGGGCGGTCGACCGGTAGTGCATTATTGCTGGTGAGTTGGGATTTTCTACCTGTTATCGGTCGACCGGTCCTTGTGGTGTTCGACCGGAACTTAAGTGTACTGATTATTATTGTTTGATTGTTCGACCGATTTATATTGCGTTCGACCGATTGCATGTTTGTTCGACCGGTAGCATGTTTGCGTTCGACCGTTTGATGACGTAGAATACTAGGTTGACCCTGTTAGTTTTCGGTCGACCGGGACCCCTGAGTCGGTCGACCGATAGAGTGGATTTCAATGTTGACCAGACTCCGGATTTTGACCTCGTTCGGTCGACCGGTTTTAGACCTTGGTTCGACCGTTGGGGGTTCTGTCTGGAGCGCAGCGGTAGACCGTTATAGGAGTACGGTCGACCGATTCCTTTATGGAACCGGTCGACCGAATCACCTCTTTCGGTCGACCGTTGGGGCACAGAACAGAATCCCAGGTTCCCTTTTTGAACGCCAACTTTGCCACGGAAACCCGTGTCCTCGCCTTGTGCGTGAGCCGGGAGGTGACGGTGGGCGCGTGATGCGTGCCTGCCCAGGGACCGCCGTTGGGAAGAGTGTGGGTGTCCGGGACGCGTCAGCTCCATGTATGGACCGTGACTTTTGAGATGTTTGTTGGCACTTTGTAGTATAGCAGGCCTGAGGGATCGCGGATCCCAGTGTTGATGTTGTGCGGGCACGCAACTGGCGTTGGGTGAGGTGACTACCGGCCCTTGGGGCTACGGAGGTCGCTGCCCTGCTTTTATAGCGGCGCGGTTGGTGTTCGCGGCTCGAGGAGCCCGATGACCTGGCAGACTTCGGTCTGGATCTGTCCGATGCTGTGCCGGACTGTTGTGTTGGACCACCGATGCTGTGCCGGTGATGCCGCCGAGGTTGTGCCGGCGATGATGATTGTTGGGCCGAGGCTGTGCCGGCTTGTTGTTTTCCTCGGCTGGGCACCTACCGAGATGATGTTGTTATACCTTCCGGGCGACGGCCCCGTTGGTCCCTGTGGCCCCGACCACTGAGATTTACAGATCTGTTTCTATCGGCGCGTAGACGTGACAGAGGCTCCCTGCCGAACCCTTGTGTAGTGTAGCTGCGTGTGGGGGGTGCGATGTCGCGGGCTACTAGACTGCATGTGCCTGCAGTAGGTCTCCTCGGGAGACTCGTTGTTGATTGTCGGACTGATGTCCTGTTTTACCCTTCGGGGGAACTGTTTTACCTTCTGTTGGTGCCATGACATGCTACTAGTATGATAGGTTCATTATGTGATGCATGCATATAGGTGAGTTGGCATACGGGGTTTCCTTCTGGAAACTCAGGCATCGTTGTTATATATTTTCAGGACCGCAGTAGGTCCAGTTGGGTGGTGATCGGCGGGGACGCGCATTTTGGAGTTGGATCCTCTTCTCGGGCCGCTGAGGTCGACATGATTACCTTTTTATCTTCTGTTGTCGTTTTGCTGTAATCATGTATCTTTTGATAAACTCTGATGTATTTTGGTGCACCACTTTTATGATTTATGAGAAGTAACAGTCCCGCCTTTGATTATTGAGTTGATTGTCTTGATTATTATTTTTTTTAAAAATTTCCGCTGTTTCGGGATGTTACAGCTTTCGTTGAAATAATAAAAAAAAATTGATTTTTTTTATAAAAAAACCCACGCCATTACACACACTCTCCTAACTAAATTCACGGGTGTCAACAACTAACTAACGTCAACACCACCACACCACACTACACTCATGGCCTCCCACTCCCTGGTGGTGGCCGCGTTCTCGTTGGCGTTGGCCTTCCTCCTCCACCACTCCTGGGCCTCTAATCCGGCCCAGGAGGCTGACCGGATCCGGAGGCTGCCCGGGCAGCCTGCCAACTTGGGGTTCGGGCAGTTCTCTGGCTACGTCACCGTCAACGCCGCCGCCGGCAGGGCGCTGTTCTACTGGCTGGTAGAGGCGCCGGAGGCGAAGGCCGGTGCAGCGCCTCTCGTGCTTTGGCTTAACGGCGGGCCGGGGTGCTCGTCGGTTGCTTACGGTGCGTCCGAGGAGATCGGGCCTTTCCGGATCGAAAAAGATGGGAGGAGTTTGTATGTTAATCCGTATGCGTGGAATAACGGTGAGTCGGTTTGAGTTTTTTGGTTCGTTGTGTTTGCGGAGAAGTAGTTGAATGCGAATTTGTTTCGGCAATTTAAGTTGTGATTTGTGTTGCAATGAGTATTGTCGACAGTTAGAATGTTGCACTAGCTAGAAAGTTAGAATAATTCAACTCATTGAGGTTGGAAACTCAAAATGTGACATTGGGTGAGTAATTATTTGGACAATTTTCTATGCTAACTTTTAAAACTTTAAATTACCAGCAAACATGTAAAGATTGAACTTAGATATTCACATGACTTAGACTTAACTTTAAAAAATTGGTATTAAATGCTAATGCCGCATTGCAATTATAATCATACGTGCATTATCACATTTAGTATTTAACTCCATGCGAGTCAAAAAAGTTGTTAAAGAGTACACCATTGTATGATTTTTTAGCTGTTGCTGATTGAAAATGATATGTTTATCTAAACAAGAGAAACATAAATTCTGCCATTTTATACATTTGTAAGTATATAAATCACCAAATGCCAGCTAAGTGTTATTGAACTAGTTGCTGACGTTGTCTTCACTATTGAGTTTCTCGAATTATTATGAGAGGTTGAGGAGTTCACATCACATCTATCTGGCGTCTGCTTTGCTAGTTTGTCGGCATAGACAATTTGCCTGTTGAAGCAGTATTAGCGTGAAATTATTATATGCTATACAATAAATGAGTGGAGGAAAATGATTGGAACAGTCTTATTATAGCAATTGACTATAACATATTTATGATCTGGTATGCAAGCTTTTAGAAATTCAACTTCTGAAATCTTGTCTCCCAAAGGTTGTGATGTTTGATAGCGAGTGCAAGAAGCAGAATTGACTCTGTTCCATGGACAAGTGGATCTTCAGCTACCTTAATAGCTTCTTGGAAACTTTTGTCACAGATACTTGTACCGTAAAACTTTAAAAAGACAATTTTAATCACTTATATTCTGTCTACCTTAATGACCCAGTTGGCTCCCCTCTATGATCTATAAACACTTTCATCATCTCATGATTATGATTTTTTTTTAAATGATGGAAGCGGCAAATTTGCTGTTTTTGGAGTCTCCGGCGGGTGTTGGCTTCTCTTATTCAAACAATTCGATGGATTTGTACTCTGCAGGTGACCAGAGAACAGGTCAGTTTTTCTAGAATGTTAAATTGAATGAAAATGAAAAGACTTGGTTCTGTTGAGTTTCATCTGAAGTTTGTTGTTTGTTCTTAAGCTGTTGATGCATACCATTTTCTGGTAAATTGGTTTGAGAGGTTCCCACAATACAAGCACAGGGACTTCTACATTGCTGGAGAAAGTTATGCCGGTACTTAATCCTCATTAACCATATTATTGTCTTTTATTGAATTTGAACAGTAAAAGATTAATTTTATTTAGGGTTTTGATGTTGTATTTATACAAAGGAATACTAAGAATACCGTTGTTCTTTCCTAATACATTGTTTCCATGATTTCCTTGATTTGGGTTGCGAGATTTGGGAGATTTGGAAGATTTGGGAGAATCGTCGTTTCTGGTATGTCTTTTCCAACGTATCTTTCTTTCCATATTTCAACATTCCCCCTCAAGTTGACTCCGGAAGATGTTGAAGGAGCCTAACTTGTGAAGAATGTGTTGGAAGTGTTTCTGATCCAGTGCTTTGGTGAAGATGTCTGCTAGTTGATCATTACTCTGAACATAGGGGACTTCGATTTCTTTATTTTGTATCTTCTCACGAATGAAATGACAATCCACTTCAATGTGTTTGGTTCGTTCGTGAAAGACGGGATTGGAGGCGATATGTCTTGCGGCGTTATTGTCACAGAACATTTGTATTGGATTTTGATTGTCTATATTCATGTCTTTGAGAAGTTGTTTGAGCCAAATTAGCTCACTTGTTGTGGAGGCCATTGCACGATATTCTGCTTCAGCGCTTGATCTAGCCACCACGTTCTGTTTTTTGCTTCTCCAAGTGACTAGGTTTCCACCAACGAAAGTACAAAAGCCAGTAGTGGATTTTCGATCGTGGCTACCTGCCCAATCTGCATCAGAGTAACCAACAATTGTATTAGAGTTGTTTTTCTTCATCCAGAGACCTTGGCCCGGGGTTTTTTTAAGATAGTGCAGGATCCGGTCCACAATCTCTAGATGTCCTTTGTGGGGTGCATGCATAAATTGACTTACTACGCTAACAGCATATGTAATGTCGGGTCTAGTGACAGTGAGGTAGATAAGTTTACCAACTAGTCTTTGAAATTGTCCTATGTCTTGAACCGGTTCACCATCAATAAGACTAACTTTCCTGTTTGTCTCGATTGGGGTGTTGACCGGTTTAGACCCTATCTTTCCAGTTTCATGTAAGAGATCTAGAACGTATTTCCTTTGGGATAGAAATAATCCTTTTTTGGAGTGAGCAATTTCAATTCCAAGAAAATATTTCATGATGCCTAGATCTTTAATATCAAATTTGGTTTTAAGATAATGTTTGACTAAGGATATTTCTTTATCATTGTTTCCGGTTATTATAATGTCATCCACATATACTAAAACAATTATAGTGATTCCATGAGAGTGTTTAGTGAACATGGAAGCATCAGCTGAACTTTTAGAAAACCCATAAAGAAGAAGGGAGTGACTGAGTTTTGCATACCATGCCCGAGGAGATTGTTTGAGCCCATATATGGACTTGTGAAGTCTGCATACCTTGTTTGGATTTGTTTTGTAGCCTGGGGGAGGAGTCATATAGACTTCTTCCTCTAGGTTGCCCTGCAAAAAAGCGTTCCTAACATCCATTTGGAAGAGATTCCATCCTGAGTTAATAGCTACAGAGAGGAGAACACGAACAGTGTTCATCTTTGCAACTGGAGCAAAGGTTTCTTGATAATCTATCCCATAAGTCTGAGTATATCCTTTTGCGACTAATCGGGCTTTAAATCTTTCTATGGTCCCGTTGCTATTATATTTGATCTTGTAAACCCATTTGCAACCTACTGGTTTTGTGCCTTGTGGAGGGGTCACAAGACTCCAAGTTTGGTTAGTTTCTAGAGCTTTTAGTTCATCATCCATAGCTTTAGCCCAGTTTGGGTCTTTAATTGCTTCATGATAGTTGGTGGGTTCCTGAATTTTATCTATTTGGCTTAAGAAGGCATGGTAGGTGGGTTTGATTTGAGAGTAGGACAAGTAGTCCTCGATAGGGTATGTAACATGAGATACCACATAGTCTTGAAGCCGAGGAGGTGGACGAGTAGGACGGGTGGTTCTTCTTTGAGGAAGATGCTCAGCTCCCCCTTGGTCGTCCAGTGGAGGTGTATTTGCTTCATGCGGAGGAGTCTCGATGATAGTATCCGGTGAAGAGGTAACGTCGAAGATATCCGCGACCGGTAGAGGAGCTTCAGATGCAGCGGAAGAGTCTTGATGATTTTTGAAGTATGGAACATTTTCAAAAAAGGACACATCACGAGAAATATAGAGTTTACAACTAATGGGGTCATAACATTTGTACCCTTTTTTTCTAACAGAATATCCTAAAAAAATACATTTGACTGAATTGTGATCAAGCTTGTCTATGCGCTTCCTGTGAACAAAACAAGTACAACCAAATATCCGAAGGTGGTCAAGGCTCATTTTTTTTCCATGTAAAATCTCCAAGGGTTGCTTGTTTTGAATTGTTGGGCTAGGTAAGCGATTTATAAGGTAAGTGGCAGTTAAAATAGCATCAGACCAAAAATATTTTGGAATGTTATTTTGAAAAAGTAAGGATCGTGTAACATTTAACAGATGACGATTTTTTCGTTCGGAAACACCATTTTGTGCAGGAGTGTTTATGCATGTGGTTTGGTGAAAAATCCCTTTTTGTTTCAAAAATTTTTGAAAATTGTTGCTAGTATACTCGGATCCATTATCAGATCTAAGTATTCTAATTTTAGAACCAAGCAAATTTTCAACAAAGGCAACGAATTCACAAAAGACCAAAAAGGCATCGGACTTAGCTTTCAATAAATATAACCAAGTTGTACGAGAAAAATCATCAATAAAAGAAATAAAATAATTGAACCCATTATAGGATTCCAAAGGGGCGGGTCCCCAAATGTCTGAGTGAATCAATTCGAGAACGCGACCTGTTTTATTCTCAGAAGCATAAAAAGGGAGTCTGGTTTGTTTTGATAAACGACACACATCACAAGATAATTCATTTTTTAGAGACGGAAATAGCTTTTGTAAAACCATGTGAGACGGGTGCCCCATTCTTTGGTGCCAGGTATCGTGATTAGGAACATTAACTAGCATTCCTTTTATTTGATTTTCGAGCACATAAAGTCCTTTGGCGAGTTTTCCTCTACCAATCGTCTTCCCTGTGATACGATCCTGAAATATTACATCAAAAGGAGTGAATATAATATTGCAATTTAAATTTTTTGTAAGCCTTGCAACCGACAAAAGGTTAGAATCAAAATTAGGTACATATAAGACATTTTCAGGTATTTGATTATTAAAAAAATGCATTTCTCCTGTACCCTTAATTTGTGCTTTGTTTCCATTAGCGACTGTGACAAATTTATTTAAAAAATTTAAACTTGTTTTTATGTTATTTATCATGGAGGAATCTCCTGTCATGTGATCAGTTGCACCGGAATCTATAATCCAACTAGAGTTATGAGAATTATTTACTAAATATGCTCTGTAAGAGTCGGAGACGGAATTTATACCTGATGTATTACCTTTGCTTGGGGTGTTGGATTGCTGTAAGAAGGCATTTAAGTGGGCCAGAAGTGCACCAAGTTGGGTTGGATCAGCTCCTGTGCTTGTGGATTCGGGCCCAGCTCGGGTGGAATAAAACCCGGATTGCTGAGAACTTGTCGGATTCGGACCAGTGCAATCGGATGCTCCATTTGTTGTGATATAAAAACCGTGCTGATCCGCTACCGACCCGATATGTGCCCATTTGTTTCCTTCCTTGTAAACGCTAGGGTTTCCATCGCCGCCGCCTCCCCCTGTGGAGTATGCCTGGCTGCCGCTCCTCCCATCCCCCCTCCTTTCCGAGCTGTCCTTGGATGGCCGGAGGTGTGGGTAGAGGAAGTAGCAAGTGGATCTGTTGTGTCCCTGTTTTTTACAGTTATCGCAATATTCTTGACTTTTATTTCCATATTTTGTTTTACCTTTGTCGCGGTGGTTTGCGATGTGTTTTGCGGCGACAAACGCCTGATTTTCTTGGTTGTCCGGCTGAGCGGTTTTGGTTTTCCGGAGGGTTTCCTCACGGTTAACCATCGCAATGATGGTCGAGAAGCTAGGTAGTTCCGGCGACATAAGGATGCTGGAACGGAGTGCTTCGTAGCTCGAGTCCAGTCCAACAAGAAATGTGTAGATGCGATCTTGTTCGGTTCGGGCTTGTATGGTTTTTGAATCTGTCGTCGGTGGCTCGTAGATGGCGAGTTCGTCCCATGTTTTCTTTAGCATACCGAGATATTCGGTCACGTTTTTCTGCCCTTGCTTGATCTGCGAGAGGTCTTGTTTTAGTTTGAAAATATGTGCAAAGTTTTGTTGCTTACCATAGTGTTCATGGACGGAGTCCCATAATTCCTTTGCGCTGTTTTTGTACATGAAGATCTCCGCTATTTGGCTTTGCATCGACTGGAGGACCCAAGACATCACGAGGTGGTCAGTGTTCTGCCATTCCTCTTGTTTGGCTTCGGATCCTTGGTCGGTGGGTCTTGCGGTTTTCCCGGTGAGGTGGCCTATCTTCCCCTTGCCACTGAGGGACAGGGAAATGGCCCGCGCCCAGGAGAGAAAGTTGGTCCCATTGAGAGGTTGTGTGGTGAGGCGCTGAGAGTCGCCACCACCGTCCATCATTGCTAGGAGTGGAGGGCGACAGAGGTCGCAACCGCCTGGCTGTCCCGGTCGATGATGAGCTCCGGGGAGCTTCTGAGGCGGAGGTGGGTTTGGGTTGGGGTTTTTTTTTTTTTTTTTGGTTTTGTTTTTCTCAGAACGCACGCTCTGGTACCATATTGAATTTGAACAGTAAAAGATTAATTTTATTTAGGGTTTTGATGTTGTATTTATACAAAGGAATACTAAGAATACCGTTGTTCTTTCCTAATACATTGTTTCCATGATTTCCTTGATTTGGGTTGCGAGATTTGGGAGATTTGGAAGATTTGGGAGAATCGTCGTTTCTGGTATGTCTTTTCCAACGTATCTTTCTTTCCATATTTCAACATCTTTTGATAACAGATGGAAGAACAAGTTTACGCATTTAAATTTTTAGTAGTAGTAATATCTTTTGTGCAATTCTTCTCAGGACACTTTGTACCACAGTTGTCTCAGATCATCCACAGGATGAACAAGGGTTCTTCTCGTCCCATCATCAATTTCAAAGGATTCATGGTATTATAACCAAATTCTTTATTTGAAAACTATGTTCCAGTTTCATTTGCAATGAGATTTGTTCAGATTTCCATGTTTATGAATTGTTCTTATTAGGTAGGAAATGCCGTCACTGATGATTATCACGACTATATCGGCACTTTCGAGTACTGGTGGACTCATGGTTTAATCTCAGATGAGACCTACCACAACCTCAGAATAGCTTGCAATTTGGAAGCCCCACAGCACGAATCAGAAGCATGCAGGAGAATGCTTGAAATAGCCGATTCTGAGCAAGGAAACATTGATCCGTACAGCATATATACACCACCTTGCAGTAGTCCTTCGGCATCAAGGAGAAATTTGAGAGGCCATTTTGTAAGCCACCGAAATAAGAGTTTTGTTTTTACCTTTGTTGCTCTGGAACCTAATGATTTCGTGTGAATTCGGTTGACTGTTCCTCTTTCCATGATTGGTTTTCTTAATTTGATCATTTCTACTCAGCCATGGATGTCTAGAGCTTATGATCCCTGCATTGAGAGGTATGCGAAGGAATACTATAATCGTCCAGACGTGCAAAGAGCACTCCATGCCAATGTTACTGGCATTAGTTATAGATGGGAGTCCTGCAGGTTTGTTTCATGAAGAGTGACTTGTTCATCCATAAATGGTGGTGGTGGTGATGTTCAATGATAAGGCTGAATTGTGTTTTGTTTGTTCATTTGTGCAGTGATATTGTTGGTGAGAACTGGTCGGATTCTCCCAGATCTATGCTTCCTATTTACAGAGAGCTTTTGGCAGCTGGGTACAGAATATGGGTTTTCAGGTATGTTTGTGTTGTTTCAGACTTGAGAGAGCGATTGGATCAAGAAATGCATTTTGCTCATTATGCCTTCTGTTGTTAAAATCTTTTTAATCCTGAAACTGTTCCAAAACTACACAAAAGTTACAAAAAGATATAATAGTAAAACTGGAAATGCAAATAATATCTTATAACAACTCAGTGCCATGTAGCAATCAGAACCAAAACCTAGACTACTATGCGTAGAATGGATCACTTGGGATCAACCAGTCTTGCTTAACCTTCTTGAATTATTTTGAGCCAAGATTTTCAGAACCTGATAATTGTTGTAAAACACAAGAATTAAAATGCCACCACTTCACTAGAGTTAATATTTATTACATTAAAACTCCCCCTGCTCTATAACGGCATCTACACATCCTATTTTTCTCAGTTAGGCCACTTATATAAAGCCATTGCAAACTGGATGTTTGGATGTTATGACGCTACAACCTTTAAATATACAAAAACTGATAATGAAATCAAAACACCAGTTGAAAGTCAACGTCTATCATATCACGTTTCATCAACACATACACAGCTTGCATAACATTTCCTTAATTTTGTCGTATAATATCTTCACTCTTCGCACCCTGAACAGCGGTGATACGGATTCGGTGGTGCCATTAACAGCAACCAGATACTCCATCGATGCTCTCAGGCTTCCAACTCTCACCAATTGGTACCCTTGGTATGACCAAGGCAAGGTTGGTGGTTGGAGCCAAGTTTACAAGGGTCTCACATTTGTTACAGTGGTAGGGGCAGGGCATGAGGTTCCCCTCCACAGACCTCGCCAAGCTTTCATACTCTTCCACCACTTCCTGAAGAACAAACCTATGCCTAGCTTCAATTCACCATCTTAGATAACCTATTCATATTATTTATTATATTTGTTATAGCATACATTCTTAGGTCCTATATGATTCTCAACTTAAGGTCCATCCTGTTTTGAGTTTTGACAGGTTAGGCTTGATTATCATTGTTTGTATTAATTCTTGTTTTCCATCTTGGAAAATAAATAAACTTAAGATTTCAAAATGTTTTACTGTACATGTTGTGTCTTCTTTCCGTTATTCTGAAATCTACTTTGCCTTTTGGAACACAATAGGTGGAAAGTGGGTGAGGCATGATTAATTCGATCTCTAATTGAATTATTGTTTTCTTATCGGATGGTCAGAAAAGCCACATATTTTTAGACAACATTTGATGTTAATATATTGGAACTATTGCTTAGTAACTAAGTAGACTTCTTTCTTCGTTTGTTCTTTTCCTATTATATTCCCACCACGTCTGGACCATGAAAACCAAGTCCACAAAAGCCAA
Organism: Triglochin maritima; assembly: GCA_963682175.1. Lineage (NCBI taxonomy): Eukaryota > Viridiplantae > Streptophyta > Magnoliopsida > Alismatales > Juncaginaceae > Triglochin > Triglochin maritima. The sequence continues at coordinate 53,005,831 of OY821773.1, forward strand.
TCCGAAACATAAAGCACGTCCACGAAGCTAAAGTTGGGGGGGGGGGGGGGGGGGGGGGGGGGAAGTAGCCATTTAAGATAGACATCAGAGAAACAGAATAACATACTTGAACACTTGAAATTTGGTGTTTATGCTTTGGATGGGGAAAGCTCAAAAGTGAAGAAGAAGAAGAAGAAGAAGAAGAAAGGAAGAGACCAAACATGTTACGGTGCAAAAGACTGCATGAGAAAGATAATTACATGTTCATGAGACAAAACCAAAGCATACTCAAAAGAAAAGGCATTGCCAATGACAAGTGACAACCACTACAAATATTTGGTATCTAAGGGATCATATCTTGCAAAAATATATTAAAATTAGTGTAGATCACTAATTTGACATGACATCTATGGTGTGAAAATAAATGAAAATTCTATAAAAAGATGCAGTGCCCGTCCGTGTTTGTCAGATGGGATTGGATGCTTTAGTGTTTAGACAGAATATAACTCAGGATCCTGCTTTCTCTTCTGCAAGAGAATCTGATCTTCCTTCCTAAAATGTCTTGAAAAGAGAGGATTCTGCATATACATCCCTACATATCTTACCATCACAATATGAAATGAGAGGGTAAAAGTGCTAAATAGTTCCCACCAGAACATATTAATATAGATATGACAAAAATGAAGTACAATTTTTTAATACTTGGCACTAATCCAACATCGATCACTAGGTAAGTAATCAAAGAACCTACACAAAAAGAGAAGTGATCAAACAAAAGTCCTTCCATCAAATACAAAAGAATAAGGCATCGTACCATTAGTACCATCCAAGAAACTGAAGATCCACAATAACTTTTACAAGTTGTCAAATTATGTTAAATACCAACCAATTTGATCAGCATACATATTTCCACTGCACTGGATTCACCCTTTTTATTAACACCCACTGAATCCTTTGTTTCAACTTGAAGTAGAACCAACTTTATAAGAATTTGATTTTACATCAGAAATGAGACTTTAGACCTGAAATCATGTTTTCCATCAGTAAATGGTTAGTTCTTCCTCCAAAGTAAATGTGAGTCAAATTGCTCCGCATTTTAACTAGTTCCACTCTTGAGGAGTGTTGTTACCTATGATAACGTACTAATTGATCCTACATCCACAAGCAGAAGAGCAATATCGTGTGCACTGCAAACAAACATTCGGTATAAGTATAACCATGCAACTCAAAATTTTCAAATTGTCAGACAGATACAGAAATACTAATAAAAAGTGGGAGGTACGATATTTTCTTCCATTATTGGAGGGTATAAACGGAATTATCCGAAAGAATAATCTATTATGATGCAAAACACCCACAAAGAAAGAAAGAAAGAAAGAAAGAAAGAGAGAGAACTACAAACACCCTCCAAATTCCAAAACTTAAAAAGCGCTCAACACACCACCATTAAGCTTCCAACAAAAAGAAAGAGCATAGAGTGGAGAGATGTACCACCACCGATTCAGCAACACAGTTATAGGCTACCTTAACCTTCTGACCCTCTTAGCCTCCATACCAATCATAGGAGCAGGCCTATGGATGGCCAAGAGCAGCAGTACCTGCGAGTCCTTCCTCCAGACACCGCTACTAGCGGTCGGCTTCGTCGTGCTCCTCGTGTCGTTAGCGGGCTTCGTCGGTGCCTGTTTCAACGTCGTTTGGGCCCTCTGGCTCTACCTTGTAACCATGTTGCTTCTAATTGGCGCCCTGCTGGGTATCACAGTGCTTGGCTTCGCCGTCACCAGCCGGGGCGGTGGGGTGCCTGTGGATGGCAGGCTCTATAAGGAATACCGGCTCGAGGACTACTCCGGGTGGCTCAGGGAGAAGGTGGTCGATGCTGAGAAGTGGCACAACGTGAGGAGTTGTCTGGTGGGATCTAAGACTTGCGCCAAAATCGCTATGTGGACTCCTTTGGATTACATGGAGAGAGATCTCTCTCCTGTTCAGGTTCGACTCTTTGTAAATTTGTTGCTGTTTTTATTTTGTTTTGTTTTTCCATATTGTTCTTGTTTGTGAGTTAGTAGTGTTTTGGTTTGTTGTTAATATATATGGCTCTGGTTGTTGGTGTTTTAAAAAAGAGAGGAAATTTTGGGTTTTGATATAAATAGTCGTTGCTTTGTGTCAGTTTTCATGTTGTTGGTTTCTGAGTTCATGTTCTAAATTTCTAGTTTGCTGAAGGTCTAACTTCTGTTTCCTAGTGTTTACATAAAAGAGACCTTTCTATCTTGAAAGAATTAGTCTTGCAGTGTTTGGTATTGATATCCACTAATTTAAGGATTTTAACTTGTTTTAGTTAAGTTTTATTATTTATCGATTAGGTACATGAATTGCTGTCCCGCGGATCGTGATTGAACCTGAATTTTGCTCTGTTTCACCAAAAATAACAAATCACTCTAAATATTTATCCACTGTTACTCTTGTAACAACCTCTTATCGAAAATTTATGTAGTTAAACTAATTTATGGCATGTTCTACGATTTGACATCTTAGTTGATTTTAGTTCAGCATATAAGCACTATTACACTATGCATTTCAAAAATCAGGTGCAATTCGATAGAAGCAATAAGGCAGAAAGAATATTGAGTGGTATCTTTACCTTTCCTTAGTATGGAAGTTTTACTTGAGTTTTTGGTATTATTTCTTTTTTTCATCCAGTCTGCAGGTTGCTGTAAGCCACCAACTTCATGCACCTATGGCGTAGGCGCTGCGGCCATGGCGGCACAGGACCAGGATTGCTACCGATGGAACAACGCGCCAACCATACTTTGCTATGGGTGCAACTCTTGCAAGGCAGCTGTTTTGGAGGAGGTAAGGAGGGACTGGCATAAGATATCTGTCCTCAACATCACCATCCTCGTCTTCCTTGTCGGCATCTACTCAATTGGATGTTGCGCGTTTCGAAATGCCCGCCGATATGGATATGGCGCTGACCGCCCCTATGGTGACAACCGCATGTCCAAAGTCCGGCCTCGGTGGGACTACTACTGGTACGTACGTACGTACGTACGTTGTTGCATGTTCTCGATCTCACTTTCCAAATGCATCTTGCTTTTGCTCAACATTCATATTCTTAAGAAAATAATTAACAAAGTAAGAGTGAAATACACGCCGGATATATTTAGTTTCGTAAATACTCTCCAGATAAGTCAAAATCACTAATACCCTTCAATTTCCCATAGTATTTTGTGCACCTTCTATTTTAAACTAGATTTTGAGTTGTATCATATTCTACTTAATTAAGAATTTGGACATTCCTATTATGTTCATATGATGTGAAAACGGAAGGTGGAAGCTTCCAAAATCAATTCCAGAAGTTGAATCCACTTCCTGTCATGATTTAAGTGAAAATGGTTAACAAAAGGGTATGATTGAGGGCTTTTGGACAATGAATTTTCAGAGGGTATCTTTACTATTTTTAAGATATGTGTGAACTTATTCCTACAAAAGTTAGAAGGAAGTTTGTAGTTAGCAGCAAGCAGTGAATATTGTCAGCAACCATTTAGAAATCAAACACTTGTTCTGAAGAAGCTAAAAGAATATCAAATACTAGAAGCTCAAGTATATCAAAAACTATGAGAATATATTCTCAAGAATTTATAAATACTTGGAATATATTCTCATGAAATACATAGGAGATAGACACTACCAGTAACAATGCTAGTAACATATCATCCCATGCTAACTATATATTCGGCTGCAGGTGGAGAAGGTGGAATGACAGGCGGGATCAACTTTACTAGAGACGCCTTTCCTCAAGGCAAAGCTGAAAGGAGCCTTACGCCTGTAATATAACACTAGGAAGTTGTAAAATCTTGTAAAAGCAGGACCAGTGTAATGTCTCGTGTCGGATAAACCATGAGATCTGATGAATGAGATTTGTTTATTATCCTCGAAGAAAACAAACAACATGATGCAATTGAACATCGATAAGGGGTCTAATCATTCCAACATACCTCAAAAAGATGTTCAATTATTGAAGTAGTTTACCTTGAATATGTATTTAAAGTATTTGTGAGATAAAACAGACATTCGGACGTGTATTCAATCTTGTCCAGCAAAAGTGACTGTCAGTTTTCGGTCGACTGAGAGGAACTGTTCGGTCGACCGGGCACACATGTGGGAGCTGGGTAAAAGTGCATGTCGCTTTTTGGTCGACCGGATGCACACGAGGAAACGTCTGTTGGTTTTTCGGTTGACCGGAACTTAAGTGATTCGGTCGACCGAGTATGCACTCAAGCAAATAGGAAAAATGTCTGTCGTTTTTCGGTCGACCACTACTTAAGGTCCGGTCGACCGATGGAACTTGGTTTGCGCTACGGTTAGAAAATCGGTTGACCGTTGGACCCAGTCCTGCCCACGTTTTGCAATTTTCTCCACGCGATTTTGGTGTAATTTATACTTATTTTGGCCTACTATATAAAGGCAATTTCATCCCCCTTTGACATAGACAACAATTAGATTAATTGTTATTGTCTACTTTGCATTCTTGAGAACAATTAGATTAATTGTTATTGTCTACTTTGCATTCTTGAGAGAAAAGAGAGAGAATATCATTGTTGATTCGGTGGGAGCAAATTTAACCGGGTATTCTCGCCGGTTGTTCGTGTTTCCTATAAGTCTCTCCTTGTAATACGTTTTCTCTGTAGTAGATTGGAGTTGTGTCGTCCGTGGTTTTTCCCGCATTGAGTTTCCTTGCGTGTTTTGTGTAATTTGGTGTTTGGATTTGCATTTGTTCTTTATTTCGTCCATTAAATTTGCTATTTCGATTCCGTTGCATATTTGTGATTGATTTTATTTCCCGACAATTATAATTGAGAATATGTTCGAGACTGTATCGTCTGCTCCTCGGAACGAGATACTTACTCAAACCAAACAAGTTGTGAGAAGTTTAGCATCGTATATATATGCTCAAAATTGTGCGTGCGTTTATTTATTATTTTTAAACGAAAAATTGTGCATGCAGTTAACTCTTATCGTGTGATCATTGTTACTATCCTTTCGTAGACTATTTTAGGTAGAGGTGGATTTCAAATGGAGGCAAGCACAAGTGGGTACGTAAGAGCCCAACCCAGATAGTGCAAACCTTCTTTAAATCATATGGAACAATGCCCATGCACGTGTACATGATTATGTATATTGAAGTGTGGGTGTCCAACTCAAAACTAATTTGTAATGTGTGCAGAGATCTTTCAACTTATAATTCAGGAGAAAGTCATTATTTTAACCGATGTGAGACTATTCTCTAACACTCCTCCGCACACATGACCGAGATTTATTTTTCTTCGTGTCTATGCGTGGATAACAACAGTAGATGTGTCAAGCCGACTGTTAGGTCTTTCGAGCTCTAATATCATATTGAAGTGTGAATATCAAACTTAAAATCAATTAGCGATGAGTGGAGAGACCATCTATCATATAACCCAGGAAAAAGTCATCATTTTAACCGATGTGAGACTATTATTTAACAATGTCTAACTAATACGCTATAGAAAGGCGGTTGTTGGAAGAGGTAAGGAGGGATTGACTCAAGATATTTGTCCTCAACCTCATTGTCTTCGTCTTCCCAGTTGATATCTATTCAATCCTTAGCGGTTGTTTTTTCACTAAGTAATAGCTACTTAAAATGAACCTTTACTTAGTGGATGTGATTGAAGTATGTAATAATGTGCAGGAATACGGAAACACTCGACACAACTTAGGCAACCTCATCACGAGCGAAATGAAATTTCATCTCAATGCTCCAGATGTGGTGTTGGGCTAGGGGTGTGCATCGGTCCGAACCTTAACCGAACCGGAACCCGATCCATCGTCAGGGTGCGGACCGAAGACCGGACCGGTTGGATCTGGGTTTGGACTGGATCGGATCGGATTGGTCACGATTGGACCAAAGACCGTACCGAACTGATCAATCCAAAATTGGATTTGTTTGTATTGAAAATCCGGGAATGAATCCGTATTTGGACCGGACCGGACGGACCGGAATCCGGTCAGTTGTCAGGGACCGGACCGAAAACCGGATCTACTTTGGACCGGAACCCGGGCCGACTACATATCCGATCCAGACCGACCCTACGTGGAACACTCAGTTGTTTGTCAAGTAGCTAAGGTTGTTACGCCAAACAACGAACTACGTGGAACACTCAGTTGTTTGTCAAGTAGCTAAGGTTGTTACGCCAAACAACGAAAGAATCAGTAACTCAAGTTTTTCGGATATCCACAACCACGTCGTGACATGGGAAAGTTGAATAACGTTCAACATGTTGTCATGGACACCAGCACGACCAATGGTAAATTAGTCGTCGGGCAAAGAGCTCGATCAGTTGTGGTTGTAACTGTTGGGCAGTTCTTTTGAAATTAACTGTAACGTACCCGAAAACAGCGGAAATTTTAAACAATAATAAAGATCGTCAACGGTCAACACTGGGCACGTCACTGGAAAACAAACCAACATATATATATATAAAATATATAAGATACAGACCCACGTGGAAGTCAAAGTATACATAAGAGTAAACTGTGATTACAACAAAAATGAATATACATGTAATCACTACCTCAATAAAAGAAGTATAAAAGATGACACAGGATCTGATCCCGGGGGCACCGTCCTCAGTCACCACCTCAAACTCTAACCCTGCTCGCTACCTGAAATGCAAACAAACAAACATGCCTGCGTTCCCTGCAGGAACCCCGTATACCAAACCTCCTAAAAATATAAAAAAGAATTAAAGACAATGCAATGCTATGCACATGATCATCCACCTCGGGCCCACAATAATGCCCTCACCGCCTCCGCGGCACTGAACCACTCCTGCCACTAGGGTCAAGTCAGTCCACGACACCACTGCTCCCCAAAAAGTGCAGGAAGGAACCCCCGGTACACGCCGCACCCAAGGAGCGAGTCAGCCCGCCGAATACACAACTCGGGTCAGACGACAGCCACTGCTCCCCCAAGAGTCGCCTAGCGCGCACCCTGCCGGAACATCCTCGGCCTACCGCTAAACCCTCGCAAACTGCCCAAGGTTTACGGTACACATCCCTCACACCCCGCTCGGTAAGAGAGGAAAATGGTAGTACAATAATACGCCTTCGTCGAAGGTGAAATCCGTAGCTCTCAAAGCCGGTAATCAACCGTCGCCTCGGAGCCGGTAGTCGACCTATACTCAACGGATCGCGTGTGGATAAATCCACCAACCTGTGGCAGATCAGTCAACCGCTAAAAGCACACCGGTCGGCCGGTCCCCCACACAGTACACGGTACTGTACAAACAAGTCTACCGGTCGAACCACGCCAACCGAAATACCTACCAATTGGTCGAACAAAAGTCATCTAGCGGTCGACCGTTTGGAAGGTCTACGCTATACATTTTAATATACATATATATCCAATCGGTCAAACCAGGGTCCGTTCCACCGATAAGGAAAACTGCCTGAATCCTGCCTACAGCATTCGGTCGACCGAAACCTACCCTCCGGTCGACCGATCTACAGGCACATCACTGCAGGAAAACTGCACGCGGTCGGTCGACCGGATCCAGAGCGGTCGACCGTTTAGATGGTCAACGCTCGTAACCGACCTTGCGCAGTTCGGTCGACCGAGACACACACTCGGTCGACCGAAGGCCTGTCTAACCTATCTACTGGGTTCGGTCGACCGAAACAACACCGGTCGACCGGCTAATGTAACCATTTATTTTCCCGCGAAATTTGGCATAAACGGTCGACCGTCACACAGACATCGTTCGACCGTTTTCGGGCAGTAAGTTAATATTTATAAATATCGGTCGACCGACCCATATACCGGTCGACCGAACAATACATCTTCCCACTGGACAGGCATCATTTAGATGCTGTTCGGTCGACCGAAACACCCAACGGTCGACCGAACCAGTCGTCTTCAACCTCCGTCCAGTAGGGTTTTCACCGGAGAAACGGCACCAACGCCGTCCTCTACACTCCCACACCTCTTGGGGAGTTAATATGAAGACTTGGCATACCTTTAGGTCGAGTGAAGAAGCCTCCCAAGCTTGCACCACTTCACTCCACTTCTTCTTCTCTTTCTTCACTTCTTCTCTCCTTCTTCTTCTTCTTCTTCTTCTTCTTCTTCTTCTTACTGCCTCCTTCTCTTCTCCGAAAATCTCTCACTCACTCTCTGGAGAAGACAAGAATTGAAGAAACGTTTTAATTAATCCTCACCCTCCTATTTATAGAAGAATTCTAATCTTATCTCCCACTCCACCTCCAAAGCCTCCAACCAAAGCTATCCACCTCAATCTCCACATGTCTAACACCACCACCTCTTCATGCATGTATTAATTAGTGTTAATTAGGTTTAGTTTAATTTAATTAGGGTGCTTAGATTAGGTTATTACATTAACCCTACCAAAATATTCATTATGTAGCGTTTTTTACATGTTGGCGAACTTTTGATTAAAATTAATTCTTTGAAGAGTTAATTGTTTTGTTTATGTAGAGAGGTTTTAATAGTTGGAATAATCGGAGTTATGTATATGTCATGGCATATGTAAAGATGTGTTATTTTTTCTTGCTTCTTATTTGATAAATATTCTCCATGTAAACTTTAAAAAAAAATTGTCTATCGAAAAATGTTGACAATCATAGGTCATTTTTTTATGAAAAAAACTTTGGAGAACTCTGAGTAGATTCACATACATGATACATGTAGATAATTCACATCATACAAAACTAAAAGGAATTGAACCTGTAAATTCGTAACTGTCAATTATCATAATCAAGCATTATGCTGAAGTCCACCAAATTATCCATAATATTTGGCTGTCATTTTGCTAACATTTCAGAATATCTTGGAAATATTAGTAGAAAAATACAATTTCCACAATTGCGCGCATAAAAGATAACAACGTAATAGCTTTTAAAAAAAATTAAAGGATCCATACGATTTGTCATATATATGCTATTGCAATTCCAAGTGAGTATGTTCTTTTACCTGAAATATATAATAAAACTAGCTAGTGAGATTTTCAGAACCAAGTGATTTCTAAGACATCTTATTATAGAATATCTAATAACAATAACTATAAGAAATTAGATTAAGTTTAAAAGTTACATTAGCTACTTGTTTCTTCAAAAGATTGGTAACTATAGCTTGTGGGTTTTATTTATGTGAAGTGTCAAAAATCCATCACGTAGAGAACATCTTCTAGAATAGATCAACGAATATGATGAATCTCCATCAGGTATATATAAAATAACTCTAAAACATACACATGTTTTTCATCTAAATATGAAAAAAGAAACAGGACTTTAGAGGAAGCTAGACTACAACACAAAACCTCAACCCAAATTTTCTCCGACCTAGCTTGCAGAAATAAAATAGAACCCTTAAACAACTTGACCTATAATCTTAGGAATACCATTAACCTTAACCATAAGTATTGAAGTCTAATTTTGTTCGACTTGTAATTGAATATACTAGAAACAGTTAGGAATATATGACTTCTAATCCAACTTCTTTCAAATTTCAAATGGTCGTCACTCTAAGCTCTAACCTCAGATCATCTTCCATATAAATTATATAGTTCACACCTTCATCTACGATCGATGAGAGCGACCATTCGAACATGGATTGTAAAATTGAGCGATTCACATTTCTAGGAACTCTAGTTACGTGAAATTGATAGAATTACCATTGAAGGAATACCATTAACCTTAACCATAAGTATTGGAGTCTAAGTATTGATCAATTCCAGTTGAAATTATTCCATTTCCGAAAAGGTGGAACGAAATGCAAATAAATCGTTCAAAACAAGCATCAACAACCCCAGTTTCAATTTTCAAAGAACAAACCTCAGACAGACGTGATCACCATATATAGGTGTACGCAGACGTACAAAAGATTACATGTTCGGAGGCCTACCAGGCTACTAAATATTAACTAGAACCATGAACGTGTAATTAAAGAGTTACTAGGAAGGCAAAATATATTTTTTTACCGAAAATAAAATAATAATCAATGTTTGTGAATAAAGATGATTTTACAGAAACTAGTAAAATGATACGTATGACTAGCAACATAAATACAAAGTTATCACGGGAAAATGTGAAAAAATAATACTTAAACATGCTGTTGAATAAAAGATCGACCTACCTTTGGAGTCTTGGATAAAATATAAGGTTACCTGAAGGTACACAATTATTAACGAAAATTAAACAAATTGTTTGATATCATGTTATTAAGCCTTATTTGCATTGTAATAAGATAAGACAAATCTCATGTAATAGGATAATTAAACTGGTCTGTTATAACTTATAACCAGTTTAGGTCCAACAGCAGTGGGCTTACCCGTTTAATTGGATACCTAACTTAACTACCCCTCCACAGCTCCACTACAAATGGAGTGGGCCATATACACCTGTATCTATTGATTCATTTATTTCAATACAAAACATTTACAGCTACTTTCCATTTCTCTCTGCCTATAACATCCCCAATTTATTGTGGATCAAAATTTTCGTAAAAAATTAATGAAGTAGTATTATCTAGTACATATTTCTAGAACTCTATAAACTTAAATTTTGTTGGCATTAAACTTCCTAGTTAAATTGCAATTTGATGGGAATTGAGGCCTTTATTTCCAAATATTATTCTACGAAATATCATATTTGTGAACACAAAGTTACCGGAATTATAGATCCACACACATCATTAATTGACTCATAAGTTACCAAATGAGATTACTCGCATCCTTAATTAAAAAAGCGATATCTGTATTACTTCTTCATTAAAAAATTGCAAATAAATAAATAATTGTAGATCGGTACTTGATTATCCATGTCAAAATTATCCTCATTCGAGGGAACCCTTAAAAGAGACGAGACTGGAAACAAAAGGCGTCATTCGGACCGAGTTCAGGTATTTCCTTTGTAGATACATGCCTCTGTTGTCCTTAAGAAAAACATAAGTCTGACTACGTTTAGAAGTGTAACAGGCGATGTAAGTTGCGTAACAGACCCATAACTCCAGCTCACTTGTACCATGACACAACACCGGAGGAAAATAACCAAATGTTGCCAAAGGAGGTCGAAGCAAAACCTGGAAACTAAACTTAAGACACCAGGAATTGTTGTCGCCGTACTGTTCCATCACGCAAACATAGATATTTCCTTCATCGTACTCTTCCGTGAGAAGAGCCAAACAACCTTGAATCTCCCCCAACACGAGACACGCGCCGGTGTAGTTGAAGTTCCACTTTGTCCCCGTCGGAAGGCTTAATTTCTCCAAAGACCACTCGTGGAATTTTTCTTCCGACAAGTCGAACCATGCGATTGCCGGAACAAATTTCCCATTTAAATCTGAAAAACGTTGCGGGTTTACGACATTGTCTGATTTATCTGTAAACACGCACCAATGGATTCTACCTTTGAGCGGAACAGGAGATGTGAACTCTTACATCCTAACCCTTGCATTTGAGTTTAATTGTGATTAGGTGAAGGATTAGAGGAGGAGGAGTATAAAAGGTTGGAAACTCTTATCTCTTTCTCACTTGTCTCTCACTCTCTCACTCGTTTCTTTCTCACGTCTCCCTCTCTCGACCCTTTTCTGATCCAGCTTGGGGAAGGCCGTGAGGCGAGATCGACGGCACGCGGAGGAGCTCAGGTGATCGCCGGAGTTGAGGTGATTGCGTTCGAGGAGTTCGTCGGTGGAGAAGAGTTTTGCGAGGAAGCGCTCGCCGAGGTTCTTCAAAGGCTTCTTCAAGCCTTAAGGTATGCCAAGCTTTAGTGTAGACCTCCTTTTTAGCCTTTGCGAGGGTTGGAGTGGCCGACGGTAGGCCGGAAGGCTCGTCAAGAACCTTGCAGCAGCTTTTCTGCTCTGCAACGGTCGACCGGCGCGTTGGCGCGGTCGACCGGTCGTAGTGTATTTTGGGCGGAAAACCCTTACACCAGTCGAACGATACTCTTCGAGTGGTCGACCGGTGGTGCGTTTTACCAAGGGAAAAAGGCTCTGGGTGTTTTCGATCGAACGGGTCCCCTTTGCCGGTCGACCGGAAAGCACTGTTGTAGGTCGGTTGGGGGCGTTGACCATCTAAACGGTCGACCGCTCGTTGACTTCGTCCGACCGACGTTTAAGTTAACTTATTGGCCGGTCGACCGGGAGTGTGGTTTCGGTCGACCGTGTAGTGCGGTTTTGTTGGGGAATTTCCCTGGTGGTTTTCGGTCGACCGTGACCTGAGGGTCGTTCGACCGTTGGTGCATTTTGAGCGAGAGAGGATTTTCCCTGTTGGATTTCGGTCGACCGTGATTTGAGAGTCGTTCGACCGGTTGGACGTTATTTCGGTTTTTCTGAGGAATAGTTGTGGTGTTCGGTCGACCGTTTGGGTTCTTCCGTTTGACCGTTTGGGCACTGTTTTGCATATGGATGCTTGTGCCGTGTGTTGTTGGATCCGCCTCGAAGGCAACGGGTCTCCGGCCTTTTTTTGGGGCGACGGTACAAACATTGCCGGCCTGAGAGGAGGGTCGTGTTGTGGCTCTGAGGAGCGGGTGCCGTGTGTGCACGTTGTGTTGTGGCTCTGAGGAGCGGTGCCTTGTGTGCACGTGTGATTGTGGGGTTGGGGTGAGAGGACCCTTGAGACCCGTGGCCGATGATGTTCCGGCGGTGCTTTGTGTGCACGTGTGATTGTGGGGTTGGGGTGAGAGGACCCTTGAGACCCGTGGCCGATGATGTTCCGGCGGTGCCTTGTGTGCACAGGGGATTGATGTGCTTTTACTGCATTTCATTTCATTTCATGTTTCATTACGCATATTATGTTCATATTTTAGGGGTTTGGCATACGAGGTTTCCCACGGGAAACTCAGGCATATTCATGTTTTATGTCAGGTCGTACGCGTCAGTAGGAGGTGGTGACTACGGACAGGAACACCCAGACCAAATCCTGTCTCCTTTTGTTCTTCGAGGTGGATGATTTTCCCTTGTACATGTGTTGTATATATTTTGTGTTGGGTTGTAATCATCCTTGACTCTTGTATTGTACAACTTTCCATATTATATATATATGAACTCGTGGTTTGGTGACGACCCCTGTGTTAATTCTTTATATGTTTAAAGTTTTAAATTTTCCGCTGTTTCGGGGCGTTACAATTTGGTATCAGAGCTTTCGGTCCCGGTGTGCTTGTCCAATGAAACCACCTTAGAGGTCTTGCATTTAGTTTCCATTCATCATTCATTCATTCATAATCATAATTCATTGTTGTTTCCTGTCCTCTTGTGTAGATGACTCCGAGACGTGTGAGGCCACCTTCACGTTATAGGGACGCCAGTGAGGAGACTGGTAGGGAGGACAGAGAGGAGGAGGAGAGGAGGACCCTTCAGGGGACTCTTGGTAGGCTGGGCGAGTTTCTTGAGCCTCAGTCTGCACAGGCCGAGCAGGCAGGGGCAGGGGCAGTGCTGGATCGGTTTATGCGACAGCACCCTCCTTCCTTCGATGGCAGTGGTGAGCCGGAGCCAGCTGAGGATTGGGTCTTCAAGATCCGGAAGATCTTCAGAGCGATCGGTTGTCCTTCTGAGAGGCAGGTGGATCTGGTCACCTATGTGTTGGACGGTGAGGCGGCCAACTGGTGGAGGTCCACGTCGGCTGTTGTGTTTGAGGACAGCGAGGAGGTGGGCTGGGAGGAATTCCTCGCGGAGTTCAACCAGCAGTATTTTCCCCAGCATGCACGGGATAGGAAGAATGAGGAGTTCCTGGCACTCGAGCAGCGAGAGATGACGCTGACGGCCTATATTAGTAGGTTTCACGCCCTGAAGCGTTACTGCTCGGATACTTATGTGACACCGGAGCAGAGAGCTCGGAAGTTTATCCGAGGGTTGAGGCCGCAGTTCCGGACTCGTATGACCACGAGTATGCCGCAGACTTTAGCTGATGCAGTGAAGTTTGCGACGATTATGGAGCAGGACTACCAGGAGACGGTAGAGGCCAGGAAGGTGCAGACGAAGGTCAGTGTGCGACCTGGAGATCAGATTTCGGGAAATCCGGGCAAGAGGCCCCGGATTGATAGTGGTGGATCTCAGTTTTCAGGGCAGTGCAGGCAGTGCGGTAGAGTTCACCCCGGGCGTGGGTGTGGGGCTAGATCTGGTTCGTGCCATGGTTGTGGCCAGATGGGTCACTTCATTCGTTCCTGCCCGAGTAGGTCAGGTGGACCTAGTGGACGACCGGGTTCCTCCTCAGCTAGCGGAGCTGGACCGAGTCGACCAGTTGCACCCTCCCAGCAGGGGAAGAGTGTGGGACGTGTCTTCACCATTCAGGCGGAGGATGCTAGAGATGCCAGCGCTGTGGTGGAAGGTACGCTTTATGTTGATGGTTTGATTGCTAGAGTGCTTTTCGACTGCGGGGCCACACACTCGTTCATCTCTGAGCAGTTTGCGAGCGTGTTAGGCCGTACCCCTGCGATGTTGACTGCCACGTTGGAAGTCAGCACACCCTTGGGTTTGGTGGGCATTGTGGGGAGCTTCCTCCCCGGCGCCACAGTTGCTTCGGAAGACCAGGAGTTCCCAGCAGACCTGGTCTTATTACCGATGGTAGACTTCGATGTCATACTTGGGATGGATTGGCTGTCCCAATACGATGTTCGAGTCTTGTGCCGAGAGAAGAAGATTCTGATCTCGAGGAAAGGTCTCCCTGATTTGCTGATCAGAGGGACTAAGAGTGGAGATGGTCGGATTTTGGTTTCGGCAGTGAAGGCTCAGAGGATGATTCACCAGGGTTGTAGGGCGTTCTTAGCGACGCTTGTGGTACCAGATTTTGAGGTGAAGAAGTTGGAGGATATCGAGGTTGTTCAGGATTTTCCTGAGGTATTTTCTGATGAGATCACCGGGTTACCGCCTCATAGAGAGATCGAGTTTGGTATCGATCTGGTAGCAGAGACTACACCACAGTCGAAGGCTCCGTATAGGATGGCGCCTGCGGAGTTAGCTGAGCTGAAGAAGCAGTTGCAGGATCTGCTAAATTCAGGTTTGATCAGGCCCAGTGTTTCACCCTGGTGAGCTCCAGTGCTCTTCGTGAAGAAGAGGGATGACTCACTGAGGATGTGTATTGATTATCGGATGTTGAATAAGGTTACCATTAGGAATCAGTATCCTTTACCCAGGATCGAGGATCTTTTCGATTAGTTGCAGTCAGCGAGGGTCTTTTCGAAGATCGATTTGCGGTCCGGTTACCATCAGTTGAGGATTCGGGATGCAGATGTCCAGAAGACAGCATTCAGGACGAGGTACGAGCATTATGAGTTTTTGGTGATGTCGTTTGGATTAACGAATGCACCAGCAGCGTTTATGGATCTGATGAATCAGACTTTTCAGCCGTATCTCGACAGGTTTGTGATTGTCTTCGTGGATGATATACTGGTATACTCACCAGACAGAGAGCAGCATCGGGAGCACCTGAGGATTGTGCTTAGCATTCTGAGAGATCAGCAGCTCTATGCTAAGTACAAGAAGTGTGATTTCTGGCTAGATCGGGTGGCCTTTCTGGGACATGTAGTGTCAGCAGACGGGATTTCTGTGGATCCAGAGAAGGTCGAGGTTGTGACTCAGTGGAGAGCTCCGACCAGCGTGTCTGAGATCAGGAGTTTTGTGGACTTAGCAGGTTATTATCGTCGGTTTATTCAGGACTTTTCCAGACTTGCTTCCCCACTGACGGCTTTGACACAGAAGGGTGTCAAGTTCGTTTGGTCCCAGAAGTGCGAGGACAGTTTCCAGGAGCTGAAGAGGCGACTGACTACAGCACCGATTTTGACGTGACCGAGCGGTAGCGGAGGCTATGTGATCTACAATGACGCTTCTGGCATCGGTCTGGGTTGCGTGTTGATGCAACACGGGAGAGTGGTTGCTTATGCTTCGAGGCATTTGAAGGTTCATGAGAAGAATTATCCGACTCATGATCTGGAGTTGGCAGCGGTGGTTCACGCGCTGAAGACCTGGAGGCATTACCTATATGGAGAGCAGTTTGAGGTCTTCACAGATCACCAGAGTCCGAAGTATCTCTTCTCGCAGAAAGAGTTGAATATGAGGCAGCGCAGATGGTTAGAGTTCATAAAGGATTATGACTTCACCATTTCGTATCATCCGGGGAAGGCGAATTCTGTCGCGGATGCCTTGAGTAGGAAGGTGGAGTTATCAGCTGCCGGCTTGTGCATTCAGGAGTGGAGGTTGCTTGAGGCCTTCACGGAGTGGAGACCTTTTACGGAGGGCTCTGAGGGGGCAGTGATTGCAGGACTTCGAGTGGAGCCGCAGACTGTTTCGGGAGTTGTTCAGGCTCAGAGAGCAGATGATGAGTTAGTCAGTCTGATGCAGTTAGCTGCTAAGGACGGATCAGACTTCAGTGTCGGAGTCGATGGAGGCTTGAGGTTCAGAGGTCGGATCTGGGAACCGAGAGCAGGTGATCTGAGGGATACTATTATGGAGGAGGCACATAGGGCCAGATATTCCATTCACCCGGGGAGTACCAAGATGTATAAAGATTTACAGCGGAGTTTCTGGTGGAAAGGGATGAAGCGAGATGTAGCAGACTTCGTGTCCAGGTGCTTGGTTTGTCAGCAGGTGAGGATTGAGCACCAGCGGCCAGCGGGGCAGCTGCAGAGTATAGATCTGCCATAGTGGAAGTGGGAGCACGTGACTATGGATTTCGTCACCGGGTTGCCGAAGACGAGGAGATCTCACGACGCGATTTGGGTCATAGTTTGATCGACTGACCAAGTCGACGCATTTTCTGGCGATCAGGACCACCTTACCGTTGGAGAGTTTGGCGAAGCTGTACATCGAGGAGATAGTCCGGTTACATGGTGTGCCTGTGAGTATTATCTCTGATCGTGATCCGAGGTTTACCTCTAGATTTTGGGGTAGTCTGCAGAAGGCTTTGGGGACTCAGTTGAAGTTCAGCACAGCTTTTCATCCACAGACAGACGGGCAGTCAGAGAGGACTATCCAGACGCTAGAGGATATGCTGAGAGCGTGTACTCTGGATTGGGCAGGATATTGGGATGAACACCTGCCGTTGATCGAGTTCGCCTACAACAATAGCTACCATTCGAGCATTGGGATGACACCGTACAAGGCTCTATACGGTCGGCCTTGCAGATCGCCGGTATGCTGGAGTGAGGTAGGCGAGAGGCAGCTGGTTGGACCAGAGATTTCTCAGATGTATGCTGAGAAGGTTGGCATGATCAGACAGAGGTTAGCGACGGCTCAGAGCAGACAAAAGAGTTACGCGGATAGGCGTATACGAGAGTTGAGATTTGAGGTGGGCGATCACGTTTTCTTGAGGATTTCACCAGCTCGTGGAGTGATGAGATTCGGGAAGAAAGGGAAGCTCAATCCGAGGTACGTCAGACCGTTTGAGATTCTTGATCGTGTCGGAGAGGTTGCCTACCGTATTGCTTTGCCGCCGCAGCTTTCGGGTATTCACAACGTTTTCCATGTTTCTATGTTGAGGAAATATGTTGCCGATCCGTCGCATGTGATTGAGGTCTGTGTTCCGGAGATCGGTCAGGACTTATCTCTCGAGGAGAGGCCAGTGGAGATTGTAGACCGGATGGAGCACCAACTCAGGAGGAGAACCATTTCGATGGTGAAGGTTAGGTGGCAGCACCATAGCGAGCGTGAAGCCACTTGGGAGGTCGAGGATGTGGTCCGGAAGAAGTATCCAGAGTTGTTCGGTGAGGATTTGGTTCTAATTTCGAGGACGAAATTCTTTAAGGAGGGTGGATTGTTACATCCTAACCCTTGCATTTGGGTTTAATTGTGATTAGGTGGAGGATTAGAGGAGGAGGAGTATAAAAGGTTGGAAACTCTTCTCTCTCTCTCACTTGTCTCTCACTCGTTTCTCTCTCACGTCTCCCTCTCTCGGCCCTTTTCTGATCCAGCTTGGGGAAGGCCGTGAGGCGAGATCGACGGCACGCGGAGGAGCTCAGGTGATCGCCGGAGTTGAGGTGATTGTGTTCGAGGAGTTCGTCGGTGGAGAAGAGTTTTGCGAGGAAGCGCTCGCCGAGGTTCTTCAAAGGCTTCTTCAAGCCTTAAGGTATGCCAAGCTTTAGTGTAGACCTCCTTTTTAGCCTTTGCGAGGGTTGGAGTGGCCGACGGTAGGCCGGAAGGCTCATCGAGAACCTTGCAGCAGCTTTTCTGCTCTGCAACGGTCGACCGGCGCGTTGGCGCGGTCGACCGGTCGTAGTGTATTTTGGGCGGAAAACCCTTGCACCGGTCGAACGATACTCTTCGAGTGGTCGACCGGTGGTGCGTTTTACCAAGGGAAAAAGGCTCTGGGTGTTTTCGGTCGAACGGGTCCCCTTTGCCGGTCGACCGGAAAGCACTGTTGTAGGTCGGTTGGGGGCGTTGACCATCTAAACGGTCGACCGCTCGTTGACTTCGTCCGACCGACGTTTAAGTTAACTTATTGGCCGGTCGACCGGGAGTGTGGTTTCGGTCGACCGTGTAGTGCGGTTTTGTTGGGGAATTTCCCTGGTGGTTTTCGGTCGACCATGACCTGAGGGTCGTTCGACCGTTGGTGCATTTTGAGCGAGATAGGATTTTCCCTGTTGGATTTCGGTCGACCGTGATTTGAGAGTCGTTCAACCGGTTGGACGTTATTTCGGTTTTTCTGAGGAATAGTTGTGGTGTTCGGTCGACCGTTTGGGTTCTTCCGTTCGACCGTTTGGGCACTGTTTTGCATATGGATGCTTGTGCCGTGTGTTGTTGGATCCGCCTCGAGGGCAACGGGTCTCCGGCCTTTTTTGGGGCGACGGTACAGACATTGCCGGCCTGAGAGGAGGGTCGTGTTGTGGCTCTGAGGAGCGGGTGCCGTGTGTGCACGTTGTGTTGTGGCTCTGAGGAGCGGTGCCTTGTGTGCACGTGTGATTGTGGGGTTGGGGTGAGAGGACCCTTGAGACCCGTGGCCGATGATGTTCCGGCGGTGCCTTGTGTGCACAGGGGATTGATGTGTTTTTACTGCATTTCATTTCATTTCATGTTTCATTACGCATATTATGTTCATATTTTAGGGGTTTGGCATACGGGGTTTCACACGGGAAACTCAGACATATTCATGTTTTATGTCAGGTCGTACGCGTCAGTAGGAGGTGGTGACTACGGACAGGAACACCCAGACCAGATCCTGTCTCCTTTTGTTCTTCGAGGTGGATGATTTTCCCTTGTACATGTGTTGTATATATTTTGTGTTGGGTTGTAATCATCCTTGACTCTTGTATTGTACAACTTTCCATATTATATATATATATAAACTCGTGGTTTGGTGACGACCCCTGTGTTAATTCTTTATCTGTTTAAAGTTTTAAATTTTCCGCTGTTTCGGGGCGTTACAACTCATACCCAAAGCCAGGAAGGTCCCCGACGTCCCTCCACTTTCCGACGTCACCACCAACAGGGACAGTGCATTCAACCTACGGGAAACGGAACCCAGAACCTTGAATTGTCTCGACTGCGGTTCGAATCCAACTCCCAAAACATTCAAGTCCTCTCCGACCAACTCCGGGAGCTTCAGTGTGAGAACCTAATCCCTTGATTTAGGTTAATTAAGTTTAAGAACCTTAAACCCTGATTAGTGAGAGTATATAAACCAAACCAAACCCTTTTTCTCATTTCCTTTCCTCTCATTTTCTTCTCTCTCCCTCAACACTTTCTCTCCCTCCCTTGTAGTTCGTCGGTGGCAGAAGGAGGAGTCGCGGGTGCGCCGGCAAGTCGAGGTCGCCGGAGATCAAGGAAGGGGTGGAGATCCGCGTTCGTGTGAGGAGTTCGCCGGAGATACGCCATTTTGCGTGGAAGGATCGTCGTTGCTCTTCGGAAGCTTCTTCAAGCTTCCAAGGTATGCCAAGCCTTGCTTTTACGCTCACCAAGGTTGTGTGGGTGTTTGAGTGTTCGACGGTAGGCCGAAGGGCTCGTCGGAATAGAGTGGCAGAACTTCTGCTCTATTTCGGTCGACCGGTGCTCAATTCGGTCGACCGGTTGTAGTGTAATTTGGGCGTTCTCGCTCGAATCGGTCGAACGATACCCCATGGGTGGTCGACCGATTGTTCGTGTGAGCGAGAAGATGAAGACCCCGAGTGTTTTCGGTCGACCGGGTCCCCTTTGTCGGTCGACCGAATGCACTGTTGTATGTCGGATGGGGGCGTTGACCTTCTAAACGGTCGACCGCCTTTTTGACCAAGTTCGACCGTATGTACAGTTTTAAGTCGGTTGGGGGTGCAGACTTCTAAACGGTCGACCGCCCTGAGATCCCGTTCGACCGATGACTTAAGACAACTTAAGTGTGACTCGACCGATTCATATTTCGGTCGACCGGTAATCACCTTGTAGAATGTTGAAGTCCCTGATGTTTTTCGGTCGACCGGAAGCCCATTGTCGTTCGACCGTTGGGGATGTTTTATTTATTATTTATTTGTGGCGTAGACCTTCTAAACGGTCGACCGCCCAGAGACCTTTGTTCGACCGTTTCGATGTTTTCCTTGGTTCGACCGTTGGATTGTGGTTCGAACCAAGTACCGGTTTTAACGACCAACCGGTCGACCGTATGACCTTTTCCGGTCGACCGTTGGAGCCCAGTATTTGTATTGGTTGTTTTTAAGCGTGTTGGTGCGTGGATTGCATTTATAGCTTATGTTCCCATGATATGACATGTGCATTGAGACCTAGGTAGTAGACCTGTGGGACCATATTCCCCTTTGCATGATCTATATGTGATGACTGTCGGCCTGTGTGGCGACAGAGATGACTGTTGGCCTGTGTGGCGACAGAGATGACCTTAGCCTGTGTGGCGACGGAGATGACTGCTAGCCCTTGTGCAGCAGAGTTATGTGCCTTAGCCTGTGTGGCGACGGAGTTGACCGACCGATGTTATTCCGGCGGATGTGCTCGACTGATGCTGTTCCGGCGAGTATGATCGTCCAGCTGTGGCACGGCTGGCGAGTATGACCGACCAGAGCGACGACTCTGGCGGATTGTGGTCTTCGACCACTGATCAGATCTGATGATGACTCGGAATTGCGTGCGACCCTCACCGAACCCATATGACTAGTGTAGCTGCGAGTGGTGGTGTGTCGCGTGTTTTCCGTATGACCGCATGTGCCTGCGGTGGGTATCTACGGATGTCCAAAACTAGACTTATGACTAATGAACCCCGGTTGGGGAAATGACTATTATGACCTTATGACCCGTTTGGGGAATGACCAGTTATGATTTATGTTTGGCATAATACTAGTATGATAGGTCATGATTGCATTGCATGTAGGTGGGTTTGGCATACGGGGTTTCCTTCGGGAGACTCACGGCATTGTTGTTTGCTTTCAGGTTCCCTCTTCGGGAGCTGCTTGGGTGGTGACTGAGAACGAGTGCATCTTGGAGTCGGGTCCTCCTGTCGGTTTTGAGGTTATTATGACTACTTGTATATCTGTATATTGTATTTTGATGTAGTCATTCTTTTGACAACTCCTGTATACGGTGCAACACCATATATATTATATTTATATTTTCGAGTAGCATCCCCTGTGTTGATGTTTATCCTTTGATTATCATTTACTTAAAAGTTTAAATTTTCCGCTGTTTCGGGGATGTTACATTCAAAGTCTCCCTTAAGAGAGGGTTGCATAAGTAAACGGATCGGGACATGAGTACGGGGCCATGTTTTTGGATTAAACACAGCAAACCGTTGCATGCGCAGACCAAATAGTTCCAACGTGGTGGTGGTGGTGAAGATGTTGGAGCACACGAAGGCGGTTTGTCGTGTGTGAGAGTTCCAATCTTTACAAACGCGTCGTAGTCGGAGAACCGATTGGGATGGGAGACGGGATAGGATTTGCAGCTGCAAATCCAGCGGGAGATGAGGATTTTGATTCTCTTCTGTTGCGTTGTCGTCGACGGCGGCTTTGGTGGGATGGTTTGGTGCTCTTCGTCGTCATCGTGAGGAGG
This sequence comes from Triglochin maritima, assembly GCA_963682175.1. Classification (NCBI taxonomy): domain Eukaryota; kingdom Viridiplantae; phylum Streptophyta; class Magnoliopsida; order Alismatales; family Juncaginaceae; genus Triglochin; species Triglochin maritima. The sequence continues at coordinate 53,027,789 of OY821773.1, forward strand.
CAGAGACGACAGGTCTTTGGATTATCAATTGCCAACTGAATTAAACGCAAACAAATATTATGTTTTTTTAACCTTCATGTCTGGACCTATTCCAGTGCACTCAACTTTTTCATGACTTTTTATTATTATAGTATCCTCGTATTTATTAGCGTGGAATATCACATTTCTAAATTGATTATAATCAGATTGTGATAGATACTAATTTTGATTCGGTATATTTTTTAATATTGTGATTACTTTCATTTATAATTGTCTCTTTAATCTATAAAAGGAGTCTAACGACTAAAGAATACAATATTCCTCTCCCAAAACTTTCTCTTGTTCAAAACCCAGTTTATAACAATTAGGACTAGTTTTATATTTGCCTATTTTCATGAATTTGGAAGGTTTCCACGATCGACTTCGATTGACCGAGGAATCATCCGAAGATTGTGTCATCACGTCAACGTCACTGCCCCACGTTTTTTTTTCTTCTTCTATGATTAATTTCACTGCTAATTTCTGAGTATTGTCGATTTAAACATTGTCAATATCTATAAATTTTTTTGCTTTCTAAAACCTATATTATATATATATTATGATTCCATAACCACAAGCATTGAGATTTTCAAAATGAATGAAGTCTGGTGGTCAACCAAATTCGGGGAACTCGTTCACGTTCAAATTTGGATAATCTCAAATATCATGGTTTTCAAAGAAAATTGTGTTATTCAGAAAAATATAGTTTTCAATTCCATGGAGGTGTTTGGATGATCTTGACTAATACACTATAAATCTCTGTTTTTTTATACTGAAAATTCATTTTTCGAAAGAAGATGTTGTGCATTTTTTTTTGTCAAATATGTTGTTTATCTTCTTCATTTTTTTGTTTCCCATGAAACCTACAAAGTAATGTTTCTTACAAAAACACATTATTGCGTATGCTAATGCATTTTCGTTCCTTGAAACCATCCCACCAAACACCAATGACCAAATACATTTTTTAAATCAAATATTTGTGCTCTACGCCTCTACCCCAGGCCAATCCCAGCCGACCATCGTCTCAAAACGTCTCCCTTCACGCCACGTGGCGTTCCATGCGCGCGGCTTTGGCCTCCACTATCCACGCCACCCCTCGTCTGTAAATACCAGAAAATCGCAAAGGTGGGAAGAAGTTGTTGCTCTCTCTCTCCTCTCGGTGGCGTAGACGTCAACACTGTTTCTCTCGCTCACACCTTCCTTCCCCCTTCCGCACGGACCCAACCTTAATTCCCCCTTTCTCCGATCGGAGGCCGGAATCGGAACCGGAAAAGCCGATTCCCACGGTATCGTCTCCTATCATCCCTTATTTGGGTGGATTACGCGTTTTGCTTGTTTATTTGTTTGTTTTGCGATGTGGTGATCTGATATCGTGTGGTTGTTTGGTTTCGGCTTGGATTCGGGCGGATTTGATGGGGATGGTTGGAATTTGGAGTTCGGCGTCCGGTTGGAGTGGTTTTGTGGTGTGGTTTCGGCGTGGATGCTGCGTTAGAGGTTTGGATGTTGGTTCTGGAATAGTTCTGGTGTCGATTTTGGGGATTTGAGGAATCTGGGAAGGGATCGGAAAATTGAGTATGTTCGGAATTTGGGGGCTTGTTTTTGCTAGGAGATTTGGTGTTTGGTGGAAGTGGTTTTGCCTTTGGTCTAGATGTTATGTTGTTATTTTTGGGGTGTGAAATAGTTCAGATGTTGATCTAGTAGTCGTGAGTTGGTTGTTTTCAGGTTTTGTTTGTGGTCCAAATCGTACGCAAGGTCAAGTGGAATTTTGGTTTCATATTCAGTTGGTCCAGGAGTCGTTTGGAAGGGTGATGGTTGTTTGTATAGGATACATGTATTATTTTTTGTCTAGCAATTTCATCAATTTCAACTATTATTTTTCTATTTGCTCTCTTCCTTATTTGGCAGGATTTCTCAGATTTGGGTGTAGGAGGTTGGCTGATGATGCCTTTATTGGGTCACTCTATATTATATGGGTTTCTCTTAGTTGATTTTTTCTACCTTCAGGTAGAGGGCTTAAGCATCTTGAAATCTTCCAACAATTTGAGAATAGGGACCTAAAAGGTTTCTGTAATTGTGCACAGGTAAATAAGGTATTGGAGACTGAGTAGAAGTAGAACCAGTTCTCCAGCATTGTACTGGCACGCGGTCTCTAGTCCATGTCATCTTCACTACATTTAGTAGACTATTTGTTAGGGAGTTCATATTTGCAAGGGATCATACATCAAAAGACTAAAATGTTATAGCTATCCAGATAGCCATTTTTCTTCGAAATCTAGCTAGCAAAATGTCTTGTTTATTGAAAAGGTGTACTATTCTTCACTCACACCTTTCATCTCACCGACATGATTATTTTTCCAACTCAAAGGTATATTTTTCTAGACAAGCATAATATTATTATAGTGATGTATCATCTTAATATCTTATTTTCCTATGGAATTGGTGTGCTATCAACAGAATCCAATAATCTATTGATTAGGTATCCGGTCAAAAGTTGGTCACTAGTAGTATTATTCTATGCAAGTACAAACTAAGTTGTAAATGGTATTGCAGGCACTACTTTTGGCCTCTTCAGGCCGGTGAAAAATGGACTGATGTCCTAGTAAATGGTCTTTCCATAAAGTATAAAGAATTGTCGCCTCAGACTGAGATTTAGACAACAGCATCCCTGAAGTTATGACATTAGCTTGCCGAAGATGATGACCTACTTTGCTGATAATCCACCATATCTGAATAGAGCTGAGATTGCAACATCATCATCATGCTTTGTAGCTGATGTTGCCATTTACAGACTTTTTATTGCCTTACAGTCGCAGTAGCCATTGTTATGGTGCCACATGAGGTTTCCATCAATGATAAGTACCATAGACTTAAGTCTAAGATGAGTTGTTGTTGTATTGCTGAAACTAGAAATAAAGTTTGGTATGTAATTATGCCAAACTGCAATGGCATCGTAAGAGATGGAAGAATCGAGTATTGATCGAGTATTGCATGGCATTACATTTTTTTTCATGAAGATGTTGCAATGTTTTATGTATCGGTGGCTCCCATTTTTATTCAAATAGCTTCTAGCTGTTGGTTGGGAAGGTTTGCGGTGGCCATATCTTTATTGTAGTTCAATGGCATCAATAGGGTTCAGCTCTTTAGCAACCTTGAAGAGTGCTAGAAAAGAGGTTGTTCTCAAGATGGTATGTTAATGGTTTCTGGGAGGATCATGTGTTTAAAGATTTGACTTGAAATAGGATGTTGTGAACTAGTTTTCACGGTGGTTCAGCTCTATCATCTTATGTCAACAATTTAGCATAACTTGTGCTTGCTGCCAGATATTGAGTTGACTTGTTTAGTTCATACTCAGACAACAAATATGGATATGTTAAGAGGAATTTTCCCAAGGAGAGCATTTTGTCTTTTCTAATGGTCCTGTGACTAGAGAAATTTAAAGAAAGGATGCCATGGTGCCATGGAGTAACATGTCATCTAGTCAGATCAATCTTCACATTACGACAGTCAAGAGTATGGAATATCTTCAGATAAAGATACTTCATCATTATGTGATAATTTTCCAAAAGAACAAGTACAAATCTCACATATTTATGCCCTCACTGATGTGAGAATTTTCAAGTTGGCAAACTCTTCTTGTTCCCCTCCGTAGACTACATTTGCCGCTTCAGTTCTCCAGCTAAGGTTATGTAGTTATCTCAGGATTTCTAAGATATCGATGCTTTGCATTTGCTCTTGCATTATGTACTCAAAATTGTTCCTATCATTTTACTCGGGAACTGTTTTCCCAGATAGGATAGTCCCTCTGAAAAGGCTTTCCTTATACTAACCTAATTTATATAGTGTAGACCATGCAAAATAGGTTTCTGAAGCAAGTATCATCTTTTTTTAATAATAATAATATTATTATTATCATTATCATTTCAGTACATTTCTTAGCAAGAGGGAACTAATGAAACATCTTGCACAAAATTAAGTCTGTGTTAATATATGCATGACATTTCTTATACTGCAAAGGAACAACTATGCAATTATATTTACAGACATGCATGAACTGCCTTCTAGTAGTACCACTGCTGTAATTACTCGTGAATAGAAATTGGTTAAAGTGCTATGTTTAATTCCCGTATCAATGTAACGATATTTTCTTTTGTAGTAGTGTCAATAGAAGGACGGATTATGGGGCATAGACAACAATCTGGCACATCTCATGTTCCTGCAGTAGAGCAGACTGATGTCTGGAATCACTTGCAACTACAACTTCCCTTTTTGTCAGGTACTAGTTTCAGCTGTATGCTTGCGTGTACCCATACTTGTATTAATATTGCTTGTGTTTACGATATATCCAACATTACCATACAGGGAACAGCTCAGCTATTAGTCATGTAGATAACACTGCTACACATGACTTGAGCGCTATGCCTTCTTCCCATTCAGCTGTGGGTTTTAATGAACATGCAGTACTGGTTTCCAGCTCAAGTATCGTGCCTGCTAGAGTGCCCAGTGCTGGACATTTGTATGGCCACCACCATCGTCAATCTGCCTTTTGCTGTTACAATCATTCTCAATCAAATCATCCCCAGCATGCCCTTCATTCTTACATTCACCACACACAATATGGAACTGAAGGTGGTCCTGCAGATTCCCACGTAGAAAGTGAGATATTTCGCTGCAGGAAAAGGAAGCCCATTCTACCGGCGGCATATGGCCCAGCATATACAAGTGGATGCTTTGTGGGAGAGAGTTCTTCTAATGTTCCTAGTTCTTCTCACCATTTCCACCAACTTGCTTCTGGTTCTCAAATTCAGTCTTGGAATAGTGTGGCATCCAATTATAGGGGCAAAGACCCCATACTTCATGGAGAAGGATCCACAAGAAACGTTCGACCTCGATATACCTACGCTCATCATCAGTTCAACCCTGCCCCAAGTGGGCCATTGGGGTCCACTCATTTTTGCTCTACCACAGGATTTTCTGCTTCAAATATCACGAGAGAGTGGGACCATAGTTCTGTTCCAAGGGCACCTGATGGAAGGGTTCTATCTGCAGGTTGATTAGTTAGTGAAGTTGTTTATCTGCAGTTTCCATCTTATTCTGATTGCCATTTTTTCCCGTGTGATTGCAGAGTCCAGTTGCATGAATCATATGGTAAACCAGCCTCATACTGGCAATGTTAACAGAAGTTCTTCTATGGGTAACGAGGGAAGATCCCATTAGAATCCTGTTCCTAATAGAAGCCGAAATGATCCGCGGCCATTCCTTCATCCAGCACAAGGTGCAATTGCAGGCAATATCTACGGTCAAAATCCATTGCAGTCATATCACTTCCGGGCAGATCATCCTCCTGCTGGGGTTGCTGAAAGTTCCTCAGACAACAATGGTCAGGGAGGTCCTGCACCTTTTCCTTATGCAGCACCTCTTCCAGCTAGTAGAGCACGCAGCAGGGAGAGGATTGCTAGGATGAGAAGTTCTTTTACAAGACCCCACTCACACTCAAGTATGGAAAATGGCCACAACAGATGGCTCCCTCAGGTGCAAAGATCCTGCTTGAAAGGATAATTTTCTGAGTACTTGTCTGAATTCTTCTCTTCTCATTAGACATTTGATCATTTTTCTCCAGCAGGATTTATTTGCTAGGCACGAGTCTATTTTTCTGGGCTCTAGAGACCTCATAGATCAACACCGAGACTTGAGGCTTGACGTGGATAACATGAGCTACGAGGTTCGCACACCTAATTTATCTTCACTAGTTATGTTGGAGGTTCAGTATATACACCAATGTATGAACTTATCATGTTTTCCCAGGAATTACTTGATTTAGGTGAAAGGATTGGAAACGTGAATACTGGTCTTTCTGAAGATGTAACATCAAGATGTATGACTATAGTTTTATATTCATTGCCTGATGAGGCACAGGGTGAGCAGAATGGTGATAACTGCGTCATATGCCTGGTATGGATTCTACAACCGCATGGTTTTACTATTATCTTGATTCCGGAGTGGTATTTGTTTCTTAATCTTTTCTATTCCGTGAAATGAATTCAACAGGAGAATTTCAAAGACGGGGAGAAACTGGGAATTCTTGGATGTGAACATGAATACCATGTGGACTGCATCAAACAGTGGCTGCAAGTAAAGAATGCATGCCCGATATGCAAATCTCCTGCTCAGGAGAAGTGATTGTTTTATGAAAGAATTCAAATGACAATGTTACGGCCTATTTTCATATATTTTGTACATAGAATGAGTCCCACAAGGGACGAATATTATCTACTAGTTGAAGTAAATAAGAATTTGTTCATGGTTATCACTTCCGGTTAATTAATCAATTGTCTATGTTTTCGTGTACGTACTTGTCATTATATAGGACATTTACATTTTACCATGTTGCACTCATTTTTCTGGTTTCAAACAAAAAATGCATCAAATGAGTAAAAACAGGATGTTTTAAACGTCGAAAATCAAAGTAATAGTAGGAGCTATTTAGATTGCGAGGGAGGAGAAAGTAAAATCCTGCAATTGAGATTTAAACCCGTAATATCTTGTTGAGGTTCTTTCCAGATGACAAGTTGAGATATCTTGTAATTTTGAAGTGTTTTACCCAACATTTGCAAAACCAAAATTACATATGTTTCCGCAAAACAAGTAAACATACACGAGCTTGGACTTGTACGCAATGTACGGTGAAGAAATTTCAAATCCTTAGGCCATGGTGGTCTAGTTCGGGTCGCGACTTGGGTTCCGACCTGGATTGGTCACGTAGCCGACTTAGGTTGGCCCAGTTTTTTTGTTTTTTTATTAAAAAATAGTTTTTTATTTGTTAAATAATATTTAATTGATATGTATATGTTTTTATATAATTAGAATTAATTTCTGAAAAATAAAATAAACGAAAATAATTAATAAAAATTAGTAAAATAAATGTAAATAATTAATCAAAATTAGTAAAAATAAATGTAAGTAAATAAACAAAATTAGTAAAATAATTGTAAATATATATAATTAAAGAAAATCATCTAGTAAAATAGAACGCGTGAATTTACCTAAGTTCACCTAAAAATCCATTAGTAATCCCAAAAAATCAGTAAAGAATTACTAATAAATCTTAAAAATAAAAAATCTCAAAATCAGTATAGTAATTTTAAACTAGATTGTAGTAAAAAATGAAGTTGAGGTTAACGGTGCTCTCGTGTAAATCGATTGAACACTCCTAATGGTCAGGTTCAGATGCACCGGGTAACGTGTCACTACCTCCATCCCTCTGCCAACACCACCAAAAAAACTCCCTACAAATTCCCAAAAGTCCAAAACAAAACGTAAGTTACGAAACAAAACAAACTCTACTCTTCACCTTTCCCAAATCTCAGATTCCACTCCAAAAATGGCGAAAGAGTTCAACGTCCCTCCGGTAATCTTCCCCTCCTCCTCCTCCACCGCCGCTCACCAACGCCGGGGCCCCACCGCCCCACCACCCTTCCAATCCCCCAACCTAAACCCTAACACATCCCTCCCTTTCATGACCTTCGACGTCGGCTCCGCCTCTTCCTCCTCCTCCGCCTTCTCCGCCCCCGTCTACCCCTCCAACTCCTATTCCCCCTCCCCCGTCTCCTTCGACTACGAGCCGCCTCTCCTCGAAGAGCTCGGCATCAACACCCGCCAGATCTGGCGCAAGACCCGCTCCATCCTCAACCCCTTCCGGATCAACCCCAACCTCCACGAGGACGGGGATCTCTCCGGGCCGTTCATCTTCCTCATGGCCTTCGGCCTCTTCCAGCTCCTCGCCGGGAAGCTCCACTTCGGCATCATCCTCGGTTGGATCGTCGTCGCCGCGCTTTTTCTCTACGTCGTCTTCAACATGCTTGCCGGGCGCAACGGGAATCTCGATCTGTACCGGTGTGTTAGCCTCCTCGGGTATTGTATGCTCCCCATTGTCATCTTCTCCGCCCTCGCGCTTTTCCTCCCGCAGGGTGGCGTTGCGGCTTTCGTTGTCGGGGGAGTCTTCGTGCTCTGGGCGACTAGGGTTTGCACGAGACTTTTAATTGAGGTGGTGTCGTGTGGGGACGAGCATCGGGGACTTATTGCTTATGCTTGTTTCCTCATCTACACGCTCTTCTCGCTGCTCGTAGTGTTTTGACGATTGATGAGGTGCGTGCTCGCTGCTTGTTTTGATTTGTTGCCTCGGGTTCGGATAAGAAGTTGATTCATTGTAGCTTAAGCCATTAACTTTGGTAATTTTGTTTTGAGTAAACTGTACTGCTTTTTCTTATAGATTCCTTGTTGTAAAGCTTATATGATCAATGAGATTCTATGTTGCAGTGTAATTGCTGGATATGAACTAAAGGTGATTTGTGCGCTGTAAGATCTGTGTGAATGTACCACTTCTTTCAAACTGCTATGTCCCTTTATTTTTATTAATTTGGTGGGAACATTGGTTCGTTGGATATCAGCTTTGCTACCTTAAATTGTTCTTTTTGTTACCTTGTTACTGTGGTGTTATGAATTATGATTTTGTATGAGTATGAGTGCATGACTTTATAGTGTGTTAAACGAACACTTTGCCCATATTTTTCATTCTCATTCATATCATGGTCTTCAAGCACTTAAAAATATGTTAACTGAGATTTTTTTTATGTAAGTGGTTTGAAGGATATTATGCGTCAATATCTCAAGCTTGACTTTAGATCAAATTGTTGTTTGTTTCGTTTTCCCGATCTCATTTTGAAAGGACAATGTTTGATGATAAGATATGCCCAAGATTTAGGGCGTCACACTTAGAGTTGAATAGTGTATTCATTATTGTTAAGGTTGAAATTTCATGTGTTCTTATTAGTTTTTTATTGCTAAACTGAAACTGCTACTAATGTGTTAGAACTTAGAGTTTCTGGCCCAGCCTACTTTCTTGCAACCTTTCTCTGTATTCCAGCATGCGGACAACACCTAATTTTCAAGTGCTATGTGATAACTACTTTAGTTTCCTCATAAATTTTCCCAACCAATTATATAGTGCAAATTACCTTGTTGACTTATTAGGCCTGATTTTGCTACTGCTGTCTGAATCCCCCCCCCCCCCCCACACACACACACACACCACCACCCCCCTAATGCTTGAACTTTGAACTGAGGGCTTATAGCTGGCCTCTCTTTTGTTTTGCTTCAAGTTTCTTCTGTTTTTCCGGTTTAAATTTTCTATGCATATTTCTTTCATCCTTTGCCTATCCCAACTAGTTTGGGATTAAAGGCTCTGTTGTTGTAGTAAGTTTCTTTCATCCTTCAACATCTTGGCTGGGGTAATAGTTAGCTACTGTATGAATGAATCGGCCCAACCTCCATCTTTGATTCCAGAGTAGAAGTTTCTGCCAGTCCTAGGATTCCTTTGTTCTTAATGTCATATCCCTTTCAGTCAGTTGCACTACCATTGGGCTCTTGCTTAACAAATCTCTATATCACTGTTTGCCATAGTTGCATCTTTCTTTATATGCCATAGTTGCATCTTTGCACCACTCTTGTGTAGTTGGGTGTTTGCTTGTGTATGTTATACAGTTATATAACTTATCTTCATGTCCTCTTCCATCAGCACTTCTTGGGATGCCTATAACTTATCTATCCTCCTGATTGTGATCTTATATGTTGCCATTTCTTAAGCACCGTTTATTAATGTCTAACAGCACTGCAATAGCACTATAGGTAATTTGCAAAACGGAATGTTCTATGAACTTATATTTGATTCTGACGTGAATTTATTTTGCGATTGGGATCCCACCCTTATGTCCATAACCTGAACAATACATCTTAGCATCCATGAGCACTAGTACTTCTGTGTGTTCTGTCTTGTCTTGCATATCGAGTCAAAATTTGGTAAACAATCTTCATGATGCTTGAGTGCTCCGTACCGTGTTGTTTAGAAATCTCATATTGATCCTTGGTTTAGTTTATAAACTCAATGTAAAAACTAAACGTCGGGAAGAACTGGCTGTTGAATCAGGGAATGGATCGAATTGGATCTAAAACCACCATCTTTGTTGGTATGGATCGAATTGGATCGTTAAGAAGCCACGGTTTGGTAAAAAAGAAGGATCGAATTTCAGTACAGAAGTTGGAATTATTATTTTCTCTCTTCTTTTTTCTACCCTGTGAATCTGTGATGCTACCACGTTCTCTTCCTGATTTCACTCATCCATTCTCCAACTTCATTTTACTTCACCTGGTAGGTCGACACTTCATCTCAAAGCAGGATGATTGTTGGTGCTGGCCGAGTAGCCAGATCGTTGCACAATGCAGTGTACAACTCTAGCAGGAAGCTGTCTCATTTCGAAAGGAAATTGCAAGCTTGTGTTCAGAGTGACGTCTGAATCTGTGGAAAAATGCTCTTCAAAAGATTATGACGAGCAGATATTATACAGAAGTTAATTTGTTCACAGTAACATCCAGGCTTATCAATTAACTGAAAAATCCTTTCTAAATACCAGAGTGCCTGAAAATGAAGGACCAATGTCATGGTGTTTGACAGTTTCTACCTTAATGAAGTTTAGACAGTCTTTCTTGGTTTTAGTTTGAAGATTAATACGTTCCCTATTTTACGATTTTGCGTAAAAAACAAACTAGAATTTGCTTCAGGGGACATCATTAATTTTTCTGTAGGATTTTCCAAATCTAAAACGTGCTTTCAACAATTCGCACTTATTTGAGAGCAAAGGTGGAAGTGCTGTGCATCATACTTCCATTCAAAAAAATGTATGCATCTCTAGCGCTGGTGGCGAAGCAAAATGAGTAGATGTACATGTACCTATACAAACATGTGAAAAGGGATTACAATCAATTAATTACCTTGGGAAAAAGGCATTGAGTTTGACTTTGTTGACACGCAACAAAATAATTAGTTGGAAAATGGAAATGCACGTACCCCTTAGCAAATGAAAATAAAAACCGACCGTATCCCAACAGACCCGACCCGAACCGAACATGTTTGCGTCGAACTCTGATGTTAATCAGCACACGTGTCGGCCAGCGATTGGATACTCTAACGTGTACATTTGAGTCCGGGAAACACCAACAAACCGGAACGAAGCAATAATAAGAAATCAAGAACCGATCTATTCGACTGCGATCGTCTGTTCGACTCGGGAAAAATGGAAGTGGAGAATAAAATGGCGGAGGCGACGATGGCGATGCTATCGGGAGCAACGGCGCTTCTTCCTCTCCTTCTCCTCCAATTTCTCTCGGCTTTCGTCCACCTTCCCCTCGTCTCTTCCCACGGTACGAGTTCTTTCTCAAGTTTTTGCTACCAAAACTCTAGATCTCTGAACTCTTAGACTTGCAATGCTGAATCCGTATGCTTCGTCGGAGATTCGTTTTGTTTTGGTTTGATTTTGATTGGATTAGGGATTGCTTAGGTAGAGGTGAATCCGTATATGGGAATAGAGCACAAACCTTTGTGGTTTCTAACTTTACTTAGGGGATTTAATTTCATTATTGTCAAAAGAACCTTTTGTTATTTTCCCCATTGTTGTATATTGTAGTTGTTTCAAACAACTCTTTCATAAGCTGCTACTCTCAATGCCGTTTTCCCCTGGACTCTAGCAATATTCTAAAAATACATCAACAACCATCTACGGAAGTATGCCAACTTAACGACGGGTTCAACTAATAACTTACTCTAACAAATGAAATTATGAAAATGAGTTGCCACACTAGATCTCGCTGCGGAAATGGATAATGCACATAAGGTGATCATTTGGTCTTGTTTTTCAGCTGTGGTCTTACATGTCCCTTTTAAATGTCCAAGTTGTATTGATGGGATTTAGGGTTTTGGGAACTTCCACAGTGTTACACTTGAAGTATGCCAGATCATATGGGTTTTTTTACTTCATAAATGCCTCCAAGTGGGGTAGGTCTTGTTTTATCTAACTGACCGAGCATTCTAGGAAACATATAGCCCCAACATTTGGAGGTTGATTACATATTTGTTGCATGCTGCCACGAGCTTTCTGTATTGGGTGCTTACAGATGGCTGATAGTTTGATACCACAGGTTGATCCATGCCTCTTACTGTATATGGCACAAGAGCCTCATCTGTCTTATTTTTTGTGACCCTGTGGACATGTACTATAGGATCCGGAAAATATCAATTTCTCTAGTGGAAGTCGTTTTTTCTTCCTTTCATCATTCTTACTATTTATTGCATTAAACTTCGAACTTGTTTGACATATTATGAACTTTATATTGACTCATTAACTAGCTTATTGTCTTAGTTTGCATTCGATAATATTTTTGAATGATAGGTGGACCTAGACATATTTATTAAGATTTAGACATTGATGTTTAAAGACCTTGTAAGCGAGCCTCAAGATTTCTTCTTTAAGAAGGCCAACTCACATTGTTGTGGATTTGAACTTTTATCTGTTATGTACTGAAATTAAAATAAGGATTTTTTTTTTCAAAATAATAAGTTAAAAAAAGAAAATTGGAAAAATATGCACTTTGAAAACATAATTGGCAAAGTATGCACCTTAAAAACGGCACCACATGTGCCATTTTCATTAACTAAAACGACATTGTAGATGTCGTTTTTACACTTAATAAAAACGGTATCACTGATGCCGTTTTTACCTGGGTAAATTTTTTCTTAGTTTCAAGATGTCGTTTTAGCTAAGACATGTTAAACTAGCAACGAGTCGGTCGAGAGCAAAAATTTCCAGATCAAACAATTTGAAGATCCAAAAACGATTCGTTGCTAGTTCAACATGTCTTAGCTAAAAACGACATCTCGAAATCAAGAAAAAAATTACCCATGTAAAAACAGAATCAGTGATATCATTTTTATTAAGTGTAAAAACGTCATCTACAGTGCCGTTTTTAGTTAATGAAAACGGCACATGTGGTGCCGTTTTTAAGGTGCATACTTTGTCAATTATGTTTTCAAAGTGCATATTTTTCCAATATTCTTTTTTTTTAACTTATTATTTTGAAAAAAAATCCTTAAAATAATATGTCCATAAAACTAGGTGATTCAACATTTCAGTTGGAAAGCAATTGACTTATATCACTTTAGTACAAGTTTCATGCTAAATCATGACATCTGTACAGGAAGAACACTCTGTGAAGTTTTTTCTTTTCTTTTTATAATAAGCTACAAACACAAAATGATTTCTTTATTAGATTAGCAATTTAGCACATTCATTTCATAAATAATATGATCTTTTTGTGCATATTTTAATTTTCAATGCCTAACTTTAGAATTGTTTATTTGAACTATAGATGCAGCTAGTTTGTTCAATGAAGCTTTAGAATCCGTAAAGGCAAGGCAACATCACGAAGCACTTGGGCATCTTAATGCTGCAATAGAAGCTGATCCTGACTTCTCGGAGGCCTATTTTCATCGAGCATCACTTCTACGCCACCTATGCAGGTTATTAGTTAATACAATCTACGTAAAGATCTTCTAGACAATCTCTGTACCCTTACTCTCTATTAGTATGTTACTTTAATTGCAATGAAGGAACATGCCTATTGGAGTCAAAGATTTACCATTTTTTTAGCTTTTGGATTATAACGAACTAAATACGAATGTCTCAATAATTGTTAGCATTTTCTATTTATTCTGATGTTGATATTGCAAATAAGGTATCTTTTCCACATGCATCTCTCACTGTGTTATTGTTTGTCACTATAAACCCCAACTCTCCAAGACTTCCTGCAGATAATGATGTGTAACTTGATGGCATGGCCCGGGAAGAAAGCGCTAACCTTGTTAACCCATGAAAATCTCAATGTATTGCCTGGATTCCCCAAATCTATAAGTCATTATTCAGTAGGAATTCTTACGGGAGTACGCAATATTTGGCCCCTATGACCGGAACGAAAACTCATTCCTATACATTTTTATGAATTATAATGTAATATCACTAGTTTGTATTGGATTATCCTATTCAGAATCAGCTTTAAAGTTAATTTTCTCTCTCTTGAATATAGAAGAAAGAAATATTATTATACATGTCTAGTTATTTTTGTTGCTTCATTTTTTTAAAACTGGAGATCAATAAAATTTCATTTAAAATTTGTGTATATATGCTAGAAGTCCTCCTAACTTGGAAGGGACACTGGTTCCTTCAATCATTTTTATTCTTTTATGATTTGAATATGGGTATAGAGAATGCCTTCACCTTATAAAGGATGTCATAAAACATCTGACAGAAACAAATAATTGAGATATCTTTTATCGATGTAGGTTTGAAGATTCGGAGAAGAACTATAGGAGGTACCTCGAGATGAAACCAGGAAGTCCTTCAGCAGAGAAGGAACTTTCTCAATTGATGCAGTCACATAGTGCGTTTGAGTCAGCTTCTAACCTCTATGATTCGGGTGATCATGCAAAAGCTTTGGAATACATCAATAAGATCGTCCTTGTTTATTCTCCTAGTTGTTTGAAGGTATACTTGTTGATTTGATTCCTATATTTATATTTATTTTCTACTTGGTCAATTATTTTCAACTTATGAATGATTACTTGTTTATAGGCCAGAATCCTCAAAGGCAAGTTGTTGTTGGAACTGAAAGACTACTCTAGTGTTATTTCAGATACGGGGTTTATACTTAAAGAAGACGAGAGTAACTTGGAAGCTCTGTTGCTGCGTGGTCGTGCCTATTACTATCTAGCTGATCATGATGTTGCTACAAGGTTTGCTTCCGTCATACTTTTTGTCTAAAAATGAGCATTCCTTATCTGTTTGCTGTAAAGGGTGTAGCTACATGTCAGTTTTTTCGGTTCTACAACATTTATGTTCTCCCTTCTGCTGAAATCCTTGATGTCGGTTTTTCTTGGGTTCTTCTGTGAAGCTGATATGTAAAAAAAAAGTTTGATGTTTGTTATAAAAAAAATCCTTTCTGAACAGAAACTATTTCTTTTTGAGAGAACTATATTTGCTTCATGAAATATTCACTACAGTCCCTCTTACTTCTTTCAGGCATTACCAACAAGGTCTGCGTTTAGATCCTGAACACAGTGGGTTGAAGAAAGCATATTTCGGACTAAAAAACTTACTCAAGAAGACAAAGAGTGTAAGAAGCAGTAAAATAATCTGAAGCTTGTTATTGAAAACAACATTCTCTCTAAATATATGCAGACAAAATGCATATCATTTTTCTGCAGGCAGAAGATAATGCAGGCAAGGGTAAGCTACGCATAGCAGTAGAAGATTACAAGGCTGCACTATCTCTGGACCCCAAGCATGTCGCACACAATGTTCATCTACACCTTGGTCTATGTAAGGTCCTAGTCAAGCTTGGCAGGGGAAAAGACGCCTTGCAGAGTTGTACAGATGCACTTGACATTGATGAAGAGTTATTGGAGGCTTTAGTTCAGGTACAATTTTTTCTGCTTCATTTCTCTTGTGCTTTGAGTTTCTGCATTCAGTTTTTTTTTTCTTTTCTTGTGACACTTACCTTAAAGTGTTGTTGCCCTCTAAGGGCTCTTGATCCTATCATAATCATATACTCATTGCGTGTATGAGTTTGTTTTTAAGACTTAAAATGTTGCAAGACTAAGCTATGGCTTTGGATGATATAGCATTTGAGATGTCTATGTGCAGCGAGGTGAAGCCAAACTCCTGACCGAGGACTGGGAAGGAGCTGTAGAGGATCTCAAAGCTGCTGGGGAAAAGTCTCCTCAGGTTGAATGCTACATTCACTGTGTGTGCTGAAACAATTAAGTTTAGATTTTTATTAGAAAATGCTCATATGTGCATGCCAAGAGTAACATGCATGCTGAGTTTGAACTCCATCATTGCAGGACATGAACATAAGGGAAGCACTAATGAGAGCTGAGAAGGCATTAAAAATGAGCAAGCGCAAGGATTGGTACAAGATCTTGGAAGTTTCAAAAACTGCTTCGATGGCAGAAATTAAACGTGCCTATAAGAAACTTGCCTTGCAATGGCATCCAGATAAGAATACTGGTAATAGGGAAGAAGCTGAGAACATGTTCCGGGAAATTGCTGCAGCATATGAGGTAACTGATTATATGCTTCTCATGATGTATGTATTTATAAGTGATTTGAAAAATCATGAGTAGTTTCAATTTATACAATTTTAAGACATAGGCACGTAATGAGATGCAAAAAGTTCACATCTGCTGATGTATTATAAGTTTATAACTTGAGTCTTTTCTGAGGCCCGAGCTGCATCTTTAAACTATCTGTCTACAAATCTTTTGACATTGTGTTAAGTATTATTCTTTTACCAAGGATGCAAGATTATTTGATCTTAAGGTTTGATAAACTTTTACATCATTATCAAGATACCTGCAATTTCCCCCATTTTCCAGCAAAAATGACATCCATGCGAATAAGCATGACTACACATCATGATATAACTGCCAACGTTTCATGACTTCATCAAGATCTTAATCACAAGAAACTAAAAGTCCAAAAGTAAATAATAGAGATAATATTGTTAGTTGAATAGATAAAAGATTCATATTGACGGCCATAATGGACCTTGTGCTTCTCAGATTGAAGCATTTTTTTCCACCTACCTCATTTTGTTTGTGGACTAACTGATAGTGTTTCATGTAAGGTGCTTGGTGATGACGACAAAAGGGCAAGATATGATCGAGGAGACGACATGGAAGACATGGGCCACGGGATGGGTGGTGCAGGTTTCAATCCATTTGGCGGTGGTGGTGGACAGCAATATACCTTTCACTTTGAAGGTGGGTTTCCAGGAGGAGGATATGGGTTTAATTTTTGATCCATCTCACTGGTTTATTGCATTGCTTTTCTGCCTTCTATGGTTTTCGTCGGAAAAAGAGAGGGAAGGCTGATAAAAGCATGAGATCGAGGATGACTAACTTAACTCAGTTGAGTAGTGAATACTAACAGTAAGCAGGAAAAATATGTTATCAAAACGAGCAGTACAGGATTTTTTTTCGTGATATGCTTGTGTTAACTGGCCAAGTTGTCTAGGATTGGTTGATTTGACGGGGTTGTTCCGTGGTTCTTTTCTTGTTAGTTATAATTTAATTGCTCTTGTGAGTCTCATCGAAATCATGTATCCAGGTTGATTTGTTTTTGACATTTAGTACTGAAAATATGAGATAAATATTGAACAATGACGGGAATATATTGTACTCTTGATGATTATCATTTGATCTGCTGCATGAGACCAAACAGTTTTTGTTCTTAATAGAACGTATCTTACCCATCGCCCAGGATAGGATTCGTTCCCCGAGTTGAACTATCTGCTATTTCAGAAGGCAATATGTTAACCGCAAAATTAAATCAATATCCCAGTTTTGGCTAGGGTAACAGTCTCAAAACTCAATAGTGATATTAAAATGGTTACAGTCTCAAAACTCAATAGTGATATTAAAATCGTAGCTTACATTGAATTGTTCGGTATATATATATATATATATATATATATGTTTCATTAAAATTAAAAACCAATTAATTAGGACTGCTGATCTGAATTCCTTAGAAGAATCCTCATTTTGTGATTGAGGTTACTCCATTTCAACGCCTACTGGTAGACCATCCATGTCCAATATCAGTTTCTGCATCATTGGTGGTTCAGTTTCACTTAACTTTCTGGGGGCATCTATGGGTTGTGGTGTACTATTAAAGTGGACACTCAACCAACCGAAAGAAAACAATCACCAAACTGATGTGTTGATTCCAACTTCCTCGTAATTGTATTTACTGCAACATGCAAATACTACTTACCAGCTTCCGACCCAACATAGAGATTCTTTCGCATCAAGACTTCGTCTCTCCGCTTCAATCTCTTGTCGGTAGGGCTGTCAATGGGTAGAAATTTACCCGCAACCCGTCCCGCCCCGCCTAACGCGGGTTGCGGACAAAAAATTGTTACCCGCCAACCCGCCACCCGCACAACCCGCATAATAAGCGGGGCGGGTTGCGGTTTTCTCCCAACCCGCCCCGCATAACCCGCAACCCGCATAAGCCATATATATTTTTGATTTTTTTGTATTTAGTTTTGATTTTGTTTGTATTTAGCTTTAATTTTTTTTGTATATAGCTTTAAAAACATACATTGATTGATTTTTTCCTTGATTTTTGTACTTAGTTTTGATTAAAATAGATAATGTTAAAGAAAATAAATTTATTTTTGTATTTAACTTTAATAAAAAATTAAACCCGCCAAACCCGCCAACCCGCCCCGCATAGCCTAGTCCATCCTTACGCGGGGCGGGTAGCGGTTTTTTTTTTTTGACCCCGCCCCGCCCCGCCCCGCCGACCCGCTTAACTTTGGCGGGGCGGGTAGCGGTTGGGTGAAAACCCGCCCCGCCCCGCCCCGCTGACAGCCCTACTTGTCGGTGCCTTTGAATAATTTACAGATACTCTCATATTTACGAACTATAATATCTCAAATTACTATACTAAACACCAACTAGAACCCACACCTTAACATGGTATATGGGTGTGATGACATTACTTTCCGATAACATTACACTCGACCAAAGACATTCACTTAATTCTGGAACTTACACATGTTGGACCTAAAAAAGACCACGTTCAAGAAATATTGAGAATTATTCTATATTGATCATGATTTAAAAATATTCTCGTGAATTATAAGATCTTGCATGTTATCAATAGTGAACTACTCTAGATAATCGAATTTCTAACTTTAAAAGAGTAAGAAAAGAACTACTTTTCTACATACACCAAAATACCGACATCTGACCCTCTTCTAGGCAGATCCCACGAATGATGTTGCTGACATTCCAAGTAAAACCAGCTTTCTTGGTTCTGCCAACTTCCCAAACCAAACCAAACCATCCGTACCTTAACATTATATAAGCCAAAATCTCAGTTCCAAAATCAATATATAGAATAGAAAAGCATTGTGTCATACAAAACAAAACCAAAAAAAAAAACTGTGCTGAGCAATGAACTTCAGAATGAGCCACAACATTGCTCTCCTACTAGTCTGTCTCCATTTGGCCACAACAGTATTGGCTCAGTCGCCAACAACCGCCCCTGCTCCGGCCCCAGCAGGCCCTCTTAACGTGACAAAAGTGCTCGAGAAGGCCGGACAATTCACAACGTTGATCCGTCTCTTGAAGATCACCCAAGTTGGAGACCAGATCAACACCCAGCTCAACAATTCCAATTCCGGGATGACTCTTTTTGCGCCAACCGACAATGCTTTCTCGTCTCTCTCTTCAGGAACTCTGAACTCCCTGTCTGACCAGCAGAAGGTGGCACTGATCCAATTCCACGTCCTGCCAACGTTCGTTTCTGTCTCGCAGTTCCAGACAGCAAGCAACCCTCTAAGAACACAAGCTGGAGACGCCACCAACGGGCAATATCCGTTGAACGTCACCACTTCTGGAAACCAATTGAATTTAACAACAGGAGTAGTCAACACAACAGTTGCAAACACTATATATTCAGATAACAAGCTTGCAGTTTACCAGGTCGATCAAGTGCTCCTGCCATTGCAGCTGTTTGGGCCGCCTTCTCCCGCCCCATCTCCAGCTCCAGCTTCCTCCAAACCATCAAAGCGTGGTGCAGATGCAACTGCCGGACCCTCAACGGATGCCGCTGACGACTCTTCTGCTAATGGTCTGCATGAGGCGTGCAAGTGGTTTGTCATTGCTGCTGCTTCAAGTGTCCTCTGGTTGGCTCTTTAATAGCTTGCTTCTTGCTGTTTGGTTTTACCTTGATATTGTTTGCTCTTTTATTGTTTTGGTACTTGTGTCGACGGAATTTGGACATTTTCTGAAGATTTTGTAATGATGTATTCTTGTGTTGATTCAAATAAATTGTCTGGCTATTTTTTTTACTAAACTACAATTAACTAAATATGGATGGGCAGAAAGGTTTTATTGTTTTAAGAATTATGTAAGACAAGATGCAGATTAAAACACAAGACTTCAATATTTCTTTTCCTTGATCAATGCAAGAAACCAACAACAGTCAATTACACTTATAAACTGATACCAATATGTTACCAAACTAAGCGACTTTACTCACTATAATCAGTCCAACTATACGTAAGGTATTATTACACAATTGTTCACGCATAAGGGCTTTGCATTACAAACATGACCAAACTGGCAATATAAATGGGCAGATCTAAACGGTTGTCTAAATTAATCCATGGATTAATTAGCACAGTATTGAGTTACATCAGGTTACATATAACCGTCATAAGAAGCAAGACAATAACAGAAAATGAACCAGTAGCATCCTGTCAGTAACATGCCCCCCATCAAATCAAATAAAACTTTAAAGTGCTTCACTCTTGGAAGAAAAAAATAGAGAAAAGAAAAAAAGTAATATAAAGGGCAAGCAAGCTTGTACTATTAAAAGAACAAAATGGGAGAAATCATAGTTTATAACCCACCCTTAATGAAAAACACCTTTGTACAACAAACCCAGGGACAACTTCAAAGATCAGTAAGACAAATTACACTTAAACTGCTCATATCCCAATTTATTCATGATTGCTTTATGCTTGGAAATTCGACCAAGAGACGCTATGAGAAAATAAGGGTACCCGATTCCGATGGTTGCAGAGCATTGAGTTTCACATAATATTTATTGTAGGGAGCTTTACCTCCAGATTTACAGTCTAAGTTGTTTGATCCAGCTTTGGAGACGTAATCATCATAAGCATTGCCTACATGGTTATCACACTTTTGGCATAGGAGTTTTGTCCTTTGCCGGAAAAGGCCCCAAGATTTTTTGGAGATGAAGTATGGTTTGCAGCTAAGCTCATCCTTCAAAAAAACCCTGCTTTCGTCTATGGCATAGAAAGATAGTATTCCTCTTTTAATGGACTTGCAATATTTAGAATCGATGTTTGTTGCATTCCGATTGCATGAGCTGAGGTTCAGCATATATCCACAAGATCCACAACTGTTACAGAAAATACAAAAGATTTTAAGCTTACATTCGAAACATCACTTTTTACCATTTGCTGGTTTCGGTGGACTAAATGAACACCATCTAGATATTGAACTAGATTTTCCTATGGAATGACACTATATAGTCATATGCGTGGATTCGTGCATTTCCAAAGTACCGACCGTAAGATTCATGCCTTTATGGATGGTATACTTATGTAACCGTGTAAAATAAATGAAAATCAGGTCGAAATAATTAATGTTTTTCATAGTTGAATGTAATATAACATAACCAAACATCCACTTTCACATTTCTTCTCATGTCATGACAAGTCTAATGTTATGTTAGCATCTTCATAGCTCAAGAAAACAATCGACACTACTAGGTGTCGACTGCAAAATTTAGTTTGTCTGTCGCATCTTCGAAAACCCAGTACGTATCTGAAAGATGGTGGACTCAACTATAAGATAGAGTGTGATATACTTTTAACTTGACTAACATGGGATCATGTTTCCAGCAATACCAACAATCTCCGGGATAAAAGCCATAGTATTCACAGTGGTAAACTAAGCATGTGAGTCAGGTTCAGCTAAAATTTGGATTCCAAATGCAAGGACAGGTAGATTTTTTTTATTTAAAAAAACAATCCTAAATTCCTAAGTTAGAATTATTAGAGGAAATTTTCTCAAATCCATGATGGTATTGAGATTAGCAGAACATCATCAATTACCACTCGCAGAATATCATTAGACTTCATAACCAGACAGGGAAGACAACTATAGAATGGATTTTCTTCAACTCAAACATAATTATATTTCTCATCCAATGAAGAGACAATAAACAAAGTAATTATTAAAACTTCGAAATAAAGAAAAACTCACAAAACCAACAATAACAAAAAAAAAGAATTGGGCGACTAACCTGTAGGTTACATCCAGCTGCAGAGAAAAAGAGAGGCGATTTGGTGCAGTTCCGATACCAGTTTCGGTAGACATGTTTGATTTCTCCGCTACGATCCGAACAAGTAAGTGTGTTTGTGGAATTGTGTTCGTGTTTGAAGTGATGGTCGCAGTTGGGAAACTTTAAGAGCATCAGACATGTCCAGACGACCAGGTGCACGACCCGGTCATCTCCCCCGTTAAGGGCATCCTTTACGGGGGCAACTTTCAGGTTGATGACCCGGTCATCCGAAGATGACCCGGTCATCTTCGACCGGGTCATCGACCCGGGCGTTGACGATCTGGAAAACCGGGTCACTAAATAAAAAAATATTTTTTTTTGTTTTTTTGTTTTTTTGTTTTGATTTTTAGAATTTTTTGTTTTAGTTTTTTTAATTTTTTTTTTGAAAATACGTTTTATAATTGTTTTGATTTTTTAGAAAAAAAAAATTAATTTTTTTTAAAAATTTTAACAAGATAGACCTTGAAATGATGTGGATGAGAGAGATAAGTTTGTGGGTTGTGTTGGGTTGTGGTTAAGAGATGAATAGTATAGGAAAGAGAATAAAGCGGGTTGAGGAAAGAGAAAACTGATGTGGAAAAAAGAGAAAGCTGATTTTGAAGACCTGGTCGTGCAGGTCGTGCTATGTGCGCATGGTTTTTAAAGCGGTTTTTTTGTTTTGATTTTTTTTAAATAGTTTGAATTTTTTTCAATTTTTATTTTTGAAAATACGTTTTCTAATTGTTTTGATTTTTTAGGATTTTTTCAAAAAAAAAATTAAAGTTTTTCCAAAATCGCTGCCCGAAAATGATGTTAAGGAAAGATGTTGGTTGTGGTTAAGATGTAAATAGTATAGGAAAGAGAAGAAAGTTGGTTGGGGGAGAGAAATATGATGTGGAAGATAAAGAAAACTGATTTGAAAGAGAGAGAATAGAGAGAAATCTCATGACCAAATCGTCGAGGTCATAGTTACTGACGATCTAAGAGCATGTTTAACGGGTCGTCAGTTCGTGGGATGACCTACGACCCCGACCTTGTGTGTCTCCTCCTTATTGGGGGCGGGCACTTTTTCTTGGACGACCTGGTCGTCGACCATGTCGTACTGGTTGGGAGACCGGATGCGCCACGTGGCACGCCCGGGTTGGGTTTTTTAATTAATTTTTTGGTTGGGTATTATTTGTTAAATAGTTGGGTATTTAAATGATTTGGGGTATTATTTGTTAAATAATTGGGTATTTATTATTTTGTAAAAAATTGGATTTTTAAATTGAAAATAGGAAGACCAAGCCCGTAAATTTAAACGACAGTACATTAAAATGCGTTTACAATGCTTAATAAACTACATTATGACTGTTAAATTAAAATTAAACTACATTTACAACGTTTAAACCGAAATTAAATTACATCAACTCGTTACGGATATTGGCTAGCTGGACTTCATCCTCGTCAGTCATCAAACCCAACTCTTTAAGTCAGAGGAGTTGTAGGTATACTTGATACTTGACTTCCCTACTACGCCACTCGTTTTTTTGTTTTTGGAACTCTAACTTGCGTTCTTTATACACAACTTCTTTATCTTTTACCTTCGTGTGGTAAGAAAGACGAGCAACCAGGTTCGCAACCTCCACATCACCCTCTTTTGCTACTGATTTACCTTTCTTTTTGTTTCTTTTTATACCGGTACGATGGGATTGAGGAGGTGGCATAAAGTCAGGGATCGTCGGAGAAAAAATAGGATGCGAGCTTTCGTATCGTTCCTCTTCAGATGGCTTCGTAGGACTCCGTTTAGTGGAGGACTCATAAGCAGATGGCTCCGTACGACTCCGTTTATTGGAGGACCCGGAGGAATGTCCGATCGAAGTACTTTCCCCGCCCAAGTGTGTTGGAGGGTTCTGAGTGGGCCCGGAGACCATGAAACTCCACTTCGGGTATTGTTTCAGCATTCTCCACGCGTGCGTGTACAGAAAGGGGTCATTCTCACGCTCATAAATCAGATGAGCTTGTTTAATGACGTC
Organism: Triglochin maritima; assembly: GCA_963682175.1. NCBI lineage: Eukaryota > Viridiplantae > Streptophyta > Magnoliopsida > Alismatales > Juncaginaceae > Triglochin > Triglochin maritima. Next base: position 53,051,631 of record OY821773.1, read on the forward strand.
ATCCTCGTTCTGCCCACTTCTCATCCATTGTGTCACTTCATCAAAGATGCCCTCCCACTTGACAACGACCTTATTTATCCTCCTCCAACAACCTTTGATGGACTCACTGTTTCTAGCGGGGAGTTGTTCATTAGTCAAGCGTGCTTCGTCGTACAAATTTTTGACTTTTGTCCAAAACCGTTGAGCTCGCTGGTTTGTCCTTACTACCGCATCGTGACTGACAGACACGTAAGCAGAAACAAGGGCCTCGTCCTCCGAGTATGACCAACCCTTCTTGCCCTTCAGTCGGTCGATTGTATGTTCGGGTGGCTCTTGAGAGAGGCCAGCAAGACAAGGGTCTACATCATCATGAGCCTCATTCCTACTGAAGTCACCACTCAACAACTGGGAATACATCTGCAATGGGTCGGGTATGGTGTATGATTGGGAGCTACCTCCATAGTAAGGATTTTGTGCCGATGGAATTTGAGGAAGTTGGTAGCCACTGCTACCCCCGTAGTAAGGGTTTTGCAGTGGTGGATGTTGGTAGCCACTGTTGTAATAAGGGTTTTGCGGTGGTGGAGCTTGGGAGCTACTGTCATAGTAAGGGTTTTGTCATGATTGAGGTTGGGAGCCACTAGTGTAGTAAGAGTTTTGCAGTGGTGGAGGTTGCAAGTGTTGAGTGAAAGGACGGTAGTAGAGAGATGGTTCGGCGTACTGAGCAAATGCTTGTCCATCATAGTGACGACGAGTTGGGAGAGTTATTTCCTGGGAATCACTCCTGTCAGACGAAGACATTCTCAGCAAAGTTTTGAATTTGGGTTGTTGGTGTTTCTATGGTGTGATGAATTTGATGGCGAGATGGTGGTATTTATAGACTCAACCCAACCATCCCACTTTCTCACGACCAAACCAACTTTCTTTCTTTACAACCATCCACTTTCTCACGACCGAACCCACTTTCTCACGACCGAACCAATTTTCTCTCTCTACAACCATCCACTTTCTCACGACCGATCCTACTTTCTCTCTCTACAACCATCCACTTTCTCACAACCAATCTCACTTTCTCACAACCGAACAAACTTTCTCACAACCCCTACTATCTCACGACCGATCCCACTTTCTCACAATCGAACAAATTTTCTCACAACCATCCACTTTCTCACGACCGAACAAACTTTCTCATAACCATCCACTTTCTCACTTGCATATGACAATACATTGCATATCTACTAACCAGCAAAAGTATGGAAAGGAGGACAGATCTCCTCCGAGCTCTCGCTTCCATTCTTTAACTGAATCGTCCAAGTAAAATATCATGTCTTCCAAATAAGCAAAACGACAACAAATAAACGAAAGCAGTAAGGCCACCTCTTAAGACTTAATATCCTGCTCTGTACACTGACATTCTTGAGATGAACATGCTGAGAGTTAACTTAAAGGGTAATACAGGCCTTCAGAAGAAGAGAATTAAAACAGTCACGCAGACAAATATTAAGGAAATCTGTAACACCTATTGGCAAAATGATCTACCTAATAGGTGGAGTTTAAAATGTGCTAAAACAAAATGATCTATTATTCTACTTCAGCTACAAAGGCATCTCAAGGTTCTCAAATATTGAGTCGTCTTATTACAAGCGAAATAAATAAAAACAAGTCATGTCAACTTTTGATTCTCCCATAATATGGAAATAACTAGGGAATCAAATCCTGACATGCACCAAGGCTGAACACTGTACCGGAACTGGACCACCAGTGCACATAAACCAGCTGGACAATCAATCAGAATGCTACACAAGAAGCTCCAACGATCAAGTTGGTCGTGACATGTTACAATTTATAAGGTTTCACAATGTTATGGTAATTCTTCTGCTTCTAGAATAAGTTGCTTTGTTTGCATTTCGTAAAAGGAACTACCATGTTGGTGAAGCGAACCCTCTGAATATGGCGAAAAAGAGACGAGAACCCATTGTGGAAATGATAGCAATGAATGAAATGGCAACCCATACAAGCTCATTTTCTTCAGTAATTTCATGTTGAGTAAAAATATCATGTTACATATATAAAGGAAAAAAGGTAAGCTTTTAGTTAATACCTATAAGCTAACCAAGACTGTAACATCTTAGAAATTTTCTACTGGACTTCACCAGGTACATTAACAGACCCCATCATGGCATCTGTGATCATGGGAATGTCGATACATGAGTGTCTGGGAAAAAACCATCATTGAGAATTGTTGGCCTACATCCTGTCAACTTTCAGCACTGCCTGGAAGGTAATGGTAAATTATCTATATTATTAAAATATGAAACAATTAAACACTTGGAATGGATATTGGCATAGTGTGAAAACGACCTACAAGAAAGATTTTAATAAGTTAGCCAGTTACCTTTTAGCTACCAGCCGTGGAGCTTTGGGTGGGTTCAGCATCATCAGTGACGGCAGGAGCAGAGTTGCTTGTTTCCGCAACTTGACTTTGAGATGTTTGGGCTGCTTCTGAAATTTGCTGATCTTGTGCAAGTCCAAGCACAACAAGAGTGGGTCTAAGCAAACCACAACATGAAAAGTTGGTACCACATCATATAGCCATGTCTAAATGTGAATACACAGGTAAGCTTATTGATATTTTGAAACCTGGGAAGTGTTGATTGAACTTCTGCTTGGCTTGCATATTCAATCACGGGTGCTTTCAAAGAAGGATTTCTATTTAGAGCGTTTTCGAGCTGGGCAGCTGGTAGCTGTTAAACAATAAAACATAAAAGGAGGTTTTAATTATGGGATCACTAAAGCTTCAAGAATGGAAACATAATAAACATCATATATTACAAAAGTATGCTCAGTATGGTGTGCTTGGTTGCATCTGGATGCTTTGATTTACTAGGCCTGTCAATTAGACATTATAGATGTTTGTATTTCAGATTTAAGTCAATATTCAGGTTATACATAATGCAGATTATTGTATCGCATCTGAACATACTTCTGGTGGGTATATAATTAACTAAATGAGAAAACAAAAAAATAGAAAATGATTCCAGAATATATCATTCATGTATAGTGTAAACAATAAAACTTGGAAGTGTCCAGTTATCATAACCAATATCCTACTCAGGGGTATGCATTCCTATTCACCATTGCCATCATTTATCATTTCGACTATGGCCTTCTTGAGTTCGGCTTACAGTTATCTATTTCCTTGTGCATGACAGTGCAAACTATTACCCAACTTGCCCATGTTATATATACACCGTTTATGCCTCTTCAATCCAAATAATTGGTGTTCAACAATCCACAAACATAAAGTACTTTCATAAATGGATTTGTAATCTGCAACTTTCCATACCGGTTTGGTTGAATAAGCAGGACGGAAATGACTATAAGCTTTTTATTACTTGAGTGAAGAGTAGGAAGAATTGACAGCAAGAATAGTAGTGTTATTAGAAGAATTGTGGAGATTAGGCAGTATTTAGAGGGCCAACAAGTTTTAAGAAAATTAAATAAAGTGCCTCCAACACTCAAATTTCTGTGAGTTAAGTGACGTTATAACTTGCAATATGATGCACAGTGCAACCACATCAGCAGCACAACTGACTGCCGCCTGCTTACATGAACCCAACTCATGCACCTTTTATGTCTTTATTATAGAAAAACCATTGTTTGTATGTAGCGTATTCAGAGCAGTGATTCTAGTAAAATAATGACATAAAAATGCCCTAGTACCCTGACGCATTTCATCTGCCAACTTTCTTCATGTACTTGGAATAAATGAAATGTACTACAGTAACTAGGGACAACCTGCAGCAGCACGCTATAGGATTGTGGTTTTGTTTGCACTGCACATTTCAAGAATCCAACCCAGAGTTTTGGATGTTTCCATATCTGCAGCAACAAGAAAGATGTGATAGTAATCTAAAATTTGCGATGTGAACATACAGATACATAAACAACAGCGTCAAATTGAAAATAGAAGCCCAGAAAACATTATTAATTGGTTAAGCTACTCAAGAAGAAAGACTTCTTCATGGTTTTCAAAACAAAAACAAGGTGTTTAAGCTTTGCGTTATACCCTGCACGCCTACACACCACTCTCTGAAAATCTTCAACAAAAAGAAATTACAGAAAGTAAGAAGTAAACTTACTTGCTTGTTTACAAGTCTAGAAAGGATCTCCATTACAAAATCGACCTGGAAAACAACCATGAATCAGGACTGATAGCTGATTTATATAGATACCATTGCATGAAAATTATTATTCCCCACAGTACTGCTATACTAAAATAACTTCCAAACAGTTAATGCTGTAAAGTAAAATATTAGAAGCTTCTAAGACTTGTCCAAAATATATTTTATATCTGATGGTAGCTAATGATTCCAAGAAAAATGATATGCTACTTTTAACGACCTGTCCCAAAGCCTAAGCAGGGTATGACACCCCTATCACCCATGAGGCTACTAGCCCCACCTTAACCCATAATGACCACCCAGTGATGAAGGTCATTAAAATGGCTAAGCTGAAAATGGTAGTGACCAACTCCTTATAGCTTCCACCAGGTTTTTTCTTGTTTAAGGAATGTGAGACCATACTTTTGGGATACTGTTTATGCGCACTGTCTAGAATTGGATTAGTATGTATCTCACTTGAATACCTGACATCCTCATTAGAATCAAGCCACGATACAATCAACCATGTAATGTAGAATACTAGGGTGCCTCCCACACACTCGGGTGTAGTAATACTTTGTTCCCACAATTCTAGATGATTAAAGCTTCAACACATTTTGTAGTGACCTGTCTCCAAGCCTACATATAACCTGGTATGTGCCCTACTCATATGTCTATCCATGACAATTTGATAATGATCACTATTAATGAATCATTGAAATGTTTAAGCTAGAAGTCAATATAGTGACAGACTCTTGTCTTTATAACTCCCATAACTTGTCTTTTCTTTTTCTTTTTACCAACTTAACTTGTCTTTTCTTGGCAATGTGAAACCATATTTTTAGGGTGTTAATTTACTGGTAGTAAGATATTGGTCACCAGATGGCACACTGCCATTGAGCAACATTTAATCATCTGAAGCGTTTGCCTGAACTTTCTTGGTTTTAATTCAATTAATACGATAAGGAAATTTTCCAGCTCCATTACTCTGTCTTATTAAGGTGATTGAAACAAAATGGATAAATCCAAACCGAAGGATTTGAGTCAGGGGTGACCACAGTCAAGATAAGAACAGATAACCCTTACAGGTTCCCATTTCCCCTACGAAAATTCTGAACTACAAAAGCTTCTTACCAGTCCAGGAAATGTTCCAATTGCCTGTATGACAGTGCGCATAAAGAGCAAGGGAAGAGGAATTTGCTGGACCTGACAAAGAAAGTTTGAATCTTGGCCAATATTTCAGTAGTCAACAAAAACTCCAAAGTGGGGTGTTCCAAAATTGTGAATCCATACCAATTGATTCAAGGCTTTGGCAAAAATTTGTTGAGTAAACACCTGCCTTTGCTCAAAGCAAGAAGTGCACGCATCCATAACCTAAATTGCCAAGATTCAGAGCACTCAAAGATCAAGATGGTGAGACATAATCACTGCTGCTACATTTTTGTTATCGGGAAAATGCATTCAAAAGAGAAAGGTAACAAAAGAAAGAGATCCAGGTCATGTCATGGCTACTACCTTTTTCAAGTGAACCCCATCTTTCTCAGGGTCTACTCCATGGATAGCAATTAAAACTTCTTCAGGAGACAGAACTGGATTAGTATGTGGTGACCCCTGGAAACACAAAACAAATATCAAAGATGAAAAAATGAACAAAAAGTAATAAAAACCATCCCCAGTCAATGTCATGAGGAAAATCAGTAGTACTTTCGACAGTCAAAGTGGACTCAAAGATATAGAAGGCTATTCCTGAGACTTGATTAAGGTGACAGCGGCCTGACGATTCCCAAGAGACTCAATAATGGAGATGACAACAAAATATGTCCACAATAAATTATCGAAGATGGAGTGATATGAAGTATTGAGGCTATATATTACACCAAATACATGAATATTTTGTCTCATAAAATCAAAATCCAACATTTATTGGCATAATATAAAACTGTGATGCAGCTAGATCTGCAAGCAAGACTACTAGAAAACAATTAAGACACTTTAAACCCCTAAATAGAAGCTACTTTAATCCAACACTGCATCAATATGTGATCCAGAATAACCGAGAGCGTCAAAATTCTTCCATAAGAAATTTTTCGTCAGTTATGTATGGAATAGACAGTACCAAACTTTCCCGAGTGAAGAGAAGTTCTTCCTTCAAAAAATGTGACATCCTGCCAATATTTGTATGGAAGTTCAAGAGGATCCACTTTGAAAGTAGTTAGGTGCATGAAATAATGAAAGGACCAAATAAAGCCCAACATCAAGGCCCGTTCCAAGTTTGTTTTGCAATTAGCTTGCATATTTTTTTAGAATCAAAAGGAATAACAAAATGGAAACCTATATTTGCTTCAGGATTCTAACATCACAATTATAGATTCACATTGAGATATAGATGTCAAATTTTCATATCCAATGGATACAGATATGGATATTAGTTTTACAAAAAATTAAAATAGGGATATGAAGTTCAATATTATGTGGGTATGGATACAGATATCTTTTTTTCCTGGATACAGATATGGATATTGGCAGATGTAAAAAACTACAACATATTAGTTGGAACAAAAATACACCATATAATTCTTTTGTTCTCACAACTAATAGCAACTCGTGGTTTATTAGTTTATTCGGTTTAAATAAACTTCATAAAACTGTGCTTAATGCCTGGGATCATTCTAAATTTCATCATTAAACGTGCTTAAATTAGCCTCATATGAATTTACATATGATAATAGAGCGCTAAATAAACTAATGATTTCTTACTTTGTGTTTACATCCTAAAGTTTTGTGTTTATCAAGAAATTATTTGTTAGTTGACCTGTAAAAACAAGGACAAAATAATAAATGATCTGCAGAAAGTAAAATACATCCAAACAGACAGGAAAAGCAATTTAAAACAAATAAGTTCAGTGACTGAATATAATAAAAGTATACCTTGGTAATACGACATAGTGCAGCTTGGAATTTGTCAGCAGAAAGATTGACAATTTGGGGGAAAACTGAAAAAACCTATTTCACAAACCCAAACACAAATGATTTGAAAAGATTGAACATATGAAGCAATGTAAATCCAAAAACACCAGCATCTGCTGCTATATATAAAAGAAGATGAAGCAGAAAACAACACCTTTACAGGAAAACATAGATTCAAAAAATACTAATGGTAGGTATCTCATTATCGCATGGCCTCGTCACAAAACTTCTGGGTTTAACTTTGGTGGTCATTTAAAAATTACAATAAAATATTATTATCAGCGTCAACTCAAAAACTATGGTAGGAAATCATTGGGTACTCTCTTCAAAGAATTCAAGCGATGCTTAAGATCACAGCCAAAAGAAACAAGAAGCCCGACAACTAAACAATAAACAAATCCTAGACTAGTGGGATGCAAAATACAAGAATCCTCTACAGGAGGCATGGAAAAAGAAAAAAACACTTCATATAAAATTCACTTTGCTAAGTCAGTTCATATAAGCGAAGCAATCTGAGTGGTTGCCACAAACACATTTAAATATAAAGATATATTATTTAGGATTTTCCTGATAAAGTTAAAAGATATGTTAAATTTGATTATCAATGACATCATTACCAGCATTATGCATTACCAAGTTATGTAGAAACTGTAAGATCATTCTACATGTCTAAAGATTAGATTAAACTACAAAAATTGAGCAATTGAACTACAAGATTGTAAGACCAAAAAATGGCCACGTTAAGATTCTTTTTAAATCTTAAAATTTTCAAAATCTGTATGTAAATAAGGCCCAGCTGTTTGACAAGTTGTGGTAATTACAGAGTGAATTGTCAGAGAACCAAACCACTTTTTTGACACGTATAACCAAGTCATTTAAACCTTTATGTGTTGAAGATTTCACCCTTTAGTGATGTAGGGTTTCATTTTTATTTATTTTTTGGATTTTCATTTTTTTTCAGGCTTGATGAATGTCCAATCAAAGCCATCCGACTTCTGGAAGTATGTAAACTCAACAAAATCTCTCAATGCAAAATGGTTTCCTTCCCTTAATATCCAATAACATCTCATTAGTACTCAATCAAACCCTATAATATATCGAACTTGATTGGTGTCTAGAACGGGGCTGAATATAAGTTTCTCTAACTAGCTTCAATCAATACAGAGGGAAGTGACGAGCCTAAATTGTATTCCTAACTTTTCAAATTTCACCACATTGTGTGATCACAAAGCACCACTTGTCCTAGTATATATTCATCTTTACAAAAAGACATCAGAAAAATCCAATGTCTGTCGGTATCCCCTATTAGAATGTAACCAATAATTATCATACCATGTGAATTTTTAAATTGGAAATATCAACATCAAATGAAATCCAAAGCAAAAACATAATAACATCCAAACTCATATTAAGGGAAATGACAAGTAACACTCCGAAACATATGTAGCAGCATAACAGCCTATGACGCACATCACACTAAAACAAACCAAAATGTGGATGCAAAAAAGCCCAAAAGGGAGTGGATAATGCATACCTCATCTTTTGGAAGTGAAGACAATATAGGAATAAGAATTTCAACATCCTGCATTTAAACAAATAATATCAGTTATCATTGCAGGAGATAACAATTAAGTTTTAAAGGAAAAAAAATACCTTTAATTTGGTATCAAACAGCTTCTTCACTGAATTAACCAGCTCTTGTGAAGGAACAAACCGGTCGGTAAGTGTATGTAAGACCTAGTCAAATTCCATAAGTGAAAGACAAGTTCTTACTTGTGTGTTCTAAATTAAGACATCAATGAGATAGCATAATTTAACTTTGCCAAGAGAACCTGAACAAGAAGAGCTTGACTTCCTCCTGGCGGATCTGAAATGATTTTAAGAAGTTCCGGTGAAGCTCCAGTTGTCCGGACCAGGATTGGGAGATGATCATCCACTGCCTGCACAAGGTGAATGACGATTGCCAGCTCATGACTTTATAACAGACTCAAAAGTTCATCAAGATTCATGACTGAATGAACACGCGAAAAGAACCAACTTGTTTTGCAGCTTTTGGCATGTTCTCATATGTAGCAAAAATCTGATGGAGGAGAGAATGCTTCTGCAAGGAATCCATAAATAGAAAAGATCAAACTAGTTCATTAGCAAAAAGTTAAAAGTTGTGATAAAAAAATGAAGGGATGGATCCAGATGAAATGGCATAGATTCATAAGTCAAAGAACCTTGGTACAAAGTGCAAAATAAAGTGACATTCGACGTTTAGCCTCAAACACGGAGGAGGATAATGCAACTGTTGATGTTGATGCAGAATCGAGTGACATATCTTTGGCAGTGTTTGCTGGCTCTGTTTTTTCAGTGACGTCATCCTACAAATAGGTCAATGATTAACACTATCAGAACAGGAACCATATCTGCACTCTTGCCGTCTCAGTCAGGAGTGGTGAAACGCACATAACAGAGTTGTGATTCAATACAATTGGGTAAACATAATAACCATAAATGCAACATGAAAGTGCCTTTCCAGAAAGCAAGTCAGATTAGTTTCCAGATCAGGGTGGCAAATGAGCTCTTAAATTGTATTAAGGTCTAATCATTTGCAACTAGACACGATTAGGTCTAACTCATTTGCAACTAGACAAGATTAGGTCCAGCTCATTTGCAACGAGACAAGATTAGGTCAAACTCATTTACAACTCTCCAAAGATTAGTTCTATAATGTATATACAAATAAACAAATTAAAGTCAAAGTTGATCCACTGTTGAGCAGATCAATTCGATACAATATCTTTTAACCTGTTTATAAGTTTAAGGAAAAGATAGAAGATTGTGCATTTTTATGGAACAAAGCAAAATCGTTTAATAGACACTTACAATTAACACATAGTTATTTAAGCTCATACTTTAAAAAACGTGTATTATTAGTTCCTTTCTTGAATATCTAGGTTGTAAAAGTGTTGGACATGGTTTGAGTAGCTCAAGTCATACCTACCCATGTTAAGGAACAGGTTAAGTGGGTCAATCAATTGATGATCTTGTTTACTTTAGGCCAAACACCCTAAACCGCATTTTTTATATCAGGTTCAATTTCAAGTAAGAAATTGACATCCCCTGTCCCAGGTTAATAGAGATTAGAAAGTTCCTTCTTTTATTGGTCATGAGATAACCACTAGACCATATGATGATTCTGGTAATGTTATTTAAGGTCTCGTATGTGTCATTAGATTTTTCACTGACAAGGAAATGCTGCTGCTTATTATATCTTATATAACTCAATTCTAACACTATAGTTAAGACACGAAAGACACAAATTACTTATTTCATCTTTTCATAAACACTACACTTTTTTTGATCGGTTCATAAACACTATAGTTATGATGCTTATTCCATCTTTCTTACTAAAGCAAGAATGGCTGGGCCCAGAAAGTGGAGAGAAGAAAGACACCTTCTGTGGACCAGATGACAATTCTCCGGCACAAGTACTTTCACTGGAAGGATATATTTCTTCCACTGAAAGAAGCATCTCACCAGCAAAATCTTCAATCTTCTGTGTTATGGAGGGCACAGGAAATAACTTGTTTGCTACCTGGAAAATGATTGTAATAATGAGAGACAATCTGGCAGAATGAATGCAAATATACCACCAGTGCAAAATTACCAGGCGAATTGCCTTCATGCGAACTTCTTCTAAGGGGTGCACAGCACTCTGTTTTGACAGCAAAATATCAATTAAGAAAGTTCCATCATCTGTACTTTCAATTGAATGCAAAATAAGGAACAGACTGATGAAGAAAAAACAGTTAAAACAAAATAATTAGAATAGGTGGCAGGAATGTAACCCTGGAATGTATGCGAAAACCACACAAGAAATTAAGGAAACAGTTTTTAGATGGGGGCTGATGGGGCACCTGGACCTGATGGGTTCCAATTTTGTTTTACCAAAAGTGTTGGGAGATTTTGGCCCCAGAAGTTGAAGGTTTCATTAAAGACTGTTTTGATGATGTTGATCTATCCCCGGCCAACTCAACTTCCATTTCTCTAATTCCAAGCCGGGCCGGTTACCATGACTGACTTTAGACAAATCAGCCTACTCAATTGTTGTTTTAAAATATTTTCCAAAATTTAGTCTGTTAGGCTCAAATCTGTACTACTAAAACTATCTTCATGTTACTAGTCCGCGTTTGTTGAGGATAGACTGATTGGTAATGGTTTCCTAGTTGCTCAAGAGTGTGTGGAGGCTAGATCATGTTCTAAAATACCTGGATTAGTGCTAAAATTGGATCTAGCAAAAGCATTTGTGTGTGGATTGGGAGGTCCTAGATAAGGTGGTGCAAGTTATGAACTTTGAGAATAAAGGGAGTTGGATTAATGTGATTGTGTCTACAGCCAAATTTTCACTCCTAGCAAATGGCTCGCCTTGTGGCTTTTTTAATAGTTCTAGAGGGATTAGACAAGAGGACCCAATTTATCCGTTATTATTCACACTCTTTGAGGAGATCCTATGGGGGATGGTACAGGTACTCAAACAACATAAGATGTAGGAAAGCTTTAAAGTGGGCAGAAGAAAGGAGAAAGTTTATTTCCTCCAATATGTGAACGATACATTATTGTTTTGCAATGGGGATAAGAAAACGGTTAGGACTTTGTTTTGCCTAATTACGATTTTCGAATGGGTTTCGGGACTCTTGGTTAACTGGAATAAATCTTCTGTAATAAGCATTAATATGGGGGATAAAGAAAATCTGATCGGGCAAACATGTTTGAGTGTAGAGTTGAGACATTCCCGTGTAAATATCTGGGACTACCTCTTTCACCCAAAAAAATTAGAAACAAGATTGAGACCTGGTTTCGGAAAGAATGGATTTTAAGACTTGTCAGGATGGAAAGTAAAATTTCTATCTTTCGGAGGGGGGGTCCAATTTGTTTTGTCTAATTTTCCAATATATTTTGTCAATCTTTGTGGTCCCAACAAGTGTAGCGAAAATAATGATAAGATTACAAAGAAACTTCCTATGGATATGAGGAAAAGGAGATCGAATTAGGATATCCTTTTGTCCCGTGGAAGATAGTCAACCTAAATGTAGGGGTGGTCTGGGGATTAAAGATATTAAGCCCTTTAACCAAGTTTTGTTGGGAAATGGATATGGAAAATTTCTGGTCCGCCTGACCCAGATCCACTTTTGTGGAAACGTGTAATCTGAGACAAATACTACAGTGGCTTTTCTGAATGGTTCCCTGAACATATCAAAACTATAAAGGGTTTGTGCAGTGGAATAATTGAGGTGGAGGATGTGGTACAGTTGGGAATGAGGTGTAGAGTGGTAGATGGGGTTGATATTAGATTTTGGTCCGATAGATGGGTGGGTCAATCGTCTCTTATGGTCTCATTTCCCCTACTTTACAAGTTAGCAGTGGACAAAGAGGTGTGGGTTGCAGATCTCGACATGACAAGATTCGTCACCGGTTTGGAATCTATCCTTTTCTCAACCCCTTACAAACTACAAATGCTCTCAATTTTGCTCTCTTCTTGATTTGTTAATTTCGTGGTCTATTTCTAATGTCGACTCTGATTCCCTTATTTGGAATTTTTGATCAAACCTATCTTTCTCAATCAAATTCCTCTATCATATTCTTCTTGACCTAAACCCGATCTTAAGATTGATTCACTGATTTGGAAAAAGAACACTCTGTCGAAAATTTGCTTCCCAGCTTGGCTTATTTTTCATGCTAAGACTTTAAATGAGGTCGCCTTGAAATCTAGGGGCTAGCACTTGGCTAGTGGATGCCCACTCAGTTTGGAGGAAAAGCATAATGACCATCTTTTCAGAGAATGTGATATTACCAAAGCTTGGAGAAGCTTGCTTCTAAGCTAGGCAAGGGTCTGGTGGTCGTAGGTGCATATTTAAGAAAATTTTGGGTGAATTGAATATTGAGCCTTCCTAAAAGCCCCGTCAAGGAAGCAAGAAATCTTAACCCTCTAGCCTTATGGTGGAATATTTGGATGACTAATAATAGGCTACGGTTTGACAACAAGAGAATTGTACTTGGGGAGATTTGGAAAAAGACAATTCGGACATCTATTTTTGGCTATGAGTTTCGGGGATATCAACGGAGTTTTTGTTTTAGACGCTTTATTCCTGTGTTTGTAGGGGTGGTAGTGAGTTTTTTCTTGGCATACCCCACATCTTGTGGGTGTATTTTGGACAAATCGCTTTTGCATGGTGTGACGGAATTTCTTCTCCATCTTTTTTGTTTTTGATTTCTGCTTTCTTTGTTTGGTTTTCTCACCTCTTGTACCCATTCTTTTACTCTATAAATGATCACAAAAAAAAGAATATAAACCGACCACTTATTTAGATTTCATGGCTAGTAGTTTTCTCAAAAGGAATCCAAGCAATAGTAAGATAAAAGAACGTCCAATGATAACAAAGCAAACTCATCTTGTTATAAATACCTTCAGAGCAATATTTAAACATGCAGCCCGAATTGATGGCCTTTGCGAAATCAGATTCCAAACTGCACTGAGACCTTGATGAACTCGTTCACCAATCTGGACATCCTGATCAACTTTATCTTTACCATCAGGACAGCACAAACACTCTAACAGGATTAACACAGACTTGGGTAAGTAGGGGGCTTCTACTAGCAGCTTGCTTAGAGATTTATCAGTGGCCGGAAATACATCACGTAGAGTTTCAGCCTACAAAGATTAAACACGAGTCAGGAGCAAATGAGACAAGCAACAAATACAGGGCAGGCGGACTTATTCTCACCACACCCAGGAGAAATTTTTCATAATCTGATGTAGCTGTTGTAGATGAGAAGAAATCTTGATCTTGCTCAGACTCTCGAAATAAACGAAACAAGATATGCAACGACAACTCCTGTCCCTGAATGAATTTCCAAGAGAACAATCAATGCAGTACAGATATAATGTTTATAAAGACTGAAATGACAATCTACTATATTAGCATGAAATGCACCGCTTTAGTATATTCCAACAACAATATAAAAGCAATAGACCTTATAACAATGAGTCATCAGCACTGACACGTGTTATGTCTTAGAAATCAAGGAATGGAAAATGAAAAACTAACTTACGAGGAATGAACTTTTTACTCAAATGATACCCTATGTTGCTTAAAAATCAATTCTCTTCGTAAGATTCAGAAATTGACCCTTTTCTAAGGTTCATACCACAGCATGATCCAACACTAGATATAATATTTGCCATTTGACTTGTTCCCACCCTAAGCATAAGCAGGGATATCAATAGATAACCATTTATCCATTATTTCTATTCCTGACATATAGAGTTATTTTTCCCCCAAAAAAAGACAACCCCAGTGCATAAGCTGGATTTTCTTCTAAAAAAAGGACTTGAAAAACAAACAGCCTTGTACATTAATATTTTACTTAATGTTTGAAAAACATAAATAAAGCACACAAAAAACAATATTAGTTGTTATGTAACATGTACTGTATACTGTGAAACAAGTATGGATTGTGATAAATTATTAAATGAAACAATTGAAGTAAAATACAAGTGCTAGCGACATATACATGTGTCTATGTATCATGAATATGAATACATAAATATCATATGAGTATCACAAACATGAATACATGTACAGAGGGGGTGAGGACTGCTTTTTCTTGCTCAATTTTCATTTGAAGATAACGTTGCATGCACAAAAAGAAAATCTTCAAGCCCCTCAAGCACGTGGCCTACTTCACAAACGTCGGCAACAGTGACATGGCAAAGTGGTCCTCCATGCAAGCAATGTATTGTCTACAGGTGAACCCCCCTAGAAGTATAGTTAATACTGTCCCAAAGAGAATTGACCAATATCAATATTCTCTCTGCATGTTACCGGTTATATATATATATATATATATATATATATATATATATATATATTCTCTACATGTTCAAGGTTATCCAAGTTCAAATACGAATACGGTCGTATAGCTCTTATTTTCAATGATAAATAAATAAATTTTGAATACGGATGCTGAATGCATCAACAAAATTGAAGCTAACGGAGAAAAATGGGCAGAAAGGTTTAAAAAAAATAAAAAAAATACTAAAAAAGAACCATTACTTCATTATTAATGTAATCAGATGAGATGTGATCCAGCAAAAGGCCCCAGGAATTTAACTCGGAAGGAGACTGCAAGAACAATGACAAATAAAAGATTAAGGATACATATAATGTAAGATCATAAGCGAATATAAAGAGGCAAAAATATTTTTATTATATTTTTTGGAAAATTATGGTGTGGAATGTTGGGCAATTAAAAGACAGCAAATACAAAAGATGAGTGTATCTGAAATGAGGATGTTGAGGTGGATGTGTGGTCATACACGAATGGATCGGATCAGAAATGAAGACATTCGTGAGAGAGTTGAAGTTGCTCCAACAGAAGAGAAAGTTATCCAACACAGACTGAGATGGTTTGGACATGTACAAAGAAGACCTATGGAGACACCTATAAGAAGATGAGTATTGAATCAGATCGAAGACATAAAAAGAGGAAATGGTAGACCACGATTGACTTGGGAGGAAGCGGTCAAAAGAGATTTAAGGGATTGGAATGTTCCTCGGGAATTTGCATTGGATAGAAACGCGTGAAAGAAGACGATTCACGTGTCTGAACCGTGACTCCTTAAACTTCTATTTCTAGCCTACCCCAACTAGTTTGAGATAAAAAGTTTTGTTGTTGTTGTTGTTGTTGATATTTTTTGGAAAATTATATAATCTAAACATAACACATATAACAGAAGAATGACATTGTAGTAAATGGTGCTCCTGTGGGAGTTCAAATTCAGCTTTTTTTCCTTATCCTACAACCAGCTACAAAGTTACCTCCTCAAGGTTTCAGAACAATACAAAACTAGAACAAATAAGGGTGTAAATGTTTGAGCAGCTAAATCACCTTTTACAGAATGCTCTATCTGTCCTTACTGCATTCCTAGGAAAGTAATTCTGTTCTAATAACATAGTGTCACTTAGTGAGTACAATAAGATGTCAATAGTATTATCACTTTAAAATAGAAATTTAAATATATCATTCTTTTCAATTCAAACATGTCCCAAGCTAGAGCCAATAACATCACCTTATTTTTTATGATCACTAAATGGATTTGTTAATATTCTTTTCAATTCAAACCTATCCAAGGCTTGACTTGGTCATTCATACAAGTTTATAAAGGGATACACAAATAGATGGTAGGAGTACATTTTCTTAAAGCAATTACACACCTCACAGACCTGCACTATTGAAGTTAGAAGGCCTACACTCCTTGAATGGTCTACTAACTAATATCCGATTAAGAGGCATGAAATACAGAGCAAGAGAGAATATTGATTTGTTGGAACACGAAGACAATGGGAAATAAAACAATCTGGATGGTATTGACCATGTGTGACAAAGTTCCCGATTTGAAGGGCGAAGGGAAGAAGTTGGAATTTTAGGGCAAATGAAACAAATAAAAGGTAGATAAGTTTGAAAGGGATAAGTTGCAATATGGAATGGACAAAAGTCACATGACTGCCTTG
Source organism: Triglochin maritima (assembly GCA_963682175.1). Lineage (NCBI taxonomy): Eukaryota > Viridiplantae > Streptophyta > Magnoliopsida > Alismatales > Juncaginaceae > Triglochin > Triglochin maritima. The sequence continues at coordinate 53,068,297 of OY821773.1, forward strand.
AAATCATTTCAAAATGATATCATGTTGTATAGGTCTGAATTTGTATAACAAGACTCGAAGGGTGAACTTGTTGATTGTTGTCTATTCTTGTTTAAAGTTGTTTCGTGCTAAAAAGTGACACATGCTTACAAAAAATGAAGAATATAATTGCTTAGAGTCTAATAGGTGCCTTCTAAAGTAGTTTTCAACTTCATTAAATTTTAATCCAAGTGCTTGAATAAAGGATCTTGCTGGCAAAATTGCTTGGTGATAGAACCATTAAGTTACATATTATGGAATCTCGTCAAATTACAGAAATGATAACCAAAATATGGAACACGTAAAGATAGGTACAGATAGACATTGAAAATTATCTTGATAACTTCGAAAAAGACAATCGATACCTCTACGCCCAAGCAAGGAAGCAATAAGTAGAACAAATTAGAACCACCAGCCAGCAATATTTGCTTATGGGCTTGAATTATGCGTGTCAAGGTGACTTTTTGAAGTTGATCTTTTTGTTCATCGTTGAGATCAATAACCGGTGCTGTCAACTTTGGGAGGAAAAACTGACTAGACGAAACAATATAATTAGATATTGATGGCAATTCCTCGGTATCAGGAAGTGCAGAACCAGATGAAGTAGTATCTTGCAGTATGCTCCCTGAGCAGATGACCTGCCCGAGACTAACTCCTTCAAATTCCTGAACCACACCAATCTTGTTATCGGTATCTAAACCAGGTATATCACCCTCAATAGGTCCTTCTCTCTCAGCTTGAGCAATATTTTCTGGATCGGGAATAGAAAGACTCGAGGTAGCTTTGATTGCGTTGTTAAAAGTAGATGATGTAGCAGTTGAATCGACATGCATGTCTGTTCTGTTTTCTTCTGAATGAAGCATCTGAGACATCAAAGAAATCCAAAGCAAAACATTGTGAAATTTCCACAGGATCACCCAAAAACAAAGTATTGAGCAAAGTGTGCAATTAGTTTGGGAGGAATCATACTGAAACATCATCGCACATTCGATGCTGCACACTTAGTAGTGAAACCAATGTCTTTGATAATAACAAAATATCTGAAACAAACGAGGTTGATGCAATAAATGGTTGGTCTTTCCTTTGCAAGCCTGGAAGGGGAGCAACATCTAAAGCTGATTCATCCTCACTCTCTATTTTAGGGCAGCAAGGTGGAAGATGGCGCATATTAACCATCACCACTTCAGCCAATAAATCTGACGATATATTTGAGATGAGAATGTCAAGAGAGTCAGAAGCTTTATCCCCTTGAGCAACGAGAGCACCAAAGACCCCAACAAGTTGATGCACTGGTCCACTATATCCATCACCAGGGACAGCCATTGCATCGCTCGAGGGAGAACCATCATTGACATTATCAGAATTACCATAAAGAGGTTCTGCTACAGTATCCTGAGGCATTTTGGTTGAAATCCTGGCTCTTTTAGTCGGTGTGTCATCTTCCTTAATCAAATCATCTTCTTTTTCAATTTTGATTCGCTTCCGCCCATAACTGCCACTAGCTTCACTATTATCCAATGGTAGCTTTTCTTCCTATACAAATAAAACTTTCTTATGAGCACATTGACAAAAAATATTATAAGAAACGTGCAGTATGAAAATCAAAGAGTACCTTAATAACCATTGATTTTGCCACAATGGAGTCCCCACTTTGCGGAAGAGCTTGGTCTCTAAACTTTCCAGTATCCATATCTTTAAGAGCATCAACCACACGGGCACGCCACTGGATACATCAATAATACGTTATTAAATGAAAAATATAGAGATAATACCAAACACACAATAGCAATATCTATAACAAATGTGTCAATATGAATGAATTGATGCAAAGTGAGACCACAAAGGGATCCCGCTTGCACAAACTTAACCATTTTACCTTCTAAATTCAAAAGAGGATATACAATAGGGAAGTCGAGTGCCAGTTTTGCATCTAATATTTATGGGGAATCTGGAATCATACTTTCCTAAGCACTCTGCGGCAACTTTGCCCTTACCCTTTCTATTTATCCACATCCAGAAAATTATATTTGCAACCGTCATTTGGAGGATCGAAATGTATTATGTATGACTTTTAGCTTCATTATCACGTGTCCAATCACTTTTAACTTCATTTTCAGCCATCGTAGACATTCTGATTTTGATGAGTTCAGCTTCCAACAACATCCAACTCTTCCAGAATGTTCACACACTTTTGTGCCAACATTCCATAAAATAATCAAACTCAAACAATTAAGCAATGCACTAAGCAACACCACATACTGGAAGAGGTCCTTACAAATCATCTCAAGAGTTGTTGTATAAGTTTCTCTTCTATTGGAGCTACTCTAACTCTTTCTCGAATATCTTCATTTCTGATCTGGTCCATACACGTGTGCCCGCATGCATGCGGACGGGTAAAAAATGAAACCTTATCTTCTTCTTTTTGTTTTTGAACAGTAAAAAATGAGCCCTTATCATATAATTCAAGACAACTATGGACTCATAATCATCCTGAGAAATATCTTGAAGCAAAAGAAATGCATGAATGGTGCCCTAGTTCCTACCGATCCATAGACAGAGAATAGATAAGCGTACAATCATGCACTAAAAAAAAGCCTAGCAAATACTATTGTGATTCACATTATACCACTATGACTACAAATAAAAGCTTTGAAGGATGAAACCAACGAAATTCTTATATCCTACTTCATAGTTGCCTAATAACCAACCACATGAAAACCCACAAATTAAATACTTACAGGTGCAGCACCTGGATGTGAACATTGCAAGAAGTCCACTAGAGCATTCTTCAAGGCATGGAAAGCACCTGAAATCTCTACACCTCTGATAACAGAGCTTGTGGGATCTAAAGAGAGTAGAACTGGCAAGACACGACCATAATAAGAAGGCCTTTTCTTTGCGATAGCTGAAAGGCTGATGTGACAAAAAAAGGTACAAAAAGGCAAAAAAATCAAAGATTTACTTTTGATACGAAATAAAATCCAAATTTAGTGTAACTTGCACAAAATAATACCAGCCATAATATATCCAAAATGTCCATTTTAGACAAACAGCATAGCAAGATAATGCATATTTTTGTTCATAAAGATTACACCTCTTATATTATATATATATAAATGGAATATAAGAAGGAAAAAGTTAACAATTTATTACTTTTAATCCAAAAATATATAATAAGAGAAAAATGTAAATGAAATTGGGAGAAACGGAGAACCTTGTGATGCATAATAACATATTTCTATTGATATTATGCATTAAGATCCGAGACAGATATTACACATGTATACCCTTCCTAATAGGGAAAAACAACCAGGTAATTATAGGATTTGTTAAATGATTAAATTTCTCTAACATATAAAAGGTTTAAATAGCTAATTCGCATTGAACCATTCAGGATCTTGGTGGACCTTTCAGAGTGAAGTTTTATTCTCAAGAACCAAAAAAATAATCTTGGGTGGATTAAATCATAAAATGTTGACGTGATCATGATAATGACAAAAAAATCGTTAGGATCATAATAATGACACAAAAAAAATTAGATCGTAATGACAAACAATTGTTATAACCTCATAATTCATAAATAAGGACCATACAAGATAAATGTTACTGTGGCAAAAATTGAAAGCAATGACAGATGTAATGGGGTCAAAATGACATAGTATGTCCATCTAACATCCTGGTTAAGGTCGTACCTAAGCTTTTCAGCAGTCTCTAACAAGAACTAACGTTTCAAAGGTACAGAACACATAGGAAGCTTACAATATTACACCATACAACTAACCTATTGATCAGCACGATGACTATTGAGTTACTGAGAGATTTCACTTGCAAACCTCTGAGTTGATCAAGCAACAGCCCCAAGCTGTGACTTGCAATAGCAGACAGATCTGCAACCTTTAACACAGGGTGACCCCCACGTAACCATGATATGTTGAATCCAGTACCTAGATTACAATATGGACACCATGAACATTAGCATTAATGTCAAAATATTGATGTTCTTGTCAGATTCCACAAACAGAGATGTGTAACACGGCAAATAAAAATTTCAAAAGTCCTCTTACCGTTTCCAGCTTCTTGAGGTGGGCTTGACAAACCATTTGGATCAGGTGTATAAAGAAGAATTAACGTCTCCACAAACCTGATAGCCAGCAGCCTCACGCCGTCAATTCCAGGCTGCCAACCAATATCCATGAGCAAGAAACAGCAAAGGAGTCCAAACCAAGTAACCAACAGAAAATATATCCCAAAAAACCTGAAAAGCTATAGAAAATACTGCATCTTTAAAATGCAGCATGGACGTCCAAGATGCCTCAAGAGAACCATCCAGATCAGCAACACGCAAACCCTGAGGTGAGGTGATTCAGAGAAAATATAAATTATATCAGAAAATAATTAATCTGATTGTAACCCCACCTACTTTTATAGGAAAAGAGAATAAAATGAAATGCTAGCCCAGAATTGATGCTTGAACAAATACATATTGCTAAATCTTCATGTTAGAATTTAAAGAAAAATTATAAATGGGAAAACAAATCACGGTGTGGGGCATTGAATGTACAGAGAAAAAGATGAAAGTTGGTTTTGTAGAGCCTACAAGGTTAAGTTTTCACTCATACAACCACACTAGTACATTACCCTACCCTAACCACTGGTGAACTTCATTGGCAGTTTAGCATCAATACCGACATATGTGAGGTGGGGTGGGAATAATGGTGCCAGGTCAATTTGGTTTTATCTTTCTTTCCTCTGGTCCACAGGACAACATAAATGGTGTTTCATGCCTTGGATTTTTATATCATGGGCAAAAGAAACATGTTTATAAAATTAGTTAATATTTAATATTTCTTCACTCTATTCCAAAAATGCAGAAGCTTAATTATTATTTATTCAATCAACAAGTTGTGCTGATCAGTAATATCCATAAACATAATTTTATCACCTTTTCGAATGCTATTTACAATGTCTCTAGTCTGGCTATTGGTAACCAGAGACATTAGAACTTATATCAAGGATGATTAGGCTCAAAAGGTTTCGTTGTGATTAAAGGCCATTTAAAAACCAAACTCAATCAAGTTACATGATTGCAGGCACTAAGAAGATGGAGAAAATCTAATGTGACTTCCTGCGGAAAGGAGGGAACAGCCCTGAGCTTTGCAGGTACCCTCTCGTTACTTGGGGTAGAGTTTGTAGACCTAAAGCTCAGGGAGGCCTCAGGATCAGATGAATTTGGGATTTTAACTATCCTCTCCTGGGTAAATGGCTTTGGCACCTTGCAGCTTATTCAGGAAGTGATATGCCTCTGTGGTGCAAGGTCATTAGTGGGAAATACTACAGGGTAGCCTAACTTGGTGACCGGAGAAAACTAGAAAAGTTTCTTGTTTATGGGGATGGGTTCTTGAGGTGGAGTAGGTCCACTATGGTCTGAAGTTGAAGTGGGGTATGGGAGTATCATTGTTTTTTGGGAGGAGGTCTGATGTGGGTGTACTCCATTTAGCCACACTTTCCTAACCTTCTTGCTATTGCTTCAAAGAAGAGGACCAAAATTGTTGAGTGTTGGGTGTATTTGGATTCCAATTCTAAATGGGATCTCGTTTCGCCGTGGTCTTTCTGAGGGAGTTCCAAGTGTTCTTGCACCTTCGGCAGCTTTTGATTTCCTGGGATTGGAAGGTTTCAGACTAGTGTATGTTTTCAGTCATAACCCTTGTTTCAGTTTCCACTCTTTTTTTCCCTCCTGTTGGGTCTTGCTCCCACAGTCCTACTACGAGTCGCCATATATGAATTTGGAATCTGAATGTCCCTCCAGTATTCAATTTTTCACTTGGTTGGCCCATCACAACTAAGGTTGTGGTGGTTCATTTCAGTTTAGAGAAATGTGGACGCCATATATGATTTCCTGAAATGTCCATTTCAGGGAGAGGTGCTCTATCTTACCCAAATTCGGACATAGTCCATTGGATGGTTGTTAAGTTGGTGCATATTTCTTTGGTTGGTCATCTTCAGAGGGTTTGGTTTGACACTTTTTTATGTAGTTCTCAAGTTTTGTTCGGCTTTAGCTATTTCTTTGTTTCAGTTTGGCCTTTGACCCAATTGTGGTTTGGACCAGTCGGGTCTGCTTTGTACTGTTTTCTTCCCTTTTAAAATAATTTTATTTTGATGGTTCAAAAAAAGTTTATAGGATCGGAGGGATAAGGCCCTTTAGCTTTGATGCAACAACAAAAACCAAAACTCGCACAAGATTTGAAAAAAAACTATAGAACAATTAAATCTTTAAATCCCAGCTAGCAAGGGTAGGATAAAAATGGGTCATGGCTCCGCATGTGAACAGTTGCATTTTTTTTAAAAATGAAAAAGATATGGTTAGCGGTCCAAGGTAACTATTAATAAGCTTGATCAAATACAAAACATCACAAAGAGATATTACGATGCACATGGATAGTAAAAACAAATTTTCTTTGACAAAATGGGCTTTGCTCTTTCAAAGGAAAAAAATACCTCAATTGCAACTTTTTCAAGTGTACTGCGGAATAAATAAGTCCCACTTGTGATTGCCTGTCGAGCAACAGCTGGTGCTTCATCTTTCAAAAGTAATGTCAATGCTGGGACAATATTGGGCAATAATTCATTGTGCCTCAATCCAATTTCACCAATTAACCTGCTCAAGAGTAAGAGGAACAATTTAACTGAAAAGTTGTGTTGATAAAAAGACAAAAAATGCGGCGTTCATTATTTTGATGCCAAAACATTAAAACAGTTGTTTTATAGGTCAATACAACATGTAAGCTCTCATGTCAATTGACAAAACACAAAACTTTGAAAGGGCTGACAGGCAAGCAATCTCTCAACCATGATCCAATGGTGACGAGATTTGCCCATGGGAAGTCAGAAAATGGAGTCGATCCATATTTCCTTGGTGAGTGTGGCAAGGAGCTTATGAAGCATGAAATGAAACCCTGCCGCTTCTGATTACTTACACGGAGTGGCTCAGTTTTGTTACATTTTGAATAAAATAAGTTGATCTTATTTCAAGTTGGAGTTGAAAATTCTATTGAAATTTGATAATTTCTTTTGCAAGCTTCTTAGTGAACGAGTAAGACTTGAATTTCAAGTTGAATTTGCTTTAGCTCGTATGAACATGTTACTAACCATTTCAAATTTACTGAAATATCAAATATGTAAACCTACAACTTGTACATAAACATCAACATGTGTTATCTCAGTCAAAAATAAACATAGAAGTTGTATTTTTCAAACAAAGTTATGGATACATAAGTATCATTCATAAAAAATTAAAAAAATGTTTAAAGAAATGAATGACTTGCGAAGAGCCTTCTCACTTTATGTTTCAAATCTTTAAGGTATCCAACTAGAAATTCAAGTATGTTTGCTTCACTAAGTTACAAAATGAACTCAAATCGAGCTGAACTCGGACCATGTTTGAACCAGCACAGTGATATTAGCAAATAGCAACCCTAACTGGAACGGCATGAACCTTACTCTACTCACATTAAATAGGTCTAAATACTAACACAGTAACACTACCCTCTGAACATGATCATATATGCAATCTTATATGTACCCATAGTCCCATAGTATTGATCCCAAAAAAAAAATCCTAAACTCCACCGGTACCAAGTTAACTATCGTCCACAACTGAATCAATATAATTACGCTTTTAATCGCCGTGACTTAGAAACGATATGTTTATCCTGCCAAATTTCAAACCACACCTAAAAATCTAGGAATCTACAGCGATAACGTTTATTTGCAACAAAGGTTCAATTTATCGGCAAACGACGATCCAGCAAGCACGGAGTTGCAAAGTTAAGGATATCAACAAACCAAATGCAGGATTATGAACACAAGGTTTTGGTCTTACTCAGCGAGCAATCTCCGGACTGGGCTCGGCTGCCCGGTCTGCAGCTCGGCGAGCAGAGGAGCGAATTTCGGCAGAAGAGAGGTGTCGCGGCGAAGAAGAACCTCCTTCAACCGGAGAAGCTGCTCGACTCTGAGCTTCGACGGGGTCTCCGGTGGACCTTTCACCGTGTTCAGGAAATTGGCCGCCGCCTGCCCCCAATTCTCCGCCATGATTCCCAACATTGAGTAAACACAAATCACATGCGAAACCCTAGTTTTCCGGGATTGGATCGAGACGGAAGATGAATTTTAGGGTTGATTGGAACTTTCCTGCGATTGGGTGGAGCGGAAGGGTTTCGCTCTCGCGCAGTTTCAACTTTCAAGCGGATTCGGGTTTTAAGTTTGGAATTTTTTTTGAAATATTAAAATAAGAAATTTCAATAACGTAAAGTTCAAAATAAATTTTTTTTTTTAAGAATTAACAAAATAAACCTTCACTAAAAGTAATTTCCAAACTAGACCCGCCGGCGGCGGGTTTTGTTTTTTTGTGCATAGAGAACTCGACATCACCAGTGCCGAGTTCATCTTATGAGAACTCGGCACTGGCGATGCCGAGTTCAACTGGTATAACTCGGCACTGGCGATGCCGAGTTCAACTTTGGTAGAACTCGGCATGGATGATGCCGAGTTCAACTTTGGTATAACTCGGGATGGGTGATGCCGAGTTCTACTTGGTTTTTTATTGGCCAACACTTGCGACATTTTTTCTTCGGTGATTGGCTCTAATAGAACTCGGCACTTAGAGTGTCGAGTTCTATTTAAGAAACTTCTCCTGGCGATCAGATCGTGTATGAGATTGATTGCCAGGAGAACAGTTACTTAAATAGAACTCGGCACTCTAAGTGCCGAGTTCTAAAGGAAGAACTTCACGTTACTAACGCCGAGTACGCCGATTTCACCTGAGAAAAAGTGAGTTTGCAAATTTGCGTCCTAAAAAATACATTACATTCATTCGTCTTACAATTAATCAACTCTTAAAAAGGATTTAAGTCTTCGTACATTCATTCAAGTCATAACAAAATACATTACAAGTCTTACAATTAATCAACTCTTACATTCATTCGTCTCACATACAAAATATTTTGCTATATAGGTTCTTTACATCGCTTTCGGTTATGCCCTATACTGCCGCATCTCCCACACCTTACCTTTCTTCCAGAGTGTTCGTCCATCTCGTTTCGGATTCGCGTTGATTTAGGCCGACCGGGAGGTCTTTTGGTTTGGGGAGGCTTCATTGTGATGTTGCCTCGATCTGGCCAGTACCTCACATCAGGATTTGGGACAAATATCGGTTTGTACGCCTCCCTGTACATTTGAACCTCATAATACGGGGACACCAGATGTGAAGTGTTGACATTTGCATGTCTGTCACTGCAAACTGCTAGTACATGTGAACATGGGACGTGCATTGCAATTATGTATCCACAAGTGCAAGTAATAACTCCTTCTTCAAATTTGACGAGGTATTTTTTGTGGTCATTGGCTTCAACCTGATACATCAGCTGGTGGTACCGAGTTACTGTATGTGTTCTGGCCAGATTACTGTTTGCCATCACCACGGTGTGGACTGTCGGTACATATGTTTCATTCCACGACTCGGTGACGTCCCTTCTTTTAACAAAGAATTTGTTCAAGCGGAGAAACGCCGCGTGCCCCTCGTAAGACATTGTTGAAGCTTTCTGACATGTTTGTTGTCATACATCCGAAACGCCGACCCCCGTCGTGACAACAAGTTCATCTTTCCAAAGGACCTTGATGTTGAATCCACTCATATATTGGTTTATGTTCCTCTGCAATAGCCTTCATTAACTCTTCAAATTTCATAAATGAATGAGTTTTACCCGCTTCGTAAAACTTGATTTGTCCCAATCTTTCCTTACAATTTCGATGTTTAGCAAGATTTGCTTTCATGTGTCGAAGACAGAATCGATGTACATGGCCCTCCGAAGGTGGAAATGCGGCTCGCACACAAGCATTTATTCCCGAAAATCTGTCGGTGATAATACACAAATCGGGTCGCCTTGTAACTCTACTTGCCAGCAAATGAAGGAACCACGTCCACGACTCTGTATTCTCGCTCTTTACAACAGCAAATGCCAAAGGAAAAATTCCGTTGTTTGCATCCGTGCCCACAGCAATTAGCAATAAACCTCTATATTTGCTATAGAGGTGCGTTCCATCCACACTGACAACGGGTCTACAATAATGAAACCCACTAATTGAAGGTCTGAACGCCCAAAACACACGCTTAAACATCTCCTCGTCTGAATTTACCTGGACAGACTCTATTTCGACAACAGATCCTTCATTGTTCTGACAGAGAACTGTGACGAACCTTCGCAAATCTTTAAAACTGTCTTCTTCGGCACCATATATTCGGTTCAACGCTTTTTGCCTAGCATGCCATGCTTTAGCGTAACCAATTTCAAGTGAGTATTTGGTCTTCACCCTTTCCATTATTTCAGCAGGAGTAATTGTGAACTTAGTTCTAACAGATGACATTATCAAGTCGCATACAAAATTAGCACTGCATTGTTTGTTGTCGTTTAGCAAGATCGGATTGGAACAAGTGCGCTCGGCGTCGTATGTTTTAACTTGAAAATATCTGCAGCCTTTTGAAAATATCTGCAGCCTTTTGGCTCTGGTGTGTCGTGTAACTGTCTCCTCGTCAGCATCAAAAGGCAAGTGTTGAAACTGAGCTTGCAACCAACCCAGAGTTACAGAACCCTTACGACCCAAGTCATCGGGGACCTGACCCAATAAATCCATGCAGACCTCTGACCAAACGTACTCCTGAGACTCACACACCGGCAAACCATCTACCCGCAAGCCGGTAATCATCGAGATGTCACGCAATGTGCACGTGATCTCACCATGTCGCAGGTGAAATGAATGAGTCTCCGGTCTCCAACGCTCGACCATCGCCCCCAGTAAGGTATGATCCAACTGAACTCGGCCCAACCGAGTGACTGTGTCAAACCCTGCCATATCTAGCAGAAACAACATTCTCTCATCAGTGATCTGCCATTCGTTGAGCTTCGATCCATGCTCAACGCATTTTACACCATCAACATCCTTCTGCATAAATTTAGAGAAATGTCAGAATATTGAAATTCACGTGCAAATATTTAACTTGAAAACGTAAAATACTTACAAAATCTTTGAACAAGTCAGACTTGTGGTTGGCCTGCAAAACCAACACCGATCTGTCTACCGGACCCTGTGAAGCGTAGCTACCTCCAACTGAACCAGTACAAGAACCACCAAACTCCATCTGTACATAACACGTTAACAAGTGAGATGATCGAATTTCTTACTAAATACTTAAAAAGTTGAGAATACTCTAATGTTTTAGAAATTACCTCAATCGAGTGTAGTAGCAAACGGCTGTAAACGTCGAACAATCTCTCCAATAAAACCAACTACAATAAACAACATTACGAATCATGTCAGAATTTTTTTTAAAATTTTGACAGAACCTCTCCTATATTTCTTAAATTGGTAAATTTAAACCTCCGCGGTAGAACAAACTAACAATACTACAAAATTCAATTCTAACATACATTCAAACTCACATACATTTAAACTCAAATAAATCACTTTTAAGTTTACATTCATTCAAATTAACATACATTCAAACCTAAATAACAACATAAAATCTATTTTTAATCACAATAATAGTACTTAAATTCAACTATTTTTAAGATGACTACCGTAGACCTATAATCAACAAAACTAAATTCAATAATCAACTATCAAACAAGAAATAAAACGTTTTGCCTAAAAACCCAAAATCGAATTCGAGTTTCCACCAAAACGGGTTCCTAAATCAACAAAAACACTACAATCATACATAAAACAACAATGTATATCATCCTAATAGATAAAAAGTCAAGAAAACGGTGGAAAATGAAAAAAAATCGAAACCCTAACCTTATAAACTCGGAACTCGGCGGAGGGGGAAGAGGGGGGGCGTCGGGCTGCTTTTATAGCCCGACGGAACTCGGCGTTGGTAACGCCGAGTTTACTTTTTTTAAGTGAACTCGGCGTTACTAACGTCGAGTTATGCCTTTAGAACTCGGCACTTAGAGTGCCGAGTTCTATTTAAGTAACTGTTCTCCTGGCGCGACAATCGTCTCATGCACGATCTGAGCGCCAGGAGAACAGTTTCTTATATAGAACTCGGCACTCTCAGTGCCGAGTTCTACCAAAGTTGAACTCGGCATTATCCATGCCGATTTCTACCAAAGTTGAACTCGGCATCATCCATGCCGAGTTCTACCAAAGTTGAACTCGGTATCACTCATGCCGAGTTCTACCAAAGTTGAACTCGGCATCACCAGTGCCGAGTTCTATTTGAATCACATCAGTAAAAATTGTCAAGTGTGGCCAATGAAAAACAAAGTTTAACTCGGCATCACCAGTGCCGAGTTCTCAAAAGATGAACTCGGCACTGGTGATGCCGAGTTCTCTATGCACAAAAAAACAAAACCCGTCGCCGCCACGTGGTGGCAGCGGGTCTAGTTTGGAAATTACTTTTAGTGGAGGTTTATTTTGGTAATTTTTTTTTTTAAAAAAATTATTTTGAAAAATTTTCCTAACGTAAATCATTTGAAAAGTATTTATCGTGTATTAATAGATGGCAACTGTTCGTCGTCGGAAAACTACTTAAATCGTCCTAAAAATTACTTTTTTGCCCTTAACAAATCAATTAATACTCATTTCGTCCCGTGTTTTTAAATAAGGTGTTTGACTCAGTTTTACTCAAATTTCTAGTACCAACACCACGAAAATGTTTGACGAACCACCTGGATCCGACGAGGTAACGGGGGCGGATTATTTCCCCGACTCGGGCGTCTCTCTAAGACGCCTCCACCTTGGTGGAGGCGTTTTGGGCAGACGCCCATTTTTTATTTAATTTTTTTAATTTTCTGTTAAATTCAATTTTTTCCAGGTTCCGTTGCAAGATTTCGGTGGTGATGGAGTAGATTATAGTGAGTTTTTTTATAGTAAAGAAATATTTACAACAATCGAGGAAGCTTGTAAATGGGAGAAACAAGTTGCAATAGGAGCCGGATTTTTTTTTGGTTATATCATCATACAAACCAAAAGCAGATAACTGGATGGATTGTTACCTGAGATGTGATCGCAGACGTGAAATGAGTTCTCGTGATACAAGTATTGCACTGCGAAAGAATACAAAAGAAAATGTTACGGTTGTCGTTTTTTGGTAAAAGTGGTGGAGCGACGGGATCGTGATGGATTTGTCGTTGTTTCTAGTAGCACTTATGGGCAGCACAACCACGCACTTGCAGTTTATTCAGAGGATCACCGACAGGTCAGCGGACTTAGTGTTGGGGCCAAGCAAATTGTTCGTGATATGACAAAGGCACAAGCAAGACCACGTAACATTTTGTTGGCGGTAAAAGAGAAATTTTTAGACGATAATCTCAATCAAAGACACATTTATAACTTCAGAGAGTACATGAGGAGGACGAAATCTGAAGACAGGAATCCCGCGCAGCAGTTTCTCAGTCAGGCAGTGCAGCATAACTATTTGCATTGGATTGTGGCAGATGAATAAACTAATGTCCTCACTCACGTATTTTTGGCACATCTGACTTCAGTTCAGTTGTTGCGTACATACTCATTCGTAATCTGCATGGATTCGACGTATAAGACGAACAAGTACAAGATGCCTTTGTTTGAGATGGTTGGGTTACTCTAACAAACATGAATTTCCTGGTCGGATATGCGATTTTGCAGGATGAGACTGAGTCTAGTTACCGGTGGGTGTTGGAGAGGTTGCGAGATCTGTTATTGGATATTGTTAACCCGACTGCAATAATAACGGACCGGGAGTTGGGTCTGATGCGACCAGTGGCAGAGGTTTTTCCTGAGTCTGCTCATTTACTATGCACCTTGCATATCAACAAAGATGTGTACAACTACGCATACCACGTATTCGGCAAGGACAAGCTGCTTGCAGAGAGTTTTAGGCGTGGAAAGTGGAGGAGAGTCATGTTTTCTGATTCACGGACGGATTATGATAGATCGTAATCTGAAAGATTCTTACAAGTCCTGCTCAGTACTGACGGAGTACGTGGAAGACACGTGGTTGGTGCATAAGAAAAAAATTCTGTTGAATTGGACGAATAAAGTTCTTCATTTCGGCAACACTACGAACTGCAGGGTGGAAAGTGCACATTCGACTCTGAAAGAGTGGATCACTACATCGACTACCGCTCTCGACACTTTTTTCGACCGCGTGAACTCGGTTATTTAAATGCAGCTGACGAATATTCAGAACTTTCTTGAAGATTCAAGACATCGAATTTTGGCAAACTACATAGGTCATTTGTTTCAACGTATAAATGACCGAGTTTTGCATCGCTACTTGTCGTTATTGACTCAGGAGTTGAAGAGAATGCATGACTTAAGTGATGAAGTTGAATATCGTTGCGGGTGTGCTTTTTTGACATCACATGGGATTCCTTGTGCATGTACCATGCACGAGTGTTTTCCGTCAGATGATGGAACTTATTTAGAGCAGATTCATCCATTCTGAAAAACACTTATCATTGAAGAAGGAGTCCAGATGTCAGAGTTTGTGAATCAGTCAGTACAAGACGTCAAGCATTTTCGAAAGCTCGTTGATGAGATTTCGACACTGCAGTAATTCGTAGTGCCTATAGTATTTTATACGAACAGTTACACCCCGATCAGTCGAACTATGGAGAACCCGCAGAAAATATTAAGGTACGAACAATTACACCCCGATCAGTCGAACAAGGGGGAGGCGGTTCCGGCGGCCGCCCTCTCGTTGGGTCAGGCGTCTCCCACGGATGCCCCACCCAATTATATTTTTTTAAAATTAATTAAAATAAACAAGGCAATTTACCAGATTTGAGTAATCCGGGGCGTCCGCTGATTCTTTTTCTGGCCTCTGAGACATTGTATCTGGTGAATAGAAGAGTAATATGAAGAGAAAGTGGTGTTAGAATAGTGAAATGAAGAGTTATATAAGTAGAAATGGTAGAAGGGTAAAATGGTAATATGTACTGGCGATTTAAGTAGTTTTACAGCGACGAATAACATTTCAGTATTAATATCTCACTTGGAACATTACAAGTGACGCCATTTGGGTGTGGATTTTTTTCTTACATAATATGGTACTTAAAATTACTTAGTTCTTGGGACTTAGGATTTTTTTTACCTGAAAGGGAGAACAAGAGAGGGGATTGATAGTTTAGTGGTTTCTCTGAACTCTGTAATTGAAGTATCGAGTTCTAGATGCCTGAAACGATAACTATGTGTCGAGTTCAACTTGAACTCGATGTATCAATTACCGAGTTACAGTCTCCATGTATCAATTGTCGAGATTTAAGAAACCTATAAACTGGGGATCCCCTCTCCTGGTCCCCCTCAACGTGTAAATAATTTCCAAGTCCCAAGAACTCGATACTTCAAGTACCAAATTCTGGGAGACAAAAATTCAAACACAACTGTCGTCATGTGTCACATTCCAAGCGTGACATTCATACTTTGATAAAAAAATCAAATGGTTTGTGTTCTTGAAATTTCTTATTTTTATTTTAATAGTTCAAAAAAAAATATGCTTTAAGTTTTGAAATTTCAATTTGAACTTTTAATTTGTATTTATTTGAGTATTTCTATAAATAATAAATTTTATCTTGTAGTATTTTAGTTCAACAAACAATATTTTAGTTTCAATAATCTTGTTGGGTAAATTACAGTTTGCCCTTCAACTATGATCGAGTAACATTTTGATCCTCTGGATTTTATATTGTCACATTTACCCCCCTTAAACTTTGATATGTGTAACTAAGGGTGCACACAAGTCATGTTGGGTCAGGTTTGGGTCAGAACCCGACCCAACCACAAAATTTCAGGTTTGGGGAAAATCGAACCTGAACCCAAACTCAAACCCAAACCTAAATGGATTCAGGTTCAACACAACTTGACTAGAATTTTCGGGTTGGCTTGAGCTTGACCCGAATTTTTTGAACATTTGAACGTGTACTATTGTGATAGGCTTCTGGGGTGTGATGTGGTAGTAATGCCTAAGACACTGGTGGACTCAGTCGGACTATGGTCTATGTTTATCAACAAACCCTTGTCTTTGTTCATTCAACACAGTACTGCAGGTCTGCAACTTATATGATGTATGTTGTGTGTTGCAACTAGTGTTATATAGGTTAAAAATATGGGTTCGGTATGGTCAACCTAACCCTGACTCGAGACCATCGGTTTTTGGATTTACCAACCCAACCCAACCCGAACCCCTACCCAACCCAACCCAACCAATCTAGTTCAGGTCGGTTTTCGAGTTCAACCTGACTTGTGTGCACCCCTATGTATAACACTTTCACATATTCTCCATCATAAAATTGTTATTTTTCAATATATTCATCGTTTTTTCATAAAAAAATATTTTACAAAATATTGATTATGTGTAACACACTTATTTTTCCCAAACGAAGCATTGTTATGCTTCGCACAATTCAGTAATCACAGTTTTTGAAATCAAAATTTCCATTCTCCTTCCATCGTTTAAGCTCATTCCATTAGCAAGGGAAGATTTCTCTACATCCATGTGATCCATCCCATGGCAAAAGATTTTAGATATCACATTCACTTCTCTAATGTTATTACTTTTGGAAAACTTATGTTTTGTTTAATACGTTGGCCAGCTTGGTAAAGTTGACGAACATAGGCATGTTAGGGTGTATAAATTCGATGCACTTGATTCTTAAGAATCCGGATTTTACTTGAGACTCGCTTCAACTTGG
Organism: Triglochin maritima; assembly: GCA_963682175.1. Classification (NCBI taxonomy): domain Eukaryota; kingdom Viridiplantae; phylum Streptophyta; class Magnoliopsida; order Alismatales; family Juncaginaceae; genus Triglochin; species Triglochin maritima. Next base: position 53,085,045 of record OY821773.1, read on the forward strand.
ATTCTCGGTTGAAAGCTTCATTTTGGGGTCGGAATGTTTAAATGCTGTGTTTGGTAAAATCTCATTATGTCTCGGCAAAGGACATGGGGGGTGGAAAATCCACGTTAGTTAAAGGTAGATTCATTAAAAGTCAATTACATTTCATGTAAAAAAACCAAAACGAAGGTCAGGGAATAAGTCCAGTTGCTTTTACTGATTCAAAATCTGCAGAAACTTCCTTCAAATAAGTTTTCTTTTTCCTTCGTAAAAGTGAAAAATTAGTGTTCAGACTTCAGAGGAATCCGAATTCTGAGCCACATGTGGGATGTTTGGATGTTAAAACCAGAAAAGGTTGAATTTTTTGATAATGTAACACATGCTAATCTAACGTTCAAACATACTCAAATAGAGTAAACTCCCAATGAGTTTTGGCATGCTAAACTCATAGTTTTGTGAATACGATTTAAAAAAGAATTAGAAGAATATATACACTTAAAAACTACCAGAAATGCACATTTTCATGCATCATTAATAATAATAATTAATAATAATCTTTGATGACATTTAAAAATCACAAGAAACAAGCGAGTCACTCCTTCCACTCCACCCGCCCTCCTCCGCCTCCTCGCAAACCGCGACGGCGTTCTCAAGCCCAACGACCACATCCCTAATCCTAGGCCGTTCCCTCCCGACCAACCTCACGCACTCCACCGCCATCTCCGCCACGATCTCGACTGCCTCCATCACCCTCCGTCCCTCCACCCTCACCCTCCGGTCGAGCACCTCCCTCAACTCCCCGTCCCCAACAACCCCTACCGCGTACTCCACCACGCTCGTTGGGACCCCATTCCCATCCTTGAATATCGCTTTCTTTCCAGTCAAGACCTCCAGCATCACCACCCCGAGGCCGTACACGTCGCTCTTGGTCGTGAGATGGTGGAGGCCGTAGTACTCCGGGTCCATGTACCCCAGCGTCCCGGCTGTTTTGAGATTCGGGTTGTCGGATCCGGATCCGGATCCGTTTAGGGAGAGTCCGAAATCGGAGACTTTGGCCGACCAGTCGGAGTCGAGGAGGATGTTGGAGGACTTTATGTCCCGGTGGATGACAGGCGGGACGGCGTAGTTGTGGAGGTAGTCGATTCCTCTAGAAGCGTCTAGAAGAATCTGGATCCGAATCTTCCAGGAATCTAGAGGAGTTGGGGTTGTGGTGTGGAGGTGGTCGTGGAGGGAGCCGTTGGGCATGTAATCGTAGACTAGGAGGCGCTCGTTCGGGGTCTCGTCGGAGAACCCGACGAGGCCGACGAGGTGTTTGTGGTGGAGGCGGGAGAGGAACTCCAGTTCCGAGTCGAACGCCGCTTCTTTCTCTTGTAAACGTTTCGATTTCGGGTTGGTGGTGTGGCTGCGTTTGATCGCCACCTCGCGGTTGTCCGGGAGCTTGCCTTTGTAGACCGTGCCGAAGCTGCCCCCGCCGAGGATGGTGGAGAAGTTGTCGGTCGCGGTTGAGAGTTCTTCGAAGGTGAACTCGATTGCGCGGTCGATGAAGATTGAGGAGGATGGGCCGCTTCTTTGCCGGCGGAAGAAGGACGATTTGGAGCGGAGTTTGCCGGAATTGGATTCCGAACTTGAGTGGATTGCGGAGGAAAGCTGTCTCTTTTGCCGGCGGAAGAATGACGGTTTCGATTGAATTTCGGTCGGATTAGATGCTGCTGTTGTCTGTGGTGGATTGGATTCTATATCTGTATTCGTATTTGTGTCTGTATTTGTCGTGGCCGGCGGAATGGAGTCTTGAACTCTCTTGGGTTTGCAGGCTATGATTAGAATCCAGTACATTGCGGTGCAAATACCTAGAAAAGTACCAGCTGATCCGACAATTAAAAACGCCAAATGTCTTTTGTGCTTCCCGTGCGGCAACGAAGATGGTGGCGTGAGCGGCATTGCTGGTGGCGAAAGAGGTGGACGTGGCGGCAATTGGGGCAAACTTGGAGAGCAAATCCTGCAAACTACACTGGAACCCTGGCAAAGTCTCGTAGAGCCCGGAAATTCCCCGCAGGAACAAGAGCCATTGGCCACGCACGGCCCGGGAAGAATACCACAAAATGGAAGAGCAAACGGAGAAACTTTTGACCTCCAACACATAACCTGCAAATCTGATGACCGCAGAGCGCACGACAAATCTCCACCAGAAACAATGACCTCGACTGAGGAATTGTCCATTGGGGTCCGGTACCTAAAATTATTTTCCCAACAAACCACGCTTTTGTCGACCCTCCTTACCGCACAAATGTTTCCCCTGTCCAAAGTGAGTCCGAAGAACTCAAAGGGAGTAGAATCCGAAGGCGAAACCAACCCGCCGAACACATCGTTGCAAACCAAATACCCAGCAGTGTTGATCCCACAAATCCGTGACTCTCCGGCAACTATCGTATTCATCGAAACCTCCTCAAAATTTCTCGCCAAACGGTTCCCGATCTTTCCCCAGCAGTGTACTTTTCTATTCCGGTTCTCAATTGCGCAACTGAACCCGTCTCCGGATGTAAGCGAGGTGTAATTCCCGACCACCACCTTCTCCGGGAACTCCGTTCCTCTCCAGAACTCAATCGCGGAATCATTCCTGACAGCCGCAACGTGTGAATACCCAACGCTGATCTCCTTCAACACGGTGGACTTGCTGTAGTACACCCGTTTGAACCCCAACCCAATCCTGTCCATCGGATTCCAGCAGAAGAGCGCGTTCCCACCGGAGCTCATCCCGCAAAAATAATCCCTCCCACCAGAAATCGATTCAAATTTGACAGGCGGAGAAACGTCGAAATCCCCAATACCTCGAATCTGTACACATTGGACGGTACTGGAGCTAGACATAATTGCGCAAACCGTGTTAGTCCTGGAACTAACCGCGATCGTCGCCGCTAAACCGAGCCAGCAACCGGACGCCAGCAGGAGAAAGGTGAGCCTAACGACGAGACTTAAAGCCGTCATCTGATGGCCGTTGGATCATGCCAGTGGGAGGGAGCTAAGAGCGAATTACGACCGTCGTGGCGTTGTGATCGGAAGATCTCGCCGAGGTTGCGGAGTCGAAGACTTATAATTCGATCAAACTCCGCTTTCTACTTCGGCGCAAGTTCCTTTTTGATTGGGCTGTGGAAGTAAAGATTGCTGCGCTTTCTGACGGCTGGGATTTGCTGTGTCGGGATTTGGTGGGTTGGATGGTCGCCACGTGGAAGGGATGTGGTGGGAAACGTTGGACACGGTTTGAAAGAATCTTTGGGTTTGGCCGTTTGGTTGTGGTTTTAAGGTGTTGTTGATTTGTTTTGGTTTCCGGAGTTATGAAAGGCGGCGACGTTGTCAACGGACTGGTTCAGACACACGCGGTCCGTCAAACTGCTCGCGTGTGTGTGTTAGTTGTTATTGTTAATGTGTTATTATCACATTAACGCATCTCTTTGTTATTAATGATTTTTGTAGTTTGATTGATAATGGACTCGTGATTTCTAAAATCTTCCAACGATTTGAGGAGAGTCGGTCTACGACACGACTGACACGAGACATCTAACTAATAGTTATGTTTCTTTATGGAGGGGAATTATTTGGTTGGTTTGGTATTTGTGTCTGAGTTTAAAGGACAAAAACTTTCAAGGTCTTGATTTTTTTTTGATATTGAGCCGGGAAGTCTAAAAATTGTGGGCTTGCACTTGTAGGATGGTTCTGAGATTTAAAGAATTTGCAGTGACGCCAATCTTAAATGTGGGAATACAGAGCAATTTTTTTAATATTATTATTAAACGGATAGAATGTACACAATTCCTAAGAAGAATGATGAGAGAGAATAAAAATCTAAACTATTTTGTTGTTGGTGATGTTTGAAACTACAACATTTTGGTTGAAGAAAATCTTATGAACGTTCCAAAAAAATCTAATTTATCGTGCAATTATTCATACAATTAGAAATTTATTGTCCTTGTATTGGATCAGTAATTCCACGAAACTCATTTTCCTTTCCTACCTAATGAGTACTGACCGCTAAATCTAATTTCTTATTTTCTGTAGTTCTTTCATCTCAAGGATAACGTATACGCCTATAATCAGACGGTCAAACAGAAAAGATTTGACCGTATTTTACTTGATCTTGCAATAGTGTAACACGTAACAAGTGTTATTTGATTCTAAACCATTGCTATGAATCAGTGAACACAATTTTCTATTCAAACCACTTGTAGAGGTCAAGGTTTTCATAATTCAATAACCTTCCTCATAGAATCTCACCAAAAAGTTTTTTCATTAGTGATGATCTTCAAATAATCATTTTTCTTCTGCCCCAAAGAAAATATTTTAGTTTACAACTTGGAAATTAGTGACAGTGCAGTCTACTTGTTAAGAACTTGCAATGCTATTAGTAGCTGAAGGAAGATGTACGAAACCCCTCCAATGGTGGCATATTGCAGCTTGGTAGTTCCTTCCACTTCCGAGAAATCGCCATCGGTCGAACGGCTAAATCCTCCGGCCAACCATCCCAAGTTTTTGTATCCTTGCTTATGGAGTATCGAAATCGCAATCTCGGACCTGTTTGATGTCAAAAGCCAACACTTAGGTTGCAAAATATGAGTACCTAAACAAACCAAATGATGTAACCATTCATTCTATATATATAATGATATTGAAGTTGGTTAGTAAGTCATACATTGAAAGGATCTCTGCTTGATTGTAAATTTGAAACAAACGAATGACTTCCGAATCAGTAAACAGAAACTTTTGAATTATGCCAACTTTTACTGCAACTGAAGCTAAAAATGACACTGAAATGATGATACATGCAGTACGAAAAATACTTGGATTTTTATAAGAAGCATAATTTCTTTTCATGACTTGGAAAGAGAAGTAGGTCAACAATTTAAAAATAACTTTCAACTATATAAGGTCAACAAAATATAATGCGCACCAGCGTTGGCTTTTATTATTCCAGAAGTATTATGAAATATTTTATTAAACAATAGCCAAGTGCATAAATAATAAAACATATCAGTGATGTGTAGTCCGTAAATCCTTTTGGTCTCCCACGCAGTCTGCACCAAGTACATCTGTTCAGAAGAATTAGGAGTAATATAAACAATTAAATACAAACAGACAGAAGGCTGAATCTTTGACTAATTCACAGTTGATGGAGTCTGGTCTAATTGAGGGTGTTACGTGAAATTGAAATGGATGACGAATAGTTACATGAAAGCAAGTAAGAAATACATCCTTCAAATTGCAACACGTGAACAATATGAATTAGAACGAACCATAACAAGTCAGTCGACACACTAGTAACATTTTAAATTTGACAACAGACAGTAACACAACTCTCCTATATATTGTTGTGCAGTTTTACTTCTAAACAACGTAGACATGATTAGTTTCAACTTGATGTTGGAAAAAAATATTTATATGATAGACCCTGCTAATTGCGTAAAACACATCTATAGGACATAAATTACGTGTATGATACATACATATCACCATTTTACTCGTGACCCGAAGCTCATCATAAACAACTACAATTAATCAGAAGAGGTCCATTAATGAGGAATCAATAAAACCACTATTACCTACTAACAAGGGTGGCTAATCCTTGGATGAGAAAACAACTTACTGGAAGTTGAACTCGTGACCTGACTACTCTATTATATTAAAAACATTTCGAAAATGGGAACCATTATTACCTTAGTCCCTCACCACAAGCCACAAGAATCCTATCATTCTCATCAGGAACGGCCATCTTCACCTCATCAACAAACTTCTCATTAACAGTGGTGAACAACTGCCCTGTCCACAGACCAATGTATCCGAAATGGACCCACTTCTTGAGGAGAGTGAGGGGGGACATGTCAGTATCCTCAACAAATAGAGGAACATGAAGAGATCCCACCACTCTTGCCTTCTCCCACTCCCAAACTGGCCTTATGTCGAGCAACCGGTACCCCTCCGACCGGAGCGATGCCGAGGCTTCCGAAGGGGGGATTCGTTTTACAGCGCCGGTGCGGAGCGGGTCTAGACGGGAGGAGGCTGAGGGGGAGAGGTTTGGAGGGGAGAGGTGGTTTAGAGTTGCTGAAATGGCCATTGGTAGTGTTTGTTTTTGGAAGGGTTTGGTTTGTGGTAGTTTATTTGGTTGGGGTTGGTTTGGAGGGAAGTGAGCGTGGGGTCTGCTTATCCGTTGGTGTGGGATGGGATTGGTCGAATGTGACACTCTGGCCCATGTTGGTAGATCTTTTTTGTTTGTGAAAAGTTTGGTTTTTGTCCCCTTTTTTTAGGTGTTTTGTGTGGCGTAAGTATCCATTTCACTTGAGTTTTGTGAATTTTCACATTAACAAGTTATTCACAAACAATGAAGAAAAAGGTATGGGCTTCCAAGTTGACACAAAGGTACATGAAACATCAAAATGACTGAAATACAACACCCTGGCGTTTGTTTGTATGACAGCAAAAGATTCCTACATCTATAGTTTCTACCAGTTGAAGAGTTACAACATTGTACCAACACCATCAACTAGTAGTCCAACAGGCACAAATATAGTTACGACTTAGTATAGGTTTCATACTTGATACATGTCTTGTGAGTACCACATCTTGGGCAACAATTTCAACTATGGAATAAAGGCAGACCAAAAGACGAAACAATTGGCTGGCTTTGTGGAGATCTGAAGGAATTCAAAGAAACAAAGTTTGCTTTCTGACTGTCGAACTCAAAGTTCAAGTCAGCTCTCAATGTTCATACTCCTTTCCTTTCTCCACTTAAACAACAAAGATTAAAACCATAAGACGAATAGCTATCAAAATAATTAAAACCAATAGCACAACAAACTTGGAAAATGAAATGTCTCTAAAAAAGGCCAATAAGAAATTATACATGCATATACACAGTTATTATTACTTGCTAAAAATAACACTTAAACATTATGAGAATTCCACGATAATACATCTCTACCTAAATAAATTAACCAAGAAATTTGGATTGCTATTTGCTAATGGGAACGTCTAAACAATGTCCTGATATACAGTAGGCAGCATCAGTGTATGGTAGTATAACCGTTATTTCTGTCTGTAGAATGTATCATGTTCCACCACAAGGCGAGTCGCAGGCTATCCAATCACACATAGGGATTCCATGCTTGTGAAACCACTCAGGCATGTGGAACTTTTCATGCAGCACAGGCCTAACATCCTTCTGGACTGATAAATGCTTCAACAGTGGGAGGATTACCTTCATAAGCTGGGGCAAAAGCAAAAAAAAAAATTTAAGAATGTGCAACGCATGCTCAGACAAATTTGGGCTCCAACCAAATATCATAATTCAGCTATTTAAACCCATGCCTATCTAGTTAATTGTCCTTTGTTGCTTGGAAACAAGCTTGTTTATTTCTAGGTTAGATGCACTTTTATGTTTCTTTTTAAAAAAAATTGCATCTCGGTTTGTCTTGCCAAATTTTTTATGCACAATTTTTCTCTCTCACTTGTATAATATAATCAGATGCTTCAATAATAATACCTGTTCATCGTATGGCTGTCCAGCATAAAAGGGTACGCAAGGGATCCCATTCAGTGGCTGCAGCAAGAAGCTGAAGGGATTGTTATCAACAATGACCATACGGCAGAAACTCTTGGAAAGGCAAGAAAGATCTTTCACATGATCTCGGTATTCCCTGATAGGAAGGATGCAGGAATTGGCAAACTGAAACGATAACGAGCTAAATTGCAATCGAAAGTAGCATATCGTTTTCTAAGAAGATATTCATCATTAATGTTAAACTTTTAGAGTTACTTTGATGTTTTAACAAAGTAAATCAGAAAGCAAGACAACATGCTTCTGCCTAACAATATGGTGTTAAAAAAGTATACAGAAATGCCACACCAATAAGAAATCCTCAGAAATCATGACCAGGAAAACAGCATCACTGCCCTACATGTATTTTTCTATTTCAGTTAGCCTAGATTAATATTTTATCAATACAGCAGATGACAAGACACTTTCTCAGTTTCATGAGTTTCATCATGGGATGACAACAAAAATATTGTTTTCATCCCAAAATGAGACCTGCCTGCCACTTAGGGCATTTGGAGGGGATATCAGCATTCAGGTAAAATGCTTTTGTTTCCAACATAAAGTTCAATTGCTCAACGACCATGATCAACACATGGCAGCTCCACCAACTATGCAGATTTACTCTCATTCTCATCAGGATACTTTCCATTTTTCACACTCTGTGCCCAAATAAGCATCTCCAGGGATACCACTTCAGCCATAGCAAGCCAAAGCAACTGTGACACGATAGCCATATCTCATACTCTCAATGCATCACCTATGCAGGCATGAGGCATCAGTAATTCAGTTTTGACTCCGAAATCGCAACTAGTCACTCGAACTCCACCTCATCTGATTCCCCATCCTCATGCACCAACTGTTACAGAAGGATCAAAGATCAAATTCTTCCATCTTCATGTCCCCAACATACTGCCTGCTTCATAGGCAAGTAGGTGCTATAAAAGAAAAAGGATCTATCACTTCAATATCTTTCTAGAAAGACAAAAATCTAAGCAACCATGCAAGGAAGCAATAGATTGTCCTTTCCTATAAGGCAAAACACTTTGTAAACAAGGCATAAGGTGCCAGTCTCTGGAGGTAAGATATTCATATTGTACAACAGAGACAAAGTCTCTAGCCTCTGCAAGCTATCTTAAGAGAGGCTAGGAGCACCACGGAAAAAGTTAACTAATGAAACTTTATGCTTCTAAATTATAAGTTTTCAAGTAAACTATCTTCACATCTTTTTACCCATCAACTATCAACACATTTTAGCAGGTCACTTGAACAAAAGTGGAACTCATTAAAATATTTTAGAGCAAGGTACTATAAATCATTCAGTTACAGATACAAATCATATCATAACACTACCACTTTTACATTACCAAGGTAGTTATTATTAAAATAAGGATAAATATTGAACATGGGGTGTTGTGTTTAACAAGGACGGTAGAAGAAGCAAAACTTGGGGGAAAAAACCATAACAGCATACCCTAAGGGACCATCATGGCATTGATGATACTAATAAACACTTCTGTCACTAAAAAGAGAAAGAGTGTAAAAGCTAACGTTGTGGTTGTTGATGGCCGATAAAGTCTGCGACTAAATTTATTCCCAGCATCTATTTTATCAACCAGAGGCCTGGCATATCCTGAAAAACGAGTGCAAGAAGCAAAAACCTAAGCAAAGTGTGATAAACCAATGACATTTGAAATTTGTAAGTTATCTGGGTTATAAAGAAGATATTAAGCAACAAGCAAATAGCTAAAGCATCAAACCTTCAAGGCCTGCTGTGAAGAGAACAAGATTTGCAAATTCACTTATCTCTTGCAAAAATTCATGTAGACCAGGACGCTCAAACACAGTCACATGGTTCACCTTTTGTTTTCCATCAGCTTCCTTCACAGAGAAAAAGGGGAAACTTTGAAACTACAAAAGATAGGACTTAATGATAAATGATAGGCCTACAGCAAGATATAACAGTCATACCCTCTCAGTGGAGATGCACTCCAGCTCAAAAAATCTTAAACCAGCTTCGATAGCCTGGCTTCGAATAATAGCAGTCAAACTAGATGTTTCATATGCACAAACAAGAGTTTCATCCAAATCAAGAACAACCTGTATACAATGAGTAAGCACTTAATGTAAACCATGGAATTGATAGATGAAGCTACATGCAGATAGACAGAAACAATCATGTCCTATGTTTCTGAAAAACAGTGAACATATCAACCATCACAATATTCAAGATACAGGGATGGAACTACTGTCAGCTAGCCAAAAGGATTACACACACAATGCAAGTCCGTGATCATTACATGATTCCTCAAGAAAAAAGTATCAAGCAATAGTAACTAGTCCCTACTTCATTATCCACCAACTTAACCAGAAAACATTATACAATGAGCTCCTGTTATAGGACAATAATCAACACAATACAGTCAAACATCAAGTTCATAGTTAGAAGTTAGAACATGTTTCTATCATAAGAAGCATCAAATAATACAAAGTCATAGTATCTCCCAATTCTAAACCCACCAATTACAGTGGGCAGTTCAGTAATATTTCAGTTCAAAAAAGAGATATACACACGAGCAGCATGACATTGGGATCACACATGAAGACAGACCAAATAAAGCTTCAAGTTCAAATCAAATCCAACTTCAATTCGGTCAGAACAAACATCAAACTTCCAAAGCAAGTCCGTAATCCACCAAAACCAAAAGCACTCATTCCACTTCTAGATTCCACAGCGACACATGCAAGGCACTACTTTTGACCAGAAAAGCTCGTAACAGAAGCGAAGCCTGCAACACTTTACCAAACCAGTACACTCAAGAATCAAATGCCAGCCACCATATCCAACCGGAAAAAACCCAAAAACAAATATAAAGCTTGCAACTTTCTTTGGAAAAAACTACAAACTCGACACAAAACACCTTTATAACGAAATTCCAGCGTAACAAAAATCAAAGTCAGCACGGAAACCACAAAATTCAACTGGAAAAACCCAAGAACAAAAGCAAAGCTCGCAACTTTCCCCAAAAAACCCACAAAATCCGAATGCGGAAAACACCTTAAAAACTAAAGCTCACAACTTTCCCAAAACGCTTACGACGTCCAAACGCATCGAAAACCCGAAAACAGAAGCAAAACTCGTAAATTACCCCAAAACGCAAAAAATTCGAACTTAAAACGTCTCAACCCCCCCCCCCCCCCCCCCCGGCAAACAACAGCAAAGTTCGTAACTTTCTCAAATCCCCCAAAAATCCAAACTCTAAAACACCTCAAAACCCCCAAAAACAAAAGCAAAATTCCCAACTTTCCCGAAGACCTCACAAAACCACCTCGAAATCCGGCAAATCTCACTGACCGTCATCCTCTCGACGGACTCATCACCGGCGTCGACGGGTATATCGACGGGCACGGGCTCGAACTCGAGCGGAGAGTCCGAGGCTTCCCCCGACGGGAAGAGGAGGCGGGTCTGGTTGCGGAAGGCGAGGAGGGAGGAGACAATCTGGGTGCCTCTGAGGGTCTGAAGGACGATCTGGAAGACGAAGGTGATCCACTGGAGGAAGGCCCTCCAGGCCTGGAGGGTTCGGGTCGGGACCGACCCGTAGAGTTCCGCCATTTTTGGGGAGAAGGGGAAGAAAGAGAAGGAAAGGTTTTGGGAATTTGGAGAGGATGAAGGGAAGGAAGGAAGGAAGGTGGTGGAGTGGTGGGTCCCACCGCTGGTGGTTCCTCTGCTACAGTAGTCTACAATGATTAATGAGGATGAGTTTGGGTCTTTGGGACTTGATTTGATTTGATATGATAATTCTTAATAATGTCATTTCCAATTACTTTTAGAAATAAATAAATAAATATACTTGTTTTTTTATGACTTAATATGATGGCATTTTTTATTTGGCCCATTTTACATTTTTATTCAACTTTGTTTGTTATTTGATACTTCGCTTGATTAGACGACTCTTGTATATGCTTGTTTTTTATGACTTGATATGATGGTATTTTTTGTTTTGGGTTAGTTAAGATTAGGACTAATTTTAGTAGGGTTTTTTTGGGATTTAAAATGAGATTGACAGTGGAGTAGTTCAAATCAAAAAAATACGTTGATTTCATAGTATGGTTATTAGTATGTGTACTTGTATTGAAAATGAGATTGACAGTGGAGTAGATCCCAAGTCCTCGGAAGTTTTTTATTCTTTTTTGCTTGCATATTTGAGATGATTTCAAAGTAAAATACCTGAGTTAGGATATATGTCACACAAGTTGAAACAAATATTCAAATCTTGGATCTAATTTGTTACTTATTTGAAGTTATATATTATGAGTGTTTGTGGTTTATTATAATTTGTTACTTATTTGAAGTATGTCACACAAGTGTCTCTCATAAATGGATTTTTTAGCATAATCACTTTGACTTTAATAAGACTAATGAACAAACATATCAACTTCAACGTATCTGCATTCTTCCATTTTGGACAAAAAAATCATTATAGACCAATTTTTTATTCAAAATACTCACAACTCAATACACCAAATTGGATAAAACTCCCGGAATTCTCCTGAGCACATGATGACACGATCCTTCGGACAACGCCTTATGTGGAAATCGAAACCAGATCAGCATTCGAATTTAGAAGTATCATTTTAGCCATTTATACCCAATCACCACCAAATCTTGCTATCGCTTAATTTTCCACATTTGTGTGGATCAACCATCCTATGTTATCAGATAAGATCATAAGAACATGAGTCGTCGGTCTCCTGATAAAAAAATAATCAAGAACGACGTAGTGTTGTTGATTCCTTTCATATGCGACAATTAAGAGTAAGATGTCAACTTCAAACAGAAATTAACATATATTACTAGACAATTTGTTTACGACACTATATGAAGAGAACAATAATTGATTGCCAGCAGCCAACAAGCATGTAATCCAACGAATCTTTGTTCACGATGGTGTTTTTATTTCTCGAAACCTTATCAAGTATTTGTGGGTCTGTTTAATTGGAATGACGCCGACGGCAAGACAAATATATTATTTCTTTTTGGTTAACTGTAGTCGGTTACTCTGTACTCTACAGTCTTGTGCTTTGGTTTAGTGTTGTCATAAAACTTTTGTTTGATACTGAGATAGAAACAGTTATGTGGTCCTGATTGGCAACACCAAAATAGTTATTTATGCTATGCATTGACGTTCACGGCCTTCTTTATAAGCAACAACAAGATTGGTTACTAGTGGTTTAAAATCAAATTTTTCTTTCCTATATATGTGAATTTAATACAATAAAATTAATAACGAAATTCTAATATTTCTAAACAGAAGCTTGAGTTTTCAGAAAGCTTAATCAAGCTCAGATGTTTAAAAATGGCATAAGAAAAATAATGAGACATTCAATTTTTGTGAACCATAACTCCTTACGGAAAGATTCTTAATCAACACTGTCACGCCAACACCATCTATTCCATATGTAAAACATGTCACATATCTACAATTGATGGTTATATTAAGTTCTAAAACTATTACCAACAGGGTCGTCTCGGGAATTTTTGAGGCCATGTGCGAAAATAAACAACGAGGTTCCTAAATTTGAAAAAAATTGTCCTCCTAGTTTAAATAATAAAAATTTCACTAACTTAATGCAATATTAATTAAATTTTTTTGTTTTCTTAGCAATATTTGAGACAAATTTATCAATGTTTATGTGTTATTTATGTGTTAACACTAATTTTATTCGCAACCCAATAAGCCCATGTACAATTTTTTTTTGTTTTGAGATCCTTTCAAAATGAGACCCGGAATGAGGCCCGGAGCAGGAGCTCACCCTGCTCCTGCTATTGGGCCAGGCCTGATTACCAACCCAAAGTAGACAAAAAAGAGCCAAAAACGACGACGTAGATATAACGAGCATCTTGAAATAATTGGAAGACCACATGTATGTAGGGCTGTGCATGTTTTGGTCCGGTCCGGTCGGTCCAGACCAGATCCAACCGGTCCAGATCCCAAGACAAGTTCGGTTTTCGGTCTGATCCGAACTCGGTCCAAAATCCAATTTTTCCCTCATAAACCCGGTCCGGTCCGGTCTGGATTTTTGGACCGGTCCGGGTTCCGTCCAGACCGAACCTAACCGATTCGGTCTTCGGTCCAGACACCGGAGAGCATCCGGGTTTGGTCCAATGCTCAGCCCTACATATATGATTACAAAATAGCTTTTCTACTTCATCTCATGCTACTCTGATGTTGAAGCAGAAAACTGACCCGAACCGAGTTGGTAAATCTGAAAACCAAAGGTCTCAGGTCGGATTCGGGTTGAAGGGTCATATAGACCCGACCCAACCCGAACCCGAATTTTTTTTAATATTTAAATGTAAAGTTGTGATAGTCTTGCATATTCATTATTCATCATTATTTTTGTCCAACCCTTCGCTATATTCATCATTATAATAAGTTTTAAAAAAATTGTAAAGCTACGATAGTCTTGCTAAAAACACTTTTAGATCCTTATAATTATTATATTTTGGATCCTAATAATTTAAAATCCAATGTTATAATTATCCATCATTAAATAAATAAAAAAATTAGGTCCAACCTGATCCGACCTAACCCAACCTGAAAATTCGTGTCAGGTTGGGTGAACCCGAATTTGTTCGGGTTTGATTTTTCCCAAATCCAAAATTTTCAAGTTAGGTCAGATTATGGCCCAAACCTGACCCAACCCGCCATGTGCACTATGCTCTCAACTTTCCAACCTCCAAAAAATTCTTGTGCCTTTTGTCACATGTAACATAAGTCTTGTGCCTTTCTCGTATGAACAAGTAATCAGAGCACCAAATAACCCCACTGGCCACTACCAACTTGTTGCTAACCATGGACACAACACGTCTGCGGATAGTCCATATTAATTTTATTAAATAAGAATATCAATTTTTTCATATCCAGACAGTTGTGGTTTAAATATCCATTTTTTAATATCCCCACTAATGTAGTTTAAATATAATTTTATCTAATTTAAGATGTAAAAAATTATGTGATTTACCGTGATATACACTTATTGAATATTATATATGTACACTGTATACAACGGCTATATCCATTTTTTATCAGTATTTGTTTATAATAAAAAAATCTATATCCGTATCCATTTTTTTAATATATAGATAAACATTTTTCATATTCGAGAGTATCTGCATCAAATATGGATATGATAATAACCATATCCGATATGTTTGCACCCTACTGAGAAAACTCCTTACCTCCGTGAGCCTTGCGAACTAAATGACACACATCTGCAGAACATATTTTACAAGGTTACATGCTAAACAAGCTCCATGGTGTGGAAGCTGTAAATTTGCATTTCTGTAATACTCTGTATTTTATTTGTAGTCTAATGTCATGTAATTCTCTGTATTTTATTTGTAGTCAAATGTCATCATGGTCAAGCTTTCGAGATAATATACATAACTCACAACTCTGACAAATGACTGCGTCTGCAAGGCCACAATACTGGAAAAATTGTAAGTGGATTGCAAACAGGGTAGTGCTTAAGGGGAAAATATATGATCACTGTGACACCTCACTTTTTTGGCATTGAAGTAAGAATGCAGATGAAAGTAGAGAACTTACTCTTGCACTGTCTGATTTCAATGATAGTAAGAATCTCCGACACAAACTCAACACCTCACGAGATGCATAAATTATTGGTAAGGGTAAACAAGCCATGGGTGTTGTAACGCTTCTTTTGCGCTTGGCCGTTTCTGTGGATTTGTTTGCAGCAAGTATGTAAGAAAATCAATGAATACTGGATCGGGATAGTTTAGATGCTGAGCCAACGATGACCTTTGAGGGATCACATACTCCACTTTGTTTGTCTCCTGAAAATGTGAAGGGTCAATAACTCAAACAAATGCTTCAGAACATCTGATTCTTGTTCCTATGGTTTGCTTGGTTCATTAGTTTATCAGTACTAGTGCAATCAGCAAGCAATCCAAACAGTTAAATTGCTGATGTGGTACAAGTTTTTTGTCCATTATAATGTCAATTAAATGCTCCATCACAAACCTCATTCATTTGATATATATCATAGCTGTCAGTAAAATACTTGTTTGTCTCCCTGCCTAAATTTAGCATCTCCATGTCAAAAGGACCCAAGATCCTTATCATGCGACCAAGCAATAATGAAACGGGATCATTCGGAAAAAGTACCTACAATTAAAACTAAATGATTAGACATTTGTAGAATATTTCAATAGTAGAATGAAAAATAATGTAGAACCACAAATCAAATGGCATTACTCTTTACAGATGATAAATTCTGGCAAAATATCAGTCTCATATCACATAATTTGGTAACAGAAGGCATGCTTAATGTCCCAATGTTAAAGATTGCAATCATGTTACAGCACAAACCAATGACAGACAATATCATATGACAGTGGTGGTTTCAGAAAACAAGTTTGGAGCCAGGAAAGCCACTTGCTCATGATGATGACAGAACTGTCACGATACGTATGGTACTATGGTCTTCATCTTGCTGAACTCAAGATGTTGAATTTTGAGGTGAGCAGAAGATAGACTATTTAGAGAGTGTCAGGGTGAAGAATTGTTTCTGCCAGCGAGTAAGGGGACAAATTTGAACAAAATGACCTTTACAGGGTGAGATAGGGTAACATTGAATACCAAATCCTGCCCCTTCAACATATCAAGGTTTGCAAACAAAAAGAATGTTGATTCAAAATATCAAATCTGGGTAGAGGAATCATATCCTTTTCGATCATACAAACATTTTCATGTAAACGAGTTACCAATTTGTGCAATTCATTTCCTTGAAAGTAAAAGGTAGACTCCTGCACAAACTGTTAATCCTACAATAAAAGCAAGTTATATCCCATCTGGATTGACAGGTGGCACCCTAAAGTAGTGATAATCTTGCTATGAGATTGCATCAAGTGATTTTCTATTGCTTAGCATGTACACCTTATATGTCCAACTGGACCATCGACACATGGTTGGTTCCAGTCTATTTTGTAAAATGCCGAAAGTTTCTAAATTCTAAAAATAACAAATGGTGAGCCTATTCATAAAAAAGTTGAGCTGCAACTGGGATAGAACCTTACAGGTTAAAAAAATACATGAACCTATATTTAAAATCAAGAATAGCAATTTGTGCCTTCAAAATCCACTTAACTATGCATTGACGAACTAATTCATTTGAAAGAAGGGAAAGATGAAAATATAAATCTTACTTCACCAGAAAAAAGTTCAGCCAGAATACAACCAAGAGACCAAATATCTATCTTCTGATCGTATGGGACACCAAGAATAACTTCAGGAGCTCTATATGAACGGGATTGCACATACAGGCACAAACTATCTGTCTCAAAGCAACTGCTGCCAAGATCAATAATCTTAATCTCGCATCTTGTGTAGCTCTTAATGAGGATGTTCTCAGGCTTTAGATCACAGTGGATAATACCCAAATTGTGCAAGAATTCCAAGCCCTTCAAACACTGTAGGGCTATACCCTGGTGAAAAGTCATAATCATGGTCAGCATAATTGTAGTTATTGAAGCAAGTCTTTCTTGCTAGTTTTATGCCTTTTTATTAAATAAATGATGATATGAATAACAAATTTGAGAGTCACGTCATAAGTTTTGAACATTACTACTTTGGTTTAAATCATGGATTGCCATTCCAAAAAGGGGAAGGTTTTGTGGTGATTACTTGTGCACTGTGAACCTACCTCTTATTTAAGCTACATAGACAGTGGATTAGAATATCAAATTAACCTGGTAACACACCTGTATTCTGGAAAATGTATAATAGATTTCGCCCCCAGATTCCAGGTTATATTTCTGGAATTCATACAGATTTGCCTTGAGCAGCTCGGAGACAATGAATAGGTGTTCCTGTGGTACAATAAACAATGAAGATGTGACTTATTTCATGAGTTTACTTATATTGCATGATAGTACATAGTCAACCAACAAAACTAAGAACTGCACCTCTTATAGTTACTTGCAATGCATAGTAGTTGGAAATTTAGTGCATGAGAATCTGGTTTAGTGTTTTTGCCAAGTTGTTTGTCAAAGGTGTTGATATGATACAACAGTAAAAACGAATTAGTAGAGCTATTACGAGCTCCTACCTCCAAAAGAAAACAAATTGAATCATCCATTTGTAAACGAAGAGCACATAAATAAAATGTGCTATATATCATATATTAAATAAAACAGTTGTCTTTTCCAGTCAGCTTATGAATCCCACCGAATATCTTGCAATATCTATACTAAGAAATGTTTGTAATTTTAAATACTTCAACTCAACACCCTTTCTCTTCTTACGAGAACCTTATTGAGGATGCAATAACCTAAGAGAGGTCACTTTCAGGTTCAGTACCTGGTGGTAGAAGTAGTCATACAGGCGCAAAATATGAAACTCGTCGGCACGGTCATGTTTATTGACAAATTTCAAGAGTTTGATCTCATCAAGACTCTGATCAAAGAAATCTTTATTGTTTTTGATGATTTTGAGACATACATCGACCCCTGTCTGAAGGTCATGTGCCTGGACAACCTTGCTAAAAGCAGCTGATCCAAGATACTCAGTCACGAAGTACCTCCCCGCTATAACTGAATTTAAAATAATAGGCAGATCCTTGTTTTCTTCAAAGCCAGTCCTGTTGAGTTTCCCTAGCGCATGAATATGTCAACTCTGATAACAAGATATATAATTTGTTTAGCTAAAATATAGCAAAGTATCTGGATATAGACCTGTTTTTCCGATGTACAATACGTAAGTCAAATACTTCGTAATCACTGTCATTGGTAAGATGTATTTGAGGAGCATCATCACCATCACGTTCTCCTTCTCCGGACACCAAAAGGTCATCATTGTTGCTTCCAGAATTCTGCTTCCCATCATCGTTCAATTTGGTATTTGAATCCTCTCTTTTGGTATCAAAGAGCGAACCAAAACCACTATGCAGATTTTCACTCTCCTCGGTGGTTGTCAGACTTTCTTTAGAAAGATGATTTGTGTTCTTTGTTTCCTTGATGTCAACTTCATTGCTACTAGCTGGAGCAAAATCATGAAAAAAATGGGGATAAGTAACATGATAACATCCAACATGTTACACCATGGTTGTCTACAGATCCATTCAGTTCATTGTAAATTACTGGAACAGATGTAAATCTTTCACAAGAAATGGGAGAAAAACAAATTTTCACCAGGAATTTGGGTTTAGAAAGGTGATTTGTCTATTAGATAACAACATAATGGGCATATATTTGGTCTGCTTCATCAACACTCTGTACTAGGTCAATTTAGGAGAATCGCAAGTAACAAAGATGATCCTAGTCACTAAAAAATTTGCTATCTTGCCAGCAAGACCAGACTCTTACGCTGTCGCTGCATGTAAACAAGCGCTGAATATTCCAAATCATAGTAAAAGAAGAGAGGCAAATGACGGTGCATTCACTAATATTGGGACCCCATATGGAGACTACTGATAAAGTGTGTGCGAAAACGTAAGTCACCATGCCAAGGCTCTATATTACAATGAAATAGCAAAATCTAAAAGCTACAAAGTAGCCTCTTACTTGAATAAGAAATCTCATTGCCAAAGGACAGTGAATGTATACGTAATTCCTTCCCTGGCAGCCGTGAATCTTTCTTGTTCTTTTCACCTTTGAGAGAAATTGACATCTGAAAAGAGTAGTCTAACAGATCACTTTCCCAAGAACCAACTTTTTGATCCCCAACATCAACCTTGTGGGTGGATGAACTTAGGATATGTAATTCCTTTTCTGATGGTTGCGGAACTACACTCTTTATTATTTCAACAGGGTGTGATACATGTGACACATTGATCGGCATTCTACCATGTTCCTGGAGAGCTTGAGGTTCCACCACCTTATCAGGCATGGAAGAACTCCTTTGGCTTGAGTTTCCAAACCAAACCGTGGAATTATTCTCTCCAGAAATCATCTCTGCGCTTTGATATTCGCCATATATTTCATCACTATCTCCAGATTGACCATCTTCTCGAGATTCAGGCATTTTCAAAGAGGACATGTTGGTCTCTGTTCGAAAGTCCAAGTTCTTCCGCTTCCTATAAACATTTCCGGTTTGCATGCCAGTCGAGAATTTGTCCTCACTAGAGCGTCCACTAGAACTTGTTTGCAATGGGAAAGGGTCAAATGAGAATCCTGCCAATTTCTCATTGTACCAATTATTATCTCCAAATATACTGGGAAAATTGTAGGCACGAGCTGTCCCAAAATCAGAAAAATCACTAGAAGAGTCATCGTATTCAGCAGCATGTAAAGGCCCCGCTCCACTAGATTCATCACCTTCTCCCAAATCTGCACAAAAACCAATAGATTCATAAATAACAATTAAAAACACTTGTTATGCAAGCAAACATAGTTAATAAACAATTCAATTTCCAAGTCCACTAACTAAACCCATAAGTACTATGTTAACCACAACTAAAACCAGCAAGGGCGCCTCAATTGATTGACATCATCAGCCACACAAAACAAGACCAACATGCCATCACTAACTGCAAGTTGGGCATCACGATTCAGAAACCAGAAAAGGAAAACAATTCTTTTCCCCAACCAAAACAACAGATTCCATAACAGCAGTTATAAACTTAAAACTAAAAGGATCAACCAATTTCCACAAAATCCCAACTCCATTAATTTTCATCATAGGCACACACAAGAAAAGGCTCGAATATTTTTTCCCACTAAAACCAAATTCCAGAACCCCCATTACAATTCTTTTCCACACCATCCACGAAAAACAGATTCCAAACACTGTTTTAATGTGCGACCGCATAAGCGATTATGCGGTCGCACAATGCGAAATATGGGACGGGGTCGCATATGCGACCCCCGCATAGTTGCACCAAAGATGGTGCGACTTATGCATCGCATATGCGGTTTATGCGACCCAACGGCTAGTTGCCCAACTAGCCGTTGGGTGAATAGTGTTGTGCGACGCACAGTGCGGCTTGTGCGTCGCACAACAGGATTCAACTACAACGGCTATATAGCCGTTGTAGAACAGTAAACAGGTGCATTCCCCCCTCCCCCCCCCCCCCCCCGTTTTACCCTATAAAAACCCCCCCAAACCCCATTACTCCTCACAACACTCTCATTCTCCCTAACTTTCTTACATTCTCACACAATCTTCCTATTTCAAGAATCCAAGTGCTCAAGTTTGGTTGAAAAGAAGACGAATTTGGTGATCGTGGTGCGGGTTTGGGAAGCAAAATCTCTCCGAATCTTCACTCCATTGCAACTTTCTTCCGTCTTCAACAAAACAAGTGCACTCTTCTTTTAGTTTAATACTTAGTGGTTAGTGTAAAATGACATATAACGGACCTAGTGGTGGTGAATATCCCATGAACCATGAAGAATTTGATCATCTTCGTCCCACAAAAGTAACTGACCCGGGATGGAGAACCGCACATTACCTTAGCCTTGAATTTAAATCCAAACTTATATGTGAATTATGTGGTTACGTTAGTAGTGGTGGAATAAATAGACATAAACAACATATTGCTCATCCGGATAGTTCAAATGCTAAACCATGTGCATATACATCTGTCATTTATCGTGAAGAAATTGAATTGAACTTAAGATCAAAATCTAGAGCATATCACAATGAGAAAGCAATTTTAGATGAATACGTAGACTTAAACGATGTAGAGGGGTTTGGGGTCGGATACGGGTCTGGTTCCGGTTCCGGTCGAGGACGGGGTGACGATAGCTCATCTTCCGCTCAACGTCCCATTCCTCAACCTCGTAAGAGGCAGAGGAATCGATCGAAGTATGGACCAATGGACCGTTTCACCACCATTTTGTCGTGGACGTCAGACCGACATCGTGGAAAGAAATGAAGGTCCCGTTCAAACCACAATACACAACCATTTTAAAAAAGAAGAGAGAAAAGAAGTAAACCAACTTTGGACTAAATTTTTCTATAGAAATTGTTTGTCTTTTAATGCATGCAAATCTAGAGAATTTAAAGATGCAATTGATAGAACTGCTAGATTTGGGCCGGGTTTGAAACCCGTTACTCCTCACGAGATTGTTGAACCATGTCTAAGACGGGAACTTGAATCAACCAAAACCTTATTAGATTCTTATAGGGAAGATTGGAAAATATATGGTTGTACAATAATGACTGATGGGTGGACTGATGGTTGTGGTTGTAGTATAATTAATTTTTTAGCTAACTGCCCCACCGACACCATGTGTTTTGAAGTCCATCGATGCCTCTTCCCACTCGCACACCGCAAACTACTTGTTTAAGTTGATTGACAAGGTGGTGGACGAAGTGGGGGAGAAATATGTTATCCGGATCGTCACCGACAATGTCGTTGCCTATGTATCCGCTGGTAGGATGTTGATGTCAAAAAGAAAGTCGATATTCTGGATTCCGTGCGCAGCTCACTGCATCGATCTAATCTTAGAGGACATAGGCAAGTTGTACATCAGGATTGTTACCACAAGTCGGAAGATTGTCACCTATTTCAAGGCACACAGTCAACTGAACAAGCGAATGACTCAAGCCATTCAAGGGAATCTAATTCGTCCAGCCGTCACCCGTTTTGCATTCCTTACACTACAAAGACTTTGGGTGAAGTGACAAGCTTTGAAGACATTCATCGTTTCAGAACAATTTGCCGATCCAAATGCTTTCTGGCAAAAAAATGCGAAGGTGAAGATAGAGACCGATCAGGTTTACGAAGCCATCATATCGACCGTCTTCTGGAACAACGTGACCAATGCTTTGAAGGCAAGCCAACCGTTGGTGATTGTTCTCAGGTTGGTGGATGGCAACAAGAAACCCGCAATGAGTTATCTATACGATGCAATGGAGAAGGCGAAGACACAGATCAAGGAGAACTACAACTTCAGATCGCAATTATACCAGCCTGTTATCGAGGTCATTGATCGAAGATGGGGACACCAAATGTCTAGTCCATTGTACTCTGCTGGTTTCCTCTTGAATCCGGCCACTTTCTTTGGTGCTGAAAGCCGAGTAGAAGCCATCAACACACACTTGACAGGCTGGTTGGATGTTCTGGAGAAGATGGTCCCGAACCCGGAAGAACAAGACCACATAACAAGGCAACTTGATCGTTACAAGAATAGTGAATGATTGTTCGGTCGAGAAATTGTTAGGAAGCAAAGAAACACGAAGATCCCAACTGATTGGTGGTCTGATTATGGAAGTGAGATTAGTAGTGGAAATCAATCTCTGAAGGAGTTAGCACTTAAAATTTTGGGACTCACTTGTTCAGCATCCGGATGTGAGAGAAACTGGAGTGTGTTTGAGCAAATACACACAAAAAGGAGGAATCGGTTACTGCCGTAGAAGTTGAATGACCTGGTGTACGTGAATTACAACCAGAGGTTGAGGCAACGATTCATAGAAATGAGGGAAAAATCAAGTTTCTACGATCCTATTAGCATAGATTATGATTTGATGGAAGATCATCCGTGGTTGGTGGAAACAGAGGAGTCGGTCTTTGCAGGAGATGATCTGACTTGGGCGGATGTGGAGGAGGCTACCTTTGGTCCATCACGAGGACGACCACGTCGTGCTGCAGCTTCAACCTCCAGGATATTACAAACTGCTGTGGAGGAAGATTTCAACTTCAGACATCACCACGAAGCATCAACTTTATCAGCGGTGCCACAACAAGACATAGATGAGCAATTTGTTGGTACAGATGATGAGGTAACCGAGGAAGAAGAGACTTATCATGATGACCCCAACGACTCAGATGACTCAGACGACGTAGAGGAAGACATTCCTCAATGGGTTCATGACCAAACATATCTGTTGTAGAGTAGAAATGTTAACTATTAGTATTAGATGGGATCTATGTTTTATTTTGTAGTTGGTTTATCACTTTATGGTGTTTGTACTTGTAATACCTATGGTTAATTAATGAAAATAAACCCAGTAGTTTGGTGGGTAGACGGAATTTCCAGTGAAGCAATGACGCCGATGAACTGGTTGTTTTGTCGAAGCCAAACCAACTAGGTTTTTTATGGTACACTTTGATTTTTTTCCCTGATTTGTTATGATTTTTCCTGATTTTTTTACTATTTTTTGAAAAATATTAATTAAAAAAACCAAAAATAATAATTTTACAATTGTGCGGGCGCTTATGCGACCGCACAATCGATTATGCGATCCTGGCGGTCCAACCGCACAGGATCGCAAAATCGATTTTAAAACCTTGATTCCAAACCAACAGAACCTGGGAGGAACGATCTATTTTCACAAAACCAGAAAGCCAATTTCATCATCAGCACAATTGACGCCACGCACCATAAAAAAGCTCAAACTTTTCCACCACAAAGTCAAACTCCAACCTCCACGACATCCGCATTGACACTGCAAACCCAAAAACCAAACCTTTTCCTTTTCACAAAACCAAAACCTGATTTCATCATCAGCACAATTGACGCCACGCACCATAAAAAAAGCTCATTTTTTCCACCACGAGGTCAAATTCCAATCTCCTCCACATCCGCATTGACACCGGAAACCCAAAAAGCAAACCCTTTTCCTTGAAGGATCAATGCACTTCCACAAAACCTAAAACCCCAATTTCATCACCAGAACAGCTTTCACCACGCACCAGTAAAAAAGCTCAAATCTTTTCCACCAAAACTAAATCCAACCCCGATTCCTGCAACACTGACACCACAAACTCAAAAAAGGTCAAACCTTTCCTCGTACCTCCACCAGGAGACCCTCCGATGCTCAGAAACGCATCGGACTCCGAATCGACAAGCTCAACCGTCACCTCCCCACCCCCTCGCCCGCTCCCGATCCTAACGGGCTTCAGAACCGGATCGCCCTCATCCCGGGATCCGACCTCGTCGAGGAGCGCCGCGGCGGCCTCGGCGAAGCCGTTGTTGGCGAGGAAGTCGACGACGTCCTTGACCTCCATGGATTAGTGTTAGGGTTAGAGGTTAGGGGTTGGGGATTTAAAGGAGAAGCAGGCATGTCGCGTGTTCGGGAAGGGGAAAAGAAAAAGGGGGTTTGATGACGACGGATGGGTTTGGAGCGGCGACGGGGGGAGTTGAGAAAGTTAAGTTATGGTGGGCATGATGTGAGAGGAAGGGTAAGAAAATGGGGCCCTTTTTTGGGGGATTTTTGTGAAAATAGGTTGTGGAAGTTTGGATTTACGATTTGATCCTTGGTTTTTTCTTGTTAGGAGATTTTTACAAATAAAATGGGGTTAGGTCGTTGGAAGGTCTCTTATCTTGCTAAAAATCGAATCTTAATATCATATATTTAAAATGTTTGAAATTTAAAATCATGTAAAATAAGTAGTAGTTTATATCGGGGAAAAAATGTAGGTTGACATGTTTGCAATGACGTTTATTTTATGATATAGTGGTAAAATTCTATGCTTTCACGACGTGAAGTGTGGTAAAGAATTTTTTTTATACAAATCTAGATGCTTACCTAAGACTTCTACTATTTCAGTTTCTACAATTGATACGCTCAAATCAGAAACGTACAAACTCATTAGAATGGACTCTAATACATTATATTGTTGCAAATCAGTAACCATTTGTCATAGTAACACGTTCTTAAAGAGAAATATCGAGATCTTATAAAATAGAATAAGAGTACGTGTAGGGGTGTAATCGATTTCTAAACGAGCGATCCGAGTCTGCTCAAGATCGGCTCGTTAAGGGTTTCGAGCAGAAAATTCTGCTTGTGCTCATTTCGACCTGCTCGCGAGCGGCTCGTTAACCTAAACCTTTGTTTGGGTATTGAATTCCTAATAATATTGTCTTAACAAGTAAATTATAAGATTACTTAAGACAGATATAATAATAGTTACTAACACAATTTTAAAATTAACACCTAAAATAAAACACAATCTTATAAATTATACGACAACATCAACATCTTATAAATAAGATTATACAATTCGATCAAACAAAATCAACACAATATTAAAATCAAACATCATCTCCTAAATTATAGGACAACTTACAACATCAACATCTTATAAATAAGATTATACAATTCGATCAAACAAAATCAACACAATATTAAAATCAAACATCATCTCCTAAATTATAGGACAACTTACAACATCAACATCTTATAAATAAGATCATCCACATGACCCAAACCTTAATTTATTTGAACTTTTGGTATAGAAAAGAATGAGAAAAAGAAAAGAAATAATAATGGAAAACCGAAAAGTTTAAGACTAATAAGGTTTTGATTCTTATGAGTATTTTGGTTTGGTTTGTTAAATGGATTGTTAGATTTGGTAAATTATTTTATTAAATAAGTTTAACACTTTACCGATTGGGTAATTGGATAGAATATTCAGGTTAATCAAATAATTGGATATAGTAATCAGGTTTCGAGCGATAATTGAGCGAGCACCGAGCGAGCATGATCTGCTCGTGCTCGGCTCGTTACTAACCGATCCGAACAATTTCGAGCAAAATTATAGCAAACATCGAGCAAACATCGAGCGATCTATCGATCCCAAGCAGAACTTGACAGTGTAATATTATGACAGGTTAATCAAATAATATTACGAAACATTAAAAGTGTAATATTGAAATTATGCATATCTTTAAAAAAATCTGGAAATATCTAAACATTTAATGTCACGGACATCTCTTTTTTCTTGGTAGGTCCGTAGGTACATAAATATACGATATTATATTATTGATGTTATATTAGAGACGACGGAAGTTTAAAATTGTTCATTTTGTCTGGTAAGATAGGAATAAGAAGATATATTTTTATTTTAATTAGTCCAAAAGGAATCGGTGCAAATACTTTTTTTTGTCTTCTCTTTTTTAGAAGAAATAAAGTCTTTGTTCCTTCATAAAGTATCGGATTACATACAAGTACCTTCTAGAGACTATTTTGAATAATATAACTACTATTTTTTGTAATATAACTACATACGTGAACCTTGAAACTTATGTTTACCAAGAACTTTGGGTTTTTCTAACAAACCTGGATATCTCTTGGAAAAATATTCAACAACTAATAAGCAGGGAACACAATTATCAGAATTGCACGTTAGATGTCCATCATTATTTAAGTTCGGCAGAAGGTCAACATTTTGATATCTGTGATAGCTCAACTCCCCCACCTTATGTTATTTTACGTTAAATCTTCCATCTGCATCAATGATGCACACCTAAATAGGACATAAAAGCCACACCAAATCAAATCATACTACCACCCCTTCACGAATATTCCTTTGAAATCACCAAATGAAGTATTGATTTGTAAGTCCCAAAAAAAGCAGTTCATGTCATTATTGCGTTAGCATTATAAGATAAAGACGTTAAGTATATACATGCATATGTATTGTGTTTATATCGTCGTTCAGGCTAAAGGTATTTAGGTATACGCCATGCTTCCAGCGAAGGTAACGTGAGTGCGACTTACATGATGAACTCTTAAGTTATATACGTCTAAGATATATGTCTAAAATTTATGAATAAATACAGCACGATCTATGGTGAATAAATATTCAAAACAAAAGTCAGTTAAAAATGTATATTTGGATCTAAAAATCACATGCAAATATTTAATCTGGCTTATTCAGGTTTGGAAGAATATTAGTTTGGACTTAGATATGACCGATATTGTTTGGACATGACCAGACTCGAGAATTTTTTGTTTAACATATGGTTTTGGGATCCGCCTTTAAAAGTTGAATCAATAAACAAATACACCACGACCGATAAGTTTGCAGTGAGTTTTGGTTTCAACTCTGGCCCTTGGCTACTTTATATATATATATATATATATATATATATATGGTCAAGCTCTAGTGAGCTCAGAGCTCATCAAATTTAGTTTAAGCTCCCTACAATCTCACTATTGGATCTTATTTACAGTTAATCTCACCATTCATTAGCATAACCGTTTTTTTCTTAATCTACCTTACAATTTGAAATGAGTGGTGGATATTGTGGGGGCTTAATTTAGAAAAGTTGAGTCATGGGCTCACTAGAGAATTCCTGTATATATATATAACGAAGTGGATTTTCCAAGTTACAACCGCTGGGTTTGTCCTCCAATGCTATGAATTCTTCTACTTGCATTGCAAATTCACATATGTATACTTATAAAAACCGGTAAAACATCAAACAAAGTTTTAGATCCGAAAATACATGGCAGCTTTCTCTGTATTTGTTATACTTTGCTTTATTAATCCAATCATTTATGCAGATAAAAAAAGAAGTTTCAGTTTGTTGTACAACAGAACCAGCTGAGAGGGTGACAGTCGCAAAATTTATAACAATTATAATAGCAAAGTCACTTTAGGCCACCATGAATAAATACCCTCACGTTGGATAGTCGCAACTTCCAATGTTTAAGTTGAATAGTCGAACTCTAACCAACAAAGCGGTGTTTATCGAACAAGTGTATACCCAAGCTAATTAAGTACAACAAATGCTATGAAAATTACATCACGAGAATTGCAAAATGAGTTGTTAACGAGTCTTATTTATTAACTCGGCTTTTTTTATTAAAAACGAGTCGACCCGAGCTTGCGTCGTGTCCTCCTTTACTAATTTACTCATCGAATCATTGACTCATTTAGCTCTAAAAAACCCGAATTTTAAAACTTAAATAAATTATTAAGTAATGTAACAATACACATAAAATTACATATAATAGTTATAGTGTAACATCCTCAACACAGCGGAAAATTTAAAATTTTAATAACACACAATCAACAGAGGATATTACGCAAATATTGAACACAGATGCACCAACATATATAATATATATACGAACATCAGAGTATTTCAAAAGTTGTGATTACATCAAAGACTATACAAATGGAAGCAGTAATCACTCGACCTCAACTGAGAGAAATCTGGATCCGGTAGCGGTGCTCCTCTCCTCGGTCACCACCCGCTATCGCCGCTCACGACCTGAAAGTAAACATGCAACAATGTCTGAGTTTCCTGAGGAAACCCCTTATGCCAAACTCTACAATGCATGAAATGAAATGCACCATAGCATGTAATTCAACTAAACAAGAAAAACATCTCAACATGCTGGGCTCCAGAGTTTTTTCACCCAACCACAGCACACACCACAGTCACGGGGCTCCAAGGTTTTTTCACCCAACCACTGCAACACACACACTCGTCGCCAAGCTGGAATCCAGGTCTTTTCAACCAACCGCAACTACCACGATACGACCAAGAGTTCCAGGTCTTTTTCAACCAACTCAAACGTCCAAGGGCTCCAGGTCTTTTTCAACCAACCCCTACACGCGGTCCCTGCTCAGGCTCCAGGCCTTTTTCAACCAACCGCAGCTCTCACACAGTTACGGGGCTCCAAGCCTTTTTTAACCAACCGCCGCAACACCATAATTCTAAGCTGGACATCAAGCTTTTTCATCCAATCCCAAGCTCTCACACAGTTACGGGGCTCCAGGTTTTTTTCAACCAACCGCCGCAACACTCGTGCACCCTAGCACACTTGCCGGAAGAACATCGGCCCCACACTCGCCCCACACGGACGACCACAACAACAACACCTCCATAGTACAAAACTGGACACAAATGGTCGACTGAACCAAAAGTCTCGGTCGACCGAATCAAGCAAATACAGGGCAATCGCATCGACCGACACTCCATCGGTCGACCGATTCACACCCACCGCACTCGTTCGGTCGAACCAAAGTCAAGGGACGGTCGACCGTTTAGATGGTAAACTCCCAAGTTCACCGAACAAAACGACCAATCGGTCGAACGACAAAGGGGCCCCGTTCGACCGAAAGTCACCAGGGACAAATCCCACAACTCCACAACGAATTCGGTCGAACAACCGAGCACTCTCGGTCGACCGAATCCCACCAGGGAATAATCCCTCACTCGCACCACGAATCCGATCGAACGCCGAGCCCTCCTCGGTCGACCGAATTCCTCCAGAGCGTTCTCCACGCTCAGCACACAAGTCCGGTCGACCGAAACCACCTTCGGTTGAGCCGACCACACAATCCACTTAAGTCACGGTCGGACGAAGTCATAGAGGCGGTCGACCGTTTGGATGGTCAACTCCCTATCCGACCCATGACAGTGCACACGGTCGACCGGCAAAGGGGACCCGGTCGACCGAATCTCACCATGCTTTGCCTCCAATGTACAATCGGTTGACCGCCCCTGGGGCATCGTTCGACCGATTTGAGGCAGAACCCAACTTCTCTTCACGAACGGTCGACCGTTTGCACCAACCGGTCGACCGATTAGGCAGTGAAATCTGCTGCATGTTTACTTGCGACGAGCCGAAAGACCTACCGTCGACTTCCAATTACTCACGCTAACTAAGTGAGAGAGCTTGACATACCGGAAGGCTTGAAGAAGCCTTTGAAGAACCGCGACGACACCTCCACGAGCACGTCTCCCCAAAACACAATCCGCCGACGAACCCCGCGTCCAAATGATGATCAACACCTCCTCGGCGATCCACACTCACGAATCCACCTCCGTCAACCTCCAACACCCAACCACGACCACAAAACACGAGTTAGGTAGAGGGAGAGAGAACCAACGCAAAGGAACGAGTTAAAACCAACAACTCACCTCCAACTACCACCTTCGTTGTTACTCACTTCGCCGGGGATCACCAACTCGGCGGAGCTCGAGCCTCTCGTCGGAGCACACCACTGAGGTAGAGAGAGAGAGAGAGTGTGAGAAACGAGAGTGAGAGAGAGAGAGAGACTCACCTCTAAATATCTTTCCTTCCTTCAATCCTCACCCTCCATTCCGATCCAATCATCTCCCCCACTCATCTCACCTCCAACCGATCTCAGCCCTCCATCTCATCTCCCCTAAACACCACCTAATCAACAACAAAGCACAATTAGGATTAGGATTAGGATATAATCCTACATATAGTGTATTATATTAGTATATATAATACCATGTATACTATAGGTAATAGTATATATGTATTATACATAAGTTAAACAAGCAAACGAGCCGAATTCAAGCTAAGCGAGGCAAGTTCGGTCTTGACTCATTAAAAATAACTAAAAATTGAATTTCAACCCGACTTGTTTGCTGACAAGCAAAGATCGTACGAGCTAACGAATTCGAGTAAATATCCACATCCGTAATTGCAAACAATGACCTTAGCCACTACCATATATGTCTAGAAGAATACTTATCTATATCAGGGTACTGTGTGCATATTGTTGTTCTAGCTATTTGAGCATCCTACAGTAATTCAATCCACACGTAATGCTTTAGGGAGCAAGATATATGACTTAATAAGATCAAATTATCTCTATCTCAACCGATTAGCAGATTAAGCTCTTGGAAGTTGAGTCTTCCCATCTGCTACAATTGGCATTCTGCAGCTCCCTGCTGATACAAGAATTAAATCACTTTTTCGTAATGTTGTAACGTTTATGTGTTGAAAGCTGGACACAAACAAGCAGAGTCTATCGAAGTTGTGTTATTTGCATATCAATTAGTTCGGTTATCATCATTTTTTTCAGTCTGTCTCGAATATTACATGAACAAATACTTCGGCAAGTAAAAAAAAAGAAGAAAAAAGATGACAATTTAAGGGGTGGTGCAAATATGCAATCTATTTTACCTTTGAGTTTGCCTTGGTATTACTAGTAGCGAGACAATTTTCAGCTGTCTTCTTTTGCCTATCCTTTCGACGCGATTATTCCAGTAGAACATGGCGTAGATTCGTCAACGCCTCCACATAATCGAGCAACTGCAATAAGATATTAAAAGAGAATTTATTGAAGTTACTTATATAAAACAGACACGATTTATAACTAATTCAAACCTTTTTATTCAATGCATCAATAAAATAAGTTAGATTCTATTCTGCACACACAAAAAAAGAAGAAGAAATTGTTGAAAAATTAAGATAAGGTTAAACTACTATACTAGCAAACAAATTGGTTATAAACAAGAGGTACCTGACAATCTGACATTCTTTTAACTTATTTCCGATTCATGCCTCCTATGTTCTTTGTTCCGCTTAGAGAGCAATGAGATGCTCTGCTGGTTGGACTTGTAAAAGTTTGGTTAATTTCGTAACAGATGAAAAATACAGAGAAATAAGGAAATGTACTTCTTAGTGACAATCAAGGAACACATGGAAAGAATTTACACAATTTAAATGTTTTTTAAAGGTCCTGGTCTGGGTCTTAAAGGACCCAGACTGGGTGGTGGACGACCGTAGTCTTTTTTTTTTGATTTTTGTTTTGATTTTTTTTTGATTTTTTTTTGAAAATACGTTTTATAATTATTTTGATTTTTTTAGAATTTGTTTTTAATGTTTTACCTAGATTACCCTGAAATGATGTGGATGAGAGAGATATGTTGTTGTGGGTTGTGTTGGGTGTGGTTAAGAGGTGAATAACGTAGGAAAAAGAAGAAAGTGAGTTGAGGAAAGAGAAAATTGATGTGGAAGAGAGAGAAAACTGATTTTGAAGAGAAAAAGCTGATGACTAGGTCGTCCAGGTCATGCTATGACGTGAACGTAGAATACAGTAATATTACATGGTACAACCTTCCATAGGACTCTCCGATTACATCATAGTGGTACATAATAATCTGCAAACATGGAAATAATTCGATCTGTTGGGAGGCCTAGACGTCAGTTTTGGTGAAATGCAAATAAACGATTATACATATGGATAAGTGGATAAGTCATTAATCGTCAATTTACAGTCGTGAATTTTCTCGATCTATTAAATAATAATATGAACTAAAATCTCCTCAGGAAAGGGCACATGTGCTTACATTCGATCTGTTAAATAATAATAAAATTGAAAATCTTTTAAAAAATAAATAAAGACACGACTAGTCAAACACGCATCAGCTTAATGATGCTCTTGATCTAGGAATTATCTAGTGAGTATAGGACTTAATTTTTCTAAATTAAATCCACATAATATCCACCACTCATTTCAAATTGTAAGGTAGATTAAGAAAAAAAACGGTTATGCTAATGAATGATGAGATTAACTGTAAATAAGATCCAATGTGGTGAGATTGTAGGGAGCTTAAACTAAATTTGATGAGTCCTGACTCACTGGAACTTGACCCCTCCCCAGACAGACGACCACGTCACCCTCACGTGCCCCGTACGTTCTCCGCACCTCCTCTTCTCTTCCCCAAACCCCATCGAGAAGCCAAAGACGGCGACTCCGTTCTCGATTCCGGGGTTCGATTAGGGCGCAATGGGGGTCGATTTCTACAAGACGCTTGGCGTCGATCGCGGCGCCAGCGACGACGATCTCAAGAAGGCGTACAGGAAGCTCGCGATGAAGTGGCACCCCGATAAGAACCCTAACAACAAGAAGGACGCCGAAGCCAAGTTCAAACAGATCTCCGAGGCTTACGATGTAAGAAAAAATTGGTTTTTTGGGATAATTTTTTCTTTCTATTTTCGCATCGGATGATGAAAGATGGGAACTGCGAAAAGATGGTTTTTTTATTATGGTTTTTGGTATAAAAATGAGATTTTTGGTCTCTCAAACCCTTGCAAACATTGCAAGGTGACGTCTTTGGTAGATTCCGTTTTATTGCGGGAAACTAGTTTTCTGTTGGTTTTTTGGGGGGGGTCAAAATCGATTTTTCTTTGTGAGTTTGAAGCTTTGGAAATTTTGAAAAGGTGGTGTTTTTTGGTGTAAAATGAGATTTTTGGTGTGACAAACCCTTGGAAACATTGAAAGATTACGTCTTTGGTACGTTTTATTGCGGGGAACTAGTTTTCTGTTGGTCTTTTTTTTTGGGTGAGGCCGTGAGGGGTCAAAATTGGTTTGTTTGGGTGGTTGAAGCATTAGAAATTCTGAAATGGTGGTGCTTTTGGTGGTTTTGATGGGTTTAGGTCTTGAGCGATTCGCAGAAGAGGGCAATTTACGACCAATATGGTGAGGAAGGGCTCAATGGGCAGGTGCCTCAGCCGTCGAACGGTTCCTATTCCTTTGGTGCAGGTCAATCTGGGGTTCGGTTCCATGCTCGTAGCGCAGATGAGATTTTCTCCGAGTTTTTTGGGTTTTCGAGCCCCTTGGGGGGAATGGATGGCGGAGGACGAAGGAATGTGAGGTTCGCGGATGGGATGTTTGGTGGAGGAGGAAGTAGTGGCGGTGATTCATCGAGTGGTGTTCCAAAGAAGGGACCTCTGATTGAGCGCAATTTGCCTTGTAGCCTCGAGGATCTCTACAAGGGAACAACCAAGAAGATGAAGATATCCAGGGACGTCCTTGATGCTAATGGGTAAGATGCTTTGCCTTTTTTGAGTAAGCTTGCCTTCCTTCCAGATATGTTTTGACATAGATTATACATGTGGAAATAAGATTTCATTTAGTTGGTATCTGATTTATTGGTAATCATATGATTGACCATTTGACATGCTTGCTTGCCTCTCTGTATTTATTAATTCTGACTTTTGTGAACTTCTGCTTGTCTTTTTTTCTTCCTATTTTTCCTGTTAGTACTTGATTGGGAGAAGAACTACATTTGCCCCCTCTTTGTCTCTGTTGGATGTAGAG
Organism: Triglochin maritima; assembly: GCA_963682175.1. Lineage (NCBI taxonomy): Eukaryota > Viridiplantae > Streptophyta > Magnoliopsida > Alismatales > Juncaginaceae > Triglochin > Triglochin maritima. The sequence continues at coordinate 53,119,174 of OY821773.1, forward strand.
TGCATGTGACAATATTCAACGTGCAATTGTGCCCATCAAACATATACAAGATTACAAGACATGACACATGCTGAACAACTTAGATGAAAGTGTTTTTAGCTGAAACGTGTTATTTTTTCACTTATAATCTGTAATTGTGTCTATTAAGCTTATCCTCACTACCTTTTTTTGCCTTTTGATCTATTATGCCAACGAAACCTGTATAATTACTCAAGGCAACATACCACTTCTTAGAAAATGAAATTCCAAATTATGAAAGAACCTACCTTTAAAACATTCTAAAAACAGTCTTGGACCAACAATTCGTTACACGATGATATAGGTTGTAATTCTTGACGCGACAGAAGCTTTTAGCTAATCCATCTCCTTTATTTTGAGCTTCATATGTGGGTTTCAAATTCGAAAGATTGGATGTATTTCATTGCCATAACATTGTGCTCTGCAAGTTGAAAGCCTTTATTATTGGTTGCTTACTCAAGGGCAGGTTGGACCTTGTAGTGGTGGTTTGGCCCAACACTCAATTCCTATTGACATATGTTATTTGTTACAGGCAGTCTTATCCAAGTGGTTTATCCAATTCTTGTTTTGACCTTGTGCTGCCTAGAAAGGTTACTGGATGATCATAGGATTCTGACGATTTTACAAACCAAGTCATGATCATAACTACTTACTTTCCAGACCGCCTTTATCAACCCTCATATACCAAATACTGAAGCTCATATTTTGAAAAAGAAATTAGTTTATGGGTTGAACTTTTTGAACACCTTAAGATTGTTGTTTTATCTTGATTATCTTCTATAATCGCTCTTTCGCCACTTCATAAGTCATAACCGAAACTATCAGGAGAAATCATTTCATGTTAGTGACTTTTCAGGACTGAAGGTAAAATTTAGTTTATAAAGCAGGCAGCGATATCTTTTAATGCATACATGCTACAACCATTTGTAGTACTGATGTGCCATAACTGTGGACAACAGTTTTTTGAATATCAGACCAGATCATTGCTATTAATTCATCAATTTGTTATTATACTGTGGCATGGAACTGCATTTGGATTTTGGACAGATGATGGAGAGAGACTTTTATTTTAGTGCTAAAGTTTGTTTTATGACTTGATATGCATAAATTGCTTATTCTGGTATTTCATAGAATTGGTTTGGCAAATATTTCCGAGTTATTTTGCTGCTTACCATGGAATCGCAAGTAGCTGTATTGGTGGTAGCTTCTATGGGTGTAAAACTTTCAGCATAACATGACTAGGTCTGTTGGATTCATTAAAGAACATTAATTCATGATTTCATAATTTGTATCGTTCCTTTTTAGGACTTTCTTAGTTCAATACCTCCTTTTCAGCAACATTTTAAAATAAATCACACTCTAATTACTTCAAGTTAAGCTCAAAATCCTCGACATGTTGCCTGTTTTTTCTGTGATAGATGTACTATCATTCACTCTCATATTAGAAACATTCTTTATCATCAAATCGGTATGATTGCTATTTCGTTGCTCTTCTGCAGTTAGTCTTAGTTGCTCTGTGACAAACCTGTTGGGTTTCTGTACTACAATATGCTGATATATTCTTCAGTTCTTGCTGCTTGAATGTAGAAGTGAAAGGACTACTTTTAAGATATACCTGAGTTTCTTGTCTATGTTCTTTGCATTGACTATTTTCACATTTTTAGGGGCAATTGTTTTGGAAGAATTTTAGTTTAGGGAATTCTGGTTTTTGGAGTTCTAGCTCAAGGAAATTAGAAATGAATTGTCATTCTGGTTATTGCTTTTAAAGTATGCTGTTGAAACTTGAAAGTGAGAGATATCATCTAGTTTTGCAACATTTTTTTGGGGTTTCCATGTTTTTGTTACGTGGTAGGAAGATGCTGCCCTAAGTAAACCAAGAGCTTTACAAGATTGATTTCTTATTTATGGATTACTCTCCTTCAAACAATCACACCTCAGTTCAGAAGTTTTGGTATTGTGATGGTTTCATGGCAGTACATTTGAAGTTCCAATCTTGTAGGTGTGATTCACACTACAAACTCAGCTGTTCGTTCTTGCTTATGGCTAATAGAAATAGAATTTTACGATATTTGGATTTCTTGCATCAGGAGACCAACAACTTTGGAGGAAATTTTGACAATAGATATCAAGCCTGGTTGGAAGAAGGGAACGAAGATCACATTCCCGGAGAAGGGCAATGAGCAACGGAATGTGATACCTTCTGATCTAGTCTTTATCATAGATGAGAAGCCTCATAGTGTCTTCAAAAGAGACGGGAGTGATCTGATTATAACAGAAAAGATATCCCTCTTGGAAGCTCTCACTGGTTACACATTGCAACTGACAACACTAGATGGTCGAAATCTGACCATCCCTATCAATTCTGTCATCGGCCCCAACTACGAGGAAATCATCCTGGGAGAAGGAATGCCGATCACAAAGGAGCGGACCAAGAAGGGGAATTTGAGAGTAAAATTCCAAATCAAATTTCCAACAAGGCTTACACCGGAGCAGAAGTCCAACATCAAGCGATTGCTGCCGTCATCTTGAGTGACATGGTACCTGAATTGGTTGTTTTTGTGGTCTGAAGCCAATTTTTCTTTTCACTTGCACATAGCTGAAATTGTTACCGTCTAGGTATTTATTTTCTACTGCAGCCCTTATCTCATTGTGGTTTAGTTACAATCTTGTTAACTCGGCCTAAAATCTGTTTTTGTAGGGATATAATAATTTTCAATTGTTGCGGTACGTTTTAGTTGCCTTTGGTGGAATGTTGGTCAAGGGTGGATTGGTGGTGAAATCCGCAGGAAGCTCAGTCAGTAGGTTTTGTTTTGTTGTGCATCTCTGTTATGGTTCATGACAATCTAATACATTTCTTGTGCACCTTCGATACGGTTTATGATCATCTCTTTTAATTCGGGTGGCCTAATGTTATTTGTGTAAATCGTGTTTGTTGCTGTTGTCGTTGTCTTTTGTTTGGTATTCTTGCTAGTTAAGACCGTGGCAAGTTTGGGCGATAAGTTGATGATGCCAAATGGGCTGTCGGTGTCACCGAAAGCTGATGCTTAATTTTTTTTCCGGGAAATTATCAAAAGGCTACAATAATCGTCCACTTTCTTTTAAAAATCGACTTTCTTATGAAGTAAAATGGACTTTTATTAGAATACCACTATTACTACTTTACCCTCTTCACTTAATTTAAATTTCAAAACTTATAATGTTATCTATTTTAGAAAGCCAAAATTGTTAATAATGTATATTGACTTTTTAACCTAAATCTCATTCAACTATCTAAAAAATATAATTTCTGTAGTTCTCGATCATCACCGAATTTGCTTCATCCTCTAGTTCTCGATCGTCCCACTGGAATTATCTTTTATTGATCTTCAATTTATAATATTACTTATTCAATTGTTTTTGAGTAGGCAACCTACACATACGTCAAACCGAGTACAACCTTCACCTTCAAATCATTGTGACTATACAACCCGAAAGTATATCCAAATTTCTCGTTGTAATACATGTACGACCAAGCCATCTGAGATAATTAAGATTATTTTCGTTTAAAAAAAAATTAACACATGAGTAATACAATAGTTACACAACACATGAGTACTAGTTATACAACGAGCAATTTACAATGGTCATTTGACTAATAGTCTACTCCAATTACTTTGAGATTAAAGACTTAGTTGTTGTCTTTGTTGTTTTCATTTGACTAATATTATTTAGTTTTAAGGTTGTGAACGGGAAGGGTAAACATTATTTAACTGTTCTAACCACAATGGATGGTTAAGTTATGAGTAGAAAAATTCTAATCATTTAATTAACGTGGTGGGTAAAGGTGTGAAAATTTGAACTTTTTCATAAATAAGATGGGTAAGGCCGTAAGGGTATGACATCTCATCCACCCATTTAAACATTTCACCGTGAAATTTAAATAATACATATAACAATTTAATTATATATATAATATATATCACTACGTTGAACAACTGTATGTTTTATGTTATTATCTTATTTTGATTTAAGTTATTATGTGGACAATTGTATGTTTGTTTTGGGTATGGGTGATGGTAAGCCATTAACTGCCCATGAAGCAGACTTTACATCCCTAATTTAGTTACTAATGTAATTACTTTTGTTATCTCATTTTCGTAAAAGATCTAGCAAGTCACAAGATGGTTTATTTTATTCGTAATATATTTTACTGAATTTCAATTAAATAATATTATTTATTATTTGCTTTTTGAGTAGACAACCTAAACATTCCTAGATAAGATATGTAGGTGTTAAAATGGAGAGACAATCCAACTTATAATCGCAGGAGAGAGTCCACATTTCTACGATGTGAGACTATCTCTAACACTCCTTTGCGTGTGTGACCGGGTCTGTCGCGTCTACGCGTGACACGAATGAGAGAGGTTACGTCTGCCCGATTAAGGGTTCATCAAAGTCTCTGATACCATGTTAAAATGAGAGCATCCAACTCAAAACTAATTGACTATAAGTGGAGAGGCAACCAAACTTATAATCCCAGAAGATAACCCACATTTTTACGATGTAGAACTATCTCTAACAGCATGAATCCGAATACAAATTAAAAGTTGCGTAGTACCGACCTGCAAACCATTAGGACTATATGACCCGAAACTTCGAAAGCATATCCGAATTCCCCATTGCAGTACATGTACATACGACCCATGAACGCATTTACACAACCCAAGACACTTAAGATAGTAATTAAGATGGTTTTCAAAATAAATTTGACATGTCACACGTATTGTGGGGTTGAGTGTGCACACAATACTTTATGGAAGTAATAAATAGCTATACAACACATGAGTAGTAGTTATACAACATGAATGTCCAACAACCATTTGACTAATAGCCTACCCCCAAATACTTTGGGGATAGAGGTTTGTTGTTGTAGTTTTCATTTGACTATTATTATTTAGTAACTAATTTAATTACTTTTGTCAGTTTATTTTCGTAAAAAGATCGAGTAAGCCACAAGATAATTTATTTTATTCGTAATATCTTTTATGGAATTTCAATTAAATAATTTTATTCATTCTTTGCTTTTGAGTAGATACGATGTGTACGAATCTGAATCCAAACTAAAAATTACGTTGTACGATCTATAAACTATTGTGACCATTTGACGTGCAAGTATATCCTCGGGACTCAGTCGAGTTGGTTGGGTATGTTGTTTTATACATCTTAGATCACAATATCGAATCTCAACAAGACACTTATTTAATGCAAATACGTTCCAAAGCAAATGTTGTTAGACCACCCCAGTTTGGAGTCGCAGCCAGCATGTCCCACGTGGGGCGGATGCTGAGAAATTCTGGGTCATCAAAAAAAGAAAAAAAGAAAAAGACGTGCAAGCATATCCAAATTTCTCATTACAGTACATCAGTACATGTATGACCTATGAATGCATTATACAACCTAAGATACCCGAGATAGTAATTAAGTTTTTTTTTCGTTTTTAAAAATGTTTCAACACGTACTATGGGGTTGAGTATGCACACAATACTTGATGGAAGTAATACAATAGTTATACTACACATGAGTACTACTTATACAATGAGCAACGTACAATAGTCATTTGACTTATAACCAACGCCAACTACTTTTGGATTAAAAACTTTATTGTTGTGGTTTTTGTCGTTTTCATTTGACTAATATTATTTAGTTATTAATTTAATTGTTTTCGTCGACTCATTTTCGTAAAAGATCGAGCAAGTCCCAGACATAGTTTATTTTATTCGAAATATCATTTATTAAATTTCAATTAAATAATATTATTTATCATTTGCTTTTTAGTAGACAATCTAAACAAACGTCAATAAGATGTGTATGGATCCTAATCCAAACTAAAAATTACGTAGTACGACCTACAAACTACAATCCGAAAGCATATCCAAATTTCCCGTTCAGCATGGTTCTAAGTAAAATGCGGGTGGTGTAAAATGTATTGCTCCAAGTTCAAATTGATTTTTTTAATAATTTTAATTTGAATCTTTTTCCTTGGATTAATACTGTAACAAACATAGTTCCAACTTTGGCGACAACGTGAATTGCCAAAATATTCTTTTGTACTGCTTCTTCGGGGATTCTGTTGCATGGTGTCCTTCAAACTACAAGTCTCCTCATCAAATGACCTCATCCTACTAAACAAGCACAACTTTTTGTAGGAAGATATTTTGTTAAGTTAACGTGACCGCTCTTATCCTCTTTATATTCTTCTCCCATCATGTGTTAGTAAGCAATTGAGAAAAACTTGCCGCTAACATCCTTATCAACGAGAACATCGTTATCATCGACGTTTGCTTGGGTAGACCTCAAAAGGTGCATAATTGGTTAAATATCCCTGAAATTTCAGTATTCACTTGGGTACACATCGATTCACTGCATATTGCTTGCATGCCCTTGGGCCATTTGTGGGGCCGATGAATTACAAACACTGTGTGCTCTCCGTCAACGCCGTTCACCCACTCCGTTAGCTTAAATCACCTCTAAATTCTCATCCCCAATTCCCAGTTCACCTAAAAAACAACACAAATCACTAACAAATTCCGCCTAGAAGCAGCCGATCGAGATGCAGCCCAAGATACAAACAACAACAGCACAACCGCAGCCCAGAAATCATCACAATTCAACCCAATGTGGTGATTAAAATCAGAACAAAAGCAGCACTATTGAGCAAGAATTCAACAATAAATTAGGTTCAAATGCAGCAATAAATTGGCAACAAAAATTAGAACATGACCACGCGAATTGGCTCCAAATTAACTCAATAACAGATCCAAGCAACACCAATATAGCAAAAGCAACACAAAATGCAGCAATTTCAGCAATATCAGAAGCAATTTAGCCCAGAACAATTTAAACAAGAAATTGAGCAATAGTAGGACACAAAAACAGAAAATACTGGAAATTGAAGTCAGAATGCAGCAATACTAATTAATTGAGAAGTAGCACAAGTCAAAACAACAAAAGATAGGCTCTGTTAAACAACAATTCGAAATAAAAATGCACTATTTCGATTCAATTCCAACAAAGGAAAAAGAGTGAGGGGGAATGAGGTGGCTTGGGATCGTAGTTGAGGGGGAGGCAGGTTTAGGTGTCCGGGGTGTTGGAGGTCCGACGGGGAGGACCAGGAGGCTGCGACGTCCAGAGACGGCGATGGAGGTCCGATCGGCATTTTAGGTGAACTGGGAATTGGGGATGAGAATTTAGAGGTGATTTAAGCTAACAGAGTGGGTGAACGGCGTTGACGGAGAGCAGACGACGTTGACGGAGAGCACACAACGTTTGTAATTCGTCGGCCCCACAAACGACTCAAGGGCATGCAAGCAATATGCAGTGCAACGAGGTGTACCCAAGTGAATACTGAAATTGCAGGGGTATTTAACCAATTGTGCACCTTTTGAGGTCTACCCAAACAAATGACCCTTTTTAATACCATGTAAATTGCCGGTGGTATAAAATGTGTTGATCCAAGTTCAAATTAATTTTTTAATAATTTTAATTTTAATTTTTTTTCTTGGGTTGAGACTGTAACAAACATAGTTCCACACTTACACTGTAATGTGAAGTACCAAAATATTCTTTTGTACTTTTTACATTCCAAACTTACCTGCTTTCTTCGGGGATTCTGTTGCATGGCGTCCCAACTGCAAGTCTCCTCGTCAAATGACCTCATCCTACTAAACAAGCACAACTTTTTGTAAGAAGATATTTTGTTAAGTTAATGTGACCGCTCTTATCCTCTTTGTATTCTTCTCCTCTTTATCCTCTTTATATTCTTCTCCCATCATGTTTACTTGTTTCATTGAGAAAAACTTGCCACTAACATCCTCATCAATGACAACATCATTACCATACTGTTTTTTTTGGGTGGAGATGTCTACTTCATTACGATGTTATGATCATGACAGCAAAGACTCATAATATTATTATTTTTCTCCATTTTTTCCCTTCTGTTATCACCTATATGAATTCACACTCAAGCAGTCAAGCTCCATATGTGACATGTCTCTATGATAATTAGCTTAAGCGTTTCAATTTCTAGAATTTGTTCAATTTTTTTCCCAGAAATTTATCCATTTTTATTATTTTTGAAACCTTTTCTAACCAAGCAAAGAAATATAACGAAATAGCCTATATAGAGAAATATTTCACTATTCTGTAATCTTCTTTCGTCATGTTTAGTTGTTGATTTAGCACAAGTTTATAAATAGAGTTCTGATACACTGCGATGGAGTGCTGACATATATACGATAACATATTTGTAGAACAGAATAAAAAACGATTAATCATATGATAACATATATAATAAACTACATAATGTATCAGCTATCTACCTAAAATAATAATAAAGATGGACGTTAAAGAAGAATCACATGATCAGCTTTACAAAAAATCATAAAGAAGAAGCACTAAGGTTGCGATGCAGAGCTAACTGCTAACATATATACGATAGATAACACAACTAGAATAGATAAGATTTTTCTCCTTAAAAAGAATCTTATATTCGAACCAACCACTCCTTCCACAAAACCTAAAAGACCAAGCTTAAAAGAGAAGGAACAAAAAAGAGGACCACTAAAAAGTGGACACAAGTGGGCACATTTGTATTAGAATAATTTTTTGAGATGTTTCGACACCTTTAAAAAGAAAGGTTCGGAACCCTTTTGAAATGCCAAACCCAGTGGAAGTTTGAATATGTTCACAAACCCTTCACTATATAATGGACTGGTCTTCCCACTAAGTAACTAACTTTGCTTCTCAATTTAATTTGCTAGAAACAACACATGAGTAGCGCAGATGAGATTTTCTCCGAGTTTTTCGGGTTTTCGAGCCCCTTCGGGGGAATGGATGGCGGAGGACGAAGGAATGTGAGGTTCACGGATGGGATGTTTGGTGGAGGAGGAAGTAGTGGCGGTGATTCATCGAGTGGTGTTCCAAAGAAGGGACCTCTGATTGAGCGCAATTTGCCTTGTAGCCTCGAGGATCTCTACAAGGGAACAACCAAGAAGATGAAGATATCCAGGGACGTCCTTGATGCTAATGGGTAAGATGCTTTGCCTTTTTTGAGTAAGCTTGCCTTCCTTCCAGATATGTTTTGACATAGATTATACATGTGGAAATAAGATTTCATTTAGTTGGTATCTGATTTATTGGTAATCATATGATTGACCATTTGACATGCTTGCTTGCCTCTCTGTATTTATTAATTCTGACTTTTGTGAACTTCTGCTTGTCTTTTTTTCTTCCTATTTTTCCTGTTAGTACTTGATTGGGAGAAGAACTACATTTGCCCCCTCTTTGTCTCTGTTGGATGTAGAGTGCATGTGTCAATATTCAACGTGCAATTGTGCCCATCAAACATATACAAGATTGCAAGACATGATACATGCTGAACAACTTAGATGAAAGTGTTTTTTTTAGGACTTTCTTAGTTCAATACCTCCTTTTCAGCAACATTTTAAAATAAATCACACTCTAATTACTTCAAGTTAAGCTCAAAATCCTCGACATGTTGCCTGTTTTTTCTGTGATAGATGTACTATCATTCACTCTCATATTAGAAACATTCTTTATCATCAAATCGGTATGATTGCTATTTCGTTGCTCTTCTGCGGTTAGTCTTAGTTGCTCTGTGACAAACCTGTTGTGTTTCTGTACTACAATATGCTGATATATTCTTCAGTTCTTGCTGCTTGAATGTAGAAGTGAAAGGATTACTTTTAAGATATACCTGAGTCATTTCCTTAGTTATTGATTACTCTCCTTCAAATCAATCACACCTCAGTTCAGAAGTTTTGGTATTGTGATGGTTTCACGGCAGTACATTTGAAGTTCCAATCTTGTAGGTTTGATTAACACTACAAACTCAACTGTTTGTTCTTGCTCATGGCTAATAGAAATAGAATTCCACTGATATTTGGATTTCTTGCATCAGGAGACCAACAACTTTGGAGGAAATTTTGACAATAGATATCAAGCCTGGTTGGAAGAAGGGAACGAAGATCACATTCCCGGAGAAGGGCAATGAGCAACGGAATGTGATACCTTCTGATCTAGTCTTTGTCATAGACGAGAAGCCTCATAGGGTCTTCAAAAGAGACGGGAATGATCTGATTATAACACAAAAGATATCCCTCTTGGAAGCTCTCACTCGTTACACATTGCAACTGACAACACTAGATGGTCGAAATCTGACCATCCCTATCAATTCTGTCATCGGCCCCAACTACGAGAAAATCATCGTGGGAGAAGGAATGCCAGTCACAAAGGGGCGAACCAAGAAGGGGAATTTGAGAGTAAAATTCCAAATCAAATTTCCAACAAGCCTTACACCGGAGCAGATGTCAAACATCGAGCGATCGCTGCCGCCATATTGAGTGTCATGGTACTTGAATCGGTTGTTTTTGTGGTCTGAAGCAAACTTTTCTTTTCACTTCCACATAGCTGAAATAAAGTTTTTTAGGGTGTATTTGTAAATTTTATCTATAAATATTAAGTTTTTTAATACCCTCTACAGAATAGTATTATCACTAATGGAAAAAAATAACGGAGTAACAGATTTGCACAAATCCGAAAAAATAATGACATTTTAGAGTTTAACCGTGTTTTTGAGTTGCCCATTAATAAGTAATCATAACTTGATGGTATTTTCCTGGCTGCTCACCGAAAATAAGTAACTCACAAAAGACAACTTAATAAAAAGCAGGTTCATATAAACCCGATATGTTCGCTATGAGGAATGGAAAATGAATCCAGTGATCACCTTTTCTTTAATTGAGAGATGACGACCAGATTTTGGAGTATTTTGGCCCAAATAGACCTCAATATAATCCCCAATAATTGAAGGGAATGTGTTCTAAAAGTTTACTTTTATATGTCGATTATTATGAATCGAACGTGCAAACATTTTGTTCCTTGATTAATGTATTCGTCTTTCGGAAGTGTTAACGAAGAAGTTTTTGGTCCTTAACCGTAGAGATCTAAAAGATAATGGTTTACATAAATCAAAAAATATTCACAATAATGGTAATTAACATGAAACATTAATTACCGAAATAAGATTGTCGTGTTGGTCATCGATTATTGTAGCTCTACAAATATTTGACGACACGAGTATATAAAAGAGGAAAAGATTACTTTTATATATTTAATAAATCTAACAAGTAAAACATTTTGAAGTTGTGTTATGTGTCATTAATGTTTTAGTATGTCTTGGATCCTAAGATATGAGACTTATATTTTTCACATAAGGAATGTTCAGTTTGATTATTGTCAAAATCTATCATTGAGTATAATGATAAAGACAATAGTTGGTTAAACACGACTTATACTGGACAAGATAGTTCGTCAAAAGATTATCATTGTCATCTTTACTTGAGTGAAGATATTACTGGGCGGCCCTCTTGATAAAACAAAATTATAATGTGCACAATGTGACTTATGTTAAGTTACATATTTATAATTAGCTTAAAAGATGACGAAATGAATATAAAATACAAAGTTGACACATTTCTACTTTGTATATTATTCTTAATATCATGAGGCAAATGATGGACACAAGTGATGTCCTTACATCACTAAATTGATCGTGTTTAGTTCGAGTGAACAAAGACATTTATGTTAATTGAGTAATTATAATGTGTAGCTAGATACTGCTTATAGTTTATGATATTAAGTGTTTAATATCATTGTCAATTGACTTAGATCATCATATAAGTCACACCACAAAATTGGGAAACAATAAGGTTGATTTTATATTCATATGATGTATCGTAAAATAGTATATATGTGGTGAATCGATAAAATCAATGTGTCATGAAAATGACATAGTTAGAATTATTTATAAGTTCATATGAGATGTATGTATTATGGGGTGTAATGGTTGACATTACATATGATAATATATTACATGATATATGAATTTGCTAAAAACCCAAAGATCAAATTTTGTTGGATATAAATTCAAAATTTAGTAAAAGACAAAAAAGGTTAATACGGTTTTGCCTGAATTAATAAAGAATTAGTATTAATCACGTATACGAATTATTCCAATTATGGTTAAATGTGGATGTTGATGATTATGTGTCAAATTGTGATTGATTTTAAGGAGAGAAAAATAAGAGATCATGAGTTAATGGTTAGCTTATGATGTGGGTGTTGGGAGACCCTGTAAATAGGTCTTTTCTCCATCATTGTTTTAATTAATGCAAAAAAAATCTCTCTTCCAAACTACCCTATTAATCCATCCAAAAATTCATTAATTATTTCAAGATTTTGGAGATTAAATTCTCAGGGTTATTAACTAGATTCTAACATTGATTTAGAGATTGAATTGGCTAGATTCTTTCTCTCTAATTTTGTTTAGAATTTTGGAGACGAATCGGCGGGCGATTCGACGAGCGGCGCAACTTCTGATGTTCATAAATATTTTAGAAAAATTTTCGGTACGATTCTTTTATATTTGTTTTAACATATATTGATTATATGATATTAGAATAAATATAAACCGATGTACATGAAATTGTTGAAAATATGGTAATCGATCATTTATGCATGTATTAAAATTTTAAAATATACACATACATAGAGACACTAAATCCTACAGTGGTATCAGAGTATTTAGTTTATATTTTCAATAATTAGACTATAAAATTAATTTAAGTTTGTCATCTCCAATCGAAATAATTCTAGTTTTATGTTTTTTTGACTTTTCCGACAATTTTGTTGATTTAATTCTTATTAATTCTTTTGATAGTTTTAAATGTTTTGAAACACATCATATTTCTAAAGATTTGTATTTTTTCTTACGAAAAATCTAAAAAATTAAAAAAACCCCGCCAAACCCACCCCGCACCGCTTAGTCTAGCCTTAGGATAGGCATGTATCGATTTTTTTATATTTTTGACCCACCCCGCATACTCGCTTAACTTAGGTGGGGTGAGTAGCGGTGGACCAACAACCTACCCCGCCTCGCTTACACCCCTACGTTTACCCGTTATTAGTGATTATTTTGAAAAACATTCCCAATTATTTACCCAACTTAATAAATCTCAATAAATATCCCCAACGAGTAGTGAGCCATCCACCACCCGTTAATCTTGCTCTAATAAGTCAACCAAAAAACCATTTCCTAACTGAAATGCTAAACGTCACTCCAAAATTACTTAAATCGTCTATGCGAATTACCGTTTTTCCATTCTATCATTTCTATTTATAAATCTTTTCATTTCACTCTCTCTTCATCTTCCTATCATAATCATCAAAAAGAATGTCTCGAAGGCCAGAAAAGGAGTCAGCCGACGCCTCAGTGCATTCAAACCTGGTAAAATGTCCCATTTATTTCAAGTTTAAAATATTAAAAAAACATTTTTTAGGGTGGCCGTTTGCGGGAGCCAGCCCCATGCGCTAGACGCCTCCCCCATGGGGTGATGTCTTAGGAGGGTGGCGTCTTAACCAGACACCCCTATTTTTTTAATAAAAATCTTAAAATTATACGGTGTATTATCTCAAATTATTTTAGGTTCCGTTCCAAGATTTTCGCTATTAATGTGGTGGATTACAATGAGTTTTTTTGTAAGTTAGGAAGTTTTACCATATACCATCTCGACAGGTCGATTTTTTTTGGATTTTGAAAATCTAACGTTATCAAAATGTAATAAACACTAACCCTAATTATTATCAAAATATCAACTAAAACTACTTAAATCCTAACTATTATCAAAATATAAACCCATATATTTAATGGTCAAAAGATTGACACTTGAGCAAGTTGGGCTTAAGAAACATTTGAAAATTTGCAACCGTATGTTGGAAAATACTTCAATACTTGCAAAAAAAACTCATTGTAATCGAAACCGTTAACACCGAAATCTTGCAACGGAACCTCAAATAATTTGAGATAACTCATAACACACCGTATAAATTTGAATTTAATTTTTTTATTTTTATTTTAGACGCCTCCGCAATGGAAGATGCGGTTGGGGGAGGCGGATGCGGGTGCGTTGGAGGAGGCCGTCGGGGATCTCGAGGCTTCCTCTGGGTTAGGGTTCCCTCATGCCCAATCGGCGTTGGGGTTTCTGTATGGGGCGGGGATTGCGCGTCCCAAGAGTCGGGCCAAGGCGTTTGTGTACCATCAGTTTGCGCAGAGTGGGAACATGCAGTCTAAGATGGCTCTCGCTTATAATTACTTGCGGCATGAGGTCGGTTTTGAGTACTCGGAAGAACTGTTGTTGTAGTGTATGTGGTAGAGATTGAATCTTTTGATCTATTAGTTGGTTACTTTAGTGGATTTTGATGAATATGGGGATGATTGAGTTGCAATTGTTGACGATTTTGCCTACTTATGATTTAAATTGTTGGGTTCCATTGAATGGATGTGGATCTCGATCATTACAACAGTAATGGGTTAGAATAAGCATGAATGATCGACTAACTGCTACTTTGGTTTTAGTTGTCAATTCTTAATTGTAAACGATCCATCTCATTCCAGTTGTGTGCTCGCTGAGTTTTTTTATGTGTAAGTATCGGTACCAATACAAGACTAGAGAGAACTTTTGATCTATTATTTGTGCCATATATCATTTTACAATTGGATATTATTCTAGTTCATGAGGAATGTGTAATTGATTCTGTTGAACTATTAGTTGATTGGACTTTAGTGGGTTTTGATGATTATGGGGACAATTGAGTTGCATTTGTTCATGATTTTGCCTACTTTCGATTTAAATTGTTTGGTTCCATACTTCCATTGGGTGAATGATGGTTCTGGATGACTAGATCCCAAATACAGCAATGGTTTAGAATAGACATGGCTGATCAACTGATCCCTGCTATGGTTTCATTTTTTCATTCTTAATAGTAAACAATCGATCTCATCCTAATTGCGTGCCCACTGAGTTTTTCATGTGTACGTCTGTAACGTACCCGAAAACAGCGGAAAATTTAAACAATAATAAAGACCGTCAACGGTCAACACTGGGCACGTCACGGGAAACAAACCAACATATATAATATAAATATGATCCACGTGGAAGTCAAATATACAAACTGACTGTGATTACGACAAAAGCTATACAATATGTAATCACCTCAAAAGGAAGAGACTGACAACTACAGGATCTGATCTCGGGGGCACCGTCCTCGGTCACCACCTGACTCTAAACCTGCTCGCTACCTGAAATGCAAACAACAAACATGCCTGAGTTTCCTGCAGGAACCCCGTATGCCAGGTCTCCTAAAAAATATAAAAAGGAATTAAAGACAATGCAATACAATGCACATGATCATCCGCCTCGGGCCCACAATAATGCCCTCACCGCCTCCGCGGCACTGAACCACTCCTGCCACTAGGGTCAAGTCAGTCCACCGCTGCCTCACAAGGGTCAGTCGACACCACTGCTCCCCAAAAAGTGCAGGAAGGAACCCCCGGTACACGCCGCACCCAAGGAGCGAGTCAGCCCGCCGAATACACAACTCGGGTCAGACGACAGCCACTGCTCCCCCAAGAGTCGCCTAGCGCGCACCCTGCCGGAACATCCTCGGCCTACCGCTAAACCCTCGCAAACTGCCCAAGGTTTACGGTACACATCCCTCACACCCCGCTCGGTAAGAGAGGAAAATGGTAGTACAATAATACGCCTTCGTCGAAGGTGAAATCCGTAGCTCTCAAAGCCGGTAATCAACCGTCGCCTCGGAGCCGGTAGTCGACCTGACATCGACGGCTCGCGTGTGGATAAATCCACCAACCTGCGGCAGATCGGTCAACCGCTAAAAGCACACCGGTCAACCGGTCCCCCACACAGTACACGGTACTGTACAACCAAGTCTACCGGTCGAACCACGCCAACCGAAATACCTACCAATTGGTCGAACAAAAGTCATCTAGCAGTCGACCGTTTGGAAGGTCTATGCTATACATTTTATATACATATATATCCTGTCGGTCGAACCAGGGTCCGTTCAACCGATAAGAATGCCTGCATGAATCCTGCCCACTGGATTCGGTCGACCGGAACTCTTCCGGTTAACCGGATCAACAAGCACTTCACTACAGGAAAACTGCACGCGGTCGGTCGACCGGATCCAGAGCGGTCGACCGTTTAGATGGTCAACGCTCGAACCGACCTTGTGCACTTCGGTCGACCGAGACACACACTCGGTCGGCCGAAGGCCTGTCTAACCTATCTACTGGGTTCGGTCAACCGAAACAACACCGGTCGACCGGCTAATGTAACCCTTTATTTTCCCGCTTAAATTTGGCATAACGGTCGACCGTCTCACAGACATCGTTCGACCGTTCCGGGAACAAAGTTAATATTTATAAATATCGGTCGACCGACCCAACTACCGGTCGACCGAACAGTACATCTTCCCGCTGGACAGACATCATTTAGACGTTGTTCGGTCGACCGAAACACCCAACGGTCGACCGAACCAGTCGTCTTCAACCTCCGTCCAGTAGGGTTTTCACCGGAGAAACGGCACCAACGCCGTCCTCTACACTCCCACACCTCTTGGGGAGTTAATATGAAGACTTGGCATACCTTGAAGGAGTTTGTAGACGCCTCCCAAGCTTGCACCACTTCACTCCACTTCTTCTTTTTCTTCACTTCTTCTCTCCTTCTTCTTCTTCTTCTTTACTTCTTCTCTCCGAATAACTCTCTCTCACTCTCTGTTGATTGCAAATGATGAAGAAACGTTTTAACAAAATCCTATCTTAACTATATATATCCATTCATCACCTCCATCTCCTCCAATCACCATTCACCTAGAACCTTTCCAATTAAAACTATCCACCTCAATTTCCACATGTCCAACACCTCCACCTCTCCATGCATGATTAATTAGGGTTAATTAGGTTTAGTTTAATTTAATTAGGTTGCTTAGATTAAGTTATTACAATCTACCCTCCTTAAAAGAATTTCGTCCGCGAAATTCGAAACAAGCAACTTACCGGAATAACTCTGGATACTGCTTCCTGACATCCTCCTCGATCTCCCAGGTAGCCTCTCTATCAGTGTGATGCTGCCACCTGACCTTCACCATCGGAATCGCTCTCCTCCTGAGCTGATGTACCATCTGATCCACAATCTCAACTGGTCTCTCATCTAATGACAAATCCTGCTGGATCTCCGGTACTGATATCTCTATCACATGAGCTGGATCGGCCACGTACTTCCTCAACATAGAAACATGGAAGACGTTGTGAAGTCCTGCGAACTGTGGCGGTAAAGCAATCCTATACGCCACCTCACCAACCCGATCCAATATCTCAAACGGTCCGACATATCTCGGACTCAGCTTCCCCTTCTTCCCGAATCTCATCACACCTCTGGAAGGTGAGATCTTCAGGAAGACATGATCTCCTACATCAAAAGTCAGCTCACGCCTCCGCGTATCAGCATAACTCTTCTGCATGCTCTGCGCCGTAGCTAGTCGTCTCCGAATCACGTCGACCTTCTCTGAATACAACTGAATAATGTCAGGTCCAACTAGCTGTCTCTCGCCCACATCACTCCAGCATACCGGCGATCTACACGGTCTCCCGTATAATGCCTCATATGGTGCCATCCCAATACTCGAGTGGTAGCTGTTGTTGTAGGCGAACTCTATCAACGGCAAGTGCTCATCCCAATGCCCGGCCCAGTCCAGTGTACACGCTCTCAGCATGTCCTCCAATGTCTGTATCGTCCGCTCTGACTGGCCATCAGTCTGTGGGTGGAAAGCTGTGCTAAACTTCAGACGTGTCCCCAGTGCTCTGTGCAGACTCTCCCAAAATCTCGAAGTGAATCTGGGATCTCTGTCTGAAATGATACTGACTGGTACGCCATGAAGTCTGACAATCTCATCAATATATAACTTAGCTAGACCCTCCAGAGCAAGAGTGGTCTTAATAGCTAAGAAATGCGCCGACTTGGTCAGTCGATCGACTATAACCCAAATCGCATCGTGGAATCTCCGTGTCTTCGGTAGCCCCGTAACAAAATCCATCGTCACGTGCTCCCACTTCCACTCGGGCAACTCAATCCTCTGCATCTGCCCTGCTGGTCTCTGGTGCTCGATCTTCACCTGCTGACAGACCAAACACCTCGACACGAAGTCTGCAACGTCCTTCTTCATACCTCGCCACCAGAAGTTCCGCTGCAGGTCTTTGTACATCTTGGTACTCCCTGGATGAATGGAATATCTCGATCTGTGTGCCTCCTCCATGATGTCATGTCTCAGGTCCTCTGTCTTCGGCACCCAGATACGGTCTCTGAATCTCAGACCTCCATCCACTCCAACTCTGAAGTCTGACCCATCTCTGGCAGCTAACTGTAACAAACTGCTCAACTCCTCATCTGTAGTCTGAGCATGAATCACTGCTGATACTGTCTGAGGCTCTACTCTCAATCCGGCAATCACTGCGCCCTCAGAGCTATCAGCAAATGGCCTCCACTCTGCCAAGGACTCTAGCAGTCTCCACTCCTGAATGCATAGGCCTGCTACTGATACCTCCACCTTCCGGCTCAAAGCATCTGCAACTGTGTTCGCCTTCCCCGGATGGTAAGAGATAGTGAAGTCATAGTCCTTAATGAACTCAAGTCATCTGCGCTGCCTCATGTTCAGCTCCTTCTGCGAGAATAGGTACTTCAGACTCTGATGATCTGTAAACACCTCGAACTGCTCGCCATAAAGATAGTGTCTCCAGGTCTTCAGTGCGTGAACCACTGCTGCTAACTCCAAATCATGTGTCGGGTAATTCCTCTCATGGACCTTCAGCTGTCTGGATGCGTACGCGATCACCCTCCCGTGCTGCATAAGTACACATCCTAAGCCAACACCTGAAGCGTCGCTATAAATCACGAATCCACCCGTGCCACTCGGCAATGATAAAACTGGTGCTGTGGTCAACAGTCTCTTCAGCTCCTGAAAGCTGTCCTCGCACTTCTACGACCAAACAAAAGTGACTCCCTTCTGCGTCAGAGCCGTCAGTGGTGCTGCCAATCTCGAGAAGTCTTTGATGAAGCGACGGTAATAACCCGCCAGTCCAACAAAGCTCCTAATCTCCGTCACACTCGTAGGGGTCCTCCACTGTGTCACTGCCTCCACCTTCGCCGGATCCACTGATATCCCCTCTGCCGATACAATGTGTCCGAGAAATGCCACTCTGTCCAGCCAAAACTCGCACTTTGAGAACTTAGCATATAACTGCTGAGCCCTCAAGATGCTGAGTACAATCCTCAGATGCTCTCTGTGCTGCTCCACATCTGGTGAATAGATCAAAATGTCATCCACGAAAACAATCACAAATATATCAATATACTGCCTGAATGTCCGGTGCATCAGATCCATGAACGCTGCCGGAGCATTCGTCAATCCAAATGGCATCACCAAGAACTCATAGTGTCCATATCTCGTCCTGAAGGCTGTCTTCTGGATGTCCTCATCTCGAATCCTCAACTGGTGATATCCTGAACGCAGGTCAATCTTCGAGAAAACCTTCGCTGACTGCAGCTGGTCAAAGAGGTCCTTGATCATAGGTAAGGGATACCTATTCTTCACTGTCACCTGGTTCAGCATCCTGTAGTCTATGCACATCCTCAAGGATCCGTCCTTCTTCTTCACAAACAAAACTGGTGCACCCCAAGGCGAGACGCTCGGTCTGATAAATCCAGAGTCCATCAACTCCTGCAACTGCTTCTTCAACTCTGTCAACTCAGCAGGTGCCATCCGGTATGGAGCCTTCGACTGTGGTGTAGTACCAGCTACCAACTCTATGCCGAACTCCAACTCCCGGTGTGGTGGTAAACCTGGAATCTCCGCTGGAAAAACATCCGCGAACTCCTGCACCACCTCAATGTCCTCTAGCCTCTGAGACTCTGCCTCCGCAACCACAAGTGTCGCCAGAAATGCTGCACAACCCTGCTGCAACAGTCTCTGAGCTCTCACAGCAGATACAATGATGCGACCCCCTCTGCTTTTGATCCCTCTAATCAGAATATCAGGCAAACCCATCCTCGGGATCAAAATCTTCTTCTCACGGCACAAGACTCGAACATCATATTGGGACAGCCAATCCATCCCAAGTATGACATCAAAGTCCTCCATCGGTAGCAAGACCAGGTCTGCCGGAAACTCTTGATCTCCCGAAACAACCGTGGCGCCGGGGACAAATCTCCCCACAGTGCCCACCAGACCCAGGGGTGTGCTGACCTCCAACGTGGCAGTCAACATCGCAAGGGTACAACCCAACACTCCCGCAAATCGCTCTGAGATGAACGAGTGTGTCGCGCCACAATCAAATAACACCCTAGCTACTGAACCTGCGACAAGAAGTGTACCTTCCACGACAGCGCCTCCATCCCGAGCCTCCTCTGCCTGGATGGTGAAAACTCTGCCGGTGCGCTGCCTCTGCTGTGGTCTGAAAGGTGGTCTACCTCCGCCTCCTCCTCTGCCTGGTGCGGGTAAACCCGGTGGTCTGCTCGGCCCAGCTCCTCGGCTCGGACAACTCCTAATAAAGTGGCCCAGCTGGCCACACCCATGACATGCTCCGGGGGTGAAGCACGGCCCGGAGTGAAACCTCCCACATCTACCACAAGGCTCAGGTCGTGGTGCTCAACTCCTGCTCCCTCGAACCGGGGCCTCTTGCCCGGATTCCCTCCAGTCTGACCTCCTGGCCTCCCAGAGAACCTACCTGATGACCTCCTCTCATCCTGGTAGTTCTCTCTGTAGTCACGATCAAGAACAGTAGCACTCTTCACAGCATCAGCTAATGTGCGTGGCATATGTGTCAGCACCTTCGTCCTCAACTGCTTCCGGAGCCCTCGGACGAACTTCCCTGCTCTCTGCTCCTGTGTGATATACATCTCGGGACAGTAACGCTCTAGGGCGTTGAACTTCCCGATGTAGCCTGCCAAGGTCATGTCTCCCTGCTGAAGACTCAGAAACTCCTCCCTCTTGTCGTCCTGGACATGCTGCGGAAAATACTGCTAGTTGAACTCGCCAACGAACTCCTCCCAGGCTATATCATTTCTGTCCGCAAACACCACTGCAGATGTGGACCTCCACCAATTGGACGCAGCACCGCCCAACACATAAGTAGCCAGGCCCACTCTCGCCTCTGGAGGACAACCAATCGCACTGAAGATCTTCTGCATAGTGAAGATCCACTCCTCCGCAGCCTCTGCGTCGTACTGCCCCAGAAAGGTAGGCGGATGCTGGCGCATAAACCGGTCTGCCCAGTCTGTGCCGTCTGCTGCTGTAGCATCTCTGTCAGACGTCCGACCGTATCGAACAACGTCCGACGCTCATCCTCCCAAGCCTCATCCCTCGCAGTCTCACTCTCACCACGAGTATGGGCAACGGCCTTCTCCCGTCTAGGAGGCATCTGCCAAGGAAAACAAGACAATATCAATATAATCTGTGCATGCATGATCCTCTAGACCTAACTCCTAACTCAAAGGTGGTTTCTTTGGACAAGTACGCCGAGATTAACGCTCTGATACCAAATTGTAACGTACCCGAAAACAGCGGAAAATTTAAACAATAATAAAGACCGTCAACGGTCAACACTGGGCACGTCACGGGAAACAAACCAACATATATAATATAAATATGATCCACGTGGAAGTCAAATATACAAACTGACTGTGATTACGACAAAAGCTATACAATATGTAATCACCTCAAAAGGAAGAGACTGACAACTACAGGATCTGATCTCGGGGGCACCGTCCTCGGTCACCACCTGACTCTAAACCTGCTCGCTACCTGAAATGCAAACAACAAACATGCCTGAGTTTCCTGCAGGAACCCCGTATGCCAGGTCTCCTAAAAAATATAAAAAGGAATTAAAGACAATGCAATACAATGCACATGATCATCCGCCTCGGGCCCACAATAATGCCCTCACCGCCTCCGCGGCACTGAACCACTCCTGCCACTAGGGTCAAGTCAGTCCACCGCTGCCTCACAAGGGTCAGTCGACACCACTGCTCCCCAAAAAGTGCAGGAAGGAACCCCCGGTACACGCCGCACCCAAGGAGCGAGTCAGCCCGCCGAATACACAACTCGGGTCAGACGACAGCCACTGCTCCCCCAAGAGTCGCCTAGCGCGCACCCTGCCGGAACATCCTCGGCCTACCGCTAAACCCTCGCAAACTGCCCAAGGTTTACGGTACACATCCCTCACACCCCGCTCGGTAAGAGAGGAAAATGGTAGTACAATAATACGCCTTCGTCGAAGGTGAAATCCGTAGCTCTCAAAGCCGGTAATCAACCGTCGCCTCGGAGCCGGTAGTCGACCTGACATCGACGGCTCGCGTGTGGATAAATCCACCAACCTGCGGCAGATCGGTCAACCGCTAAAAGCACACCGGTCAACCGGTCCCCCACACAGTACACGGTACTGTACAAACAAGTCTACCGGTCGAACCACGCCAACCGAAATACCTACCAATTGGTCGAACAAAAGTCATCTAGTAGTCGACCGTTTGGAAGGTCTATGCTATACATTTTATATACATATATATCCTGTCGGTCGAACCAGGGTCCGTTCAACCGATAAGAATGCCTGCATGAATCCTGCCCACTGGATTCGGTCGACCGGAACTCTTCCGGTTAACCGGATCAACAAGCACTTCACTACAGGAAAACTGCACGCGGTCGGTCGACCGGATCCAGAGCGGTCGACCGTTTAGATGGTCAACGCTCGAACCAACCTTGTGCACTTCGGTCGACCGAGACACACACTCGGTCGGCCGAAGGCCTGTCTAACCTATCTACTGGGTTCGGTCAACCGAAACAACACCGGTCGACCGGCTAATGTAACCCTTTATTTTCCCGCTTAAATTTGGCATAACGGTCGACCGTCTCACAGACATCGTTCGACCGTTCCGGGAACAAAGTTAATATTTATAAATATCGGTCGACCGACCCAACTACCGGTCGACCGAACAGTACATCTTCCCGCTGGACAGACATCATTTAGACGCTGTTCGGTCGACCGAAACACCCAACGGTCGACCGAACCAGTCGTCTTCAACCTCCGTCCAGTAGGGTTTTCACCGGAGAAACGACACCAACGCCGTCCTCTACACTCCCACACCTCTTGGGGAGTTAATATGAAGACTTGGCATACCTTGAAGGAGTTTGTAGACGCCTCCCAAGCTTGCACCACTTCACTCCACTTCTTCTTCTCTTTCTTCACTTCTTCTCTCCTTCTTCTTCTTCTTTACTTCTTCTCTCCGAATAACTCTCTCTCACTCTCTGTTGATTGCAAATGATGAAGAAACGTTTTAACAAAATCCTATCTTAACTATATATATCCATTCATCACCTCCATCTCCTCCAATCACCATTCACCTAGAACCTTTCCAATTAAAACTATCCACCTCAATTTCCACATGTCCAACACCTCCACCTCTCCATGCATGATTAATTAGGGTTAATTAGGTTTAGTTTAATTTAATTAGGTTGCTTAGATTAAGTTATTACAACGTCAGTACCAATACAAGACTAGAAAGAACTTTTGATCTATTTGAGGCATATATTGTTTTACAATTGGGAGTTATTCTAGTTTATAAGGAATATGCAATCGAATCGATTGAACTACTTTATCGTGTGATAACTATGTGGAATGATTGTAAGAATAGCCAGGAAGTTGTTTGTTTATGTGCACAATGAAAATTCTAAAGAATGTACGGTGAAAATCTTAGCATTTTTTATGAAATTGATTTCTGTCCAAAGAACCGCTGTTGGCATTGTGATGGAGGCATTGTTTTTGTTTGTGCATTTGCAGATGTATGAGGAGGCAGTGGAACTCTATGAGGAGCTGGCCGAAGTGTCTGTCGCAAGTTTTTTTGATTTTGAGGGACCCACCAGTAATCGAGCCCATAAGATTACATAATGGGGCGGAGGAGAACAAGGAGGATTTGAGGAAGTATAAAGGGGAAGATGATGAGGACTTTCAGGTTACAGAGTATCAAGCAATGAGAGGCAATGCAGAAGCTACATACAAGGTTGGAATGTTTTACTATTTTGGTTTGCGTGGGATGAGGCAAGACCATGGGAAGGCCCTGTATTGGTTTTCTAAGGCGGTGGAGAAGGGGGAACCGAGGGCAATGGAGCTACTTGGAGAAATCTATGTAAGGGGTTCTGCCGTGGAAAGGAATTATACCAAAGCATTTGAGTGGCTCACACGTGCTTCAAGGCAGAAGCGTTTCTCTGCTTATAATGGGTTGGGATACCTGTATGTGAAAGGCTACGGAGTCGGAAAGAGAAACTACACCAAAGTAAGTTATTGCCACATTTCTGACGTTTAATTACCTCCATTTCATAGTTGGCAGTTCATCACCATCTGTAATTTCTGAGTTAATGTACTGATAGGCCTTCTATATCGCCATGCATGCATATTTCTATAGATGGGACAAACCTTTATCCTGCACTGCATTTGTTAATGCTTTTCAAGTGGCTCATGAGTTGGAATTCATTTACATTTTTTGCCCACTTCTACCATGAGTTTTCGTGCAAGTTTGTAATAATTGCATTTATTTTGTGATCAGGCGGCTTTTTTCCTTGGATTGCATTGCTGATATTTTGGTATTTGATGTAGTTTTTTACCGCCTATATTTTCATTTTTCTAGGCTCGAGATTACTTTGAGAAGGCTGCAAACAATGATGAACCAGGAGGGCATTACAACCTCGGTGTGCTTTATTTAAAAGGAATTGGCGTTAAAAGAGATCCAGCTACAGCCTTCAAACATTTTGTCGTTGCAGCAAATGCTGGTCAGCCAAAGGCAGTTTATCAGGTGGCAAAGATGTTTCAGAAAGGAATAAGCCTCAAAAGGAATCTCGCTACGGTACTCCCCTCTCTCTTTCTGTATCATAATCATACATGCATGGTCTTTTTCTTGTTTCCCCTTCTGGTATTTATTACTTCTTGCAGACCTATGTAAGCGTAAATTTAAATTTTTGCGGAATAAAACTGGGATTTTTTTATTATCAGATATCTCCGAAGCCGTTTACATACATGTACCCAACCTGTATGAAATCCTTCAATTCTTATGCAGTGCTGTCATTATAGCGTGATTGTTTTAAACCGTTTTTCACCAAATAATCACACTTACTAAGTTTGTGTGTTTGTTGACTTGGTATTTTGTTGGTGTAGTCCCCTTATTGTATTTTCAAATATACGTATTTTGCATTCATTCATGTCACAGGGGGTTTTGTATCATGAGGATGTCTTGGAATGTAGAATCCTTGGATATTTTAATGTTATGTTATATTTAATTTTCAGGCTACTTTATTGTACAAAAGAGTTGCGGAGAGAGGACCTTGGAGTTCTCTATTGCGATGGGCACTGGAGTCTTACTTAAAAGGTGATATCGGAAAAGCTCTCTTCCTATACTCTAGAATGGCAGAGTTGGGTTATGAGGTCGCTCAAAGCAATGCTGCCTGGATTCTTGATAAATATGGTCAACATAGCATGTGCATGGGCGAATCAGGATTCTGCACTGACACGGAAAGGCACCTTCGAGCTCACTCTTTGTGGTGGCAAGCATCTGAACAGGGCAATGAACATGCAGCTTTGCTGATTGGAGACACTTATTATTATGGCCAGGTATGCAATTTTACCATGGCTACTAAATTACTCATGTCAATGTGTTGCTAAATTTAGAATCAATTTTGTATCTGATTACTGTGAACATCAAATTTTCCAAAAATCCAAATCTCGTAGTGAAATTTTCATTTGATTTATTCCTCACTTCATTTTGATGGCTTAAAAGGTTTCATTGTTGTCCGTAGTGTATCTTAAAATTAACATATTCCAGTGTAACTATTTCTGGATCCTCTCATTTTCGAAATGCTACTAAATTGTGGGTGGTATAATGATTTGTCTGCAGAATTTCTTCTGTTCACATCATCAAATTAATTGTTACAAACCCCATAAAATTGTTGACCCAATAAACTCATCTAATGCTGGATTCTATCATCTCTGTCTCTCCTTATTCTGTTCTCTCATTGTAGGGAACTGAGAGAGACTACGAACGTGCTGCAGAAGCTTATATGCATGCCCAGTCTCAATCCAATGCTCAGGCAATGTTCAATCTTGGTTACATGCACGAACATGGTCATGGTCTTCCATATGATTTGCATTTAGCAAAAAGGTATTATGATCAAGCGCTTGTAAATGATCCCGCTGCAAAGTTGCCTGTTACTCTTGCCCTGACAAGTCTCTGGATAAGAAAGAATTACATGGACAGTTTCTTGGTAAGATTCTTTGTTTCATTTACCTTTTTTTTAAGCCATTGTGATATTCCATAATTTTTTAAATATGAAAATCTACTCTAATGCCTTAACTAGACTCCAATCTTTCTTAAACAAACTCCGAATTCGAACTGTTGTGAGGTTCACATTTATGGATCTCCAGTACTCCAATCAACCAATGATGGCTATGGAATTTTACCTTGGTTTCCAGTCACATAACAATCTGAAAACAAATTGTCCACATAAGTCAATATTTTTTTAGTCTTTCGTCAATCCTTTTACGTAGTTGCCTGATCTTGTCCAGTAACTGAAATCTCGCTGACTCATTTTCCATTTTTGACCTGATACAACTGACCTTTTGTAGTGGATAATTTTACATATATTCTACTCCTTACATATGCGCCTATGTAAGTTGTTACATTAATGTTCATTAGTGATTATTAATTGAATATTAGTGTTCGTTTCAAGATGTTGAAAATAATCCACTCTTCGTTAAAATCCTCCCCCCCTCTTCTTTTTTACAGTTATAATTCCCTTTTGTTACACATACCCTCCAAATAATATGAAAATTTTATAATATCGTTCAATGTTTCATGATGTGTTTGATATCTTTAATTTGACCAAAACCATCAGTTTCACCCTTCTGTTTGCTATTTTGATGTTCATATTGATTGAAATTTGAAAGTAGTTTCAATGTTATATAGAAATTACTTTAGAAGCTGTTATCCACCAATTTAATATCAATATCCATAGATACACGAGAAGACATATTTCAATATGATGGTATCGTTGAAATTTACTTAAAATTGGAAGGTATCTAAGATATCTTGAGGGCATTTGTGATACTTTGAATTATTTGAAGGTACTTATATGATCATCCGAAAAGAAATAATGATGATTTCAAGTTCATATAGTGGTTCTACTTTTACGCGAAACTTGCTGTTCCATCCAATGAGCATAAACCTTTTCTTGTCATGGTATTTGAACTGCTAAGGACGTTTGGAATTTAGTTGTGTTGTACTTGTTTTTAGATTCACCACTTTGCTTCAAGTTGTCACGTAATGTGTGCTCGGTTTACAATCTTGTTGATTGTCTGACCTAATTATTTTTTAGTTTTCTCAAATTTCGTCTTTGGAAAATTGGCTCCTCTGTGCATACATTTTTATATACAATTATGTTTTCGTTTAGATGATAAAACTTCCCTCACCTCTGTGGTAACCTATGAGATCAATCAATGTACTCTAAATTGCACCTTTTTTGTTGTCTTCATATGATTTTTTTCCTATAATGTGTTTTTGGTCTCCAAACTGAACATTTACTCTTATCAATATCCAGGTTCGAATCATAGATTGTTAAAAACAAAGGCTATGTGACCGTTGAAGCTCAAGAAATCATCACAGCTCACCCAAAATCTTCCCTAATGGCAACCTTCCATTTTCATCAAAGGAAATAAACGTAGAAGGCAACGCTCCTCCAAACGGCTATATGCCTATACACTGTATATATATGTTTGTATTTTTAAAACCAGAGATAATAATACGAATACAATACTTCCTCTTCCTCAAAAAACCCTTCCTTTTTCAACATGGTATCAGAGCTCGTCTGATCCGACCTCAGATTCCCCAGGAATCATCACCGGTCTTCACCTCAGTGAGGGGGTTGAAGGCCGCAAAAACCCACATCCATAACCCTAAAAAAAAACCCACCAAAACATGTCTGAAACCAACCAGTTCCGACTGGTTTCCACTCTTTTCAACGGAGCAAACTACCTGCCCTGGGCTCGGGCAGTGACTCTTGCCCTCAGCGGCCGGGGGAAAGTCGGCCACATCACAGGGAGCACAAAAAAACCAGAAGGGCCAGGGACAGAGATCAAACAAGAAGAATGGCAAATCATGGACCATCTGGTCATGTCATGGGTAATAACATCCATGCAACCACAAATAGGGGAAATCTTCCTCTACAAAGAAAGCGCCAAAGAGCTCTGGGACGCCATCCAGGAGCATTATGGAAAAGCTCAAAACTTCGCACACATCTTCCGAATAAAGCAAGAAATCTCGCAAACCCGACAGAACAACCGAGGAATCACCGAGTACCTAGGCACTCTCAGAAAAGCGTGGGATGAATTGGGGGTTTATGAACCTCCGACCACCGACGCTAAAACAATCCAGCAAAGAACCGAGCAGGACCGGATCTACCAGTTCCTGGTAGGTCTGGACACAACGTTCGAAGGCATCCGGAGCCAGGTGCTCATGGCACCCGAACTTCCGTCCCTTGCTGCAGTCACGGCCATGGTTCTGCGCGAAGAAACGCGGCGACGAACCATGGCTCCTCTACAAGGGACATCAACACCAGAACCAGAAAACCAAGCGTTCATCT
Source organism: Triglochin maritima (assembly GCA_963682175.1). Classification (NCBI taxonomy): domain Eukaryota; kingdom Viridiplantae; phylum Streptophyta; class Magnoliopsida; order Alismatales; family Juncaginaceae; genus Triglochin; species Triglochin maritima. The sequence goes on from OY821773.1 coordinate 53,147,839, forward strand.
CCGAAAGAAACCAAAATAACAAGAAAAGATTCGGAAATCGGAAGGATGAACACTGCGAAAATTGCAAGAAAACAGGACACAACAAAAACAACTGCTGGTTCCTCTACCCTCATCTCCGACCACCGAAAAACAACGACAGAAGAGGAGGGGATGGAAGGAACTCATCTCAGGGCTATGGAGGGTCGTCGGGAGGTGGCGGCTACCTCGCCACTGGAAGCAGCGGCAGCGGCCACCAGATCGCAGCAACGGGAGGCGGCGGCTACCTAGCCACTGGAAGCAGCGGGAGCGGCCACCAGATCGCCGCTAACCCTAACCCTAATTTTTTGTCGCAGGACGCATATGGAATGTCCGCAATCGGATCAAGCGGAATATATACACAGACGGCTCCGAATGGCATTATCGGGCGGGCTCCAGACCCGACAAACGGACCAACTTTTAATCCAAGACAATCCGAGTTAACGAGCCAGAATGGGGAAAACATCAGTATTCTCCTCAACAAACTAAATGCGTTTTTACAGAATACTCCTCAGAATTCAGGTAACTGTGCAGGTATGATAAGAACTCTGGATAATTACATATCACTACACTCTAATAGAAACACAAATAATACTTGGATTATTGACTCAGGTGCTACCGATCATATGACTGGAAATCCCAACTTGTTAAATAACATTAAAACCAACTTATCTCTACTTAATAAATTTGTTAGTGTGGCAAATGGAAACCGAGTAGAGATAGAAGGAATAGGCAATATAGATATTTTGGATCAAGTTGCAAAGAATGCGCTATATTTACCCTCGTTTAGCTCAAATTTGCTTTCTGTTGCAAAAATCACCAAAGAATTAAACTGCAATATTATATTTACTCCTACTAATGTCATATTTCAGGATCGTATCTCAGGGAGGACGATTGGTAAAGGAATCCTCATCAATAATCTCTATGTTTTAGACAAAAATAAACAGGCTTTACATGTTGGAAATCAGTCCAAACATGAACTCTGGCACAAACGGACGGGGCATCCGTCGCATTTAGTTTTGAAAACTCTTTTTCCATTTATTAATTCCGAATTATCATGTGATGTATGTAGGTTCTCAAAACAAACTCGATTACCATTCCATCTATCTTCCATTAAAACAAGTCACCCGCTAGAATTAGTGCATTCTGACATCTGGGGCCCTGCCCCGACTGAATCCTATAATGGGTTCAAATACTTTATTACCTTTATTGATGATTTTTCTCGTACTACATGGGTTTACTTGCAAAAATCAAAATCTGAAACTTTTGATACCTTTTGCAATTTTACTAATTTTGTAGAAAACATGTATGATTTCAAAATTAAAAACTTAAGATCTGATAATGGGTCTGAATATACCAGTCATTTGTTTCAAAACTTTTTAAAACAAAAAGGAATCTTCCATCAAACCACTTGTGTTAATACTCCTGAACAAAACGGTGTTTCAGAAAGAAAAAATCGACATCTCTTGAATGTAACTCGATCATTGCTTTTTCAAAATCATGTCCCAAAACGTTTTTGGTCTGACGCCGTTTTGACTGCCGCTTATCTTATTAATCGATTGCCTAGTCACCGACTTCAAAACAAACAACCGTTAGAAATCTTAACAGGACAAAAAATGTTTCTTGATCACTTACGAGTTTTTGGTTGTGTTGTGTTTGTTCATAGAAAAAGAATCGACAAGCTCGAGACTAGTTCCTACAAATGTATTTTCTTAGGATATTCCTTTAGAAAAAAAAGGTACAAATGTTATGACCCAAAAAATTGTAAGCTTTATATTTCTCGTGATGTTCAGTTTGAAGAAAGTATTCCCTACTTTCACCAGACAAGAGAAGACGAAGAGCTCACATCAACATCAGTTGCTCCGCTTCCCATCAACGAAACAGAAAACTCAATCAGCATACCCGATACACCCGAAGAAGACGAAGAAACTCCGAACAATAGGGAAGAAGACAATGGACCAAGAAGATCAAGTCGACCTACTCGTCCTCCAACTTACCTTCATAACTATATCACCTCCCATGTTACTTACCCTATACAAAACTACCTATCGTATCATAACATAAACAACAAACACAAAGCCTTTTTAGGGACTATAGATACTCATATAGAACCAAGTAACTACCATGAAGCCATAAAAAACCCAAAATGGTGCAAGGCCATGGAGGAAGAAATTAAAGCCCTAGAATCCAACAAAACTTGGACTCTTGTTCCACACAAAAATGGTATAAAGACCGTAGGTAGTAAGTGGGTATACAAAATCAAATACAACAGTAACGGAACCATAGAAAGGTATAAAGCAAGACTAGTAGCGAAAGGATACACTCAGACCTATGGCCTAGACTATCATGAAACTTTTGCCCCGGTTGCCAAAATGAACACAGTTCGGGTCCTTCTTTCTGTAGCTGTAAATAAAAATTGGAATCTCTACCAAATGGACGTTAGAAATGCTTTTCTACAGGGAAACCTTGAGGAAGAAGTGTACATGACTCCTCCACCAGGGTACACCTCCACGAACCAGGTATGCAAGCTCAACAAATCCATCTATGGGTTGAAACAATCTCCTCGCGCATGGTATGCCAAACTTAGCCATTATCTCATTAAATATGGGTTTTCTAAATCTTCCGCTGATGCATCCATGTTCACCATGCACCTTCACACCACCACCACCATCATCCTAATCTACGTAGATGATATCATAATCACTGGTAATGATGATCATAAAATTCACAACGTCAAGCACTATCTAAAGTCACACTTTGATATTAAAGATCTAGGTACCTTAAAATATTTTTTAGGAATTGAAATTGCACACTCAAAAAAGGGTTTATTCTTATCACAACGAAAGTATGCTCTTGATCTCTTAAAGGAGACAGGAAAACTTGGGGCAAAACCTGCCAACACCCCTATCGAAACTAACCTAAAATTAGATCATACTCAAGGGGAACCTATCAAAGACATTCAACGCTATCAAAGGCTTGTTGGAAAACTAATATATCTCACAGTAACCAGACCCGACATAACTTATGCAGTTAGCATTATTAGCCAATTCATGCATGCACCTCGCAGCCCTCATTTAGATTTAGTTGATCGCATACTTAGATACATTAAGAGAACCCCAGGTCAAGGATTATGGATGAAAAACAATAATTCTAACTCCATAAATGGTTTTTCTGATGCAGATTGGGCCGGTAGCCATGATCGTAAATCTACCACCGGTTTTTGCACATTTGTTGGAGGAAACTTGGTAACCTGGAGAAGTAAAAAACAGAACGTAGTCGCCCGATCCAGTGCAGAAGCCGAATACCGTGCCATGGCATCCACCACCAGCGAACTCATCTGGCTCAAACAACTCCTGACCGACATGGGACAATCATACAACCAACCCATGAATATGTTCTGCGATAACAATGCTGCCCGACATATAGCCTCAAATCCGGTCTTTCACGAAAGGACCAAACACATAGAAGTGGATTGCCATTTCATTCGCGAAAAAATCCAATCAAAAGAAATAGAAGTTCCTTATGTACCCAGTAAGGAGCAGCTTGCTGACATCTTCACTAAAGCTCTGGATCAGCGACAGTTCAATCTTATCCTATCCAAGTTGAGCATCTTCAACTTATTTCAGACTCAACTTGAGGGGGCGTGTTAAAAACAAAGGCTATGTGACCGTTGAAGCTCAAGAAATCATCACAGCTCACCCAAAATCTCCCCTAATGGCAACCTTCCATTTTCATCAAAGGAAATAAACGTAGAAGGCAACGCTCCTCCAAACGGCTATATGCCTATACACTGTATATATATGTTTGTATTTTTAAAACCAGAGATAATAATACGAATACAATACTTCCTCTTCCTCAAAAAACCCTTCCTTTTTCAACATAGATTCACTTCCCCTAATTTTTCCTCAAGTTGAAATATGGGTTGACAATGTGATTATGGATGAAGGAAATGGAACAATAGCTGCACTCCTTGTTTTCCTTTTGACTGTACTCTACCTGCGTGATCGGCAACGGCGGCATGCTGTACTGCCTCTTCAGCCTGATGGTGAGCATAATTAATCCTCCTGAAAGAAAATTCGGGTTTGCAGCTCCATGCCCGTGCGAGATCCTTATTTCATGCTAACAATGAAGGCTGTGGTGCGAAACATAGAGAGAAGCATTGGCTGCTAAGAAATCAGTTGAAAACTGCTAGGAAGTTGTACATGTACCAAGTTCTTTTTTAAGATTGACCATTGATGATTGAGTCGAGGATCGGACACTTTTTGTTCCCTGCCGTCTCTATCATTTGCAGTCAAGACACCCCATTAGTCAAATTCATTAGTCTGTTCTCTTACACAAGTGTTTAATGTAAAATTACCATCATAAATTTGCTAATGTGAGATTGAGGTTCGCAATCCCTTGTATGACATGGGATTTTCATTCTGTGATTGGCTGTAAAATAAGTCGTGGAAAAAGAAATTGAACATTATGTTTATTATATTTTGGTCAAATTACTGTTAGATTGAAACATTTTGGCTATTTCCCCAGTTGTAAATCATTGTATGCATACCAAATACTTTTGTAACGGGCTTTCTTGTACTTGCAAAAGAGCCCAAATCAAAATAAAAGAAGAATCCCATCTCAAACCCCATTTTCGTTCTCCACTCTCTCACCAAATCAATACGAAGGTGGGTTTGGATGTCTTAAAATGATTTCAATTTCCGGAAAAAAGTGCATTGTTTGTGATATGGTTTTTGACGGTTAAAGTATTCACATTCATGACGTAGATCATCAACTCTTTTTCTCTTCTTACCACGTCATCATGACTCAACTTCATATATTCTACTTCACTGTTCACCTATTAATCATAATCTACGTCATTACACACTATTTCCTCAACATCATTAATTTTTTTCTCAACTTTTATTCGATTACAAAATCATTTATATTTATCAAAAACATTAATAATCTATTTGGAAAAAATAAAATAACAATAAATCTCGTATTTCTTTATTGCATAAATTTTATTTATTTAACACATTTATTTAACACATTTATTCAACTCTAATCCTAATTATTATCAAAATATAAACTACAACTACTTAAATCCTAACTATTTGTTAAAATATAAACTCCTAATTATTAAAACAAATAAAACCAAAATAAATAAATAAAAATCTGAACGAACTGGGTTGTGCCACAACCCAAGCGGCACAACCCGATCGTCGTCCAACGACCGACTGGGTGGGGGATGACCCCATTAAGGATGCTCTTAGCATTTTGACTATTTGGATGTCAAAATTGTTTTTCAATTTTTCGATGTCTAATCACGACGAAAAGACGCATTAGCCTTTCCCTTTAAGTTATAAATTTTGATTTTCAATTGAGAATAATAGACTAATAATGACTTAATCATGCATTTTTTTAGCAAATGTTGGATTTCGGGTTGGTGTCGAGGGGGAAGTTGGAATTTTTGGATGGGTGGATTAGTTCTAATAAGGTCATATATAATATATATAAAAATGTGACAAACATAATTGTACAACAAATGATTTCCGAACAACAAATATTGTACGTGGGTCCCACTTAAAAACTCGAAAAGTTAAACTTTCTCTGTTTTTTAAACTTAACGTTCAATGCCAAAAACCGAGCAGTTTTTTAGGAAAATATTAGTTGACCATTTTTATTTGGATGTCTAGAAACAAAAAAAAATGGATTTTATTAAAAAAAACTCTATGCGTTTTTTTTAATACTTACTTTTGAACTACACAAATAGTTATATACTTATATACCATTCTGTACGTTCACAGTAATAAAGGCACTTCACTACGTCACATGCATAAAAGAATCGATTCCCTTCATTAAAGGCAGATCTAAGATAATATTTGTCCTCGAATTGTTTAACATTCACCAATCGATCACTGAAAAGAAACTTTTCCCTTCAAAAGGAAATAGTAACGATACCATTTTCCTTCTTGTTTCTAAGTTGTGTTACTTCATCTTAAATGAGAACGTAACTCAAGACAATATGTATAGCTTACTAGTCGGGCATACCTTGTATATCTATAAAAAAATTAGTCTGAATTTCTTTAATTACTTTTTTTTATAAATTGTTCTGACCTTGCAACTGTAGTAACACTGTAACAAACATAGTTCGACACTTTCACCGTAATATGAACTACCAAAATATTCTTTTGTACCTTTTACGTTCCAAACTTACCTGCTTTCTTCTGGGATTCAGTTTCATAGTGTCCTTCAAACTACAAGTCTCCTCATCAAACTACTAAAGCCATCCCTTAACGCAAGTTTTTTGAGGTCATACACGACCTCACGACCGGTCATACACGCACTAACTTTTTTAACGCGGGAAAGAGAAGGTCAAAGATGCCCGGGTTAGCCAATCCGGACGCGCCACGTGGCACGTCCGGGTTGAATTTTTTGTTTAATATTTTTTTTTATTTTTTTATGAAAATACGTTTTATAATTATCTTGATTTTTTAGAATTTTTTTTATTTTTTTTTAAATTTTTACCAAGATGGACCCCGAAATGATGTGGAGGAGAGAGATAGGTTGTTGTTGGGTTGTGGTTAAGAGTTGAATAGTGTAGGAAAGAGAAGAAGTTGAGTTGAGGAAAGAGAAAACTGATGTGGAAGAGAGAGAAAGCTGATTTTGAAGAGAGAGAACTGATGACCAGGTCGTCCAGGTTATGGTTAGCGATGACCTAAACAAACACAACTTTTTGAAGGAATATTTTTTATTAAGGGAATGCGACCGCTCTTCTCCTCTTTATATTCTTCTCCCATCATGTTTAGTAAATAATTGAGAAAAACTTGCCACTAACATCTTCATCAATGACAACATCATTACCACACAGTTTTTTTGGTGGAGATGTCTACTTTATCACGATCTCATGATCATGACAGCAAAGACTCGTAATTTTTCTCTCCATTTTTTTCCTTCTGTTATCACCTATATGAATTCACACTCAAGTTTTGAGTAGTTATCCGAATTCTCTGAATTTTATTTACCAGAACTAAAAGAAAATAAGCATTAAATGAATGTTGTTTTTAGAATCTGAAACTTCTCCAACATCACCATAATCCTTAATCCTATTCGGAAAAAAAATCAGGTGCACCCATAGCTCCATATGCCTCTATGATAATTAGCTTAAACGTTTCAATTTCTAGAATTTGTTCAAATTTATTTCCAGAAATTTATATTTTTTATTATTTTTGAAACCTTTTCCTAACCAAGCAAAGCAAATAACGAAATAGCCTACATAGAGAAATATTTCACTATTATGTAATCTTCTTTCATCATATTTACTTGTTAATTAAGCACAAGTTGCCACTCACATCCCCATCACTTACACCATCATTACCACACTTTGTTTTGTTGGTAAAAGCAGATTCATCACAAACCTTTTCTTAATACAAGGGTCGGCATCTTTGTGAAGGTTGTAGTTGCCACCAATGATGGGAGTTTTAGTTGGAAGCATCCTCCAGAAGGATTATAAAATATCAATATATCTTTTGTTGTGGTAACTTTTTATGTCGAACCCACACATACTACTTCCATTGGAGTCAGTGAGTATAAAATGCGAGAGATCTACCATATCTGGCTAAATCGGAAGGTGGTGACCTCTTCTCACCGTGGATTTGTTTTGTTTGATGTGACCCCACCTGTTGTTTGATTTGTTGGTATTTAACAGAAAAAACAACTTGTTCTTCGTTTCTACTCGAATAATATCTAATATATAGATTCCTCACATGGTGGAGTTTCAAAAGTGTGAGCAATTAACTTTGATCAGTACTATTCACTGCTTTTAAGAGACCTATTAATGTTTTTCATGACAACATTCAAAGGATATTCAATGGTTTATTCTAATTAGAATTTCGTTCTAGCTTCACTTTAAGAAAAAACTTGTTATATGGTCAAAGGTATTTTGTCATTAGACAACACATCTAGGTATCAAAACACTTTTTTTTCCAGTCAAATTTAAAAATTGGAAACAGCAATATAATATCATATAAGTCCTTAAAACTTTCAATGATTAATCATTAATGAATGAAACCATACAAACACTGTAACTTCTCCCACTAAATACTAATAGTGGAGAACATCAATCCAATTTTGAAAGTTTTCTTGCACAATACTCCTACTTGAGTCCATGGAAACGCTTAAACTTAAACCAGAAGTCAAACTTAAACTTACTCCACAAAATTTAGGAACCCCTAGTTTTAATCCCGACCATTGGTTAATGAAAACCAATAGTTGTAATCATGTCCTTTATTCCTAAAGTCAGAACTCCACTTTTGTGTTAAAGAAGGCCGGAAAAATGTTTTTGTGATAGACCCAATCCCAAACTACTTACGTTGACACCATGTTGATTGTGATCCACCGTTGCACCAAAGCTTCCAAACAAAAGCTAAATCATTATAAAAAAGAATAACCATAAGAAAGCAATGTTTATATACATTACCAGATGAGATAAGATTGAGAAAGTGTTTGTCTCACTAAACTATAACTCTATTAGATTATTCCGACTAATAGAGTAGTAGCTAGGTTGGTGGTGTGTCAGGACGGTGGTTAAAAAATATTTTGAACTTGGATATTTGATATTTAAAATAAGGGGTTTAAATTAATATTTACTCCTCGACATGTAATTGTTTTTTTTTCTTTGCATTTTATTATTATATAATATTATTCTTTATTAGCTTTCTTTGGTACATTTGATGAGAAAACAGCGAAGTTCAGCATGCTTAGACAACATTACCGCCCTCTCATCCACAATGTCTTATACTATAGGTACGTATTTGTACAAAGATATTCTCTTTTTGAAGAAACATTTAATTAGTTCTACCAGATAAACGTAATCTTTTGCTGTGGTCATAACGGAGGAAATTGTAGAACGGAATAAAAAATGATTAATCATATGATAACATATATATATATATAATAATAATAAACTACACAATATATCAACTATCTAGCTAATTAAAAAATAATGATGGACGTTAAAGAAGAATAACATGATCAGCTTTACAAAAAATCATAAAGAAAGAGCACTAAGGTTGCGATGCAGTGCTAACTGCTAACATATATACGATAGATAACACAACTAGAATAGATAAGATTTTTCTCCTTAAAAAAAGGATCTTATATTCGAACCAACCACTCCTTCCACAAAACCTAAAAGACCAAGCTTAAAAGAAAAATAACAAAAAAAGGACCACTAAAAAGTGGATATAAGTGAGCACATCTGCATTAGAATAATTTTTTGAGATGTTTCGATACCTTTACAAAGAAAGGTTTGGAACCCTTTTGAAATGGCAAGCCTAGTGGAAGTTTGAATATGTTCACAAACCCTTCACTATATAATGGACTGGTCTTTTGATTTGCCACCACTAACTCGTATCAAGGAATTCTTTAGAAGTTTTGAGGTAAGGTTGCGTACCGTATCGGACTGTCAAGAGATTTTGTAACCTATGAGATCTTGAGTATTCATACCAATGGGTTTGAAAGGAAAATAAAGTATCATACTTAAATACTGAACTGTAATTCTTTAGAAGTTTTGAGGTATCAGTGCAAATTATTTTTTTGTTATTTTCTTATTTTACTTCTTTCTACTCCTAATATGCTCTCATCTTTTCATACTACAACAAAAATAACCATGAAAAATAAAATCATAGTAAGAATGCCGGGCGAGCGCGTTTTTGCAGACGTTTTTTGTTTCGACACATTATTATTGTACTCCGGATATTGATCTGTTGACCTATTTATTTTCGTTTGTGTTTTTTTCTCACTCCGCCACCACTGAAATCTTGCAACAGAACCTGAAATAATTTGAAACAACATACCGTACAATTAAAGATTTTTTTAAAAAATGAGGCGTCCTAGCGAGGCGCCGCGATTTTTTTATACAAGACATAATGGATATTAAATGGATTGTGAAGAGCAAAATGTTAATTAAGACAAACAATTTAAGTAATTTTGGAACAACAAATGGTAGTTCCCCTTTAATATGGTATCAAGTATCAAGCACTTGTCGATCTACCAAATATGAAATACCTATACTATATATCTACATGTATGGTAGCTACCCTCATTAGATGTTGGAGGACGGGAGGAGGACATGAAGCTACTGATCAACCCACCACAGGAGAATGCCTCTCTCCTGGGCTACAAGGACCGCTGATTGACGGTCACCAACCTTCAATTGGCGGTCTAAAAGGCGCGCCTTGTGCGCTGCCTTAGACCACCCTGATCTTCATGCATTTTGCCTTCAATGGACTCCACTAGATCCATGTTTGATCTATGCAACTGGGGGGGGGGGGGGCACGAAAGAAAGAAAATGACTCTCTCTTTCTACTCACATCCTCACTCTTTTTTCATACAATTTCGTGGCTCAACTTGTAATGCTTGTAATCTATTGTTGTTGTATTGTTGTTCTATTACAAATGGTAGGTACACTCATTAGATGTTGGAGGACGGGAGGAGGACGGGGAGCTACTGATCAACCCACCACAGGAGAATGTCCGTCTCCTGGGCTACAGGGACCGCTGATTGACGGTCACCAACCTTCAATTGGCGGTCTAAAAGGCGCGCCTCGTGCGCTGCCTTAGACCGCCCTGATCTTCATGCATTTTGCCTTCAATGGACTCCACTAGATCCATGCTTGATCTATGCAACTGGGGAGGGGGGGGGGGGGGGGGGGGGGGGGGGCACGAAAGAAAGAATGTGACTCTCTCTTTCTACTCACATCCTCACTCTTTTTTCATACAATTTCGTGGCTCAACTTGTAATGCTTGTAATCTATTGTTGTTGTATTGTTGTTCTATTACAAATGGTGAATTCTAGTGCTTTATATATGCACTTACATGACCCTATAACTTCCAAATATAAAGACTACATAAATATGATCATTCAAGATCATTACACCCTCTACTTAAATTAGATACATACTTAGGACAAAAATTACACAAAAAATGAAAAGACTTTTGTCTCTTCCACTCCCTCAACCTTTTGTCTTCTCAAGTGTTGACTCTTCACCCCTTGATGAGTCATCAAGCAATGATGATGTGACGGGTGACTAGGACGCCACATAGGGTTAAGTCGTCACTTAGGATTAAGTTCAATTCTCAATATTAGATACCATGTATAGTTGTGGTCTCATATCAGATTTCTTATTTGGAGTCTCAGACAATTTGGAGATATTACTATTGCCACTTTTAATATGTCTTGAGAAGTATTAGTTGGTTTTGTAGAAAAAAATAGCAATTTCACATGGTATTAATTCCTAATCAATGCTCAACGGTCTATCAATCAAGCACATAATTCGTCATTCAGCATACATACGTCAAATGGATAAAATAAATCCTTCAAATTCACATAATAAGTTTCTTTTAGTATCACTAGCTACTATAATTTGAAGGACTTATAATATCGTATTCGTTTTCGTTTTAGTTTTAGAATATATATAAGTTGATGTTCTACAATTCCATTTTTTCGCACACAGGATACAAACAACTCGTTTCTTTTCCTACGAAAGATGTCACATATTCGACTCCTAAGAGTGACAAAAAATCAAGTGAATTTTTCACTCTTCTCACCCTCCTACTTCTATGTAATCGTGATTTCACGATCAACATCTTCCTTTTGCCTACCATTTGTCAAAGAAAAGAAATTCCGTTCTCTCTCTAGATTTTATTTTTTGAAATCCGTCTCTAGATTTTATTGAGTGGTCCTTCACGTCGTCTAGTGAGAGAGTGAACAGATTGGGTAGTAAGAGAGCACAGATCTAAAGTCGACCATTGGTGTCTATCCACATGGGGAGAGAGAAACACCTGTGTCTTCTCACTCATGGATTCTTGTCTTCCCCACTTGCAATCGCATCATAAAATGTAGCATATATTTTTGTTTGGTTAGTGTGCATTGCTGTGGGAATCTTCAAAGTTTGGTAGAAGAAGATACTCTTAATAGGAGACACATGTGTGAATTAGTGCCTTTTTATTCTTTGTTTTTTTTGTCCTTTTCGAAGTGGCTCAAAGGTTGGAGAGAAAATACCTAGGTCTGTAATTATATCTGAATTTTGAATAATCTTTAAATTAATTTATCTTCCCATTAAGTAACTAACTTTGCTTCTTTCTTTAATAATACTTTGGAAGCGTTCGAAATATAGTTGCATATTGCTTATTAGACTTGCAGTGCTTAATGTGAGAAGCTTATTATACTGTGTGATCAAAGTTATACTGGCAAAAATTCCACTAGAGTTGTGAATTGTTACCATCAGAGTCTCATTCAATGGATGTATTCTCAATTATTAGAAAGAGATGCATGTCTGACGTGCTGTGGTAGAAAAATTAGTGCCATCTGTTTCAACATGAAAAGTATAATTTGTTTGTATATCGTATTTTCAATAATTTCATCATAGGCTAAAAACCTTGTATATATGTACGTATGTGTGTACAAACATTTTGTATTCAAACATCTTCATTGCTTGAACTTCAAATTAGTCTTTGCAAATGAAGGTTACAACATAAATCACAATAAACAGTAGAAAACATATGGAGAAAATCAAATTAGCACTTATTCATGCTTCACACCTTAGTTAAGGCTTTAATTATCACACGTATACAAACATACCTTAATTCTACGTAAACATAATATTGTTATTATTATTGATGTTTTGGCCACATCTTTGTTGTCCCCTTGCTATTGGCCAGAATAGAATCAAAGGTAAATTGTGGTCTGGATGAAATCCAAGCAAAATTTGGTGCCATAAAAGGCAAATATGAGTGACACTAGATAATTTTATGTTCTTCTATACCAAAATTTATTAGCGACCTTTGATGATGGTGATCCCTTAACCTTTTCAATTTGGAAAGTGTGACATCAATGAGAGAAACATCTGAGTTTCTTCCTAAATTTAATGTCCTCGTTAAAGTCTTTTTCTTTTTCTTTTTCATGGGGAACACATGAAACTAATGTCACAATTTGAGGTCAATATGGTATTTAAGGACACTTTCATTGGAAGAGGTCAATATATATATCATTCAATGTTGTAGTTGTTCGATGATTAATTCACTCAATAAGTAGTCCGGTAAAATGTTACGGGTTCATGGCTCATTCTATATTATCTAATGAAATCAACCAATTTATATATAAAAAAGTAGCAAGATGATTTAGTTAAAAAATGGTTGAAATGGGTCCCACAAGAGGGAATGTAAAACTTAGTTACATGAGGTAATTTTTGTTGACAAATTAACCTTTACCAAAACAAAAACAAATTTTTGTTTGTGGACATGAGAGGAGTGTCGTTTTCATGGATTGATGTGTTACGTGTCAAAATCCAAATGAGAGTGGTCATGTTGATACCAAATCAGATGCCACACATTTGTTGCCCAACTATTTCCCATTATTGCTGCTCTATTATTTGACCCATTCATGTTCCACTCCTGTCGTTTTTACGACAAAGACAAGCGACCATGATTAACTTAACTAGTAGATTCATAATCTTGAAATTATTTCAACAAAGATCCAGTCGTAATGTTGTGAGTATCACGTAGAATATTTACATTAAAAACTAAATTTTAAAAATTGAAATTCTAAAATTTCTTTGGATTTTTTTATAAATAAAAAGATAAAAGATAGTTGTTGGTTTTTTTTACCAGAACGGTGACACCTGTAAAGAGGGATGCCCAAGTGCGTTTCAATGTACACCTCCATTAAAGGCAAAGACCTACTGTGAAGCTCTAAAAGATAGAAGAAAGATGAACACATCTCCACCAAAGATAGATTGTGTTCCCTTTTTCTTATGTACACGTCCTGTTCACTTTAAGAGTGTTGGAGAGAGAACACAGTGATGGCTAGCTTGTCTTGGATTTCCCATGTGTGTAGTGTTAGATGAACCTCAGCCGTTCTCTCCTGTGCTCCCTCTCTCTCTCTCTCTCTATCTATCTATCTAGAGAGAGAGGGGAACTTTTGGAAGGGCTTTTGGCTTTTGGAGTCGAGACTTCTTGATCACTTAAAAGCCAATGGAGAGCCACTTTGTCTTCAATAACAGAGTGGAAAAGGGAACTCACTTCCTTGAGGAGTCGCCTGTATCAGCAAACAAAGGACATGCTGCTCTAAAGGCAAAGACAAGCTAAAAGCAGAAATAACAACGCTCGGGCTACCCCGGGTGTCCTACACTTTCTCTCCGTCACGTCAGCTTCTCTTTCTGCCACATCAGCTCACCCAACCCACCCAAAAAACACTCTTACTCATGCCCGGACTACCCCCACCCACCCTACACTCTCTTTCCTCCACATCATTTCTTAATTAAACATTTTAATTTTCACACAACATTCAACAAATTACATTTTATATAATTCTAATAACATTACAATTCTATTTTAACTCACCCATATTGTTAATAATTACTGTTAAATCACGAAATTATTGTTAAATATTATGGACCCACCTCAATGGAAGCATGATTAAAGTGCACGCATGATATTAGACCATACTATTAAACCACATCGACATGTCGTTGGTTCTGGAAATTTCTTAATTTTAATCACTTACAAAAAATTATTATCCCACATTTCTAACAAATACCCAATCCATTAATAACAAAACATCCACTAAATAAATTAAAAAAATTAAAAAAATTCACCCAATAAGAGGGAGACACGTGTATGGCGGGGCACCCGACGGGCGCCCGGGCGGGGCACCCCCGTTAAAGGTGCCCTAACGTTTAATTTAATTGTACGGTGAAGTGGAACTGTAGAAGGGCATAAGTTTTTTCCCCCACAAGTTTCATTGCATACCGGAAATAAACAAAATCAGTTACACATACAAAACTTTACTTTAGCCCTTACTGTCGCTCCTAATATTGCAACAAATTCGCAAAAGTCTCATATAATAAAAACTGAAGTCATATATATGGCTATGGAGAGAAACGGGAGAACCAACTTGCTGTACTTCAAGTCACTCCTTCAACTTGCGTTTGCTCTCGTCACAAAATAAGGTCTATACGAAAGTCACAAAATTGAATTGCACATGTAACCTGTTAGAACCCAAACCCTAGATTAGAGTTAAACAGGGATTAGAGGAGGATTAGGGTTGGCTTTGCATGGGGTTGTGTGGTTGCATGGGGAAGTGGATTGCAGGTGTCTGCATGGGAAGGTGAAGGGTCGGTCACTGTAGCAACGGGTTTTAATAAGCCCTCTCCTTTTCTTCTTTCATCTTCTTTCTCATTTCTCCTTCCTCATTCCTTCCTTCCCTTCCTTGCTGGTGCGTGTGGTGACAAGCAGCGGAGGAGGAGACCGGAGATCGCGCGGCGTGAGGCGTGCGGAGTCGAGCGCGCGGGGAGATCACCGGAGGCGACGTGCGTGTGCGGAGCTCCGGCTTTTCGTCGTAGTGGTTGAGGTATGCCGCTCCTTAGTGTGGTTTGTTTATTACCCTCATGTGAGGGATGCGTTGGTCGAGTCGGGGGAGGTCGGAGACCTCTCCGGCGACGCGTTTCTTCTAAAAACCTCGGCTGGCGCGAGGTTGAAGACGACCAACGGTCGACCGGACCCTTCGGGCGGTCGACCGTTTTAGCACTGTTGCCCGACTTTAACCTTCACCGGTCGAACGATGCCTTTGGGCGGTCGACCGGTAGTGCATTATTGCTGGTGAGTTGGGATTTTTCTACCTGTTATCGGTCGACCGGTCCTTGTTGTGTTCGACCGGAACTTAAGTGTACCTGTTAGCTTGCATGTTTTGTTCGACCGATCGTTGGTTGTTCGACCGATTATATGACTTAGAATAATAGGTTGACCCTGTCTGTTGTCGGTCGACCGAGACCCCTGAGTCGGTCGATCGATAGAGTAGATTTCTATGTTGACCAGACTCCGGATTTTGACCTCGTTCGGTCGACCGGTTTTAGACCCTTGTTCGACCGTTGGGGGTTCTGTTTTGAGCGCAGCGGTAGACCGTTTTAGGAGTACGGTCGACCGATTCCTTCCTGGGACCGGTCGACCGAATCACCTCTTCCGGTCGACCGTTTGGGCCCAGGACAGAATTCCTGGTTCCCTTTTGAACGCCAACTTTGTCCACGGAAACCCGTGTCCTCGCCTTGTGCGTGAGCCGGGAGGTGACGGTGGGCGCGTGATGCGTGCCTGCCCAGGGACCGCCGTTGGGAAGAGTGTGGGTGTTCGGGACGCGTCACCTCCATGTATGGACCGTGACCTTGAGTTGATTGTTGGCACCTTGTAGTATAGCAGGCCTGAGGGATCACGGATCCCAGTGTTGATGTTGTGCGGGCACGCAACTGGCGTTGGGTGAGGTGACTACCGGCCCACGGGCTACGGAGGTCGCTGCCCTGCTTTTATAGCGACGCGGTTGGTGTTCGCGGCTCGAGGAGCCTGATGACCTGGCAGACTTCGGTCTGGTTTGTCCGATGCTGTGCCGGACTGTTGTGATGGACCACCGATGCTGTGCCGGTGATGCCGCCGAGGTTGTGCCGGCGATGGTAATTGTTGAGCCGAGGCTGTTCCGGCTATGTTGTTTTCCTCGGCTGGGCACCTACCGAGATGATGTTGTTATACCTTCCGGGCGACGGCCCCGTTGGTCCCTGTGGCCCCGACCACTGAGATTTACAGATCTGTTTCTATCGGCGCGTAGACGTGACAGAGGCTCCCTGCCGAACCCTTGAGTAGTGTAGCTGCGTGTGGGGGGTGCGATGTTGCGGGCTACTAGACTGCATGTGCCTGCAGTAGGTCTCCTCGGGAGACCCGATGATTGATTGTCAGACTGATGTCCTGTTTTACCCTTTGGGGGAACTGTTTTACTTTCTGTTGATGCCATGACATGCCACTAGCATGATAGGTTCATTATGTGATGCATGCATGTAGGTGAGTTGGCATACGGGGTTTCCTTCTGGAAACTCAGGCATCGTTGTTATATATTTTTCAGGACCGCAGTAGGTCCAGTTGGGTGGTGATCGGCGGGGACGCGCATTTTGGAGTTGGATCCTCTTCTCGGGCCGCTGAGGTCGACATGATTACTTTTTATCCTCTGTTGTCGTTTTGCTGTAATCATGTATCTTTTGATAAACTCTGATGTATTTTGGTGCACCACTTTTATGATTTATGAGAAGTAACAGTCCCGCCTTTGATTATTGAGTTGATTGTCTTGATTATTATTATTATTATTTTTTTAAAATTTCCGCTGTTTCGGGATGTTACAACTTGGTATCAGAGCGGTCGATTCCTATGTGGTTCCCAATGAAATCACCCTTGTAGTAATAGGACTCATGCATTTTATCTTTAGCATGCATACATGGCTGAAGTGGTGTTTGTTTCTTCTGTCAGATGGCACCTAGGCGCGTGAGGGGTTCTACACGTGATCGTCCTTCCAGTGACGACACATCTGGTACCCATTGGGACAGGTTGGGTGAGTTTCTGGAGCGTCAGGCAGCTCAGAGCGCCCAGGGCGGAGTGGGAGCTGAGCACGATCGGTTCATGCGTCAGCACCCGCCGACTTTCGATGGCAGGAGGGCCCCAGAGGTCGCAGAGGACTGGATCTTCCGTATGGAGAAGATCTTCCGTGCTATTGGAGTAGCACCTGAGAGGATGGTGGAGCTGGCCACCTATGTGTTTGACGGCGAGGCCGCCAACTGGTGGAGGTCTACGTCCACAGTTCTGTTTGAGGACCGTGTGGATATCAGCTGGGAGGAGTTCTTGGAGGTGTTCCATGAGCAGTACTTCCCCCAGCATGTCAGGGATCAGAAGAGAGAGGAGTTCATGTCGCTGGAGCAGAATGACATGACACTGACGAGCTACATCAGCAGGTTCAATGCATTGGAGCGTTACTGCCCAGAGATCTGCGTGACCCCAGAGCAGCGGGCGAGGAAGTTCGTGAAGGGACTGAGACAGCCGCTTCGTTCTCGGGTGATCAACAGCATGCCGCGGACCCTTGCAGATGCGGTGAAGCATGCTACGATCATCGAGCAGGACCAGAGGGAGTGTAATCAGGAGGCGCGGAAGCCGCCAGTGAGCACCGTTAGCAGGGCAGCTGATCGTGGGGCAGGAAGACCGGGCAAGAGGCCCAGGTTCGATGGAGGAGGAGCACGTCAGTCAGGGGCGTGCACTTACTGCGGGAGGTTCCATCCAGGACAGGAATGTCCCCGGCGGACTGGAGCGTGCATGGGTTGTGGTCAGATGGGACACTTTGTCCGTGACTGTCCTCAGAGGCAGGGAGAGCCGAGCAGGAGGCTAGGACCACCAGTAGTAGGCAGAGGCGGAGGCAGCCGGTCAGTGGTTCCACCGGGCCAGAGCAGGAGGACCGGGAGGGTCTTCACTATCCAGGCTGAGGAGGCGAGGGACTCCAACACTGTCGTGGAAGGTACGCTTTCAGTTTCTGGCTCTGTAGCGCGCGTGTTGTTTGATTGTGGCGCCACTCACTCCTTCATTTCGGAGAAGTTTGCTGGCGAGTTGGGTCGGACCCCTGTGCGGCTGACTGATGTTTTGGAGGTCAGCACGCCCATGGGTGAGGTGGGCACTGTGGGGAGTTTTTTCCCCGGCACCACAGTTGCTTCGGGAGACCATGATTTTCCGGCAGATCTGGTCTTGTTACCGATGGTGGACTTCGACGTCATACTGGGTATGGACTGGCTGTCACAGTACGACGTGCGAGTCTTTTGCCGTGAGAAGAAGATCCTGATTCCGATGGAGGGCGTGCCAGATGTTCTGATCAGATGTGCGAGGAGCAGAGGGGGTCGTCTTATTGTGTCTGCGGTTAAGGCACAGAGACTGTTACAGCAGGGATGCAGAGCGTTTGTGGCCACGCTGGTAGTCCCTGATCCTGAGACAAGGAGGCTGGAAGATTTAGAGGTAGTGCAGGAATTTCCAGACGTTTTTCCAGCAGAGATTCCAGCGTTACCACCGCACCGAGAGATCGAGTTCAGCATCGAGTTGGTTGCGGGTACGACACCTCAGTCGAAGGCACCTTATCGGATGGCACCTGCTGAGTTGGCAGAGCTGAAGAAGCAGTTGCAGGAGTTGATGGAGTCCGGGTTCATCCGACCAAGTGTTTCTCCATGGGGAGCGCCTGTGCTCTTTGTAAAGAAGAAGGATGGATCGTTGCGGATGTGCATCGACTACAGGATGTTGAATAAGGTTACCGTTCGGAACCGGTACCCTTTGCCCAGGATTGATGATTTGTTCGATCAGTTGCAGACGGCGAAAGTGTTCTCGAAGATCGATCTGCGTTCGGGCTATCATCAGTTGCGGATCAGGGAGGCGGATGTTCAGAAGACAGCCTTCCGGACGCGGTACGGCCACTATGAGTTCTTGGTGATGCCTTTTGGGCTGACGAATGCGCCTGCGGCATTCATGGATCTGATGAATAGGACCTTCCAGCCGTACCTTGACAAATTTGTCGTGGTGTTCGTGGATGGCATTTTGGTATACTCGCCTGACAGGGAGCAGCATCGAGAGCACCTGAGGATTGTGCTGGGCATCTTGAGGGAGCAGCAGCTTTATGCCAAGTACAAAAAGTGTGAGTTTTGGTTGGATCAGGTGGCTTTTCTGGGGCATATTGTGTCAGCAGATGGGATTTCAGTGGATCCGGCAAAGGTCGAGGCAGTGACTCAGTGGAGAGCCCCGACGAGCGTGACGGAGATCAGGAGTTTCGTAGGTCTGGCAGGGTATTACAGGCGGTTTATCCAGGATTTCTCCAAGCTTGCGTCACCGCTTACAGCGTTGACGCAGAAGGGCGTCAAGTTCGTTTGGTCCCAGAAGTGCGAGGACAGCTTTCAGGAGCTAAAGAGGCGTTTGACGACAGCACCTATTCTGACGCTACCGAGTGGCAGTGGAGGCTACGTGATCTACAGTGATGCATCAGGAGTAGGCTTGGGTTGTGTCCTGATGCAGCATGGGAAGGTGGTCGCGTACGCTTCGAGGCAGCTGAAGGTGCATGAAAAGAACTACCCTACGCATGATCTGAAATTGGCGGCGGTAGTTCATGCGTTGAAGACCTGGCGGCACTATCTGTATGGCGAGCAGTTCGAGGTCTTCACCGATCACCAGAGTCTGAAGTACTTGTTCTCTCAGAAGGAGCTGAACATGAGGCAGCGCAGATGGCTCGAGTTCCTTAAGGACTACGACTTCACCATTTCCTATCACCCGGGGAAGGCGAATTCGGTTGCGGATGCACTGAGTAGGAAGGCGGAGGTTTCTGTGGCGAGCCTGTGCATCCAGGAGTGGAGGCTACTCGAAGCTTTGTCCGAATGGAGTCCATTCACCGAGGGTTCAGAGGGAGCAGTGGTTGCTGGACTTCGGGTGGAGCCGCAGACTGTCTCACGGTTGGTTCAGGCTCAGCAGGGGGATGATGAGTTAGCTAGTCTGCTGCAGTTAGCTTCCAGAGATGGTTCAGACTTCAGTGTGGGGGTGGATGGTGGTCTGAGGTTCAGGAGTCGGATCTGGGTGCCGAAGGTTGATGGGCTGAGAGATGACATCATGGAGGAGGCACACAGAGCGAGATACACCATTCATCCGGGGAGCACAAAGATGTATAAGGACCTGCAGCGGAACTTCTGGTGGAAGGGCATGAAGAAGGACATTGCGGAGTTTGTGGAGCAATGCTTAGTCTGCCAGCAGGTGAAGATTGAGCATCAGAGGCCGGCAGGACCAATGCAGAGTATTGAGCTTCCTGAGTGGAAGTGGGAGCACGTGACGATGGATTTTGTCACGGGTTTGCCAAAGACGAGGAGATTCCACGACGCGATTTGGGTGATAGTCGATCGACTAACCAAGTCGGCGCACTTCTTAGCGATCCGGACCACGTTGCCTTTGGAGGGTCTAGCTAAGTTGTACGTGGAGGAGATAGTCAGGTTGCATGGAGTACCAGTGAGCATCATCTCCGATCGAGATCCTCGTTTCACCTCCAGATTTTGGGGGAGTCTGCAGCAGGCGTTGGGGACGCGTCTGAAGTTCAGTACAACATTTCATCCGCAGACAGATGGTCAATCAGAGAGGACGATTCAGACCCTGGAGGATATGCTTAGAGCATGCACACTGGATTGGGCAGGGCACTGGGATGAGCACTTGCCACTGATAGAGTTTGCCTACAACAACAGCTACCACTCGAGTATTGGGATGGCACCGTACGAGGCGTTGTACGGGAGGCCTTGCAGATCACCGGTATGCTGGAGTGATGTGGGCGAGAGGCAGTTAGTGGGGCCAGAGCTTGTGCAGATGTACTCAGAGAAGGTGGATGTGATCAGGAGGAGGCTGGCCACAGCACAGAGCAGACAGAAGAGTTATGCTGATCGACGAAGACGGGTATTGAGTTTTGAGGTGGGCGATCACGTGTTTCTGAAGATTTCCCCAGCCAGAGGTGTGATGAGGTTTGGGAAGGAGGGGAAGCTCAGTCCGAGATATGTTGGACCGTTTGAGATCCTCGACCGGGTTGGAGAGGTTGCCTACCGGATTGCCTTGCCGCCACAGTTTTCGGGTCTGCATAATGTTTTCCATGTGTCGATGTTGAGGAAGTATGTGGCAGATCCGTCACACGTTATTGAGTTAGCGGTGCCGGAGATTCAGCAGGACTTGTCGCTCGAGGAGAGGCCAGTCGAGATTGTTGATCGCATGGATCACCAGCTCAGGAGGAGGACCATTCCGATGGTGAAGGTCAGGTGGCAGCATCACAGTGAGCGCGAGGCCACTTGGGAGATCGAGGAAGACGTCAGAAGGCAGTATCCAGAGCTTTTCGGTGAGTGTTTGCTTGATTTCGGGACGAAATCCTTTTAAGTTGGGAGGATTGTTAGAACCCAAACCCTAGATTAGAGTTAAACAGGGATTAGAGGAGGATTAGGGTTGGCTTTGCATGGGGTTGTGTGGTTGCATGGGGAAGTGGATTGCAGGTGTCTGCATGGGAAGGTGAAGGGTCGGTCACTGTAGCAACGGGTTTTAATAAGCCCTCTCCTTTTCTTCTTTCATCTTCTTTCTCATTTCTCCTTCCTCATTCCTTCCTTCCCTTCCTTGCTGGTGCGTGTGGTGACAAGCAGCGGAGGAGGAGACCGGAGATCGCGCGGCGTGAGGCGTGCGGAGTCGAGCGCGCGGGGAGATCACCGGAGGCGACGTGCGTGTGCGGAGCTCCGGCTTTTCGTCGTAGTGGTTGAGGTATGCCGCTCCTTAGTGTGGTTTGTTTATTACCCTCATGTGAGGGATGCGTTGGTCGAGTCGGGGGAGGTCGGAGACCTCTCCGGCGACGCGTTTCTTCTAAAAACCTCGGCTGGCGCGAGGTTGAAGACGACCAACGGTCGACCGGACCCTTCGGGCGGTCGACCGTTTTAGCACTGTTGCCCGACTTTAACCTTCACCGGTCGAACGATGCCTTTGGGCGGTCGACCGGTAGTGCATTATTGCTGGTGAGTTGGGATTTTTCTACCTGTTATCGGTCGACCGGTCCTTGTTGTGTTCGACCGGAACTTAAGTGTACCTGTTAGCTTGCATGTTTTGTTCGACCGATCGTTGGTTGTTCGACCGATTATATGACTTAGAATAATAGGTTGACCCTGTCTGTTGTCGGTCGACCGAGACCCCTGAGTCGGTCGATCGATAGAGTAGATTTCTATGTTGATCAGACTCCGGATTTTGACCTCGTTCGGTCGACCGGTTTTAGACCCTTGTTCGACCGTTGGGGGTTCTGTTTTGAGCGCAGCGGTAGACCGTTTTAGGAGTACGGTCGACCGATTCCTTCCTGGGACCGGTCGACCGAATCACCTCTTCCGGTCGACCGTTTGGGCCCAGGACAGAATTCCTGGTTCCCTTTTGAACGCCAACTTTGTCCACGGAAACCCGTGTCCTCGCCTTGTGCGTGAGCCGGGAGGTGACGGTGGGCGCGTGATGCGTGCCTGCCCAGGGACCGCCGTTGGGAAGAGTGTGGGTGTTCGGGACGCGTCACCTCCATGTATGGACCGTGACCTTGAGTTGATTGTTGGCACCTTGTAGTATAGCAGGCCTGAGGGATCACGGATCCCAGTGTTGATGTTGTGCGGGCACGCAACTGGCGTTGGGTGAGGTGACTACCGGCCCACGGGCTACGGAGGTCGCTGCCCTGCTTTTATAGCGACGCGGTTGGTGTTCGCGGCTCGAGGAGCCTGATGACCTGGCAGACTTCGGTCTGGTTTGTCCGATGCTGTGCCGGACTGTTGTGATGGACCACCGATGCTGTGCCGGTGATGCCGCCGAGGTTGTGCCGGCGATGGTAATTGTTGAGCCGAGGCTGTTCCGGCTATGTTGTTTTCCTCGGCTGGGCACCTACCGAGATGATGTTGTTATACCTTCCGGGCGACGGCCCCGTTGGTCCCTGTGGCCCCGACCACTGAGATTTACAGATCTGTTTCTATCGGCGCGTAGACGTGACAGAGGCTCCCTGCCGAACCCTTGAGTAGTGTAGCTGCGTGTGGGGGGTGCGATGTTGCGGGCTACTAGACTGCATGTGCCTGCAGTAGGTCTCCTCGGGAGACCCGATGATTGATTGTCAGACTGATGTCCTGTTTTACCCTTTGGGGGAACTGTTTTACTTTCTGTTGATGCCATGACATGCCACTAGCATGATAGGTTCATTATGTGATGCATGCATGTAGGTGAGTTGGCATACGGGGTTTCCTTCTGGAAACTCAGGCATCGTTGTTATATATTTTTCAGGACCGCAGTAGGTCCAGTTGGGTGGTGATCGGCGGGGACGCGCATTTTGGAGTTGGATCCTCTTCTCGGGCCGCTGAGGTCGACATGATTACTTTTTATCCTCTGTTGTCGTTTTGCTGTAATCATGTATCTTTTGATAAACTCTGATGTATTTTGGTGCACCACTTTTATGATTTATGAGAAGTAACAGTCCCGCCTTTGATTATTGAGTTGATTGTCTTGATTATTATTATTATTATTTTTTTTAAATTTCCGCTGTTTCGGGATGTTACATAACCCACATAACACCACAATGTGTTCATGTTGGAAAAATAATATCATATTACTAAACACAAGAAGTGTGTGACATTTTATTAGAAAAAAAATTGTATTATCATCTATTATATATCTAAGGGCTTATGTTTTGTAGATGCGGTGAATCAACTAAAATTAACCAAAAAAATCAACTTGATATCAGACCGGGTTGATTGCCCATTCCAACCCAAAAAATATACACACTAGTACCGAGAAAAATTGATTGACCTTTGGACACAAACAATACTATTCTTTCCTCAATGGAACCCATCTCCAAGATTGAATGTTGACTGGTCTCTTTGTCGTCCGTTCAATTGGAGATCAGGTTTCGTGTAGTTAACAACTTGTGAATCTTCTTGGAGACAACTCGACATTTGGTTCACTAAGTCTGAGAACAAATGGATCATATTCTCGCGGTCACAAGTGTGTAGAAGTGTTGAAAAAATAGTTTTACTTTGCTAACACAAAAATGTGCAACACTCTATAAGAAAAGTTGAATCTTCGTCTATTACCTAAGTCTTTAGGTTTTATAGAGTTTGTAGACATCCTAAAATCAACCAATTAACCCAAAAAGAGGATCCCTTTGGAGCTAGACGCTTCAAAGTTCAATATTGGTGATTTGGTCGATCATTGGTTATTGCAAGGTTCTCTTTTTAGCCTAGATTTTATATTTTTCTTATGTCGTAGTTACGTAAACTGATGTATGAAGTTCATTTTTACGAAATAAGTAACACAGATTGATGAAAATGGATGACGTTGGAGAGGTAAAACTAGGGGAAAAACAGGACCGTACATCAGAAAATTGAATTGCACATATAGCTAACATAGCACCACAAAAGTGTCCCTTAAGAACTCAGATCGCGAGTTCACGCCATGGTCTTTCATTTATTTGTTATCTTCCTTATAAATAAAAGGACAAAATCATAAATTAATAAGAGAAAATAAAAACTTTCTGCATTGTTCACTTCCAAAATACGTTTAGTGTGTCACTTATTTACCAAATATCTCCTTGAGTTACTAATTATCGGACCACTATTAATTAATAATGGTTAACAGGAGCGAGATTCCTGCGTATATTTTACCATAACATATCTCATATAACAGAGAACACTAAAAGTTATTTGCAAAAATCGAGAATATAAGATGTATTTTGGTAAATAAGTAACCCGAAAAAGTATTCAACAAGTTTAATCCTCCTTTCTCAATTTCCCGTCAATGCCCAAAACGGATTTATCATTCGAGAAGACACACAATGGTTAGGCTAATCTCCACATAATATAATTCCTCAAGCATACACAATAAACAGTAAGAGACTTGAAAAATTCAATACTGACGTAGGAAGTGTTCGACGAGGCCCCATGCACGTCACGTCAATTCAAGCTATTCCCTTCCCTTTCCTTTTACCATCCTCAGATTCACACTAATTTAGGAGAAAATAAGCCAAAGCTAGAAGTGGAGTATAAAGACGGGAATGGTGGATTGAGGGGTCCATGGATGGATGATGGATTAGTCCATCTCAATAACAACATTCTCTCTCTTCCTCTTGTTTTAATATCATACTACATAATATTCTAAAAGCAATGAGAGGGATGTCTATGGTGGTGGGGATGCCACTGCTTTATTCTTGCCTCCTCCATTTTGCCTACCCATTACATCGGAACCTTTGGAGTGGAAAGGTGCTCGAATCCTACTCAAGATCTCCTTCTTTATTGCTTGTTTGTGAAATCGATCGTGTCAATACTTCCTTTCAACTAAGTCTCCATTCAATAGTCCTCAGGTGTTCATATATCTTTAGTTTTAAAATCAGTATATTAAGAGTAAACATAAACTCAATCAGTCGGAATCTTAAAAATCTTTCTCTTAGTTGTGTTTTTATTGGAATCTCAGTTTTTGACGTTAGTTTTTAGGTAATTTCAAAATCACAGAAAAAACAAAGTCTGTACACCTAAACAAGTTTTACATAAGAAAAAAAAAAGTTGAAGAAGTTTGTCTTTTTACGTTAGAATTTAGTTAAATTGAAACTACACCTTAGACGCCAACTTCTAGAAATAGTTGAGAAAATACATCTTAGACCACTTTTAAGACACCATACTCGAAATATACTTTTATGTCCAAATGGAACTTAGAACGCTTAATGAGTTGATTAAGTTCTGGCCGGTATTGTACAAAGATAAATTATCGATGGTATTTACGTCGGTAGATAAATATTATTGTGTTTTTCACAAGTTGTCTTTATGGTCGACAAAACATCCTCCTGTTTCTCGAGGATATGTGATTACCTTAAAGAAGAAACACCGAGCTAGGCACGAGTTAGTTTTTATTGAAAATTAGATCTTTGGCTACAGAGGTCAAACATGTGTAGTGCAGGTCGGAAATACATGCAACATGATCTACATTTAGTTGTCAAATTGAAGACCGCAACTATACCACCATCAACTGTACATAGAGAATAGTATCTAAGATTTGAACCTGTTTGGAAAAAGAAAGGAAAAATCTAAGCCTCCAATTGTATATGTTATCTATCCTTTAAATTAATTCTTTTTACATAAAGATGGTGCACCAATCAATTTTGGTATTGAATACTAATTAATGCAATATGATAACTAATGACTTTGAAAACCACTCCAACACTTACAATATGGTCCTATAAAAACTATGGTTACTTTTCTCATCGAGAATCTAGCTAATTGGTTTGGTATGCGTTATTACCTAGGTCCAGACAACCACTTCCTACAATAATTTTGAGCAAATTACCACTCAAAATTACTCTATCTTGTTTGTTCACATAAGTTTTCATGATTTAAGGACGTCGGTGGAAGATCAGGAGAAATTATTGGACTCTACGAATACATCTTTATATGATTTTTGTAAGGTATAATAAGGAGAGTGAAACATTGTTTGCTAATCTTAAAATCAGTCGACTATTTACTTGTTACTTGAGTTCGATTTGAGCATATCAAAACCTATATGTCACCTATTTTATAAAAAAAAAAACATGATATATAAATTAAAAAAGAAGAAGAAGAATCCAAATAGACACACATGCAGATGCAGGTGTAGAAGAAGAGCAGCATATTCCTTCCCTCCAACAGAACACAAAAGATTCAAAAAAGAAGACAAGAATACATGTTATGATAAATCAGTGGTCTCTCCACCCACTTCAAATCCCAATAATTCCCCTCCAAACCAACTCTCACTTTCCCACATAAAACCAAACCAAACCAAACCAACACTCCCCAAACAAAATAATAATCAAATAATTCCAATTTAATGCCGACTCCGGTCCCGTCGGCCCGGCAGTGCCTCTCCGGCGACGCGGCGGCGGCGTTAGACGAAGCCGTAACCGTCGCACGCCGCCGTTGCCACGCCCAAACCACCACCCTACACGTCGTCTCCGCCCTCCTTTCCCTACCCTCCTCCTCCTCCTCCCTCCTCCGCGACGCCCTCTCCCGCGCCCGTCCACCCTCCTACTCCCCCCGCCTCCAGTTCAAGGCCCTCGAGCTCTGCTTCAGCGTCGCCCTCGACCGCCTCCCCTCCGCCGCCGGCGTCGACCCCCCGGTGTCCAACTCCCTCATGGCCGCCATAAAACGCTCCCAGGCGAACCAGAGACGGAATCCGGAGACTTTCCAGATGTACAACAGTCATGTCCCTCCCCAGCCGGCGTCGTTCGCCGGAGTGAAAGTTGAGCTCCAGCAGTTGGTCGTCGCGATCCTCGACGATCCCGTCGTCAGTCGGGTTTTCGGCGAGGCGGGGTTCCGGAGCTGCGATATCAAGTTCGCCGTCCTCCGCCCTCCCCCGCCGGCGATTCTGAGGTTCCCCCGTCCCGCCCGGTGTCCCCCTCTTTTCCTCTGTAACTTCGCCGGGAATTCCGGCGGTGAGGATTTCGAGTCGGAATGGTGTAAGGGGTTTAGCTTCCCGTTCTCGAGGAAAGGTCTCGGTGTTTATTCGGATGTGTCGGAGGAGAATTGTAGGAGAATTGGGGAAGTTCTTGTTAGGAAGAAGGGGAAGAATCCGTTGCTGGTTGGGGCAGGGGCGATGGAGGCCGGGAAGGACGTGGCCGGTGCAATGGGGAGGGAGAGGTGGGGGTTGTTACCCCCCGAGGTTGCTGGGGTGAGGTTTTTCGATTTGGAAGAGGATGTGGGGCGCGAGAGGGAGTGGATTGAAGGGAGGTTAGGTGAGTTGGGACGGGTTCTCGGGGTCGAGAGAGGGGTTTTGGTTGGAATAGGGGATCTCAAGGGGTTTCTGGATGATGATGATGATGATGATGGTGGTAAGGATAAGGAGGGGTTGGAGTATTTGGTTTCGGAGTTGAGTAGAATGGTTGGTGTTCATGCTGGGAGGTTGTGGTTGATCGGCTCGTCCGCCAGTTACGAGATTTATATGAAATTCTTGTCGCGCTACCCGTCCGTCGATAAGAGATGGGATCTTCAGCTTTTGCCGATTACCTCTGTTAAGGTCGGCTCGCCGGGGTTGTCTCCTAAGCCTAATAGGTGTGTGTGTGGCCTTCTCTTTATGGATTGATTGATTGATTTTTGTAGTTTGATAGTGTTTCTGAAGTGGTTTGTTTTCGTTTTATAAAGCTTCTGTAGATTTTAAAGTGTTCTGAACTTTTTGATGGTTTTGATTATCATTTGCACCTTAAGGTTGCTGTCGAGCATGTATTGTTAAATTGGTTATAAGCACTCACCTATGAAGGTTCAAAGACCAGAAAGCCTTTTTTTTTACCATTCTAGGATTAGGATTGTTGGACTCTTAATTTTTTATGTTTCTTTTTCCCATTTTCCATTTTTAAATTGTTTTCTCACCTTTTGATTGCATCCTTCTGATAATTAAGACCGATAAATACATTATAGGATTAGTATTAAACATGTGTTTTCTGTACCTTTATAGGTAGTGAATTTTCCATGCAGTTAGCAGAACTCTTTTTTATTAAAAATCATGCAGAAGTCTCAGTGTAGAATGAGAACTGATCATGACTGAAACCAAATATGCAGAAGGAATGATGTCTATAAGTCACGATTTTGGCATTTTCATCCTGGAAAAAATGCTGATAAGCAGGCCCAATAATTTTCTTAGATTCTTACATTTTTGGTGTGTTCTAATAATTGATGTGAGTTAAAACTGACAGTTTTGTGGATTCATCTCTATACAGCTTGGCCGAGTCATTTGTTCCTTTCGGTGGATTTTTCCCTGTGCCATCGAATCCAATCATGAGTTCAAGTAGATCATCCCAATCTGCACCACGCTGCAACCACTGCAATGAAAATTATGAGCAAGAACTTACTGCATGCGTCAAAGAGCATTCCGTGTTAGCCGCAGAGTTGCATAATCCAAGTCTTCCTTCTTGGTTACAGAAATCTCCTGTTGGTCTTGGCAATCTGGACATGACAAAGGTGTGCTCTTTTGAGATTATGCGTCTAAATAGTAGACTTTGTTAAATCTTAAGGCTTTTAATCAAGCAAGCCAAAACCTTCCAATTTTCATCTAGTACAATTGAAATAAATTTTAGGAGCTTTATTTTATGTTGTAAAAATGTCCTCTGTTTCTTCAGTGCAGGCAAGAGATGATAGTGCAGTATTGAATGGCAAAATCGCTGATCTACAGAAGAAGTGGAACGGAATCTGCAAAACTCACCGAAATGGCAGCAACATGCTTGAGACAGGTCCTCATGGGTCAGGACAGGAAGTATTTCCTAGGAATGTTGGAGTCCCACATGTTGTGCGAAGCAGCAACACAAGCCAGGCAAACATTATTGTCCATTCCAACCAGGAACAGTGTGGATCAGGCAACACACAGCCTTCGACAGCCAGCTTAGAAAATGATTCAGCAAATCCAAGTCTATCAACTCCTGTCTTGACATCACCAGATGAAAAAGAGTTACCAGAATTGGAGCTAAGACTTTCGAAAAGCGAACCATTGAGAACAGATAGTGTTAGCGTCCCTTCTCATTCCGGTGGTGTGTCTGATGATCACACTTCACATACGACTGTGGTTTCTGTGTCAACAGATTTGATGTTGGGAACTATTCCTGCTTCTTCTCCTAAGTTGGTAAGGCCGACACCCCACGTTGGCGACCTGCCCAGGTGCTTTTCTTTCAAGAGCCCAGATGTGGCCTGTGAAAGCGTCTCTACAGCCCCTCTTTGGTCTTCACTCGGCCTTGTCTGTCCTGATCGTCCATTGGAAACTACCAAGTTACCTGCACTGCAAGCTTCACACTGCAAAGTTAGGGAGGATTCTCAGTCTTTCCTTGGCTCCCCCAAAATGTCTTCGCAATTTAACGCGAGAGACTTCAAAGCACTGTATAAAAGTCTGTTAGAAAAGGTCGGGAGGCAACAAGAAGCCATATGTGCTATTAGTGAAGCAATAACTCGATGCAAGGCTGGGCATGGAAGGCAAGGGGTTGCTGGTGTAAAAGGTGATATTTGGCTCAGCTTTGTTGGGCCTGATAAAATAGGGAAGAAGAGGGTTGCCATTGCTCTTGCTGAGTTATTGTATGACCGCAAAGAAAAGCTGATATGTGTTGATCTTGGTTCGCAAGAAGGTGGGTGGAGTCCGTATGTAATTTCTGAGGGGAATGATGTTGCTGGTTGTGATGAGAACTTGAGAGGCAAAACAGTGATTGATCGCATTGCTAGTGAGATAAGCAAAATGCCGCGGTCGATTGTGTTCTTAGAAAATGTGGAGAAGGCTGATTTTCTAGTCCAGAGTACCTTGTCCGAGGCAATTAGGACGGGTAGGTTCTCTGATTCCCACAGAAGAGAGATCAACATCAGTAACACTGTCTTCATCTTAACTGCAAGTGAAGTAAAGAACAGGACGTTGCCGACAGAAGAATCGAATACTTTTTCTGAGGAAAGGATTTTAGCTGCAAAGAAATTGCAGATGAGGATCACAGTGGAATCCACCCTCAAGCCCTTGAATGTTAGTCCAACTACTTCGAGGAAAGAATCTGAAGCAGATCAGTATGCTTCAAGTTCAACATTTGTAAATAAACGCAAGCTCAGCAACTCCAACAATGTTGAGAAGCAATCTAAATCGCAGGACTCTGCAAAAAGGGCGCACAAGTCGCTAAACACATTCCTGGACCTGAACATTCCTCTCAATGACACAGTTGCGAACGACGTAGAGAGCAGCAGCCACGAAAGCAATTCTGCCTCCTTCGATGGCACTTCCTCATGGCTGGAAGATTTTTTCATTCACCTAGATGAAACTGTGGTCTTCAAGCCTTTCGACTTTGACACCCGTGCCAGAAACATACTGAAAGACATAACAGAAAATTTCCAAAATGCAGTCAAGTCCAAATGCCGGCTTGAGATCGATCCAAAAGTCATGGAACAAGTGCTTGCAGCTACATGGTTGTTGGAGGACAAGGAAGCTCTGACTGGCTGGATGAAGACTGTCCTGACGAGGTGCTTCGTTGAGGCTCGAGAAAGGTATAATCTGTCATCTCATACAGTTCTGCATCTTGTAGCTTGTGAAGATGATCTTATGGTTGAGCATTTTCCTGGGATTTTGCTTCCCTCTCTAATCACTTTGAATTAGAATGCTAGAAGTGTGTGTAGTTATCTGTATAAGGTAGTCACTTACTCAGGTTGTATTATATAAATTAATAACTTTGCTTCCAGATGATTTGTCTCGGGGGCTACCCGATTAGGAATTGTGGAATTTAGTCTTTTAGTATATGTGTTCCTATGTATTACTTAATTGTGGGTTTACAACCCTTATATTTTTGCTGGTGTCAGGAGGGACTAATGTCTAATGATTGTGTATACATGTAGCAATTATTATTTGTATTTTAAGATAATCGAAACTTTTGTAGCTTAAATAAGACTTCTTTTTTTGTTTTTTCAGGACAGACTAATCCTTTATTGTGGTTGATTTTTGGGCCTCAGATAACTTTTGTTGTATTTTATATTTATATATATAGGCTCAAGCTCTAGTGAGCTTAGGGCTCATCAAATTTAGTTTAAGTTCCCTACAATCTCACCATTGGATCTTATTTACAGTTAATCTCATCATTCATTAACATAACCGTTTTTTCTTAATCTACCTTACAATTTGAAATGAACAGTGGATATTGTGGGGGCTTAATTTAGAAAAGTTAAGCCATAGATATTGTGGGGGCTTAACATCTGTAATGCCAACTAGTCCCATACTCTCGTAACTCGCGAAAATATTTTTCCTCAGATTAACTAAAAATGTTAAGTTGAATGACATATTTTTCTTCTTAAGTGGCTCAATTAAAAAAGGTGTCACAAATGTGAAGGTTTCTAAGGTTGCATTACGAATGGGCGCTATTCTCCGATTTTTCACCCTAAAATTTGACAACTTTATTTCCATGTCACCCCACTCCCATG
Organism: Triglochin maritima; assembly: GCA_963682175.1. Classification (NCBI taxonomy): domain Eukaryota; kingdom Viridiplantae; phylum Streptophyta; class Magnoliopsida; order Alismatales; family Juncaginaceae; genus Triglochin; species Triglochin maritima. The sequence continues at coordinate 53,180,168 of OY821773.1, forward strand.
ATCCCATCGAGTCGAGCAAAATTTCGAGTCATAAGTATTATCTTATATTAAAAAAATACAAAAATATAATTATAAATTAAGCAATAAAAAATTTCGAGTCGAGTTATCGAGTCGAGTCTCAATTTTTTCAAGTTCGAGCGGTTCGTTTACCGAACCTAATAGGAAGATTTTTTTTATTTTTCATAAAAAAAATTTATTTTCAAGTTAAACCAAAATCGAACATTTTTCGAGTCGAACCAAAGTTTACAAACTTGAGTCCCATTTGCGACAAACTACGGTGTTTGGCTAGGGCTGTAAACTGTGCACAAACCCTAAGCCCTAAACTCACCAAGAATAAAAAAAACCCTCAAGTCCATGCATAAACACGTTGTCATACTAAAATGATTAAGAAAAATGAAATAAAAATAAAATTTCACCTTCGAAAGGACGAACTGAAGTAACCAAACCAATCAAATGATCCGAGTGATGGATTTGAAGACGTACAATTAGCAGACATAAATACTCGATGTGTCAAGCAAACAAATAGCTGAGTAGTTAGCAGATTGGTATGATTTCTTGCAAAATCGGGTTCATCAGAAGGATGTCAACAAAGGACTCGAGAATCTTTGCAATTATGAATGGAGATCTTTGTGGTAGAAACATGCAGCTTAATCAAATGAAGTTAACTCAAAATATTCACTACTTTGGGATGGCGTGAACAAAGCAACCTTTTTTAACCAGCATTTTCAAAGCTTTAATTAGAAAAAGAATCCTGGAGATTAGTGCATCAGAAGGGTGACCAACACTGATTTAGTACTGCAACTAATCTCATATGAACATTGGAAAAAATTGACACATGAAAATGGAAAGGACCTAAGATGGAGGTTTGGATTTCTCAATGGAGACGGACGGTCGCCGCAGCGATGGTCGGAGAGGAGAGCGTGAGAGAAGAGTTGTTGGAGAGGAGGGTTAGGATATCTGAAACTTGTGCGGTTGTGTCCTAACCCAGAACCTAAAATGACTTCTGGAAATCAGGAATTCGGTTAAACCAAAATGTATATATATTTGTAATATTAAACATGTAATGGGGTAAACGGGACGGGTAGAAAATTCTACCGCTACCCACCCAGTTTAATAGTCGGGTTTGTGGATATTCGGGTTGGTGGGTTTGGATTTTTTCACCGCAGGTCGGATTACTCCGGTCGGGTTGGCAAAACCTGTCACGTTTACAACCTTATGTTTGGCTCCTTCTCTACTCTTTTCAGTTTGGTTGAGTACAAAATGCCGAGTGAAAGTCCTCGTGATTGGTCGATTGGGACGGAAAAACTGGTGAAAGTCGTTGTAGGGCATTGTGCGAACGTGGTTCGTGGTTTCACCGAGGGAAAAAATTCAAGTTTTGTCAAAAAAAGACCAAATAAATCGATTCTGCGTTGGGCAGCCACTGAATAAACCAAAAAAGACTGAACATTGATGCTTCCAAACGCATCCTAAATTCAAACCAATCTACTTTCAGGCAAGAATACCTCAAAACAAACTAAACATAGTGTTTTCGGATTTATTTAACTTCGAATTTACATTTGATATTGTTGTTTCCTGACAGGGTAGAAAAATATAAACGAGGCAGAAAAGCAACAAATACAACGCATTGTATTATTAGTTTATTACTACTGATTACACTTTTAATGTTATATTGAAATGTAAGTTGTAGGTTCACTTAGTTGTTCGGTTTTATGTTACGTTGATGTGGGTACTATGCAAGGATGAGATCATGAGAACAAAGTATCAAAGTGGGTTTTTAGCAATATACGCAAACCAAAACTTCGATTCAATCTCGATCCTTTGCTAGAAAGCGAAGGATTCATTTGAGTACTTCCTACTAAATCGACATTCTTGTTTAAGCTACAAGACTTATAGTTAGGGTGTGCACTTCAAGTCGGGTTAGAGGCTCGATCCAGAGTTGAACATGATTTTGTCGGCTTTGGTTAAATCATTATTGAATCCGACTCGATGGTTCCATGGAACCGAACCAACCCGATTAATTAAATTGGGTTTGGTTAGGATTAGTTAATGTTAATAGTTTTACCCGACCTTGTGTGCAATCTTATTGTAACACAATGTCTTTTTTTTCAGCTTTAGGAAATCAACATGAAGTCGAATTCAAAGCATATGTAAAACACAACACGTTTTCCATTAAAGATAGGCCCCGGCGTGGGCCTAAACAAACAGTTCGAAGTTCCACAACTCATTAACAGAAAAACAGCCCGCATTTTAGCCGATAAGTGTAAGAATCCTAAACCCATGCTTACGAGCTAATGGGTGTTAGGAGGAGAGAGGGTGATTAGAGGAGGAGTTTGCATGGGGAGATGGGTTGCACAGTGGTGTGCATGGGGAAGAGAAGGGAGATGTGCACAGTGGTCTGGGGTGTAGGGTGATGATGTGGGGGTGGAGTGATGATGGGTTGGGTTGGGTTTTGAGAAGAGGAATCCGTTCATCTCACTCTCTCCCTTTTCTTGTGCGGCGTCCAGCAGAGGAGGAGGCGACTCTGGAGGAGTAGGCGTGGTGCCGGTGTAAGAAGTGCGAGGAGGATCACCGGAGGAACGGAGGCGCGAGCGAGGCTCCGACGGATTCGTTGTGTTTTCGAGGTATGCCGCTCTCTAGTGTGATTTGTTTGTTAACCCTCGTGGGAGGGTTGCGTTGGTCGGAGACCTCTCCGACGAAGTGTTTTGGTGGAAAAACCTCGGCTGGCGCGAGGTTGAAGACGACCAACGGTCGACCGGACCCTTCGGGCGGTCGACCGAATGTATGTATTTTGTCTGTCTGTTGTGTTTCGGTCGGCCGATTCCTTGTGTTCGGTCGACCGGAACTTAAGTGTACTGGTTTATTTATGCTTGTTCGGTCGACCGTTATATGACGTAGAAATAATAGGTTGACCCTGTTAGTTTTCGGTCGACCGAGACCCCTAAGTCGGTCGACCGATATTTTGAATTTAATGTTGACCAGACTCCGGATTTTGACCTCCTTACGGTCGACCGGTTTTAGACCTTCGGTAGACCGTTGGAAATTAAGTGTTGCGCAAATAGTTCGACCGTTTCAGATATTCGGTCGACCGATTCCTTTGAGGAAACGGTCGACCGGGCTGCCTGATTCGGTCGACCATATTTGCACAGAACTGAATTTCTGGTTCCCTTTTTGAATACCAACTCTGTCCACGGAAACCCGTGTCCTCGCTTTATGTGTGAGCCGGGAGGTGACGGTGGGCGCGTTACGCGTGCTTGCCCAAGGACTGCCGTGTGGAAGAGTGCGGGTGTTCGCGACGCTTGACCTCCATGTATGGATCGTGACTAATATGATGGATTGATTGGACGCATTGTAGTGTAGCAGGCCTGAGGGATCGCGGATCCCAATGTATGATGATTGTGCGAGCACGCAACTGTCGTTGGGTGAGGTGACTACCGACCTATATGGCGACGGAGGTCGCTACCCTGCTTTTATAGCAGCGACGTTGGTGTTTACGGCTCGTGGAGCCTGATGACCTGACAGACTTCGGTCTGGACCGTCTGATGTTGTGCCGGACGTATTGATTGGACCACTGATGCTGTACCGGTGATGTCGCCGATGTTGTTTCGGCGATGATGATTGATGATCCGATGTTGTTCCGGCTATGTTGTATGATGGGCTGATGTTGTTCTGACTATGTTGTATGATGGGCCGATGATGTTCCGGCTATGTTTTCCTCAACTGGGCACCTACTGAGATGATGATTGATGGACTGACGGAGCAACGACTCCGTTGGTGTGGTTTCGACCAGGAGTTACAGATCTGTATCTTTATGGCGCGGACCTGGCGAATGCCCCTTGTCGAACCCCATGATTAGTATAGCCGCGTGTGGGGAGCGTCACGTCTTGTTCCGTTAGACCGTATGTGCCTACGGTAGGTCTCCTCGGGAGACCCGATGATGATTGTCGGACTGATGTCTCATGTTACCCTTCGGGGGAACTGTTTTCCTTACTGTCGATGACACAACATGCTACTAGTATGATATGTTCATTTGTACTACTGCATGCATATAGGTGACCTTGGCATACGGGGTTTCCTTATGGAAACTGAGGCATTGTTGTTGCATCTTTTTCAGGACCGCAGTAGGTCCAGTTGGGTGGTGATCAGCGGGCGGGCGCATCTTGGGATCAGATCCTCTATTCTGACCATTGAGGTTGACATGATTACGTTTATCTTCTTTTACTGTTCTGTTGTAATCATGTATCGTTTTTGACAAACTCTGATGTAATCTGGTGCACCCCTTTTATGTTTTATGAGAAGTAACAGTCCCGTCTTTGATTATTGGTCTCTTATGCTTTGATAAATAATTTTTAAATTTCCGCTGTTTCGGGATGTTACAATTTGGTATCAGAGCGGTCGATTCCTATGCGGTTCCCAATAAAATCACCCTTGTAGTAATAGGATGCATGCATTTTATATTTTTAGCATGCATTCATGGCTGAAGTTGTGATTGTTTCTTCTCTCAGATGGCTCCTAGACGCGTGCAGAGTTCTCCACGTGATCGCGATGCCAGTGACGACACTGAGGGCGCTCACTGGGACAGGTTGGACGAGTTTTTGGAGCGTCAGGCGGCCCAGAATGTGCAGGGCGGGATGAGCGCTGAGCATGACCAGTTTATGCGTCAGCACCTACCGAGTTTTGATGGCAGGAGTGCTCCAGAGGTGGCGGAGGACTGGATCTTCAAGATGCAGAAGATCTTCCGAGCGATTGGTGTTGCACCTGAGAGGAGGGTGGATCTGGCCACATATGTGTTTGATGGTGAGGCAGCCAACTGGTGGAGGACCGCATCCACGGTCGTGTTTGAGGAGCGTGAGGATGTCAGCTGGGAGGAGTTCTTAGAGGTGTTCCATGAGCAGTACTTTCCCCAGCACGTCAGGGACCAGAAGAGGGAGGAGTTCATGTCGCTGGAGCAGAGGGAGATGACTCTGGTGAGTTACATCAGCAGGTTTAACGCTTTAGAGCGTTACTGCCCAGAGATCTGTGTAACCTCAGAGCAGCGGGCGAGGAAGTTCGTGAAGGGACTGAGGCAGCCGCTCCGATCACGTGTGATCAACAGCATGCCGCGGATCCTTGCTGATGCGGTGAAGCATGCTACCATCATTGCGCAGGATCAGAGGGAGTGTCTTCAGGAGGCAAGGAAGGAACCAATGAGCACCGGTAGTCGACAGGTCGGTCGTGGAGCAGGGAACCCAGGCAAAGGCCCAGGTTTGATGGAGGAGGGGCACGTCAGTCTGGAGCGTGCACGTTCTGTGGGAGGTTTCACCCAGGTCAAGAGTGCTTCAGGCGCACTGGAGCTTGCATAGGGTGCGGGCAGTTGGGTCACTTCGTTCGAGAGTGCCTGAATAGGCAGGGAGAGCCTAGTAGGAGGTCTGGACCACCAGTGGCAGGGAGAGGTGGAGGCAGCTGATCAGTCGTCTCACCAGGACATGGCAGGAAGACCGGGCGAGACTTCACTATTCAGGCTGAGGAGGCGAGGGACTCCAACACCGTCGTGGAAGGTACACTTTCTGTTTCTGGCTTAGTAGCGCGTGTGTTGTTTGATTGCGGTGCTACTCACTCCTTCATTTCTGAGAAGTTTGCTGGCGAGTTGGATCAGACCCCTGTGCTGCTGACTGATGGTTTGGAGGTCAGTACGCCCATGAGTGAGGTGGGCACTGTGGGGAGCTTTTTCCCCGGCACCACAGTTGCTTCGGGAGCATGATTTTCCGGCAGATCTGGTCTTGTTACCGATGGAGGACTTCGATGTCATACTGGGGATGGACTGGCTGTCACAGTACGACGTGCGGGTCTTTTGCCGCGAGAAGAAGATCTTGATTCCGATGGAGGTTTTGCCAGATGTTTTGATCAGAGGTACGAGGAGCAGAGGGGGTTGTCTGATTGTGTCTGCAGTTAAGGCACATAGACTGTTACAGCAGGGATGCAGAGCGTTTGTAGCCACGCTAGTTGTTCCTGATCCTGAGACGAGGAGGCTGGAGGATATAGAGGTTGTGCAGGAGTTTTCGGATGTGTTTCCAGCAGAGATTCCATCATTACCGTCGCACCGAGAGATCGAGTTCAGCATCGAGTTGGTTGCGGGTACGACACCTCAGTCGAAGGCACCTTATCGGATGACACCTGCTGAGTTGACAGAGCTGAAGAAGCAGTTGCAGGAGTTGATGGAGTCCGGGTTCATTCGACCGAGTGTTTCTCCATGGGGAGCGCCTGTGCTCTTCGTGAAGAAGATTGATGGATCGTTGCGGATGTGCATCGACTACAGGATGCTGAATAAGGTTACAGTTCGGAACCAGTACCCTTTGCCCAGGATTGATGACTTGTTTGATCAGTTGCAGATGGCGAGAGTGTTCTCGAAGATCAATATGTGTTCGGGTTATCACCAGTTGCGGATCAGGGAGACAGATGTTTAGAAGACAACCTTCAGGACGTGGTACAGCCACTACGAGTTCTTGGTGATGCCGTTTGGACTGACGAATGCACCTACAACATTCATGGATTTGATGAATAGGACCTTCCAGCCGTACCTCGACAGATTTGTCGTTGTATTCGTGGACGACATCTTGGTATACTCGCCTGACAGGGAGCAACATCGAGAGCACCTGAGGATTGTGTTTGGCATCTTGAGGGATCAACAGCTTTATGCCAAGTACATGAAGTGTGAGTTTTGGTTGGATCAGGTGGCTTTTTTAGGGCATATTGTGTGAGGGGATGGGATTTCGGTGGATCCGGCGAAGTTTAGGCAGTGACTCAGTGGAGAGCCCCGACGAGCGTGACAGAGATCAGAAGTTTCGTAGGACTGACAGGGTATTACAGGCGGTTTATCCAGGATTTCTCCAGACTTGCATCGCCGCTAACAGCGCTGACACAGAAGGGCGTCAAGTTCGTTTGGTCCCAGAAGTGCGAGGACAACTTTCAGGAGTTGAAGAGACGATTGACGACAGCACCTATTCTGACTCTACCGAGTGGCAGTGGAGGCTATGTGATATACAACGATGCGTCAGGTATTGCCTTGGGCTGTGTTCTGATGCAACACGGGAAGGTGGTGGCGTACGCTTCGAGGCAGCTGAAGGTGCACGAGAAGAACTACTCTACTCATGATCTGGAGTTAGCAGCGGTAGTTCACGCGTCGAAGACTTGGCGACACTATCTGTATGGCGAGCAGTTTGAGGTCTTCACCGATCATCAGAGTCTGAAGTATTTGTTCTCGCAGAAGGAGCTGAATATGAGGCAGCGCAGATGACTTGAGTTCATTAAGGACTACGACTTCACCATTTCCTATCATCCGGGGAAGGCGAATTCAGTTGCAGATGCACTGAGCAGGAAGGCAGAGGTTTCAGTTGCGAGTTTGTGCATCCAGGAGTGGAGGCTACTCGAGGCATTGTCAGAGTGGAGACCGTTCACAGAGGGTTCAGAGGGAGCAGTGATTGCTGTGCTTTGGGTGGAGCCGCAGACTGTCTCACGGGTGGTGCAGGCTCAACATGGGGATGATGAGTTAGCTGGTCTGCTACAGTTGGCTTCCAGAGCTGAGTCAGACTTCAGTGTAGGGGTTGATGGTGGTTTGAGGTTCAGGAGTCGGATCTGGGTGCTGAAGTTTGATGGGCTGAGAAATGACATCATGGAGGAGGCACACAGAGCTAGATACACCATTCACCCGGGGAGCACGAAGATGTATAAGGACCTGCAGCGGAACTTCTGGTGGAAGGGCATGAAGAGGGTCTCTAGTGTGATTTGGTTGTTAACCCTCGTGGGAGGGTTGCGTTGGTCGGTCGGAGACCTCTCCTCGAAGTGTTTTGGTGGAAAAACCTCGGCTGGCGCGAGGTTGAAGACGACCAACGGTCGACCGGACCCTTCGGACGGTCGACCGAATGTATGTATTTTGTTTGTCTGTCTGTTGTGTTTCGGTAGGCCGGTTCCTTGTGTTCGGTCGACCGGAACTTAAGTGTACTGGTTTATTTATGCTTGTTCGGTCGACCGTTATATGACGTAGAAATAATAGGTTGACCCTGTTAGTTTTCGGTCGACCGAGACCCTTGAGTCGGTTGACCGATAGTTTGAATTTGATGTTGACCAGACTTCGGATTTTGACATCCTTTCGGTCGACCGGTTTTAGACCTTCGGTAGACCGTTGGAAATTAAGTGTTGCGTAAATAGTTCGACCGTTTCAGATATTCGGTCGACCATTTTTGCACAGAACAAAATTTCTGGTTCCCTTTTTGAATGCCAACTCTGTCCACGGAAAGCCGTGTCCTCGCCTTATGCGTGAGCCGGGAGGTGACGGTGGGCTCGTTACGCGTGCTTGCCCAGGGACCGCCGTGTGGAAGAGTGTGGGTGTTCGCGACGCGTCACTTCCATGTATGGATCGTGACTAATATGATGGATTGATTGGACGCATTGTAGTGTAGCAGGCCCGAGGGATCGTGGATCCCAATGTATGATGATTGTGCGAGCACAGAACTGTCGTTGGGTGAGGTGACTACCGGCCTATATGGCGACAGAGGTCGCTGCCCTGCTTTTATAGCAGCGACGTTGGTGTTTGCGGCTCGTGGAGCCTGATGACCTGACAGACTTCGGTCTGGACCGTCCGATGTTGTGTCAGACGTATTGATTGGACCACCGATGTTGTACCGGTGATGCCGCCGATGCTGTTCTGGCGATGATGATTGATGGGCCGATGTTGTTCCGGCTATGTTGTATGATGGGCCGATGATGTTCCGGCTATGTTTTCCTCAGCTGGGCACGTACTGAGATGATGATTGATGGACCGACCGAGCGACGGCTCCGTTGGTGTGATTTCGACCACGAGTTACAGATCTAAAATGATTTTGTAGTAATTTGTTTACAGAAAAAATTAAAATAATTCTAAGAAATAAGTTACGTGAGTTTCAAATCTTTATAAATTTGTAACGTGAATGACTTCTCGTACTTTTACTTAAATTTCTTAAGATATCACGAAACTAAATTCTAAATTTCTACACATTTTCGCAAACCAAATGCTTCACAGAGACAATCAAGAAGAATACCTCATTAAATTTCTCTCAGAAGTCACAAGAATACCCGAATACTAAACAAAACCAAGAGAAACAACACGGTTTAAAATTTTAAATAGTCTACTAATATAATCTCAATGGCACCAACGTAAATATCCGGAAAACCCGAAAAATACCTAAACTACCACTTCTCCTCCTCCGATTTCCGATCCCGTCCGGTTCCCTCCGGCGAAGGCATGGAGATGAGCTCCGTCTCCTCTAACCCCCGATCCGTCGAGGAAATCTACAAGGACTACACCGCCCGCCGCACCGGCATCGTCCGCGCTCTCACCTCCGGTAACACCAATCCCCCCTTCCCCCTCCCCCCTTTCCTTTTCTCCCCTTATCCTTACCTGATCTTCCTCTATTCGTCACTTTCTCCCCAGATGTCGACGAGTTCTTCACCCTCTGCGATCCAGGTGACCCCCGCATTTCCTGCTGAGTTTCCGCTTAGATTTTCCCCAATTCTAGGGTTTTAGCCTTTTAGGGTTTTTTCGTTTGTGTAGAGAAGGAGAATCTGTGCTTGTACGGCCATCCCAATGATAGCTGGGAGGTTACGCTGCCGGCCGAGGAAGTTCCGCCCGAGTTGCCGGAACCGGCGCTTGGGATCAACTTCGCTAGGGATGGGATGAAGCGGCAGGACTGGCTCTCTCTTGTTGCTGTGCATAGCGATTCGTGGTTGGTATCCGTGGCGTTTTACTTCGGCGCCAGGTTGAACAGGAACGAGAGGTATTTGCTTCCTTTTGTGCTTTTTCAGGCAATGTGTTTGTTTTGGATTCGAGTTTAGTAGATTATGCTTAGGATGAGTGTTACGTTGGCGTCTAGATTTGCACTGCCTTGCTGATGTTGAAATGTTTTCTTAATTTGTTGCACATGCAATGTTGTTTCTGTTTGTTCTCTTTTTTCGCCTCATTTGATTGCTTCTAAGGATTGAAGGTTATTATCTTGCTCATTAATGGTGCAATCAAGTTATCTGGTACTCAAATTTGAATAGCACACAATGCAAGAGGAACCAAATTTCACAAGAGTAACTAATTCAGGAACGTGAGTTTATAATTTAAGATCCAGGGTAAGGAATTTATATTTGTCAAACCCATGGTTGTTCATGCTGCTAGAGGGTTTTACTTGGGAAATAAAGGTGATCAATTCAAGTGTTCCGTGTACTGATAAAAAATGTGTTCTCTGTGAGAACACAGATTGATTGAGATAGGAGGATAGGATATGTCATATGATAGTATGTTATGAAGCCATGCTTGGTGAGTACTTTATTTCTTAGGTGACATGTTCACATTTGTAAACAAGTAATCTCTTCCAATAATAGAATGAAAAAAGAGAGTTATCATGATATATTAGGTAGAATTTGCATAATATGGTCTATTATCAGTCTGAAACATTAGAACAGATTCACATGTGGCCATGTAGAGTTTTTTCCAATTGTTGCAATTCTTAATTGTTAATCTGATTAGACTGATTTTGAGTTACTTCATTGACCATTTATGGTATCTCATTATGATGGCGTAATTGGTAGTTCAGCCAACTGAGTTTAGGATATGTTGGTATTGTCTACTCTAATAGATGTGAATAGAGTAAACAACAAGTTCATAGTCAACTGATAGTCCATTCAGCAAATGGGGGCATTCTAATTGGTTCACATAGAGGCATAGAGCAAGTGAGCATTATGTTTTTTTCAGCTCTGTCATTTATCGATCTTCTCTCTTTCTTCAAAAGTCTAACGTCATTTAGTTGATCGTACTGATAGAATTTGAGTTAAATCATACAGCTAGGATTGTTCCTACTCAAAGTTAAAAATTTACCTGTACTATTAAAACTTCTTATTTGGTTCTTGGGTATATTTAGAGATTATTCATATGACATATTGAGGCAGATTTGCATTTGATGCACCACATGAACTGTATGTCTTTTCAAAAAATAATTACTTCATTCTTCTAAAGAACTATTACTTGCAGTCTCCCTAGAATAAAACATAACTATATGACAGTTAGGTGCCATATCACTCTCTTATTTTACTTGGTCTGCATATATAGGATAAACAGAAGTTTCAAATATCATGATATAATTATCGAAGCCCCTTTCCATATCTCGATGTTAGAATTCTTATCATTGTCACTACTGAATAAGTGATCAAGGCTTCACATAAATTGAAGTAGTTCTGTTTCTACATTTGATTTCCACAGAGGATTTTTGTTTTTGCTGTATCATCACCTTTTTTTTGTTATAAAACACAAGGTCAAAGAAAAATAGCGTAAATAACAAGTTCGTCTTCTATTACCAAAACCAATTCTATGCAATTAATTAATTTTTTAATTATCGATAATGAGGATGTTGAGGTGGATGTGTGACCATACGCGAATGGATCGGATTAGAAATGAAGACATTTGTGAGAGAGCTGGAGTTGCTCCAATGGAAGAGAAAGTTATCCAACACAGACTGAGATGGTTTGGACATATACAAAGAAGACCTATGAAGACACCTATAAGAAGATGAGTATTGAATTAGATCGAAGACATAAAAAGAGGAATATGTAGATCACGATTGACTTGTGAGGAAGCGGTCAAAAAAGATTTAAAAGATTAGAATGTTCCTCGGGAATTTGCATTGGATAGAACCGCGTGGAAGAATGTGATTCACGTGTCTGAACCGTGACTCCTTAGAGTTTCATTTCTAGCTTATCCCAACTAGTTTGGGATAAAAGGCTTTGTTGTTTAATTATCGATATGAAATCACTGTCATTTTATTAAATACACATCAATATTGGTAAATAGTAAACCTATGCATTTTCATCATTTGCTTATAAACTAGGATTTATAAATGCAATTACCTCGAACTTGCCCAAGACATCATTGAACTTTAGCTTGAATTTGAGTGACCAAAATCCATCTATGCTTAAAATGAAGTTGAGAGAATGAAATAGTAATGCCTAAAGCCCAAATTGTAAGATGTTATGCAATTTTTTGATTTTAAAAACTGCGAGGCTACTTAACCATATATGTGCACATGATTATTGCTTGACCAATAACTTATACCTATACGCTATTTCTATTGTACGTACTTTCTTATTGGTAAACCTTGAACTGGGCCTAAGATCAGCGTTTTAACGTTTAAATTTACATGTGCCAGCTTACCTAACATACTTACAAACCCATGCTCTATTTTATTATGGTTTTTTCAGAGAGAGAATTCGTGAGTTCATATTTTAACTACTACAAAATCCAACTCACACCACCCAAATCTGGAGTTGTTGGAATTTGTTTATCACAAGTACGTACATAGTCATACTTGCATTTATATAGGTAACCAAAATGCAGAACATTTCGAAGTCTGTAGATGCATGCATTGCTGGGAAATCAAACTAGAAATTCATATTTCTGCATGTAGATATTGGATCCATTTGCATAACATATATAGAAAACGTACGAAAAATCATGTCTCGTGGTTCTTCCTGCTTGATACATTTATTAGTTGTGTATGAGGTTGCTTGTAATTTTCATTTTTTTTCCTCTTTAATTTTCTCTTTCCATTTCATATTAAAATATTTATTTTGTCATTGTTCCATGACTTCCATCTATATGTAATTATTGCATTTTCCTCTTTCATTTTGTTCCATTTTCATTCCATTTCACACATGCAAAGGGATGCTTCATAAAGGTTAAGTACTAGGGTCTATGGTACAAAGTTTCACTCATTAAAAAGCTATGAAAGAACTCCTGACATTAAAATATCATGTAACCATACAAGAAAAAATAAACAATGGTTTATCTGCACTAGCCAAAAAAAAGAAGAAGCTCCCCACATTCTATTGTCATCATGCACTATTCATTATTTGTTGCTATAAAACTGTTTTAAATGGTTCTGCATGGGTTGCTTGTGGACACTTAAAGTGCTTAATAACGTTATCATGGCATTGATTTCATCAAGGTAGCACTATAATTTAGTAAAAGAATTCATCCATAATCCAACATTTTTGCTGTCAAACATACAAGTTAATATATATATATATATATATTGTCTTAGTCGTGTGTGATACCACGCACTTGTGCCTAATAACATCATTATGACGTTGATGCCGTCATCGTGATGGCAGAATCCTAAGGAATCACTGTAAACATCTGGTAGCTTTAATTGTTGTCATTAGGGAACATTTCATGCCTGTTCTGTAATGTTCAGTTGTTTTACCCCCCACATGTCTGATCAAGTTGACTTGATCTGCCTTCACTACGTTCTGTATGCGTGGTTTGACCATCTTAGTCCACTTCTTTATCATCCTTCAATAACTCACGTTCTTGATTTTTTGACATATCTGGATTGTCTGCTAAATGGTGGGGGGATTTATGATGAGTGTCCTAGGGCTACTTCTATATACAATAATAAACTTATTGAAATTGGTCCACACTATGTGGTAATTATCAAATCAATTATCCTTAGTCTTCCGTCTAATTCTAATTTAGTATCGCACCATACGATGAAACTGAAATTTAATTTCTTAGATTCTATCCTTAGAAAAACTTATCTCAAGAAATGGTACATCTTTTTTGGCAAAGCGTAAACAGTCCATCTTGAAGCTCTGAAGTAGATTCTTTACCTCTTACATTGCTATTTTCTACTATTAACGTCATCATGGGAAATGTACTTCTGAAAGTCCTTTTTAATGCAAAGCGGATCTAGTCTCTAGTCAAATCAACACTTGTCTCAAACTTGTAATGAATGATCAAGATTCGAGCCTTTGCAGTATGCACTTAGTCGGTGGTACTTATTCACATTTTTTGGGTTATTCACTTCACAATTTCACATGCCTAGTTTGAACAACTTGACATCATTATAGTTTTTGCTCCATCATAGTAGTTCATATAGATGTTCCCTTCATAAATTGACATCATCACGTTTGAATTTTTTCCTACTTTGACTTCGAAGTTGCTTATCACTGCAATTGTTCTTAGGACTGTTCAAGTTCATGCTTGTCTTCTAACCTGAAGTTATATCTGCAGTCACTGTTGTTTTTTTAAGGGAGAAATCATTTTGTTTAATTGCTATCGCTTTATTTGTTTCCATTATTTGACCATTAAAAGTGATTTGGTTGCTGAACGATACAGAAAAAATGTGAAAGTTTGCTAGTCTTTAGGAGATTAAAGATGAACATCTTGATCTAGAAAAAGTAAAGAAAGGAGAGAAGCAGAGAAAAGGGGAAAAGTTACTAGGAGATTGCAGAGAGAAGGGGAAAGGTTGTGCCATACATACAGGAAATATTTGTTGGACATCATGTGATTTTATGGGCTACTCAAGTTATATACGCACACATAACCAGGCCTTCTGTAGTCAAATTTTGTGTTGAGACATACTGCCTGAGTTATTGGTACTAAGTTTTTGATGTCGTGGATTTGCTATCAACTAACGGTCAGGATTGTCACTTTGTCTATAATGTAATACATCAAACTGTGGCACAGATCTCATATATTCACGTCATCTTCTAATTGCAACAAGTACTTAACACAAAATTGCTATAATGATCTAATGCTTATGATGTCGACAGTCTCATCCGTGATAGTCTAAGAGTAAAACGTGAACTAGAACTGTGCTTATTTGTTGTGTGATTTTTATCCACCTATTCCATGACTGAAATTGACAAACCCTGTGTCAGTATTCAGCATGGACTTTAATAGTGACAATTGACAATTTTATTTAGGTTGAGTCCCTTCAAAAGAGGAATCAAGATTCATTTCATACTGTTGTTTAGTAGTTATGCAAACTACATGTTTGTTACATTGAAAATTTGAATTTCCATGTGCCTGCTTCCTTAGCAGAAATCGTGGGCATGCTTCTGCGGGCCCTTCATACTGATATTTGTCCATTGGCCTTCACAGGAAGCGGTTGTTCAGTCTTATCAACGATCTGCCTACTGTATATGAAGTTGTATCTGAAAAGAAGAGGGATAAGGCTGCCATGGACGGCGGAAGTAAATCCAAGATCACAAAGGTTAGCGGTGACCACTTAGATTATCAATTTTTCTTTCTCTTCCTCATGTTGGTTACCAGTTGTTATTCCAGTCCTCTAGCGATGGTCAAGTGAAAAGCAACTCAAGGGCTATCGAAGAAGGATATGGAGAGGAAGACGATGAACACAGTGAAACTCTTTGCGGGACCTGCGGCGGTAATTACAATGGGGATGAGTTTTGGATTGCTTGCGACATATGCGAGAGGTGGTATCACGGAAAGTGTGTTAAGATAACACCTGCAAAGGCTGAGAGCATTAAGCAATACAAGTGCCCGAGCTGCAGTTCCAAAAGGAGCAGGCAGTGAACCAGTAAATGACCTACGATTTCACAGCCATCTGTGCTTCCTTTTTCTTTAGACATCTGTAGCAAAAGCTTGGACGGTGTTCTTTCGTTATATCTTTTACATGCTCATGTCTGTCAAAATCATTTCATAAATATTTCAAGCGCTATAGTTATCTATTCCTTGTTTATGTTGGTGGTTCTATTCCCTCTACTCCTGGATTATATATGTTCATGGAAATGTGTTGCAAAAATATAGGAAAATGTAACGGGATTTGAACGAGCACTGACTTTCTCTGAGGTGGCAAATGATGTACATATGTACTATAATTTTTATGAAAGTAGATAAACCTTTAAGGCAGCTAACTAGACAAACTCAAGACGTCTGTAGTTGCAAGGATTATACTTCTTTTTTAGCAATATAAGGTACGTCTTTATCAGTCGCAGTTGCAACAGCAGTGACATTATCTTGATGATGACTTCCATATAGTTCTATAATAATTGCCGTTTCTTTCTTTGTCTCCACAGGCCCAATTGATAGGATCGGTTCAATGAAACAAAAGCAATGTGATCACGTTTTATATTTGGATTCTTATAATATCATCTATTCTATTATGTTACAATAATCTATCCTCTGATAATTTCATAATTATCTGTTTGAAGTTTGAAACTGGACCAAGTTGAGTTTGGTTTGCATTAGCCGTTATAGGCCATTATGCTAAGCGAATTACGGTAAAATTAAATACATCAGATCATTAGTCAAGGGTTATTTTGTTGGGTTGTACAACTTAGATTTCTAGCTTTGGCTGACCCGCTGCTTCCTAGGGTGGTCCGTACCTGCTGAAGCGGCTTAGTAGTCTCTCTATATAGGGTTCATTTCATGGCAAATTCGTCAATTATTTGAACTTGTAGTTCCTCAACTGCTTGCTATCTCGTTAAGGGTATGTGGTAATATTTTGAATTATTTGGAAAATATTTGTGAAATTGTTCTACAAGATCATGCCTTACATTGTTTTAGGTTCATTACGTAGTTCAATACGTATTAATTTTCTAAAAAAAAAGATTATCTGTCGTTGTGGGTATTGCGATATTTCTGTTCACGAGATGTCTGTTGCCCGAATTGCATTAGGTAATGTCATTTAGCTTAATTGGTGTTAAAGAAGTTTAATATTATCCATACAAGATCATGCGCAGCTATCAACCACGGTCCACGGGCTTATTTATTTCATCGCCATTCGCCACTTGTAAACACATCTTAAAAACAAACAAAATAATAATAATAATAATAATAATATCACATGTAACTTGTACATAATTATTCCGAACAAAAGAAAATTTAGTTGCCACGGTTGCGTTACTTTAATAAGCAAGTAATTACTTTAATAAGCATGCCACGATAACATTCACATAGCTTTCGTAGATTCAACTTGCGATTTTCCTTGAGGTCCCCTCTTCCTAATGAACATCCGATACTCGTTGAATGTCCTTGGGCGATATAATGATGGGTTATCTGGCGTTACGACATCTGGTATTGGCCCAATCGGAATGTCACTCTTCGGATTGTAGAAGAAGACCAAAGAAAGTCTCTCTGCTAATGAATTGGTCACAACGCGGTGCTCCACACTCTTGTAAATAGCGTTGCTCAACACCTAATTAATATCCATATCAATATCAACATCAGTAAAAAACATAGCTAATAAAGTAAGATCATTTACACCAGCAACAAAATCCCAACAACGGGTAAACTTAATCCCCTTATGTTATGTTTGCTTTCTGTTATTGATACTTAATCGTCTCAGACCATTGGTAAAAAACTTGTGTACATCATTATTAAGTTCATAACATCATTATTAAGTTCATAAAAGGGTTGTAATTTGAATTAATTAGTTTTGTAGAAACAAACCATATAATCCAAGACATAAACTCGATTTTTTAGCCTACAATATTTTTCTATCTTCTATCAAACACTATATTTTTCAGATTGGAAAATTACCTATCCTCACTCCCGAATCAGTTATGGATAATAACTTTTAGAATGACAAACAAAATGTACGTGGTAATATTTTATCCCCGAGTAAAAACTATAGATTTTATAATAAAAAAATTCTCGTACTTTTAACAGTTTTATTTGGTAGAAAACTAAACCGATTTGTGCTAATTTGGCCGAATCGGATTGAATTTCTCCAATTTTGAATTATTACTATATAAAGAAAAAAATCTAGACCAAACATTGAGAAAAGTTATTATTACCCCGTAAGTGACCACTCTCCTAATGAATACCCTGAAAACTTTTCTCTCTTAATATTTACCCTTATTCCAAGCGTACCCTAGCTTAGTCAATAAGTCTCCACCATGGATGATTAATCTATAAACATATGCACAAGATCACGTCCAACTAACTAAAACTAACTCGGCCGCAAGTCGTGTCTTTTGTATATTAATAGACATACATTGAAACGTCTAACTAACCAGAGAAGAGCTTAGTTATAAATTTCTCACGTTAGAACAATACAAGCGGTACCTTAGGTATAGAGTACATTTTAACTTTAAAATCATTCCAACGGTGCATGTCTTCGATATAAATATTGTAGGTACTGTGGTACATAGAATCGTCGAACCAACCACAGATAACTCAGTAATTTCTGACTTTAAAATAAAAAACAAACGGTGTCTTGAGAATAAAACATATACAAAGAAAAGTTCAACCAACTGAAAAAAATGATAGATTTTTAACTAACTTTCGAATAACACGTGCCGTAATTGGCTAGGGAAGGCAGAAAAATCTTCAAGAAAATTTAAAACGTGCAAAAACTTTTGTGCCAGATGCATGACTTTTACTGTTTTAAGTTCGGTACGACCAGGTTGAAAAAGATATCTGTTGTCGGTAGATGCGAGAGCCCATCGAAAATATCGATTGGTTCTTCTCCAAAATATCGGTTTTAATGACCACACATCCACATGTTTCCTGGAAATCTCGTTAACCTTGTTACATTCGGAGTAATTAAGAATCGAGATAGTATATGACAAGGTAAAGTTGGAGGACATGATTCGAGTGAACCAGAGAATGATAGAAGTTGGAGATTGATCAAAAGTTTCACGCTAGATGTGGTGACGTACTAGTTGGATGGTAATGGAACGTAATTTCAATCATCACTTTTATAGCAACTTCGAGTTTGTAAGATGTAAATTCACAACCCACGTAATAATTACAAATAATTTTACTGCTCTTTTTTTTTTGTTTGACAAATTACTTTTCTTGACGTATTGATTTTGTATACGACCATATGTCATGGTCACACCCGTGACAAATGTTTTTTGTAAACCTTATAATACCATGCATGTAGTATGTTATATATATCGAGATCAAAACATCCTATTTCAAGTCATATGTACTTATGATATATCTAATCTATCTCAGACCTATTTGAGTTCCTTACAAAATACCATGTTCAAAAGCTCATCCGAAAACCAATTAACTTGAAGAAGAAGAAAAAATACAATAAGATTATTATTATTATTATTATTATTATTTACCTGTATCTGATCCCCAACATTGACGATGAGCCCGCCCGGGACCGTCTTAACGGTGACCCAACCATCGGCTTTGCGCACCTGAAGTCCGTCCACATGGTCGTCCGCGACAAGGATCGTAAGTGCACCAGGGTCGGAGTGGGGCGAGAGGCCAAGAGTAAGGTCTGGCTGAGGACACTTTGGATAATAATTTACTCTCAATGATCCCCCAAAACTATCTCCTCCACAAGCTTCGTGGAAACTTCCCACATCCAACCCTAAACCTAAGGACAACACCTTCATCAAAGTCCCACTCAACCTTGACATCTCCTTCCCATACTCATCCAATATCTCTCTGCATCCAACAACATTAATTTATATTCTGTGAATATATATATTATATATATATATAAACGAAAAGTTCTAGAAATTCACTATTGTAATTATTTTTTGTAACCTTCATCTAAAATCATAATACAAAGAAAATTGGACTCGAGACGGATAGAACGTATTGCATTTTAATATGGTATCAGATCAACCTACCTGCATGCATTGGGAAGTGCAGGCCACTTGCATTGGTCCCTCGCAGAACGGGGAAGGATGTTAAGAAAATAGTAGTCACCCCAATCGAGGATTTCATTTTTTTGGACGCCAAGGCGACTCCCGTACCCTTCGTACGTTCTTGGGTTGTTAGAATGCTTAAGCTTTTCGGACATAGGCAAGTGAAAGAAGTCTTTCCATGCCTTCCTCATCGACTCGATCAAGTTGGAACTAACTCCATGGTTCACAAGTTGGAAGAACCCCCAGTGCCGGCACGCATTCGATATTGCCATCATGGTGTCTCGACACTCGGAGACATCGCCGGAGAGCCCACGGAGGTCGATAACGGGGATGTTGATCATGCCCTCTGAGTGGATGGTTTGAGAGGGCCTTTGCTCCGGTGGTTTAACGTATCGGTCTGGGACGACCGCAACACCACTTTCGGAGAGGGATTGGACGGGAACAACTGCCTCCGGCCACTCTAGATTGGATAAGTCCATGGTGGTGAACAAACTCAATCCTATAAGATTTTTTAATATATACTAGCTAGTGGTGTATTGGTTTGTGTTTTGTTATGAGACATTCCAATACCATGAGAAATGGTCTCTATTTTATAGATAAGAAGTGAGGTACGTAAAAGGCGTAATAATGAGGTTATTGAAAATATCATGTTGGATGAAAAAGTGTTGCCGTTACGTGGATAATTAACTAACGTTTGGATTTCATAACTTTTCCTTGCTTTTCGTGGGGAAGGGAAAGTGTCGTTGGGAATATGTGGGTGAAATCAATTAACGTGATAAACATGGGGCAATCCAATGACTTTGAATAATATATGTTCTTTACATTTTCCACAGTGCGATGCATAAATGTGTACTACTCGAGTACTCTCCATTCTATTCCGGGAAGAAATAAAAGGCTTTCGCAAGAAGATTCGATCGAGTTGGCCATATATTTTGCAGACATTGTGGGCTCGAAAGGTTCCGTCCACATGTGATGTCTATAATGTAAGAAATCACGATTCCGGAGCGTTGTCGAGGTTCGCCTTGGTCCGAGTTCATTTTCTTAGACATAAAACCAGTGATAAGATAATTGTAATCTTAACCTATTAAGTACTGGATACCGACGCTTATCCTCCGGAGATTCTTCCATATCAACCATATTAGGTACTGATTCTTTTCCATAATATAAGATTGGATATTTCAAACTATTTTGAGTTTTCGACCGGCATGAAAATAAGTTTCCAATATTTCCCTATCTTCCCCAAAATTGTCGTTGTAACTATTAGACTAGTTTTAGCAAAGAAACCACCAAAGTATTTTTTTTGCAATGAGAAATTATATCAGTTTTTTTCTTTCAATGTCAAGTATTGGATATTAATGCTTAATTGTTCCATCATGAATGAGAATGGATATCCAAAACCGTCCCTACTCCCCCATGATTCCCACACTATAATAGGGATATCAGAGTGTTTTTGGTTAAAAGTATGTAGGATGCATGATTGATTGAGAGTTTTAATTACCGCAAGTGTACGACGCCAGTAAAGATGCGACGAGTGCAAGTTGGTCAACAAGGATCGTGATTATTGAGTTCACAACTAAATATTTAATCGAATTGGTAAAAATGATAAAGAAATTATTACACTAAACCACCGTTAACTAAGAAAAAAATAACAATTAACTAATCTAAACCCGATGAGTGGAGGTGAGTAGTGATTATGTGTGCAGTGTTATGCACTAAAAATTTAAACACACGTGTAAACTGTGTGACATACAAGTATAAGCTATAATGTTGAATCTAAATATATGATACAAACAACTACATGACCAACGATGAACATACACGTTTCATATAAAGCCTAAGTTGATTTTAAATTCTCAAGCATACAATAAATACTTAGTGTGGTAATTAAAACATTAATCAATCATTCATACAACCCAAGTATTCATGTAAACATGCACCAAACATGAATCCATACACGTACATTCATGCCAAACTCATTCACAAGCATACAAACTCAATACATGTAACATATCAAAACGTGGAGTGCAACCCTGGTTCGTTGAATCCATGCACGTACATTCATGACAAACTCTTCACAAGCACGATCCGGTCCCAACTTGGTCAGTGACATAAGTATTCAGTTCTACACTTGGAGTGCAACCCTGGTTCGTTGAGTCGAGCTCGTTCAACCTGAGATGCATAAAAACTCCTCAACTTCTTGAATGGTAGGATATTTGCATTAAATATTTTTTGTTTGCCATTAGGTACCTCTGGATTTTACAGTTAGGTCCCTAGACTTTTCGTTTAGGCTCAAACCCTTGTAGACCAGTTATTTCTTTTTGTATTTCAGTCATTTTTTAATCATTTTCCTTCTTCATTACTTAATACCTAATACACATAAACTAAATACCTGAGTAGCACACAAATCAAGTAAAATAAATAATATATGACATAAATGTGGCGTATTATATGACACTAATCAGTGATAAAAACGAGGTTTTACCATGATTCTGTTACATATTAAGTAATTTTTTAGAAAATGTTATTAATAATAATTATTATTATGTAACGCAATGAACATAGCACAAATAAGTTCCTAAAGTTAAAGAAGTCCTAGTCGCCAATTAAATTTGTAGCCTTTCATTTCATTGAGGTAACTCTAAAATAATCAAATTAGTTATTTCAACTTGTCAATTTTTTCGCATTAAGTATTAAACCCCTGAGAGTGAGTTTCTAGAACGATAAAGTGGGGTGAAAAGTGGTTACCGAACTAACCGTGACCATGACGACAAAGGTAACTGAAACTACATGAAGTTGAGCTTTATAAGTTGAACAACTACAAAAGTTTAAGATGGTTTAACTAACTAGTAACCACCGATTGTATCCATTGAAAAAGAATTCTGAGTGAGAAATGTGAATAAGCCTTTTGTTTTCATGGAATCTTATTCTGAACTGCAATTATAAGGATTTTTCGTCGACAACATTGATAACCAGATATATTATATATATTAAAAAAGAAATAAATAAAACTTTAAATCCACCCTTGATATCATTCACATGGTTCAGATAAAGTTAAAAGTTATTCCAATAATAACATATGAACATGCAATTCTATTGTTGCTAGTTTTATGTTGCATTTCTCTCCTCACTCTGCATGTCCTTCTAAAAACGTGAAAATAATTTTTTTGCACTGACTTGGCTAATTTCCTGTAATCCGAATTTCTATGCATTTTTCATGTTTTATTGAATTTGTCGTACGACTAACAGTACGTATATACCATCAATGTCTAAATCACAGGGAACACCATCAACGTCTCGTCGTATTTTTCTCTCGCCTCCATTTGTAATTCATCAGCTGTTCACATTCGGACCGTCCAATCATGTTCATCAATAAATAAATAAATAAATCAAGTGTTCACATTGAGATCGTCGTAGATTTGCCACTTTGCTCAGTGATGTTCGGCACATGGTCAATTTCATTTATTATGTTCACTGCAACTCTGCATGTGATTGTTGTGTTCATATTGATAATAACAAATGGAATTTGTATCGTACGTGACCTGGTATAGTTATGTTCGTGCGTGGGAATCCTAGCTAGTAACACAAATTTAATTTATTTTGGTACAAAAATCAATCAAATTAGGCTTGGGAAATATTAGTGGGCAGATAAATCACATGTTAAATATGTAAGCGATGTCAGAACTTGTTGATTTTTAAGTTTGGTTTAGGTACACAAAGAACTTAATTAAGAAAATTCATTGTTCAGAAGTAGAGAGTGAAATGAGTGGATGTTGTTGAATATTTGTTAAAGAAACAAAACCAAGAAGAAACGGTCGACCGGATGGGCTTCGGTCCACCGATCCAAAACTCTAGGCACTTTTATCTAGCCAAGGATCAAACATATTGAAGTAATGTATCATAAGATCCGGGAATGGATCGAGGAATGACAGATTGTTCTCCAGAAAATCGACACAAACGAGAATCCTGCGGATACGATGACCAAGGTGGTCAATCGGGAGAAGTTCGAGTTGTGCTCGAAGCTTCTCAATGTCCTCAGAAACTGAGAAGGGGGGGCAGGGGGTAGCGCCAATCGGTGCCTCATGGAGGTACGAAGGATGTGGGTTAGAAGAAGACTCAGGTAACAAATCTAAACCAAAGTGGAGATTGTTGAATATTGGTTTATATTTGTTAAGGAAACAAAACTAGGGAGAAACGGTCGACCGGATGGGATCCGGTCCACCCATCCAAAACTCCAGGCACTTTTGGCGAGGCAGGGTTCAGACGACCGAACTGGATTTGGACAACCGAACCAAGGATTCCAGGCACTTCGGGTGCGGCTGGGATCGGACGACCGAATGAGATTCGGTCTACCGTCAGAAGACAACAGACACTTCGGAACAACAGGTTTGGTAAACCGTTGGAAAGATTTTTGGTGTTCCGAGAGTCACGAGAGAGTCTATCGAAAATGGAACGGTCCACCGAGGGGTACTCGGTCGACCGTGGGGTTATTGGAGAGTTAGTTAGTTCGTGGGATAAGCGTTCTCGCGGTTCACCGAACCGCATGAAGAAGCGTTCCAACGGTCAACCGAGAAGGATTCGGCTAACCGAAACGCAACAGGGAGCGTTCTTATTACTCAAGGAACGGTCGACCGAAGGAGCATTGGTCGACCGTTGCCCACGATTTTTCAGCACGACTTTGTTTAATTTTAGCTCGGTTTTTGAGTCTATAAAGGACTTGTTTGCTCTTGGTATCAATACAACGTACAAGTTAATATTTCCTTCATTGTGAGTTAAGAGATTACGCTAGAGAATGATCTAGAGTTATTTGGGAGACATATTTGCCTCCGTATACTTGTAATCTCTGTTGCTTCTTTTGTTGGAGAAGAAGGAAAAAAAAACTCGCATGATACCCCCAAGGACGTAGGTAAGTTGATGAACCTTGTAAATCGTGTGTGTCGTGGTTGTTTTAGGTGTGCGTTTGTGTTTGCTTGTTTATTCCAATCTTATTTGTGTTTCTTGTTGCATTGAGTTTGAGAGAGGGTCCGGAGTTAATTCCGCAAGTCAATATTCGGTATTACGTGGTCCGTTTAATCCGTTTCGTGTTAGTGCATTGTTAGATCCCCTCCCAACAGATGTGTGGTTAAACTCATGTACATTTACACACATGTTGATCATAAGCCATGTTAGTGGAGTTTATGAGTTCTATTTTTGGGCTATAGACTACTATAAAAGGTCGTACACTCCATCGACAGAGTAATCAATTAATCCGGGATGTATAACTGTTTTAACATATTAGGTAAATGAAACGATTCTGGGTACTTAACCATAAGAGATTGGATAATTCAATGGGCAGATGGGTAATATAAGATTATCATTTATTTATTTACATAATTATAAAGCATTTTGTAGTATCATTTTCTAGTGGTGTCAGATAATTTAGTTTGTAATTACACAAATTATATTTGGTAATTTTTTTGTCGGCTTCAAGTAATTTTGAATACATATATACTGGTAATCAACTAGTCATAAATGGATGACTATTTTAACGTATTAGGGTAAATGAAACGATTTTGGGTACTTAACCAATAAAGACTAAGTAGTTCAATGTGCAGGATGAAGATAAGATTATCATTTATTAGTTTACATTATATTAGAATGAGGTATATATATATATATCCATCCAATTTGATAATTTGTCCAGTGACTTCGGTTAATTTAGTCGACCATATATACTTGGTCTGGGTAAGTAGTGAAAATAATCAGGCGGATACCAATTATATTATATTAATCTAGTATCAGAATTTAGACGTGTATTATACTCCATCAAGTGTGTTGGTAAGCTCACATGTAAAGTGGGTATTGTATCAAATATAGTTTGGGTAATCACAATTGAGCAAGGAACACAATAATGAGCTGAATAACAATTATGTATATAATAAAATAGCAAAAGTATAAGTGTATAACATGGGAATACCTAAACATATCACTGATATATCCAAACCGTAAACGTAAATAAAGACAAAAGTACAAAGATTATAGTATGAAACTACCCGGCCAATCAATAGTGCAACAAAAAAAAACGTAGACTACAACTCAAAAATATCTATATTGCAAATGCAAACACTAATACACCACTAAGAAACACCTTGGTTAGGTAGTTGAACTGTTTAAGGTACACGTCTGGGTATGTCTTGGGAGTAATATGAACTTACGTAAGTGGGTATCGTGGTAATTATGTGTACCCACATGGGTAACGTGATAGCTTAGTAAATTTTTGTGGGTACAAGCACGGGCGGACCCAAGACAGAATTGAAGGGTGGGCACCCTATAAAACTGTAAACGGTCTCTAAGAGCATCCTTCTCCGTGTGGCTTGATGAACGTAAATGTTTTTCGAAAAATAGTTATCATTTATTTATAGTTATATTTGGGGTAGTTTTGTGTGTATCCAAAACGTACACGAAATTATACGGGATATACTCTTCTTCTAAAACCGTGTCTAGTACATATAAACCAAGGGTGTGCATAAGGTAAGCCTGGCAATTTGACACGATAATATGACACGAATCATAGTAAGTAAATTAAACCTTAAACATATGCAGAAAGGTTCTGATGGTGCATTTGTGGAAAAGTGGTTGGGGGAGGCATACATACCCAGGTTCGAACTCAAATGTGTCCATCACTTTTTAAAAATTTGAAAAGCAGAAAAAGTGTCCCCAGTGATTCGAACTTGCACCAAAACCAGTAACAAACTTATAAACTCACACCTAACCAATAAGTCAAACTTCATTAATGTAAATGTTGGACGTTCACAAATATACATATAGTTTGTTTTCGTGTCAGGTGCTCAAAATCTTTAGTCCCACATCGCCTGTGTTTGAAGTTTAACACGTTTTAAAACTAATATTCCCATGTTCAAACCAATTAGTTGGCTTCTGCCCTCGACTGGAGAAAGTTCTGTTGAAAGTAGTGTTTTGAGTCCATCGTTGAAATTAAAAAAATGTAAAATTGTTTTTCCGTGTCTATCGGGTCATGGTCGTGTTTGAACGTACTGATTCGGGTCATGTTTGCGTTTGCTTTGGATGACAAGAAAACTTGTGTTCGTGTCTACAAAATCTGTACAAATACATTGAAAAAAACACGATACGATTGTACGGTCTATCACAAGGGTGTGCACACTTAAAGAACACAATACATATGTTCATTAACATAAAAATCCAAGGGTGGGCACTTGCCTACGCGTGCCCACACCTAGTCCGCCCCTGGGTACAAGTATGTGGTAAATAATTGGGTAAACTTAGATACGTATTGGGGCATATTATATTAGTATTTGGGGTAATAGGTGAGTTGTTGGTGGGCAAACATATTATATTAACTTTGAAAGTTCAGGGGGGCAAAGTGATACCAAGGCATAGTTCAGGGGGGCAAACTGTAATTAACCCTAAATTATATTGTTCAAATTCGTAATTTAGTTAAGCCATGTGGGTATATACGTATAGACTTATGAATATACATATGGGCTCTATGATAATGTGGAAATAAGTAACATCTTGGGTAATTTACGGAATATGTATGGGTAAAGGGTAGGTCTGTTAACTTTAGCTCGACTCGAAGACGACTTGAAAAACGTTTGACTCTAGTTTAACTTGAAAATGAAGGATCTTGATGAAAAACCAAAAAATATTCAAACTTGGTTCGGTGAACGAGACGCTCGAACTCGAAAAAAATTGATGTTCGGCACGATAGCTCGTTCGAATTTTTTATTGTTCTATTCATAATTATTTTTTTGTATTTGTTAATAACATAAAATAATACTTATGACTCGAAATTTTGCTCGACTCAGCTCGTTTACACCTCTAGTAACGGGATATTTTATTTAAGTAATTACGGTATATAAGTATAGATAAATGATTAAAATTAAGTATATGATAAAAAAAAATTGGATAATAAAAATTGGGGTATATTAGATTAATTTTTAGGGAAATAGGTGAGTTGTCTTCGAATTGGTGGCGTGGACCATGACCTATTCCATCTGGATAATTAATGGTGTCGTTTAGAGATTGAAATAATTGGGTACCACTTTGTCTCATATGTGTAGGTAAATGGTATATTAGTTTGGGTTACTAAACAAGATTGATATTTTTTTGTATACTAGATGGGTAAATCATCATCATCATATTATTATTATATGCATGATAAGTAGTCGCAGCTGCATTAGTAAAAAGGTAAGATGGGTATAAAAACATTTGTGACTAATCCAATTTTTTGGGTAATACCATCATCAGCAACAACAGAAGGCAAGTAACAAATAGGTAATATCTAAGGTTCACATATTGTATTTTCGTTTGATTATTTGCTTTTTGTTATTAGCATGATTGGTATTGGCAAGAAATGGGCAACCTATGGTTGCTATTTGACCATAAAAAAAGGGGAGGTGGTATTGTGCCATAATCGAGTAAGTAAACAACGAAGGCAAAGAATAACAATTATGTATTATAAAAACACCTACTTTATAACATGAAAATACCTAAAGCATAACATTGATATACCCAAACAAAAACATAAATTAATGAAGACAATACGATCGAGTATAAAAAAAACAAAATGATGCATGATATATATAAAAAACCGGACAAAATAAAACAGAAGAAATGATGAAGCTAAAATAAAGACAACGTTTGTTGTAGAAGGTCCACATTTGACGGTTGCTGGGTATTTCTATGCGGTCTTGCGTATTGGAGTGATAATGACGGTAGTCAGAGTCTGATCAACTTCAATAGGATCTTGATTATTCCCTCAAAATAAAAACTAGAGTTCTAAAATACACCACAAATATCACAATAAACTAAAATACACTACAAATATCATAATAAAACCAAATGTGGAAGAAATAAAATTAAACGAATTGAAAATAATGTGAACTTCAGGAAATAATATGAACCAAGGGTGGAAAGGATGTTTGGATAATAATAACGAAGGTAGAATAAATAAGCAAGAAGAAAATTGATGACGTTCTTCTAATCAACAACAAACACTAAATGAAAGTAAACCAACAATATAAAACCTTGAGTAAAATGAGGGATACAGTAAACAATGAAGAACTAAAGATAGAATGACAAAAATTTAGAAAGTTGGATGTCATGTTGGTTCGTTAAATCTGTCGTGGAAGAGCTACGTTGGAGAGCTGCTGAGTATTTCCGTTTGTCATTTAGGTCATTTTGGGTAAGTTGAGGTGTGAGTCCGGGTACATTGTCACATTTGTACGATAGGTCAAGGCTGGAGTTTGAATCTACTTCGATCGGATCTCTGGATAGATGAAAACACAAAAAATATCAAATTTTACGAGTGAATGAACAAGAAACTAGCTACAACATCACCAAAACACCAAAATAATACTAGTTAATAAGATAATAAATTCGTACATTGGTGTATGAACATAACACATCAGCTAATAAATAAAAAAGAGCATGCACGAGAAGTTTACATCATAAATTCATAATAATGAAGTTGAGAATCGAAACAATAAATGAAATCACAATAAATAAAGCTGCGAAAGAGAAGTAATTAAAAATGCAGAAACCATAACAACTCACACAACGTAGCAGCAAAAACATACCTGAACAACGACACTGGAAGAATCACAAAAGGTAACCAACAAAATATGAATAAATAATCAGAAGAGGTGGAAGCCACGAGAGGATTAGGTGGTGAAATGGAAGAGTTGAAGGGGTAATAGAATGAAATTCCCCCCAAAATGTGGATGCATTCAAAATCTCAAAATCATGTGATCAAAGTTGTATTTTACGAACAACATGTTGTTTATTTTACTAAGAGTGTATAAGTACCGTATCGTATGTCGAGGTAGAAATATAAATATATAATTGAAGGTGTGGGTGCTTATTTGTATTCCCACGTCAGGCGCGGGAAGAGCGTGGAATATCGTAACCTACTTTTCCATTGCATGTGTTCCGAGACGTAGTCGAATTGGTTAGGTACGTGGGTTCACACACTTTACGTCACAAGATCGAATCTCAATAAGATACTTTATTTAATTTTAATACGTTCTGGTGAAAACGATGTTGGATCACCTCCAATTTGAAACCACAAGCCGACTGTCCCAAGTGGAGACAGGTGTCGGAAGATTCTGGGTCATGAAAAAAAAAATTCCATTGCACATGGGCAGGACGTAATGCATGACGACACCCGCCATAATTTGAATACACCCACGTGACGTGAGTAATACATACACGAAAACCCCATCTCTTTATCTCTAAATCTGTAAGGTAGGAAAGATAATTAAGCTCCATCGATCCTACAGATGTATGTAGAGCAATAATCGCAAAAATTATTAAGCATGTGACGAAATTCGGCAGAAGAAAGATCTTTTGTAGGAATTGTTCATCTTTACAAGTTATTCATGTAACAAAATGTCAAGCTAAAAACCGTCAGGTTGAATATTTCTTCTTCTGAATAACATCTACACCACGTGATATCACGTACTGTTGATTTGAGACTATTTAGCATACATTGCGTATGCTTTTTTTTTTTTTTTGTATAATTCAAGAGCCCTGACAAACATTGTCTATGACCACGTCAATGTTGAAAATATTAATTGATTGTACCTCGATTACGTTAAAAAAATTGGAAAATTATAATTGGAGGACTGTCCACTGAAAACGATACGTAACAATTTAGCAAGATATGTGTATAAGTTGCTTTTTCCAAAAAAAAAAAGAGAGAACAATGTTAAGTTTATTTATAAATTCCTTAAAGAACTAAAATTTTCCATGACATATATATCATAAAATGGAGTTCAAATTTTCACTTTCTAGTATCTTTTTGTACTCATTTTTTTAAGTATATTGATTAATCACTTTGATGAGGATAGAAATAAGAAATAAAAAATAAAAAGCTATATATAATAATGTAAGACAACAATCACTAAATTCTATTGTTCCAAAACTAAGTACAGATTATTAGTACGTTCAAAATTAGAATACCATTGACTACTTGTTATAATTCAAATGAGTTAACAGGCGAACCAAATAAGTTAGTGGTGTGAATACACTATGATAGTGGCTCACACATCTGAAAGAGAATGAACTTAATAAATAACCACCAACGGTAGTTTCGATTCCTTCACATGAGAATCTAATGCAAACTACTTTTACACTCTTGACATAACCCCACTTTTCCATATATAGGCAAAGAACTTAGTTTTGATAAACAACGAAAATAAAGTATATAAGACGACATAATATCTTATTCTAAGATGGATACAAGCCGCAAAAAAACCCGGCGCCTCCGTTTAGAAAACAAAAAAAAGGCAAGTCCATAATCATGTTGTTTTCGTAATATATAAGTCCAAACCAACTTTAATAGAGTTAAAGGTTCGCTACATCAATCATACACGTAGCCAATCCCATCCAATCAATGATCGACAACGCAAGGGTTGCATAGTTGGCAAATCGTTTTAAATAATTGTGAATGATCGAGGAAGTCGGAAGATGTCATTTCACATCCATGGGGTTTGGCATTCTGAGAGCACACTTATGCAAGGATCTCTTTTTGCTTTCCACTCACTAGTGGATGAGACCAAATGTGAATCGATTGGGTTGAGGAGGTTGGACAAGGAGAAGTCGTTTTTTGTTGTTATATTTTTGCCACTGTTGATGTTGTTTGTCTCCCCTTTGATTCTGTGAAGATCTTATCCGACATATTTCATGTCACTTTGAAGATGTGGGTCACAACATGCCCATAGAGAACTGTCCAGAGCAAATTCCGCAACCACTGTAGATAGTCCCAACTCAACCATACTAGTATACTAATTGATTAATTGGTAACAGACGAATCAAATTTTAAACGAACCACTCTAGATGTCACCTTCAGTTGCTCCATAACTTCAGCCTCGATCCTCGGTTCTATATTCCCATCGATGCCCAACACATGTACGATAGACACATCAAACTCTTCTAGCGACTACGCAATAAATACAAAGCATGGGGTTGCTCAACATGCATTTGCAAAACTCTTCTGAGTTTCGTTTCTTTCGAGAGAAAAAAAACTTCTATTACCAATTCAATTTTTTATTACAATTTTACAATTTCTTCGTTCTACCATTTATTCTTATATAACTCTTCGTTTCACTTTCCTAACACAACTCTCTCTTCATATTACTCTCATATTCACCAGACATAATGTCTCGGAGGCCGAAAAAAAAACCAGCAGACGCCCCAGATTACTCAAACCTGGTAAAATTTCTTGTTTATTTTTAAAAAAATAAATGTATTAGACGTTCGCGGGAGACGCCCGACCGAAGGCGGCTCCGACAGAGGCCTCCCCGAAGGATGGGCGTCTGCCGGAGACGCCCTTTTATTATTAAATTATTTAAATTGATTATAAATTGTGATAATTGCTAAATAAATTGATTATTATGTTAATAATTAGTTAAGTAAATTCTTTATTGATTATAAATTGTGATAATTACTAAATAAAGTGAATATTAAGTTAATAATTAGTTTAATTATTTTAGTAAAGGATAATTGATTATAATTTGTAATAGTTGCTAAATAAATTGATTATTAAGTTAATAATAAGTTTAATTATTTTAGTAAATCCATTAACATTTTTTTTAAAATTGAATTAATATTCATCGGTTTACCGTGAAGGAAAAGATAAATTAATTCCCTTACGCACGGTACGTAGTTTAGCAGATGAGTCAGGTCCTCGTCATCCACGTAGACGGGGTATTTCTGCTTCAGTTAGGAGAGAGATCTTTTACGTCGTCGTCAGACACTTGAGAATTCTTTCGACTACGAGAATGATTCAGATTAGTTGAGAAGTCACGACGAGAGTGACGATGGGAGGCGGTATGACTTGGAGCCACAGGTAGGGGTGTAAACGGGCGCGGTAATACCCGTATACCCGGTCACCCGCCCCGGGCGGGTACGGGTATGGGTACAAAAATCCATACCCGTTTAAAAATTCAAACCCGTATACCCGTACCTGTTTACCCACTTAATAAACGGGTTGGGTACGGGTATACGCATTACCCATACCCGTTTACCCGTTAAGATATATTATATTATATATATAATATTTTTTTAATATTTAATATGTTATATATTATATATTATATTTTTATATATTATATATTATACCCGCTATACCCGTTTACCCGCCCCGTACCCGCTAACTTAACCGGTACGGGTCAGGTACGAGTATATATGTTTTTTGCCGGGTATATACCCGTACCCGCTAATTTAGCAGGGTACGGGTACAGGTAGGGGCATACCCGACCCGTACCCGACCCGTTTACACCCCTAGCCACAGGAGAAGGCGAAACAGAGTGTGGTCGAGGACGGAAGCAACATTGTAGTACTTCAGCTGAGTAGGTCGTTAGGAAGGGTCGAGGTGGCCGGTTTGTGACCGGTTATTCGAGTTCGTGCACTGCAAACGCCTGAACCAAGAAGAAGAAGAAGAAGATTAGGGGTGATGACGAGTCTTGGATCCTTACGGATATGATGCTCGTTATTATTGCAGTCAGACTAACAATATTCAATAACAGATCTCGCAACCTCTCCAACACCCACCGGTAACTAGGCTCGGTCTCATCCTTCAAAATCGCATATCCGACGAGGAAATTCACGTTTGTTGGAGTAACCCCAACCATCTCAAACAAAGAGTATGTACGCAACAACTGAACTTAAGTCGGATGTGCCAAAAATGCGTGAGTGAGGACATTAGTTTCTTCATGTGCCACAATCCAATGCAAATAGTTATACTACACTGCCTGACTAAGAAACTGCTGAGCGGGATTCGTGTCTTCAGATTTCGTCCTTCTCATGTACTCCCTGGAGTTATAAGTGTCTCTTTGATTGAGATTATCCTCCGAGAATTTCTTCTTTACTGCCAACAAAATGTTACGTGATCTTATTTGTGCCTCAGTCATATCACGAACAATTTGCTTGACCCCAGCACTAAGTCCGCTGACCTATCGATGACCCTCTGAATAAATTACAAGTGCGTGGTCGTGCTGCACATAGGTGCTATTAGAAACAACGACTCATCCATCACGATCCCGTCGCTCGACTACTTTTACCAAAAAACGACAATTGCAACCTTTTTCTTTTTGTGTGTTTTTTCGTAGTGCAATACTCGAATCACGAGAACTCATTTCATGTCTGCGATCACATCTCAGGTAACAATCCATCCGGTTATCAACTTTTGGTTTGTATGATGATATAACCCAAAAAAATTGCCTCCTATTGTAACTTGTTTCGCCCATTTACAAGCTTCCTCGATTGTTGTAAATATTTATTTACTATAAAAAAACTCACTGTAATCAACTACATCACCACCAAAATCTTGCAACGGAACCTGAAAAAAATTAATTTAACAGAAAATTAAAAAAAATGGGGCGTCTTAGCTAGACACTCGAGTCGGAAAAAAAAAATCTGCCCCCGTTTCCTTACCAGAACAGGTACTTCGATAGACATTTTCGTGGTGTTGGTAATATGAATGTAAGTAAAACTGAGTCAAAAATCTTATTTAAAGACATGGGACGAAATGAGTATTAAGTGATTTGTTAATGACAAAAAGATAATTGTTTGAGCGATTTAAGTAGTTTTCGGTTGACGAAAAAAACATTAAGGTTTGGTATTGAGACCCAACGCCAAGTGTCCTTGATGGTTAATGTGGATTTTATCGTGCCTTCCCATGAAAGTTGGACGTCGGGACTCGGGACCCCTTCAATTGGGACTGTAGATCCATCCATACATGTGAGTAGACAGACCTCTGGACTGTTAATTGTCATCTGCCATCCACAATGTTCACAGAGAATTGGTCTCCCACACCATCGATCTTCAAGAAAATTATATCAATTCATAAGTCTCCTATCTCTGAAAACTTACCCGCAAGAACCCCCGTCATTTCTACATATTACAGTATGATAATATTGATGAAGATTTGCTATAGCATTTGAGATTAACGATAGGAAATTTGTTTTTGTAAAGGGAACATGATCACCATGATTGTTTTCATTCAAATGTTTTACTTGATAGTCATCGGGTTTTACATCTAAGATCTGAAAATATTCGATCTTTAATTAGTTGGAGGATCATGAGCTAACTCGTGATTTTCCGTAGATGTATTTTACCATGTGACACACCAAATTAATCAAATCCTTATCTCGATTATAGCTACTGGCCGGCATCTATTCATCAGTAAGTTTGAATATTTTGTAGAAGGTTGAAGCATTACGGCTCTATTTATTTATTTTTGTGGTGACGAATTCTAATTAAGGTGAGAACGTTACCATCTCTAAAGCCAACTGACGTGGTTATTACGTCAGAAGAGCGACATGGGAGATGAGACAATAT
Source organism: Triglochin maritima (assembly GCA_963682175.1). Classification (NCBI taxonomy): domain Eukaryota; kingdom Viridiplantae; phylum Streptophyta; class Magnoliopsida; order Alismatales; family Juncaginaceae; genus Triglochin; species Triglochin maritima. The sequence goes on from OY821773.1 coordinate 53,214,938, forward strand.
ACACGGACATGTCACATTACAACTAGCTAAGCCAAATCAAACTCAAGATCTTTACCTTTGTACAGTTGGAACGAAGGGCATTTTTTCATGGCTATTATGGGTAACAGTGTAACTCCGTCTAAGTTTTACATGGTAGTTGAGAACTTGAGATTTACGACAAGTATTGCAAATCAACGTAAAACTTCAACTACTCCAATGAAAATGAAACTAAAAAAAAGAGATTTGAGGTGTCACATGCCAGGACCTTTGATTCTTATTAAGTTTTATTTATAACCTACTCAACTAGATTGTGATTAAAGACTATAATGTCCTTGTTGTATGGATGGATAATAACATCAACTATATTACTTGGTGTATCATCCATTCAAATAAAAAAGAATATTACACAGACAAACCTAATCCATTGGTCAGGGCATTCAAAGTACTATCTTGGATTTTAGAATTTAACCTCCTTGTAAAAATTCTTCTAAATTTGGACATTTTTTATTTATATCTTTTTTTGGATTTCAACTTCCTTAAGCTTTTTATGCATCAACAATTACATAAGTAGATGAGATTTTGGCTATAAACTGTAATTTAAAGTATATTGGAAGGTACTGATGTGGTCCTTTAAAGATAATTTTTTTTCCAAATAAACACTAAATTAGACCACACCACACAATTCCAAATTTCGGTTGGATCGTTGTCATAATTTTTGACCCTTGTGGATGCAGTTGGCATCCCAAAATAGTATATTACCAAATGCATCTTTCAAACCTCAAAGTAATCGGTCACGATGGAACACAATAATGTTGGACCAAATTAAATATCTGGTGTGTCAGATTATCGTGACATGAATTTGATAGATTTGGACCACAACTACAAACAATAACCAAAGTCCAAAAACGTCCAGCTCATTGAAAATGAGGCCCATCAACGTGTTAATAAAGGGACACAATTTGAATTTGGAGCCATGCAACTAGTCTTGCTCATCGTTTGGATAATATAAGGCCATTGGCACTGCCTTTGTGGTGGATTTGCAATTTTTCTCCACCCCATCATAGCATAGCATCACCCAAACAGACCTTTGGTTTTGGTTTTGGTTTAGCACTCATGAGATTAATCGCTCGTGATAACTTCACAATTGACCACAACAAATGAGTCTCATAGATTCCGCAAATATTTCTTGTAACACCAATTAAGAAACTATAAATCGGAACAGTATAGTCGTTAAGAGTACAATTTCCGGTCTACACCTCTGGGGAAAAAATCTTCATCTCTCAAAATTCATTTGTTTCAAGCTTACACTATGCTTTGATAGCATTATCAAAGCATTTACAAAGCTATTAAACATCATATATATATATATATATATATATATATATATATATATATATATATATATATATATATATATATATACGGGCTTCAACCTTAAAACAGACACCATATAATACGGCCCAAAGGCCTTCGTGTGACTTATAGATCCAATTTCAAGGCCGAGAATGTCCATTTACAAATTGATAACAAGAGTTTATTTTTTATTACAAACCCAACTAAATGATTCTAGGCTTCAGTTGCAAATAAACAAAGCCCTTTTGTTAGTAATAATATAATAAACACAGCGGTTGCTATCAAAAGAAACAAAAAGCACTCAATCTGGACTGGACTTCTTCAATTTTAATGATGGACTGTAATGGTTCATTTTTCGTGTAGACACGAAAAATGATCCCTTTTGTACAATTGGCCGCTATTTATTAATTTATTTGTTCTATCTTTTACGTTTCTGATGCTTTAGTTTTAGTTACATTAAAATAAGGAAATTACTATTCGTCGCCGGAAAATTACTAAATCGCCTTACAAAAGACTTTTTTGCCCTTAACAAATCAATTAATACCGATTTTGTCCCGTGTCTTTAAACAATGTGTTTGACTCAGTTTTACTCACATTCCTAATACCAATACCACGAAAATGTCTGGCGAAACACCTGAATCCGGCGAGGTAACGGGGGCGGAATTTTTTCCCCGACTCGGGCGTCTAGATAAGCCGCCTCCACATAGGTGGAGGCGGCTTTGGTGGACGCCTCCACAAAGGTGGAGGGTTGTTGTCAGACGCCTGCGTTTTTTTTAGTTTTTTTTAATTTTCTGTTAAATTAATTTTTTCCAGGTTCTGTTACAAGATTTCGGTGGTGATGGAGTAGATTACAGTGAGTTTTTTGACAGTAAACAAATATTTACAACAATCGAGGAAGCTTGTAAATTGGCGAAACAAGTTGCAATAGGAGACGATTTTTTTTTTGGTTATATCATCATACAAACCAAAAGTTGATAACCGGATGGATTGTTACCTGAGATGTGATCGCAGACATGAAATGAGTTCTCGTGATTCGAGTATTGCACTACGAAAAAACACACAAAAAGAAAAAGGTTGTAGTTGTCGTTTTTTTGTAAAAGTAGTCGAGCGACGGGATCGTGATGGATGAGTCGTTGTTTCTAAAAGCACCTATGTGCAGTACGACCAAGGGGGAGGCGGTTCCGGCGGCCGCTCTCTCGTTGGGTCGGGCGGTTCCCGCAGACGCCCGACCCAAAAATGTTTTTTTTTAAAAATTAATTGAAATAAACAAGGTAATTTACCAGATGTGAGTAGTCCGGGGTGTCCGCTGACTCTTTTTCCTGGTCTCCGAGACATTTTATTTGGTGAATAAAAGTGTGATATGAAGAGAAAGTTGTGTTAAAAGAGTGAAATGATGAGTTATATTAGTAGAAATGGTAGATGGGCAAAATGGTAATCTTACGGACGAATAGTAATTCAGAAAAATAACGCTAACTTATCCGAGATTTTCAGTTTTTTTTTACGCTTTAGAAAAATAGTGGAATTTTTGGGTTGGTCCATTCGTGATATAAGCTCGTTTACTCATAGACCCAGGCCCATACGCCTAGTATATCAGAAGCCTATTAGACTTCTAATTCCATTGTGTTTACACTGATTGTATACCCTTTTATATTATCGTATTGGCTTTTCTATTGCATTGATGAGTTTCAATTACTATCTTTAAAGGGTGGTAAATGGGGCGGATTTGATCCTCCCCGCCCCATCCTACCTAATGCGAGTTGCGGACAAAAAACTCACCCACCACATGTACAACGAGCATATTAAGCGGTCCGCCCCGCCCCGCATAACTCGCAACTGGTATAACCAAATAATTCATACTTGTGTTTGACTTGTATTTAGCTATCATTTTTTAAAATTTAACTTTGATATTTTTAATCTGGTTTTAAAAACATACATTGATCAAAATGAAAAATGTGTAAGCAAAATGGATTGATTTTTTTGCATTTAACTTTGATCTAAGAATAACCCATCGAACTCAGTCTGCCCCACCTAGTCTACCCTTAGGCGGGCGGATAGCGGGGTTTGTTTTTGTTTTGGCCCACCCCTATGCCTTTTTCTTGTATATTTCTTGTATCATTACTTTGTAGTCTTCTTTTCATCTCCAGAGCAAAGGAAGCTTTGTTGGTTAGGTAATGTTCAACTACTGTTTAAGTAATCAAGTTCCAATTTACTAGAATAATTGTTCTGTAATAATATCTGGAATAAAGAATAATGATGTGGTTTAGGAAAGTCATGTAGAAGACTTCTTCTGCACATTGAAACTCGAAAGCAGAAGACCAACAGGAAGAAATGGAATCCAGAAATTGACTTAAAAGGCACAATCTGAACTGTATATTGCCACTTGCCTTATTTTATTGGACAATTTATAATTTCTACCTTTCCAACCTATAGGTTCAAATGGAACACTCCTCATTTGAACTAAAAATACATGTATTAGTTTTCCAAAAATTGAAATTGACAAGCTTAATCCATCTGTTCCCAGTACTTGAACTTGTTTTATGAATGGAAAACGTCAAAAAGAGCCAATATTGGCAAAAATGGTTTAGCAAAAAACGTACAATAAAATCGACCTAATGCTATTGAAGACGTCGGGATTCCTTGCTGGATCAGAAAACTTACGAAGGTGTTTGTCCTATTAAACGAAACTTAAAGAGGTCATATGAAAATAAAGCAAATCCAAACTTAGGACCCAAGCAAGCAAAACCAGTCAGAAACTTCCCACGACTAGTAAGCATGACGCCACCATCCAACGCAACAAAAATCAATAAATATGTCAAACAAAAATCACCACATAAACATTTCATTTCTTAATAATAAGCAAATTCAGCGATTAAATACAACATATTGAGAGGTGTTAACGTAGAAAAGTTATTACTTCACATCCATTTCCAGAAAAATTATGACTCCGATCTGGAACTTGTACAAAAGAACTTTACATTTGAGCTTTGAGTTTTTCTATACGTGGGACATTCAATATGTAAACCTTGCTAGACGTTATCTTACACAGAAGATGGATCCATTACTCTTAATTATCGGTAACATTAATATGTATTTGCTAATAACTTATATTTTAAACTTAAGATAGAAAAATCAGGTTTTGATTGGGGGCTCATATTATACATATGTGTGCCGAAAATCTTAAAAAACTCATTTGACATGAGATCAAGATATTAGGATTTTTACGAATGAAATATTTTTATTTTTCATCTCTTAACATTATATCAAATGACTTATAATTTTTTTGATTTTCAACACACATAGATAAAATGAGTCATACATTAAGATCTAAAGTTTAGATTTTTACAATTTAAGTTATCAGGAAGTATGAATGGACGTTAACAAAAATTAAGTGTATAGTTATTGTATTTGGATATCACACAAACAACACTTCTCTACCTCCTCTCCTCTGGTGTGTAACCGCGTGGGACACATCTCCGACACCAAATCCACCAACACCAAAATAAAACCACGTAACGGAAAAGGAAACAAATCTCCAGAAGGATCCAATCAAAACGCGTAGTATTTGTATTATGTGTTGACTCCTCCACTCCCATTCACACCTCACCCTCTCTCCTCCTTTTCTTCTCCCCAACCACAATTAGGGTTTTATGTCTTTGACACACTTGACCAATTAGTAGCATAGTCCTTGTGGAAATGGACACCAATCACCAACAAGAGTTCTACTTCAGCAACTATAGTAGTGGTCCTGGTGGTTATGGTTTGGGACAAGAGGTGGGCGGTGGTGGGAGTGAGAGGTTGCCTCATTGGAGCTTTGTGGAGACCAAGGAGTTGTTGGGAATTAGATGGGAGTTGGACCAGAGCTTTGTGGAGACCAAACGCAACAAGCTTCTTTGGGAAGTGGTGTCCTCCAAGTTGGGGGAGAAGGGCTTCCATCGCACTCCTCACCAGTGCAAGTGCAAGTGGAAGAACCTTGTTACACGTTACAAGGTATATATACATCCATATATACACACACCCTTGGTCCCTTGCATGCATAGAAATTAACCTAGATTTAATCATGTGTTGATTTCTCTTTGGTTAAATAGCTAACGATTGTAGGAATGATCTGAACTGAAGTACAAAAGTATTTCTTTTCTTTTTCTTGTTATGTTTCAATCGGAAATCTACGAGAAATCACACATGCATGAAGATACCACTCTGGTGGATTTGCATTAACATTATTTGGAAAGAGAAATTTGGTCACACCTTTTTAAGTTTGCTAAATAAGTGGTATGCGATCTTGAGACTACAAATTGCTAATGATTAGTTTCTCCCATATATGAACACATATATAACATGAAGAACATACTCAAATTACAATTTTTCTCTCTTGCTAGAAATATCAAAACTTTCAATAACCAATCAGGCATGAATAGGAAGATTAATAGACACATTTTATGTAAAAAATAGGCCATGCACTCCAAGAAAACCCCCATACAGAGATCTAATCATCACTTTGAAATTGTAGCTTGTTCCTTTAAAATTAACATCAATCTCCTTCTATTGTCCTATAGAACATGCCCTACGTACATAACAATACAAGTATACAAATTTTGTATTATGCATGTATTTGTTGTGATGCATGAGTTTGTGCATGATATGTAGGCATGTGAAGCAGAGGCAGACACCACTAATAGGCAATTCCCATTTTTTGATGACATGAGGAGAATATTTTCGGATAGAATGGAGAGACTACATAGCTTTGACATGAGCAAAGGAGGTGATCAACAAGTGTGGTTTGAGGATGAGGAGCAAGAGAATTCGTTAGGGTTGGAGGAGAAGCAAAGCAAGAAGAGAAGAAAGGTAGGTGGTGCAAGCAACGATGTTAAGGAGTCAAATGCGGTGAGTGCTGCATTGAGGGTGTTGATGAGATGGCAGATGCAAATGGAGGTGCAACGGATGGAGGAGATGGAGAGGAGGGAGGTGGAGAGGAGGGCGGCAATGACGGAGTGGAGACGTATCATGGAGACTTTGGCGATTGAGAGGGCGGAGATGGATAGGTGGTGGAGGGAAAGGGAGGAGCAAAGGAGAGGGCGAGAGGAAGAGAGAGCCGAGAGGAGACATGATCTTATGGTTACACTATTGACTAAGCTATGTAACAATGACATCTAGAGGAAAACTAACCACAAAGCAATCCAAGTAGAGGATTAGGAGAGACTTAATGGAGGATTAGAATCATTTTTTTCTTTCTTTCCCTATTTGGTGTTTCTTCTTGATAGATTTGTGTTTTGAACAACATGTTGGGTTTGGCATTTAATTGTTTTTGATTTTTTGATGCTACTAAGGCTGTAAAAGGTCAAAATTTAGCTTTACTTGGTTTCAAAATGATATTTATTGGTTTCTTAGGGGTGGACATGGTAAATGGAATATTGCAATCATGGATGTTCATTGTTGCCTTATGATTTGTTTTAATGTTATGATTATGATATGTTCTTGGAGATAACCACGCATGTTATGTTGCTTTGACTTGTCAAATACTACCTCCGTACGTAGGTTGCAGCTATTGGATCATTTTGAATGGAAAGTGATGATTATTCGGCCGAACTTTCAATTTTTAATTATTAAAGTTGGCACTGGGCCTTGCATATCTCGTCTAAAAGCATAATTACACATTAATTAGTTGGTACTGTGTATTTGAAATTGATGACTAACATAGAGTCATATGGAGGTCACAAGCAAATCTTCAGAAGAAGAAAAATCAATACAATTCTAACATATGTTAAAAGCAATTCTAGTGAATATGCATACAACCACATCACCAATGACGAATAACATTTTATTATCGATCAAAACCTGATCATAATTGGTAGGTCATCGTTAAAGCTGTAGAATATTATGGTATTGAGATGTAGGAGTACCTCTCCTTGACGAAGTTTTGGCATTATATACGATGTCGGAATCATGTTTGTTGTAATAGTTGCAGCCTTAGTGCCTTACAGAAGATGTATCTTTCACAAAAAATACACTTTCGCTTTAGTGCCTTAGATGATCTATCCAGAATACATTGGATGATTTTTAGAAGCTTAAAAAGTAAACCCCACCTTCATGGATCAGATTAATGAATACTTAATCATGTTAGCAAATTCCAGCATCTGGGCTTTTCGATTACTTCAAGCCAGACCTTCTGGTTTAAGCACGTCCTATGTACAATCGTTTCCTTAAATCATATATCCAAACACACATACTTTTAGATCACATTAGAATCTTTTATCATCACTAGAATCTAGAAGCTCTCACGAACATGGTAACTTTGACAAGAAAGATGCAAGGATCATCCAAAGATACACTCCATGTGAACAAGTTGCGTTAACTTAGCAGGTCATGTTAAATTATTGGCCTATACAATGTATAAATATTTTCTTTATTTTTCCATATATAATATACCTGTTGTAAAAATAAATATTTGATATGCTAGACATCGTAATCACAAACACAATCATAAGGTCGGCCGACATCTCTATATAGGTTGAGCATCCACGCTTTGTTTTCACGACGTCACCGTGATGTCAAACTCCATGAAAATGACGTATCAATAATAATTTGTAAAAGACATAAGATGTTTTGGAACCATATTTTATACACCATTTAGAAAATGTTATTAAAAATAGTTTTATAAAAATAACTTTCATCAATTCTAAAATGACTTTACCAATGACTAGGCATCGGGTAGGAACACAAACGTATGGAAGGAGACTAATTTGTATACCTTATGTGTAACAAAATATTACGGGTACGTACTGTTTTTGTTGTTGCAATCTTTGTTATACATATTACTATGAATTAGTAAGAGTAAATTATTATCGGGCTGTACAAATTCAGCTACGATTTGGAAGCTCAAGGAGCCCCATTTTGATTTAGAAGTGGAGGTGTAAATCAAATTCCACTTTCTTCTGAAGTTGCCTTTTCTGTTTCGAGTTATGTTTTCATTCTATTTCAAAATCAACTAGATATCACTCACAGATCTGAAGACTTTGAGTCCATTTCACCGCATATAGAAAAGACAGTGATGAATAAAAAGGAGATGTTATTATTTTCATTCTGAGTTACAACATTTATATAAGTTCCATATGACCGTTTGTACATAAGTGAAGAGACGCGATTGTTGGTTTGATTTAATTCTTGGTGAGAATTCAGAGGCGGGTGCTTCGGATCCAGGTATGATGTTTTGGTTCTTTCAACACTCCCCCTCAAGTTATGTCCGGAAGATATTGTAGGTGCCAGCTTGTCTATGATAAAGTTGAATTGTTTCTGATTTAGAGCTTTGGTGAAAACATCTGTCAGTTGTTCTTTACTTGAGATGTATGGAACTTCTATTTCTCCGGCTTGAATTTTTTCTCAGATGAAATGACAATCAACTTCAATATACTTGGTTCTTTCGTGAAAGATGGGGTTTGATGCTATGTGTCGAGCCACATTATTGTCGCAGAACATGTTCATGGTTTTGATGTGAGTTTCTCCTAGATCGTGAAGAAGATGTTTTAGTCATATAAGTTCACTAGTTGTGGATGTCATGACGCGGTACTCAGCCTCTGCGCTAGATCTGGTAACCACCTTTTGTTTCTTACTTCTCCAAGTTACGAGATTTCCTCCAACGAATGTGCAGAAACCTGTAGTGGACTTTCGATCATAGCTTCCTGCCCAATCTGCATCGGAAAAACCAATGATAATGTTAGAATTGTTATTCTTCATTAGTAGTCCTTGTCCTGGGGTATGTTTTATATATCTTAGAATTCTATCGATGATATCTAAATGTGGTGTTCGGGGTGCATGCATGAACTGACTTACTGTGCTAACAACAAATGTGATGTGGGTCTAGTTACTGTCAGATATATAAGTTTTCCTACAAGTCTTTGAAACTAGTGAATATCTTTAACAAGTTCACCATCAATAGGGTTGATTTTTAGATTTGCTTCAATGAGTATTTTAGCAGGTTTAGCCCCAAGTTTTCATGTTTCCTTTAACAGATCGAAGGGAAATTTCCTTTGTGATAAGAACAGACTCCTTTTGGAATATGTAATTTCTATTCCTAAGAAATATTTCAAAAAACCAAGGTCTTTGATATCAAATTTTGTTTTTAAGTAATGCTTAACCTGATTAATTTCATTAGTATTATCACCAGTAATGATAATGTCATCTACGTAGACTAAAACTATGGTCATTTCCTTTTTGTGATGTCTAGTGAACATAGAGGCGTCAGCGGAAGATTTTAAAAAACCATAAGCAAGCAGAAAGTGACTAAGTTTAGCATACCATGCTCGAGAAGATTGTTTCAGACCATAGATGGCTTTGTTAAGTTTGCAAACCTGGTTTGGAGTGATGTTGTACCCTGGTGGGGGAGTCATGTATACCTTTTCTTCAAGCGTTCCTTGGAGAAAAACATTCCTAACATCCATTTGGTAGAGTTTCCAATTTTTGTTAACATCTATGGATAGAAGGACACGAACAATGTTCATTTTCGCAACTGGTGCGAAAGTTTCTAGGTAGTCAAGGCCGTAAGTTTGAGTATATCCTTTGGCTACACGACAGGCTTTATATCTTTCAATAGTTCCATTGTTGTATTTTATTTTGTAAACTCATTTGCATCCAACTAGTTTGGATCCGTTTGGTTTAGGGATAAGTGTCCAAGTTTTGTTGGTTTCTAAGGCATTGAGTTCTTCTTTCATGGCTTTTTGCCATTTAGGGCATTGAGAGGCTTCTTGAAAGGTCTTAGGTTCTAGGTTTTCATTTATTTTGGTTCGGTAGATCATATAGGTTGGTTGTATTTGTTTATAAGACAAGTGATCCTCAATAGGGTAAGTTACGTGAGAGGTAATAAAATCGTTAAACCTAGTAGGTGGGCGGCTTGGTCGAGTAGATCTTCTTCTCGGAGTATCTCTTGATTGTTTGTAGGTGGAGTTTCTTCTTCTTCTTCTCTTCCTTCTGCTCTTGTTTGGATGTTGGTAGTATTGATTTCCGGTAGAACAGATGTAGTGGCTGGGAGAGACTCGGTAGGGCTTGTGTCTTTGGTTCCTTTAAAGTAGGGCTCACTCTCTCTAAAGGATACATCTCTCGAGATATACATTTTACAATTCTCGAGGTCGAAACATTTGTACCCATTTTTGTTGAAGGAATAACCAAGAAAAATACATTTTACAGAGTTACTATCAAATTTATCTGCTCGTTTCCTGTGAACAAAACATACACATCCAAAAACTTTAAGATGATCTAAGGTAATTTTCCGGCCTAATAGTATTTCTAAAGGTTGTTTATTTTGAAGGACGGGACTAGGAAGTCGATTTATTAGATAGGTAGCAGTTAAGACTGCATCAGACCAATAATGTTTTGGGATATTATTTTGAAAAAGAAAAGATCTTGTTACGTTTAGGAGATGACGGTTTTTTCCGTTCAGAGACTCCATTTTGTTCGGGAGTATGAATACTCGTAGTATGGTGTAATATACCACGAGTTTTTAGAAAATTTTGAAAGTTGAGACTGATGTATTCAGTCCCGTTGTTAGATCTTAAAGTTTTAATTTTGAAATCATACATGTTTTCAACAAATGTTACAAATTCACAAAATTTCGTAAAAACATCCGATTTGTTTTGACGCAGATAAATCCAAGTGTTTCGTGAGAAATCGTCAATAAATAGAATAAAGTATTTAAAACCGTTATAAGATTCAACCGGGGTGGGACCGCAGATGTCGGAGTGAATCAATTCAAGAGGAAAGCTAGATTTAGTTTTAGATTTATAAAAAGGAAGTCTAGTTTGTTTAGAAAATTGACAGACATCACATGCATAATTAGATGAAATAAAAGGAAATAGAGTTTTAAAAACTGGATGGGAGGGGTGTCCCATTCTTTTGTGCCAGAGGTCATGATTAGGTTTACTAGAAGTATGAAGAGCTTTATTCTAAGTATCTAAAACATAGAGTCCGTTGATATTGACTCATTTACTAATCGTCTTCCCTGTAGTTTGATCCTGGAAGAATACATCATTTGGGGTGAATACAACATTGCAATTTAAGATTTTTGAAATCTTTGCTACAGAAAGAAGATTAGAAGTAAAAAGGGTACATATAAGACATCCTCGTTTATTTCATTTAATATAGTAGTTTCTCCTATACCTTTTATTTCAACTTGACTATCATTGGCTACAGTCACGAATTTGTTAAGCATATTTAAGTTATCTTTGATATTTTGTAGTAAAATGGGATTCCGGTCATGTGATCTGTAGCACCCGAGTCAATTATCCATTGAGTATTATGCACATGTCTTGTGTTTTCTAAGGTTTTATTTGTTTTATTTACAGAAAGTTTTGGGGCCAAGATTTTATACCTGCATAATTACCTGATCCTTGGGGGTTCTTCTGCAAATAGGTGCTAAGGTGGGCCAACAGTTGATCCAGTGGAATCGGGTCGGGTCCGGATCCAGATCCAGTGGAGTTGGCTATAAAGGAGTCGGGTCGGGTTCGGAGATAATCAGATCCGATTGTTTCTTCACGCGATGATATAAAACCGCGTGGATCCGTTTCGACTTCCCATTTTCTCTTCTTCCCCTCCGTGCTAGGGTTAGCCACCGCTCTATTTCCCGTTGGTCCACTTTTGTTTTTCTTCCTGTTCCAATGATCTCCTCCTCCTTCCTTTGTTGGTCGGAGATGCTGGTGTAGGAACCAGCAAAAGTTCCTTTTTTGCAGTTGTCGCATGTTTCTTGTGGTATGTTTCCGTATTTTTTGTTTTTACCGGTTTGAGATTTTCCGGTGAAAAACGCATGAGATTCTGATGTTTGATCGGTGGCCTGAGCGGTGGTCTGGCGGGACTCTTCCCGTTGGATCATCGCGATGATGGACGCGAGATCTGGAAGTTCTGGGGTAATGAGGACTTGACTCCGGATAGCTTCATAGCTGCCATCGAGTCTGATGAGGAACTGGTAGATGTGGTTCCTTTCTTTGCGCTCGAGTATGACCTTTGGGTCAGTAGTCGCTGGTTTGTAGATAGCGAGCTCATCCCACCCACGCTGGAGTGTCCCGAGATACTCCGTGATGGTTTGTCCTTGCTGTTTTGTCTGTGATATGTCTTGTTTTAGTTTAAATATATGAGCGAAGTTGTGGGTTTTACCGTAGATATTTTGGACCGCGTCCCAGAGTTCTTTTGCTGAGTCTTTGTAGAGGAAGATGACACCGATTTTTGATTGCAAGGAGTTGATCACCCACGACATGACGAGGTGGTCCATCGCCTGCCACTCTTCTTGTTTTGTTGCGGTGTTTTCTCCGTCGGGTTTTCTTGATGTTCCGGTGATGTGTCTGAGTTTGCCCTTTCCACTGAGGGCCAGTGTGATCGCCCGTGCCCATGACAGATAGTTCTGTCCATTGAGCAGTTGTGATACCAATCTTGGGGCATTTACTTCAGGATCCGTCATTTCTGATTTCTCCTTAGGGTCTGGATGTCGATTTTTGGTCACCTTCAACCCCCTTGAGAGGCAAAGATGATGATTTTTCTGGTGTTTTTCTGAGGTTTTCCGGTGATGAGTTCAGAGAACTCTGAGGATCACCGGTAATGAGAAAGTTTGGGTCGTTGCTTTGATACCATATAGAAAAGACAGTGATGAATAAAAAAGAGATGTTATTATTTTCATTCTGAGTTACAACATTTATATAAGTTCCATATGACCGTTTGTGCATAAGTGAAGATACGCGATTGTTGGTTTGATTTAATTCTTTGTGAGGATTCAGAGGTGGGTGCTTCGGATCCAGGTATGATGATTCAGTTCTTTCAACACCGCATGACATGCTCTCGGATTTTTTTATGATTTCCCAAGACCTTGTTGGGTATCTAAATCAATATGTACATGCGACTTGATTCGGAAGCACGTCGAAACAGTTGTGTGATGTGAGTTTAGCTAGACATATATAATTTTGAAGGTAATCTTCGGGAACATTGCTTGACGAATGATGAGAATCGGTCAAAATATTGGACTTTCGACAAACTTAGGAAGTGCCATTCATATGATCAATTTAAGATAAGTTTGACATTGTGTTCCACTTTCTAGGGATTAAAGCCACTACTGTCTATGACCCCAAAGTACATCGAATATACGCGGTCAAAATATTGGACTTCTGACAAACTTAGGAAGTACCGTTCATATGATCAATTTAAGATAAGTTTGAGATTTGTGTCCACTTTCTACGGATTAAAGCCACAACTGTCTATGACCCCAAAGTACATCAAATATACGTTGCTACTAATGGAAAAAAAGAAGATTTTGATACAAGTTCCCTTTAAATCTGGTAGAGTTAAGTCCAAATAAGCAGAAACTAAGATTACATCAAAACTCCTATTTACATTTGTATCTTCGTTATCTTCTCGTGTACAATAAACTCAATATAAGATTAATTCAATTGGAAAAATTAAAGTCTTTCCTCGAAAGTCTAGTGGGCCATTTGGACCCCAACACACTTTCTTAATGGGTTGAACTCTTACAATGTATATCACTATATTGCCAATGAGTATGGTTGTCATTTTCAGCTTCCTATCTAGCTTGTGCACAAGCTAAAATGGAGAATCAGAAGATGTGACACCAATGGCTGCAATAGGGAGTTCCTCGTTTCAGGCAGAAGAAAGGGAAATATCTTCATTTCGCTACAACACACAAGACTCGGAATAGATGTGGGATAGCTACTACACACACCAACCCACCACAGTTGCTATCATTTTAGTCTTGTAATGAACATATGCGCCTCGCTAATATCTTTACAAAGTTGTCTACCAACAATTTGTATGTTAAAGCTTTTAAAATAAACTGTGCATAAATTGTCACTTCTAGAAGTCGAACTTCTGACGAGTCTTAATTTGAAGACAAAATACTCACGATTAGGGGTGACAATTTGGATCATGACACAATAACCCGACACAAAAAATACAAGTTTGGATTTGGCATAAATGAGTTTGGGTCATAATCGGGTTGACACTATTGACCTTGTAATTAAATGGGTTGGGTTTGAGTTTATCACATGTAACTCGTGTCCAACCCGTTTATATATGTCTAACTGATATATATATATATATGTATATATATATGTATATATATATATGTGTATATATATTGTATTTACAATATTACATATAGTTACGAAATGAGTAAGAATCTCCACATTTTCCATCTTTTTATGTAAGACTAATTTAATCAGCAATCAATAACCAATTTCATAACCATTTATGATAGTTTTCATAATATCCTCTCAATCAAATTGTAATTGTTGTTGATTTTTTATCATAAATAACAATTATATATATAGGTAAACATAACTTGTACACGAACACTACCCATTATATAACTGGGTTAGATGGATCGGGTCGGATCGACACGATTTTAGATGGGTTGGGTCGACATGATTTTAGATGGGTCAGGTCTGAGTTCCTCATTTCAACTTGTATGATAAACTAGTCGGGTTTGGGTCTGTGCAGATTAGGTGATAGTCGGGTTTGGGTCTGTGAAGATTAGGTGAGGTTGTAAATAAGTTTGACACGAACACGACACGGTAACTCGCATTGTCATCCCTACTCACGAGATGTTTTAAACGGAACACAAATGGTTGCGCCATTGACAACAAACAACCTTTGGTGACCACAGTCCAACCTTTTGTAATTATCACGTTCGAGATTCAAATTCTAGTCCTTTTGGTGCGAGTGAGCCACCAACTGTGCTATGCTCAAACCCTATTGATTATTTGGGTCCCTTTTTAAGGATTTAGCAAATTAGCAATATGTAACGTGGAAAATTAAGTTTGAAGGAAGAGATGTCGCATTTCTACAAAGGAATATGATAAAATATGCTACATTAACGACATTTAATAGATTTTATTGAACCATAAGACAATGGTAGTTAATAATGATAAAATGTGTTAATATAGCTGAGCATCAAGGAATTTTCCTCGAACCAAGCCTAGATTTGCATCCATGAATGTTTTCTTCACTCATTCATTGCAAAAAAGGAAAGAAGTAA
The DNA here is from genome assembly GCA_963682175.1 of Triglochin maritima. NCBI lineage: Eukaryota > Viridiplantae > Streptophyta > Magnoliopsida > Alismatales > Juncaginaceae > Triglochin > Triglochin maritima. The sequence goes on from OY821773.1 coordinate 53,230,287, forward strand.
ATTTATAAGGCTTAACATTTCGGGGCTTCTATTAGTCGGTCTCCCGAAAAGGAAACCTGGTTTTGAATTATTAATAAAGCAAGATGACGGACCCAGATTTTCTTCATTTACTTGTGGATCAAGTTCATTGAATACACTTTTGATTTTTAATATAATATAAAATTCAGACTGTACATTTTGATATATAACGCGATAATTTTTTTATTTATGTTGGAAATCCTAAAATTTGATTAATATTTCATATAAAATCAATAGACCGTCAAACATGGTGTGTTCTTTTTTATTTTGTCTTGATACAGTAGAAAACATATATTTATTTTTATCATTTTTGTCATGTACGAAGAAGTATATTAAAAATCAAAAGCATATTAAGGAACTCAACCAAGAAAGAAATGGAGGGGATTTGTTCGCAAGGAAACATTTTCGCTATAGTATTATCGGTACCATTTTGGTTTGTAATACCAAATGTTTCTCCTTTAACTTTATGTATGTTTTTGTCCCCCCGGACGTAGTCAAGCTGGTTAGAACACGTCTCATGATCTTAGCAAAGACATATCAAACGTTTTGGGTGTTGGATCACCTCTACTTTGGAGTCGTAACCCGTTTGTCCTAAGTAGAGTCGAGTGTGAAGGAGTTCTAGACATAAAATAAAATAAAAAAACTTTATCTGCGTTTTGGCAACTTGGCTGTGGATCATAACCAAGTCTATCTAATGAAATCCTACCAACTAATTTAAAAAAAAAAAGTGGCTTAAACATGGTTAAAAGAAGTCATTTCCATCTCGTGTATCTCTATTGATTGGTCACTCGAGTACTGCAACCTTCAGGCAGTTGATATTGATTGCTTCTTCGTTACTGTTTTTCATGTGACAAGTCTCACTCACCCATATCATATCCTATCAGATTCACTTCACATCGCCTTGACTTCTCTGTACTCCGTATCGAACTTGATGCCTTAGGATAAACCGTGTCAGTCTTCTACAATTCTTCATATCTTACGTCAATTATGTCGTATTATTATTGATATCATATCATTGGGTCATGACGAATTTCAAACAGATCGTGAAAATATATGTACGTTTTGGCAATGGCGGTGAGAAAATTTAAGCTCATTCAGATGGTGGATTAAAACACTTTTTTTAATCTACTGCAGCGTAGTTTTGTTTTTTTTAACGGTGGTTAGGTGGTTCGATTTTTTTTAATTGTGTAGAATATAATTTAAAAAGATAATTGTATTGTTCTAAAATTTAAATGGATATATTTTAGAAAATAAAAAAATATTTTTTTAAAAAGTCACTATAATTCTTATCTTCGTTCATATTTTATATAAATAATATATTTTCGAAATACTAGATTTTTAGTGTCAACTCAAATAAAATAATTACCAAAGTTGAAACAGTTATATTATCGTATTATACTTTTCAAATAATTATATTTTCAACTATCTTAAAATTTTTTCTCAACTTTCACTCTTTAGGTTTTTTATTCTCAGAACTCAATTTTGGGATTAATTAAATTTTTAACTTTCCTTTTTGCAGATAATTTTTTCTCCACTTTTGCTTTTCCAGAGTTTTTATTCTCAACATTTTCTCTTCGAGGTATATTATTATCAGCTTTATCCAACAATTATTTTTGAAAAATTAAAACATTTGTTTAAAAATTTATTAATAATTCATACATAAAAAAGATAAACAATGATATTTATTTATCTATATGTAAAATACAAGAAATGAGTTGGAAAAAGAGAACAATTGATTTGACACTATTATATTTTATAAAGTGTTATGACGGAGAAGATGAAAAAAATTACGGATAAATGCTGTGAAGTTGAAAAGTGAGATAAAAAGATCATTATTGTTGTGCTCTAACGACTAATTGGGCTTCATTCCGATGAAACCCATTTACTTACACAAGAACTCAAAATTTCAGTTAATTATTTGCATGGCCCACAATCTAAACTAGAAATTTAAACACAAATTAGCAAGTCAAATGATGTAATAAATTATGTGCTCTGGAGTCTGCATCTAGAACTAATAGGTTCTGTTCTACTGCACAAGGAATATGGAATGGAATTAAAGAATAATGATTCAGATGAGACAACTAAGAATTCCAGAACTTGTATGAAAATAATCAAATTGAATTACCTCAACGAACACCTAACTGATCCTTTAACTAAAGGTTGCAGATTCGAATCCTAAATATAGCACGCAAGACATTAGTCGTGGTTTCATAACCTATATTTTCCCTCATGTTTCTTCTGATGTCTAAACAACATAATCTGAAGAAGAAAAAGAAAAACCATTTCATAGAGAGTAAAACTTTGAAACTATTTGCATTAAGTATAGGATCAGAAGTCCAGTTGTTATTTACTCTACCATATTTAATATCTTCCTACAACTTGCAATATTATAGCATGAACTGTTTGAGCGTTCACATCCCACAGTGCACCCCATTGATACCTAATTAATTGCAGTGTCCTTTTCAAACCTGCACAACACAATGAACAGAACAAACAAGTCTTCTCATCTGCAAAGAACAAATGTTTCCAACATTAAAGACATATAACAAAGACAACCCTTGCTACCCTCCAAAATTTCCTCACTTTATTAAAATTTCAAAGAAAAAATAAAACAAAAGAGAAACATAGTTAGTTAGTTGTATACACAATTTTATTTATCTAGAAAATGGAAAGTACATCAACAAGAGCTCTTCCAGGAACTCTTGTAGAAAGACATCAAAGAACTCAAACTCAAGTTTGAAGCAAAATTCATCAAGTTGAAGAACAGCCCATTTGGTCTCCTTCAAATTTTGGTACGCCAACATGCAGATATCATCACCATATGTCAGAGCTGTTGTATCTTCTGGTCTTGTTCTGCCCTGTCCCAGTGATCTGATCAGACCCTTGTCAGACCTTAATTGGACATGATGTTTTGCTGATGGATTTCTGGTAATCTTCAGCTCTGCTCTAACCCTTCTCCTTGAATTGTGTCTTCTCAGCTCTTGGAGGCCAAATCTAGCAGCATTGGACCAGCAAAAGTTGGTATTATATGAATCACAAGTCGTTATGTCGACGAAGTAGTAGTCTATATTTGACTGCGCTGGTCTGTCGAGGACCGATACCGGACTGGAATTATGGGAAGTGGACTCCGAATTGTCGGTTTTTGTCTTGTCACCGGACGAAACCTCGTGCTTCTTGACTGATGTTGACTTCTTCTTGTCCCCGTTTCGCTTCGCGATCTTGACCCTTACGCCTTGTGACGTCTCCTCCTCGCTTTGCTCCTCCAATTCGAGGAGACACGCGGCCACTTTGATCTCCTCGTCCTGGTACCGCTCTCGCCCAAAGCTCAGAAGGAAGAAATCCTCGCTTTCCGCGGACAGGAACATGGGTTCCTCGCGGAAAGAAGAGGATTTCTTACTTGGAGGGGTATCGCTGTCACCCGGCGGATGCCCCTCTAATGCCTTCATGAACCGGTTTCGGCTTCGGCTTCTCCCGGTGGGCCGGGGTGAAGCCGGGGCATGCATGGGCATACTATCAAGGCCCATGAGCCTCGCGACGACACCTGGGGCCGCAATTGAGGAGGGATTAATGGAATCCCAGTCATTGCCTTGTTTGGCGTTGGAGTTGGCGGTACGGAGGAGGCGGCGGAGGATGGTGGTGATGCAACCGTGGGTGGAGTGGTCGGAGTGCATTGGAGGAGGATAGGTGAGAGTGTAGCCAAAATGGTTTGCTTTGCTTTGGTTTGAATGGGAATAGTATGTGTGTTGTGACATGTGTGGTGGGGGAGAAAACAAAGGGATTATTAGTGTTGGGCGGCACTGCATTTCAAGTTTGAACATCAATGGTGGAGATTGGCTGATTGTCATTCCTTGTTTTAACTTTTTCCCCCCTTTCTGTAGTTAAAGAAGATGGCATTAGCTTAGGTAAAACGTTAAGTCGACCTGCAAATGATAACAATGATTATAGTGTGGGTTAAGAAAAATGGCACTTGATCAGGATTGTTAATTTGGTCATGATTACGTGAGAAGTTCATCGAACGTTTACTTTATGACCTAGAATTTCCTGACATTTGAATCACTCTACGAGATGGGTTGCAGTTCCAAACAAGAGTGACTCAATACTATGTACATAATGTGTAATTATTGTGTGCAAAACGTGGTGTAGTGTAGCTGGTTGAGTGTGAAAATCCATCAAATGCAGGGTGTTTTTGGTTTCACGATGTTTGATAGTGTCAAATTCATCTTCTACTTATCTTTTGATTTGGATTTGAATTTAAGAGAGGAAAGACCAGTCCTGTAAAAAAGTTTAAAGGAAAAAATAATATCTACAAGGCAAAAATAGGTAGCCAACCACCTAACATTTCGCTATTCAATTTATGAATTCAAAGTGAACTGTAGTGCTTAAATTAGGATAGTGCGGTTATGTAAGATGCTTGTGAATACTGTAGGGGTTATGGACGTACGAACGTTGGGGAATGTAAGATGCAAATTGAATGGTAAAAGTTGTTTGAAAGCAAAATTGAAGAATATAATTGATATTGGACGTTGAAATTGAATTTTATAGATGAAAACTCGAAAAAAAAGAAGGGGATGGTCAGCCTCTTGAAACCCTGTAATTTTGGTAGTATAATTCAAGAGAAAATTTCCTAGTATAATATTTATTCCTTTATGTAAAATTTTCATTCTAACTTTTCATCTGCACCATATTTATACATTCGATCGAACTCAATCAAACGGTTGAATTTGAAAGCATTATTCAAATTTGACCCTCTTTACTATACACACCCAATTCTCTTTTTAAAAAAATCTGTTTATGTCTTTGATAAAGTGCCCACGGGTGGTTTACACGAAGATGGAGGTGCAAGAACGTAATGAGATGGAAGACAAATGCAGATAGGATATATTTACCGACCACATTTAATGAAGAGACATAAATGAAAATAGAAAAACACATGGAGCAGTTGGTGTGATCTTTGCACACATTCGAAATGACAAATATCATGCTATACGTTGGGGAAAGGTACTTAAATGGAGGACCCAAACATCCTTAAAAAGAAATTCCTCTTACAGAGATATAAAAAAAAAGATATTTTTCATGAAAGTAGAAGTAAATTATTGTTGCAAGTAACTTGGGTTAAAACTCGTGTTGTGTTCGGGATATCTATCATCTTAAGATAGTCGTGAAGAATGATTGAATTTTAACAATCTTATTCTAATATTTGATCATTTAAGATTTAAAATGAGAAAGAGAAAGTAGCGTAGATTTTTTTTTTTAAAACTCATGTCGTAATGAGTTGTGTTTGAGTCTGTAATAAATATGCTCAATTTATGTTTCCTAATACTAGAGACCGGCACATGCTAATGAATGTGTGAAGGCTGGATGAAACCTTTTAGGTTTGATTACTCCTCCTTCTCCAACATATATTGGATATGGAAATGTATAGTGTCCAAGGATAAAATTAAGCTGATTCGATTATATAGTTTCTGTGCATAAAAATCAACGTGACATGTCATTTTATTTTACATTTTGTCGGAATTCTATTTTTAATAAAAAGACATATCATGTGAATTTTGGTTGGTCAACTACCTCAACAAAATCTAAGTACTTAGGTGAAGAGTAATTGGTCTAACTTTATAATAGAGTGTTGCACACAACTTATGACCAAAATTGTTTTCGCCGTGTCTATGCGTGAACAATATAGGTTGGAGTGGGTCTCACAGGTCAATCGACTCATTCTGATACGACGTGAAATTTAGTTTGTCAACTAATTAACAAAACATAAGCATTTAGCTGTAGGATAATAAGTCTAATTTTATTATAGAGTATTGCACACAATTTTTGTTTAACAATGTGAGACTAGTTTCTCAACATACAACGTCGGAATTCAGCCAATACACCGACGTGGTATGTCAAATATAAAGCGTCAGTTTCATTTTTAAAATCTGACGTGGTATACCAATATACCATGTTGGACCTTCGGCCGACGTAATATCATTTCCCTTATCATGTCGCCCCATATAATGTCGGTCGCCGGAGACGGTCTACCCGATGTTATACGTCAAAAAATCCAACCTAATAACGTTGTTATGCAGAGTAAAAAGATCAAACATATGAAGATATTTGAGAAGTTTGTTTGTGAACAAGGTGACCTCCCGTGCAAACCTCCATTCTAGCAATCGACAATATGTTTCAAGTTACCACAGCTCGCACAGGAATAGCACACGGAATCGGAAAATTAAGTCTCGATCACCAACTCATTGAGTTAAGTGAGGTGAAAGCAATCGGGATTAGCACCTAGAACTGGGAATGAAGTGGTCGATGGTAACAACATCAAATAAAAATTATATTAGCATGGATATTTGATTGCTATTATCCACTTTGGCTCAGAAATAATCTTATGATATCTATATGGAATAATTAAGTATTGACGACAAAAATAGAGCAAATTTTGATTTTCATAGTAAGAAGATATCTGATCTTCTCTAGATGCAAGTTTCAATTTCCCCTGCAATTATGTACATACAATGTAAAATTCCAGTGCAGATATAGAAGTTCAGATTAAGCCTGATTAAGATGCATTTCGAATAAAATAAATAGTGGCTCTAACTATTAATGAGGGGGAATGAATGGGAAAATGAATATGTTCCGATTAAAAAAGTGGCACTTCAAGTCAGAGTCAGCATCACACCCTCTTGATACTATATTTTAGTTCGAATTAAAGTCCAAACCAAGCTGTAGTTGTTTACGATTTTGATAAAAAAATAATTGAAAATCATTTATCAAACGCATCTATATGTATACATTTTCTCACACGGTACGTTAACACCTTATAAATAGTAGTTCACACGACGCCTGATTCAATTTCACATCAAGCCTAAACTAAATTTCAAGTACCCAATCAAACTTGAGAGAGAAAAAATCTAAACATCCTGCAGAAATTCAGAGAAAACGTATCTTGAATTAAGAGGACCGAGGAGGTATAATTTTGTCAACATAATTAACTTTGTCGTTTTTAGTCAACCTAATGAAAAATTATCTAGATTCTACTGAATTTCTAAACGAACTGAAATTACACCAAAAATAAAACAAAGTTAACGTAAAAACAACACACATACAAGGACAACTTGTGTTTCAGCATGGAAATTATGCGACAAGACAATGACAAAAGAATTAGAGTTTTCAGAATATGAACACGTACTTAATTAAGGGAAGAAATAAGTGGAATGGAAGAGGTTCAGGAGCTTTAACCGCCATAGTATTGGGAGAGGCGATGCAAGGTTACTGTGGATTGTGGAATGACTATAGTCGTAAAATCTAGTGTTGCGAGGGGCAAAATCGGAAAACGAGTTCTGCGTTGGCACCTCTAAACTCACCTCGTAAAATTTTAAAGTTGTAACAATCATTACCTTGAGAAAATTAAAGTGGTACTATTTGCAAAAGGAACTTGTATTATGTACAGAAAAACATTACAATAAAATATGCAATTAAGCTGCTTTTGCTTGACATAGTAGTTTTATGAAATTATGACCACGTAATGAATTTAGTCCCTCGCACCGTCGCATGCACTCACACACACAAGAGAACTTTCTAAAAACAATTTTTTTAATTCTTTTTCATCAACTTCAAAAAATTCTGTCATCACATCAACCACTCCAAAGGGACAGGACTAATAACAACGGGCTTTAATCAAAGCATTTGACGTCCAGACGTATAAAAAAATAGGTTTTTTTTATACAAGTGGTCATACTTATACTAGTCTTCAAAGTTCAAACACGTTACACAATGTGTTATTTTCTACGCCAAAAAATACATGTTCTGTTTTGAAAGTGAAAATTCAGTTATAATTTTCTGCTTCACTCGTGTTATCTCTTTCCCCATAGATCAACCATTGTTAGCTTCTTGCGATTGTTTCAAATCACACATCTAATTCTACATTGTTTGCAAGATAACATCATTCCATGTATTTCAATTAGTTATACCCAATGAGTTCATAATTTCCTTTATATATAATTTTTGTGGTTTAATCTTAATTTTTATTGTAGGTAAATATGATAATATAACCCACGTTGTTCACAACAAATCAAATGATCAGGTAATCTGAGTTTTGTTTTACGAGAAAGGTTCGTGTGTTTTTAACTACCACCACTAATAAAAAAATCATGATGAAAATCACCCTTAGGCCTCAGAGAGCAACCTACCCGTGCCAATTTCAGTCCAGTTTGCCTGGACAGCACAAATCCAAAGTGTGGACAGTTCTATGTGTATAGGGGGACAAGCCCATGGTCTGTGCTGGAACAAAGAAGCCATCCATGCTAGACATATAAACATGTCTCTTGTCTCATATTTCAGGGTTGGTCCTGCATCTTTTTCAGGGTTGCAGGCTGAGTTGCTGACTTTTGGGGTTTCAAATTTCCCTGCTTCTGTTTTCTTTTCTTTCTTGCGGTTTTGTTTCAAATTGTTCTTTTCAAGACAACTACTTAACACTCATCTTGGTTGGACCTACGGAAATCCAATAAGTCCGATCTACAGAGGGGTTTCTTTAAGTATCTTACAGAATTCAGTTGGAAAACCTTAGTCACATTCCTTTGCATCTATCACTCAAGAAGTATCCATAAAAATGAAGGGAAATAAGAGGAAAGATTGTGTCTCAATGAAATGCAAGTAGGAAATTAGAAATCAGATAAAATTAAAAGAGAAGTCAACCAGTTTACAAAGTATCTTTCCACTTACTGAAAATAAATGTCATAAAATGACTCCAAAATCAGAATGATTTGCCCCCCAAAACATGGCTTTTTTTGAACGTAAGTTTTGAGAAAGCAGCCTTTTCTGCTGGTCCACAAAGTAAAGTTTGTACAAAAAATGAGTGTTGTGCTAGAAGTTGGAATTATTTCTAGCGTTTGCATCCTGGCTTGTAAAATCATTCTAACTCTTGGTGGAGGTGAGGTGACCACAGGAATAGGATGATCACTGCTCAAGATAAAAGTTACTTTGACTTGAGTTGAGTTACTTATCTACAATCTACATACCCAAAATGGGTTGTCTAAAAGAAGGGTACAAAATTATAATAAAAAACAGAAGGCTAAATAATTATATTAAAAAAGTCTACCTAATGTTTTTTTAATTCAATCTTATTTTATTTTTATCTGAAACATGAAGCCCAGGTGTTTGAAATTAATGAATACATTACACATGCCTTCCAATTTCAACCACAGCTACCTGAAACCATCAAACAGATGGATAATGAGAAATTAATGTTCTGGATGAACATGATGCTTTTTTAATAATTATAGAAAAAAATGTTAATTTGACAGATTACTTGGGTTATGCCAAAATAGTTTGGACCGCTTTCTTCAAAACCATAAATTACAAAAAAAATGATGATTACAGTCGAACTCTCCAGCTCTCTCGCTACTTCATTCAATTCATTTCTTGAGAAATAAAACAAAAGGTTTGGATTAAAAATTGTACTAAAATTATACATAAACACAAGAGGTAAAAATAGCTGCAGTTTGGCAAGACACAATCCGCTGTCATGATTGTAACAAAATGTGAACTGTGGGCACATAAAGGACAAGTATCGCTTATTTTTCACATATAATAAATTCTATTACAGTTTACATGTAAGCTGTTACTCTTATTGAGTACACACAAATGACAATAAATCTTTACAAAATATAGTATTAATGTATACAAGTAATTATCAACAATCCGGATGAGTCATATTAACATATATTAAGAATGACGTTCTAAAAGTTTACTTTTATATATCAATTATTATGAATTGGATGTGCAAACATTTTGCTTTTTGTTTAATGTATTCTTCTTTAGAAGTGTTAACGAATAGACTCTTAGTCCTTAACTATATATAGTTCTAAAAGATAATGGTTTACATAAATCAAAAGTTATTCACAATCATGGTAATTGACATAGAACATTAATTACGGAGATAAGATTGTCGTGTTGGTTAAAGAATGTTGTAACTCTACAAATATTTAACGTCACGAGTATATAAAAGAGGAAAATGATTACTTTTATATATTGAATAGACTTAGCAAGTGAAACATTGCGGAATTGAGTTAAGTGTCATTAATATTTTATTGTGTCTTGAATCCTAAGATATGAGACTTGTATCTTTTCACATAAGAAGTGTTTAATTTGATTAATTTCAAAAGCTATCATTAAGTATAGTGATAAAAACAATAGTTGGTCGAACATAACTTATGTTTGAAAAGATAGTTCGTCAAAAGATTATTATTGTCTCTCTTAGTTTGGGTGATGATATTAGTGGTGTAACGTCCCCGAAAATAGCGAAAAATTTAAACAATATAAAAGACTGTCAACGGTCAACAATGGCACGTCACGGGAAACAACCAACATATATATAATATAAAAGATCCACGTGGAAGTCAAATATACAAACTGACTGTGATTACAACAAAAACTATACAATATGTAATCACCTCAAAGGGAAGAGACTGACAACTACAGGATCGGATCCCGGGGGCACTCTCCTCAGTCACCACCTCGACTCTAATGCAACTCGCTACCTGAAATGAAAACAATTGAAACATGCCTGAGTTCCCTGAAGGAACCCTGTATACCAAACCTCCTAAAATACAAAATGGAATTAAAGACAATGCAATGCAATGCACATGATCATCCACCTCGGGCCCACAATAATGCCCTCTCCGCCTCCGCGGTACTGAACCACTCCTGCCACCACAAGGGTCAAGTCAGTCCACCGCTGCCTCACAAGGGTCAGTCGGCACCACTGCTCCCCAAAAGTGCAGAAAGGAACCCTGACACTACGTCGCCACCCAAGGAGCGAGTCTGCCCGACGAATGCACAACTCGGGCCAGACGACAGCCGCTGCTCTCCCAAGAGCCGCCAGACGCGCAGCCTGCCGGAACATCCACGGCCTACCGACAAACCCCAGCAAACAGCCCAAGGTTTACGACACTCATCTCTCACACCCCGCTCGATATGAGAGGCCAACAATAATACGCCCTCGTCGAAGGTGAAATCCGTCGCTCTCAAGGCCGGTAATCAACCGTCGCCTCGGAGCCGATAGTCGACCTATACTCGACGGTTCGCGTGTGGATAAATCCACCAACCGGCGGCAGATCGGTCGACCGCTAAAAGCACACCGGTCGACCGGTACTCCGCACAGTACTCTGTAGTATACAAACAAGTGTATCGGTCGAACCACGCCAACCGAATTACCGACCCATCGGTCGAACAAAAGTCATCTAGCGGTCGACCGTTTGGATGGTCTACGCTATACCAAATTTATATAATATATATATTCGACTGGTCGAACCAAGGGGTCGTTCAACCGATAACAGGGATTTCAACATTTTGCCCAATTCATATTCGGTCGACCGGAACAGAGATATTGTTCGACCGAAAGATCAAAGACACTCTACTGCTTAATTAAAATGCTCAGTCGGTCGACCGAAAGTTAAAGAGCGGTCGACCGTTTTGATGGTCAAAGCTCCCAACCGACTTAGCATCGAATAGATCGGTCGAACAAGGTTAAGGATGTTCGACCGTTTAATAAGTCAAAATCCCCAACCGACCTATTCTCATTGTTTCGGTCGACCGGCTAAGTGGACCCGTTTGACCGATAACAGCATCAACCCTTTTTCCCGCATAAATCTGGCATAACGGTCGACCGTTCGCGGGTGCAAATCAATATAATAATAGGATTGGTCGACTGCCTACAGGCATCGGTCGACCGATCGCCGTCTTCAACCTCTGAATAGGTTGCAATCCGACGGGAAATTCGACACCAACGTCGATCCCCAACACTCACAAGGCTTAAGTGAGTTATATTGAAGATTTGACATACCTTATTGACGTTTGTGGACGCCTCCCGAGCTTTGGCAAACCCAACCCAACTCTTCTCCTTCACTTCCTCTCATTCTCCTTCTCTCCTTCTTCTTCTTCTTCGAATTCACCTCTCTCTCACTCTCTGAAGAAACCAAGGACGAAGAAAACGTTTTATTAACCCTACACTTCTATTTATAACAAAACCCAAAACTTATCCAATCCTCCACCTCATGTTTCACTGTAGAAAGCTTAATTAAGGTTAATTAGGTTTAGTTTAAGTTAATTAGATTGTTTAGATTAAGGTTATTACAAGTAGACCCCTTGTTAAAGTGGAATTATAATGTGCACAATGTGACTTGAGTTAAATTACATATTTATAATCAGCTTGAGAGATCAAAAAATGAATATATGATACAAATGTGACACATCTACTTTATATTTATTCTTAATATCATGAGGTAATAGATAGACACAAGTGATGTTCTACATCACTAAATGGATCGTGTTTAGTTCGACTGAACAAAACATCTATGCTAATTGGGTAACTATGAAGGGAATGTGTTCTAAAAGTTTTACTTTTAAATGTCAATTATTATGAATTGAATGAGAAATCGTTTTGTTCCTTGTTTATGTTATTCGTCTTTTAGAAGTGTTAAAGAAGATGCTCTTGGTCCTTAACCGTAGAGCTCTAAAAGAGATTGGTTTACATAAAAAAAAATATTCACAATTATGGTAATTAACATGGGACATCAATTACCGAGTTAAGATTGTCGTGTTGGTCATAGATCATTGTAGCTCTACAAGTGAGTGACAACACGGGTACACAAAAGAGGAAAATAGTACTTTTGTATGCTGAATTGACCTATCAAGTAAAATATTATAGAAATGTGTTTCTGTGTCATTAATATTTTACTGTGTCCTTGGTCCTTTGATATGAGACTTATATCCGATTGCTTAAGGAATGCTTAATTAGACTAGTGTCTTAAACTATCGATAAGTGTAGTGTAAAGAGGTTAGTTGGTTAAGTATGACTTTTGTTGGAGAAGATAGCTAGTCGAAAGATTATCATTGCCCCTCTTAATTGAGTGATGATATTAGTGGGCCCCTTGATAAAACAAAGTTATAATGTGCATAATGTGATTTGAGTTAAGTCACATATTTATAACTAGCTTGGAGAGATCAAGAAATGAATACTAATACAAATATGACACAATACTACTTTGTGTGTATTCTTAATATCATGTGGCAAGGGACGGACACAAGTGGTGCACTCCATCACTAAATGGATCGGGTTTTGGTTCGAGTGGAATTAAGACATCTAACTAATTGGGAGCTATAATGTGTAGCTAGATACCGCTTATAGCTTGTGATATTAAGTTCTTAATATCACTGCCAACTTAGTTTAGATCCTCCCATACGTCACACCACAAAACTGTGGAACAAGAAATGAGGATTTTGAGTTCATAAGATGTGTCGGGTTTCATGTAGAAAATATGACACATGGGGTGAACAAGCAAAATCAAAATTATGTTGTGATTAATAACATAATTAGAATCTAAATTAAATTCATATGTGATGTAAATATTATGGGGTGTAATGATTGATCATTGCATAAGATAATATGTTACATAAATTGTGAATTTACTACTAATCCCGAAATGTCAAATTTTGTAGGGGTTAAACCGAAATTTGACAAGTCTGCAATACTGTGCACAAACGGTCAACCGGTTAACAGTAAACGGTCGACCGAACGTGCACGGTCGACCGGACACGTCTCGACCGATAATAGGGAATTTTCGTCTGTTCGGAACGGTCGACCGAATCTATCGGTCGGTCGACCGAACATTGCGATGAAATTTTTATGGTTAAGAGCGGTCGACCGAATGTTGAACGGTCGACCGAAACATGGTTCGAGCGGTCGACCGAACCTCCAAACGGTTGACGGTCTAGACGGTTTTGTGCAGAATTAATTTAAGAATTAATTAGATCATGCAAGGAATTGGTCCATAATTGATTTAATTCGTGGCTAAGATTATTTATTAGTAAATAATGGATAGTTAGATGGAAGTTTGCCTGAAATCATGGGCAAAAGGTTGCACATGAATAGGTAATTTGGAGAGAACTTATAAATACAAGTTTATCTCATTACCTCATTAATTAATTCATTGTTATTCTCATGCAAAAACTCTCTCCATAATTCTCCACGAAATTCCCTTAATTCTTAAGTTTAGTTATAGTTTTAAGAGACCATCTTCTCAAGGGAACAAAAGAGGGGTTAGTAATTAGATTCTAAACCCTATTGGAGATTGAGAGGCTAGCTCTTCTCTCTCCAATCTTGTTTAGAGTTTGGTGAAATCTCGGAGGCATCCGGCGCAGCAATAAGCATCCTCAACGTCTCCGAATCTTCAAGGAGTTTTAAAGAACTTCTAGGTATGAATTTCGGAGTCTCATGTTTGTTTTAATAAAAGTTTTAAAACTAGTTATTGAAACAAACCAATGCATGCATGAAATAAATCATAGAAAATTGTAATAGATCCTTATTACGCATAAAAATCCGAAAATATATATGTGTAATTAAACATGAAATCCTACAAACTATAATGTGTAGTTAGATACCGCTTATTGTTTATGGTATTGAGTGTTTAATAACATTGTCAATTTAGCTTAAATCTTCTTATAGGTCACACCACAAAACTGGGAAACAAGAAGCTTGATTTTGAGTTCATAAGATATATCGGATTTCGTGTGAAATGCGATACATGTGGCGAATCAATAAAATCAATATGTCATGAAAATAACATAATTAGAATCATGAATAAATTCTTATGAGATGTATGTATTATGGGATGTAATAGTTTAACATTACATAGAATAATATATTACATGATATATGAATTTGCTAAAAAAAACCAAATATCAAATTTTATTGGTGATAGATCCAAAATTAGATAAAAGCAAAAATCAGACAAAACGACCAAATGTTTTTGGAGACCGGTCGACCGAAAATTCACAGTACATGTTGCGTGTGAGAACGATCGACCGGATGGACGAGTCGATCAACCAAAATATTTCAGATTTTTTTTCTGGGATTAATTGGTCGACTGGTAGAAGTCATGGTCTGACAGAAACCACCAGACACTTTCGCGAATTTTTCTTGGTGGCAATCGGTTGAGCAACTTGTGACTCAGTCCGACCGAAAACTCCAGTAGTCGTTTCTCATGTAGAATCGGTCAACCGTTTGTGTGTTCTGTTCGATCGAAATATCACAATAGCTTTGGTATCGTGTGATACGTCGACCGTCAGGTTTCATGGTCCAACAGAAACCACGATTAATTGACAATCGGTCGACCGATAAGTTACCTTCGGTCGACCTTTTGGCACGCTTCTGCCTAGAATTGTTAAGAGATTAGTATTGATCATGAGTTTGATTTATTCCAATTATGGTCAAAAGATTTTGAGAATGATTATGTGTCAATTTGTGATTGGTTTAAAAGAGGGAAAAATAAGAGATCATAGGTTAATGTGTAGCCCATGATGTGAGTGTTTGGAGAGTCTATAAATAGATTTTCTCTCCCTACTTGTTTAAAATTAATGCAAATTTATCTCTCTCTAACATCTCCACTAATCCATCCAAATTTCTCTTAATAATTTCGAGTTTTTGGATATCAAATTTTCAGGGAGCTTTAGAGAGATTATTAGCTAGATTCTAAGTTTGATTTAAAGATTGCATAGGCTAGTTCATTTATCTTTAATCTTGTTTAGAGTTTAGTGAACACTTAGGACGAATCGACCGACTGTTTGACGAACAACTCAAATTCAGATCTTTATAAATATTTTAGAGAACCTTTGGGTATGATCCTCTCTTATTTATTTTAATATATATATATATATAATTATATATATATATGTAAATTATATGATACTAGAATATCTGGATGAGTCATATTAAAATATCTCCAAGGAACACGATTCCTAGAGCCATCAATGAAGCTTCTCCAATACAGGCTCTAGCTTGAACCACAACTCCTGACTCAAACCAGGGTCACTTTGGTAATACACGACATCTCCCGTGTCACTCACATAATGGTCACCCTTCAAACTCTTGTTCAGAATTCCAAGCAGGTGAAGAGGCAAGGGGCCGGACTTCTTGGGTTCCTTATAGTACTTCCCAAGAACTGGTCTTGCTGCTCTTGTCTGAAAATTCAAGCAACACATCAATCTCTCGAACGCGAAACTTTCGGTTCATAAAATAATTGTGGTGTTTGCATCACTTACTGCTTCAACTAGATGGTAGTGAGGGATCTGAGGGAATAAATGATGTATTACATGCGTCCCAATGTCATGGTGAATGTTGTTGATCCAACCGTAGTCCCGATCAAGCGTTGTCAATCCACCAACCAGATAACTCCATTCCTATCAGATTTTGAAAACACAATATTAGTATGATGTAACAGAGAAGATTCATTATGATTTGTTCTTTATAATGGCAGTTTTTTAGTTTATATTAAAAAGGATTTTTTGAGTAGTATACCTTCCCCCTATACCAAGGAAGTTTGTCGTCGTGACCATGATGTTGCAAATATGTAACGGTATTGAACCATGCAACAAAACTCTGTTTCAATATCAACTGAGATAAATAAGCTGAAGAAAATCTCGATAAGCTAAGATCTTTCAAAGAACAAACCAGAACCAACCAAGTATGGCACGAAATAAAGCTTGATCATTTGAAGGGCACCAAATTGCCAAGTTAAGCCAGCAAGCAGCAGCACCATGACAGTCCAACAGGCAGTGGAGGTTAGAACATCCTTCTTCTCGCTCGGGACAAAGAGATCGCTGCTCGGATTGAAGTGTGTGCCCTTCTTGCCAGGAGTTCTCACCCACTACAAATCAAAATCATTACTAGAAAATTTATGAACCACCACAAAATGTTTCCAAATATTCGGCACATCCATTCTAGTTACTTATCATTTTTCTATACCCTCCTTGCGGTAGTGTTGTGGTTTCATAACCACCCCAGTAAACTATCTAATATAAATAAATGTACAATCCAAAAACAAAGTTACTAAAATTAAAAGTTGAAGAGAAGTTAGCTTACAAGATAAAAAGGGAATGCAAGAAAGAAAAAAGGCACCCTATATCGAAGAGTCCTAAACATTGTACCCATGTTCCTAAACAACTTCTCAGATACCTACAGAAACCAATGACAAACAATACCGATCGTTATAAGACTTCGCTGGAAAGGAGAATCCAGAAAATAATAATAAATCAAACACATGACTGGAATACTAACGGGGTGCCACGATTCGTCCTTCTCAACATGGCCGTGGTTCTGATGGTGAATCCTGTGGCTAATCCTCCTGAAATCGCACGAGCATATAACCATCACCAAAAAAAATCCAAATTTATCTCGAATCAACAATTCCAGATAACAACAACCATACAACATACCAGCCATGGTAAGGCATAAGTATAAATGAATGGAGAAAATGCCCAACCACACTGTTCAGGTTTGAATTGTTCGAGAAGCTGCCATGTCCACTGCAAACAATTACACAAACAATCGAACACATAAACTTCAAAACATAACCAATCAAAAAAAAAAAAACAATAGCACAAACAAATAATGAGATTATAATTACCAATCATGACCAAGAACAAACAGAGTCCAGAACATAATCCCCTGAGCAAACCAATACAGAGGCCAAACCATCTTGTTGTCAATATACGCCGCCGCAGCGGCCAACCCAGCGATGACAACGACATCCCTAACCACATAACTCATCGACCGCCACGTGTCCTTAACCCAGCAATGCTTGGGAATGGCTGCCCGGATATCGGCCAGCCCAAACGGCGGCGGCGTTCCAGGTTCAAACTCCCTCTCCACCCCACCACTCTCTCCGGAGACCGAAAGGCTCACGTTTAACCTCCAATTGCGTCCGAAACGGAGGAGGGTTGTGGTGGGGAGGGATCGGGGTTTGAAAGGTCGGAGCTTTGGGCTTGGGAGGGGTTTGGGATCGCAATTGACGAGGACCCAAGTGGCCATTTTGGGGTTTGATCGAGCTTTGGGTCTTCGTTGGGTTGGGGTTTAGGGTTAGGGTTTGGGTAGAAAGAGGAAAAGGCGAATAAGTAGTTGGGAATGTTGGAATCCATTGTTTGGGGGTATTTATGCGTGGAAATGGAAGAGCAGCGGAAATTGGAGGGAGACGTTTTTTCAGAGAGAGAGAGAGAGAAGGGGTTTGATTTGAGAGGGGAAGATGAGTTCTAGAGAGGGAAGATGATTTTTAAAAATAATCTATAATCTATTAGGAAAATTACAGCTTACTCCCTCAAATGTTAATTGATCATAAATCCTTTCCAACTTGGCGAGAGAGGACTCTCAACAAAGTGTTAATTAACCATGTAGTTATTATTCGTCGTCTGAAAATTACTTAAATCGTTCTGAAAATTACTTTTTTGTACTTAACAAATCACTTAATATTCATTTCGTCCCGTGTCTTTAAATAAGATTTTTGACTCAGTTTTACTCACATTCTCAGTACCAACACCACGAAAATGTCTGGCGAAGCGCCTGTAACGGAGGTGGATTTTTTTTCCGACTCGATAAAACGCCTCTACCATGCGTCGTTTTTTTTAATTTTCTGTTAAATTAATTTTTTTAGGTTCCGTTGCAAGATTTCGGTGGTGATGGAGTAGATTACAATGAATTTTTTGATAGTAAACAAATATTTACAACAATCGAGGAAGCTTGTAAATGGAGGAAACAAGTTGCAATAGGAGCCGGATTTTTTTTTGGTTATATCATCATACAAACCAAAAGCAGATAACCAAATGAATTGTTACCTGCGATATGATCGCAGACATAAAATGAGTTCTCGTGATACGAGTATTGCACTACGAAAAAACACAAAAAGAAAAAAGTTGCGGTTGTCGTTTTTTGGTAAAAGTAGTCGAGTGACGCGATCGTGATGGATGGGTCATTGTTTCTAATAGCACACATGGGCAACACAACCACGCACTTGCAGTTTATTCAGAGGGTTACCGACAGGTCAGCGGACTTATTGCTGGAGTCAAGCAAGTTGTTCGTGATATGACTGAGGCACAAACAAGACCACGTAACATTTTATTAACAGTAAAGTAAAAATTTCCGAAGGATAATCCCAATCAAAGACACATTTATAACTTCAGAGAGTACATGAGGATGACAAAATCTGAAGACAAGAATCTCACTCAACAGTTTCTCAGTCAGACAGTGCAATATAAGTATTTGCATTGGATTGTGGCAAATGAAAAAACTAATGTCCTCACTCACGTATTTTTGACACATCCGACTTCAGTTTAGTTGTTGCGTACATACTCTTTCGTAATCTACATGGATTCGACGTGTAAGACGAATAAGTACAAGATGCATTTGTTTGAGATGATTGTGTTACTCCAACAAACACGAATTTCCTTGTCGGATATGCGATTTTGAAGGATGAGACTGAATCTAGTTACCGGTGGGTGTTGGAGAGGTTGCGAGATATGTTATTGAATATTGTTAGCCCGACTGCAATAATAACGGACCGGGAGATTAGTCTGATGCGACCAGTGGCAGAGGTTTTTCCTGAGTCTGCTCATTTACTTTGCATCTGACATATCAACAAAGACGTGTATAACTACGCATACCACATATTCGGAAAAAAGAAGAAATAAATAAATGATTAAAACTAGGACAAAATTGTAACTCAATGTCAAAAGATAACGGTTTGCATTAGTATGCAAAACTAAAAGAGTGGGGAAGATGGTGGAAATGTTATCTTTTATAGTTTGGGGATCTGGGGACAAAGTAAAACAATATCATATTTAAGAATGACAAACAATAATTTGTCCTTATTCCTTTACTTAGTTGCCGTTCAAAATCACACGCGCGGATTATGAGAATGGAGTTTATGTTTTCTTAACTCTCTTTTTTTGGTTCTAAGCTAAAACTCAGAAATACCATTATTAAAACCATGATTAACGCAATCTAATGTCACTAAAGTCTAAAATATGGGGTCGGTGTGTTTGGTCCAGGTCAAGTTATTATCAGGGCATGCTGCTTTAGTGTTTAGTACTTCTTTTTGAAATAGAGTGTTTTGTACTTTAGCACTAACCAACTATCTAATGTCTACTGAATTCAGGGTTTAAGTAAGTTGTGAGTTGGTTGATTTACATGTTTTCACGTTTGCTTTGTGGCAATCACTTCATCTAAATCTCTGACCGGTTCTAATTTCTAAACTTAGCGGTCCCTGTATGCCTAAATGATCTTTTAATTTGTGACACATACTAAAGTTTAATGCAAGTTCCATCTAGATTATGAAAAATTACAAATAATCCATGTGTGTTGCCAAATAGATTCTTTAGGCTGCAACGTTTGGACAACATAACGTCTCGAGTGGTTTTCCTTGAAGAAGTGCGATTAAAACACAAGTTACGTTGGGAGAGGATCAAGATGTCGTACTTGGGGTTTAATAAGCGTACTTGTTTTTTGCATGGTTATTGTTATGTGTTGTATGCGTCGTGTTTTTAAATTTTCTTAAAATGCACGAAACAATAATTTCCCCTGAGTTGGCAATAACACCTTTACATTTTCTTTCAGCAAAAGGTACTATAAAAAAGAACCTGATTCGTGTCAATCACCGTAAGTCTTAACGAAGTTGGACCATCAGTCGACATTCAAAACAATTATTAGACAGGTAAGCGTGGCCTATTTCGCGCGTTTATATCGTAGTACACAAGTCTTGCATGAAATACGTACTGGACTCCAATCAATTCGGATCGTATATATTAATTGTAATCTTCATGACATGCTTGCATATACTTTATATATTTATCACTAATATATACCTGCAATGTTACTATTGTAAAG
The DNA here is from genome assembly GCA_963682175.1 of Triglochin maritima. Taxonomy (NCBI): domain Eukaryota; kingdom Viridiplantae; phylum Streptophyta; class Magnoliopsida; order Alismatales; family Juncaginaceae; genus Triglochin; species Triglochin maritima. Next base: position 53,251,003 of record OY821773.1, read on the forward strand.
TTAGCCATAGTCAACTCAAGTAAACCATAGTCAGATAAAAACTCCTAATATTGAAGATCACGTATATTTGGTAAGGATCAAGATCTAGTGAGCACAATGGTCATCTAATTTGTTTAAACCTTTACAATCTCAATATTAGATTTAATTACAATTAATCAACAGTTAATATTCATCATTAGATTATTTTACTAGCATAACTGTTATAGTCTTATTCTACCATACACTTTCAGATGAGAGATGAGGGATGAATTATGAATATGATAATGGTTTAAAATATATATATTAAGTCTCGTACTCACTAGAAAATTTCTGCACGCAGTAATGTCCATATTTATAACAATCACTCAATATTCGTTAAAGTCCTCTATTATCTTCAATATATTAACATTTTTATGGTCAGGGTTGTTGTGTAGTAATTGATTGTAGCTGTATCTTAATTGGTTAATAATGAATCTTAAGACGCTTAAGTTTTTAATATTGATTTTTCGTGGTGACGTCGCTCATGTTGAAGTTTTATATATATTAAAATAGATGGTTGTTGAAGTTGTCTGTGGTCAATTTTACTTCAACTGCACAAAAATCTTTCCTGGTTAGATTTGCAACATCTTTTGTTTTAAATGAATAGGTCCAAATATAAAATTATAAATCGATGTTGTCATACATCCTGTTTTTACTTTTATAGACATGTAATACTCGGCGTAAAATATGGGCGATTACAACCAACTAATAATTTTCTATTAGTCATGTTGGTAGATCATGACACTAGAGATTTAGTTGGGATAACACCAGAAAAGAAAAGAAAAAAACATTGAATGAAGAAAATTGCACATGTTATTGTTGTTCTTGTGCTGCATTGCTTGGATCGGCAGATCTCATGCACTAACAGACCAAATCCTCAGTCTCACACCCACGTAATGGTCTGAATCTGACGATGCATCGTTTTCAGTAAACAAAATTCAATGTTCAATCAGACAACCACCGCCACGACAGAAACGGGCTGGTCCAGAGACATTGTTATTTTAATTTTCTTGTCTTTTTCTTCTTTCTATTCTAGCCACTGCTGTTCCTGAAGGAATCCTTTCCACAATCCATGGTGCAACTGCCAAGATCCACCCTGACATTTTCAGATCACTTGCCAAAGAAAGCAAGAAAATGTTTGATTTTAACCAAAATTGAGAGCAATATTATTGCTATGCTTTCAAAATTATGGTCATGAGCATTACAATAAGAAGAAAGATATGAATGACATCAGCATATGCCAGTCAGCTACAACTTGTGGGGGGGAAACATTCAAAAAAGGATGAAACATAAATTACATATTAATACTCTAATTTTGTCCATCTATCGTTAATCTTGTTTCGTTAATGGGTTTTCGGAGAATCGGGTGTCTGTCTGGTAATAAACAATGTCCCCGTCATCGCTAACAAAATGGTCGATCCTCAAACTCCTAGCCAAAATTCCAAACAAGTGGAACGGCAGAGGTCCGGATTTCTCTGGCTGCCGGTAATATTTCCCAAGGACTGGCTTGGCTGCCTTTGTCTGAAATGGAAGTAAAAGAAGAATCATGACAAAGTTTAGATGATAAAATTGATTTGGGTAGTTAAAAGGAATTAATACTTACAGCTTCTACCAAATGATAGTGTGGTATCTGTGGGAAAAGATGATGAATGACATGAGTTTCAATGTTGTGGTGTACTTTGTTAAACCATCCGTAGTCTCTGTCAACTGTTGTAAGTGCTCCACGAAGATAACTCCACTCCTGAAAATTAAAAGGAATGTTACAATCTTTTGAAAAATAAAACTCATCATCTAGGTCTCTGAGTTGATATCCAATTTGTTACGAAGAGAAAGACACTCGCAGATGATTGTCCTCAACTCATACAACATGTTTGATTGGGCAATCATAACTCATAAGCTTATCTCGCAGAAAAAGTGAAAAGATTCATCACACACATTTCCTCTGTACCAGGGGAGCTTTTGTTCGTCTCCGTGGTGATGCAAGTAAGTTACTAAATCTAACCACATAACGAAGACCTGGAAACAGTCAAATGAGAGAATGTCAAGGAAACAAATAGGAAAGAAACAAAGCGCTCCAACCAATGAGTTGTACCCATAGTGGAATAAAGTAGAGCTTGATCATGAAAACGGGACCAAAGGACCACGTAGACATTGCGAGCAGTGCTGCCATTATTCCCCAACAAGCAGTGGACACCACCACATCAAGCCTCTCATTTGGAGAAAATAGCTTGCTGTAGGGATGGAAATGAGAACCGGTCTTCCCTGGAGTCCTCCTCAACTGCAAAAGCAACGAAATTTATAAGAAATTGCTCACAGAACAAAATGTTCCGAAATTGAGATTAAATGCTAGATTCTAGCAGCTCATATATCTGGCTCACCAGGTATATTGGATAAGCAAACAGGGGGAATGGCAATGTGAACCTCATCTTCAGAGTAGACTCATCCAAAGTTCTATAAAGAGATTCAGGAGTCTGATATAATGTCGAAACGTAACCATTTTCAGAATCCAAAAAATCACACAAATTAAAGAGAAATGTAGATAATATTGGTGTGCTTGGTTACCAACCGGATGCCATGACTCATCATTCTCGACATGTCCATGGTTCTGGTGATGGGTCCTGTGGCTAATCCTCCTGTGACGTCGAAACATAATTTTAACTAAAGATTCACATGATTACGTAAAAAGTGACGGAGAAGGGGAATTGGTATATTGAGGAAGCACGTACCAGCCATTATAAGGCACAAGAATAAAGGAATGAAGGATGTGACCAACCACACTGTTCAACCTCTTATTATCAGAGAAACTTCCATGTCCACTGTCAAATTCAGAATTTTGGTTAATAAACCAAATAACGGACACAAAAAGTACATACCCATCAAAGCATGTCCAACAAACAAACCAAGGCAATATATGCATGATTCAAAGCCTAATGCTTAAGTCATGTCCCCGAGATAAGGAGAACATATTCAATTTCCTTCAACTTGTCTTATTTTGTCGGTAGGTATCTGTTACATTGGTTCATAAGTAAGAAGTGGATATTCATAAGATGCTTTTAAGAGAAGAGAACAAATTATACTCTGGCTCCCTGGAGTACTACATAAAGTCATAAACCCTACAAAGCCACTTGTATATGGGTATTTCTAGAGGGAAAAGGCAAATTTTGATGCTAGTTCAGGAGAGATTATTTCTTAATCTCATCCGATCTAATACCTTTCGAAAGAAAAGCAAATGTCCATACTATAAAAAAGACACTTTTCAAAAGTTTGCTTATCCCTTGGACCAAATGACATCAACATTGTCATTTTTCATATATTACTTCATAAGAATCCATATCGAGATTTCACAACCAAGAAACATAAATTCCAAACCTTAACAAGGAAACTCAAATTCAACAAAGGAAAACAGGAAAAGGATACCAAATCTAGCACTAATTATTGTTCTTCTTTCAGGGGCACTTTTGGAGAATTGTAACAACACTGTTCTTTTCATATAGAAAGGAGCAAACATCACCAATTCCTTCATGAACACATTTCCACCACCACTCTACCAAAAACACACAATCCACACCCAAAAAGAGTCAAATTTCAAATCCAAAGAAAAACAAAAAGGTAGATATTCTAACATTCTTCATTATTTATTCAGCATAATACTCCCTAATACCACGAAGTTGGGCATAACTTCCTTTTCTCAAATAACGAAACAAGGAAAGACCAAAATTTTCTTCAAAAATCTTATTAGCATCATCACCTATTACTTCAGAAACACCCCATCACCACTTCTACACCCAAAAAAACGTATTGCACACCCAAAACAAGCAAAAAGTTTCAAATTTCAACAAATTCATGAAGAAACTATACCAAAAGTAGCATTCTTATTCAGCATTACACCGCCAACTCCCAAAAGGTTGGGCATTTTATGGGCTCATATGGTGAAACTTAACCACCTTTATTAAACAACAAACCAAACAAAGACCCACATTTTTCTCGAAAAACCTTCCCAAACCACAATTCCGACAAACTTTCCAAGAAAAATCAACAAAACCCAGCACTCGTAATTCGGCATTCTACTTCCAAATCCACGAAGTTGTTTCTATATATAAACCTTTCTTCGAATAACAAAAAAAACAAAGCCCACATTTCACTCCAGAAAACCCCCAAACTTTCCAACAAAATCAAACCCTTCTAATTCGGCATTACACTTGCAAATCCACGAACCTATTTCTTTTACGTCTAAACCTTCCCAAACCCCACATTTCCACCGAAAATTCCCCAAAAGCTCCAATCTTTAACCATACCAGTCATGGCCAAGCACGAAGATGGCCCAGAACAGGGTCCCCTGCGCGACCCAGTAGATCCCCCACAGCGGCCACCGATCCACGGCGAAAGCGACGGTAGCGAGAGCGATAACGAGACCCAAGTCGCGGGCGACGTAGTAGAGGGACCTCCAAAGGTCCTTGACCCAGCAATGGCGAGGGATGGCGGCGCGGATCTCGCCGATCCCGAATGGCGGGCGCTTCGACGGGTCGAAGGAGACGTCGTTCAGAGCCTCCTCTCGGTTCTTGGTTACGGTCTCGTCCTCGCGATCCGAAGCCATCTCCTATGGGTTGGTGGGGAGGAGAGGAGAGGAGGGATTATTTATATAGGAAGGGGAAGGACGGAGATCGAATCTTACGTTGGGATTTTTGCATCTAGCACCCTGTTTCTTTACTGTTTCTTAAACACATATATTAATATATACGCTCCGTGGTGATTTGAAACATCGAACGATAACCGTGTTGGAGTTTGTTTTGCAAGAATCTAAGTTTGTTGTTTATAATTGGATGACATGACAACTTTATCAAATTTTACGTTAAGAATCAAAATGCATTTGTAAGATAATCAAACTCCAATGTGCAAATTCTGCTTTATTTTTTCTTTACATAAATAAAAAAATCCTCAACAAAAATTTGTTTGGACCGACATGATTTTTTTTGGAGCGGTTCATGTTTGGATTGTTGTAAGAAGTTCACAACCACTGTCACCCTTAATGCTAGAACCCAACCAAACTCTTCATATTGTTGGTTGAAGAATTGAAGGGTGTACCGTATACCAATGTATTTGTGTGACTTTTGCACTAAAGGTCATAGTTAAAGTCATGATGTGATTATTTTCGTAAATTTTTTTTCTTCAAAAAGTTGCACTTCTATTGTTAAATTCGTTTTCTGTTTGCAAAAAGATATACGATTTAAAACACCTCCATGTACCGTGTTAGCATGTTTAATACCTTCTATGTCAACACACAAGTCTAACTCTAACAAATGACAACTTAATTAAGATTTTCTCTGTGTAACTGTAGCATCATTGGGTGTGTCCATTATAATTGTTCTGCCACATGAATGACCTTACATATTCATAGACTTGAAAATATGTATTTATTCATTTTATATTTTCATTGAGTCATGATTACTCATGTTTCTTGTGCACCCAAATGATATATGTGATGCACAATAATGGTTTGGTGGGAAGAAATATACATGACAGTGTGTATTTATTTCAAAACTGAAGCTTAGTTGGGTATGCTGCGTATGCATGCAAAGGTGGTTGGTCAGGTTTCCACATGTTAATGGGTTTAGAATAGATCAATAAATCTTGGGAGCGTCTTGGTGGGACCCACCATCATAGGTCTTCGAATTCATTGTATACCCAAAATGGAATATATTAGAGAGGCGTGTATTTATTAGTGGGACCCAAGGTTTGTACATCTCCTAACTTAAATTTTAAACTTTATCTTATGACGTGCTAAGTTGGGGGGAGATCAACCCTAAGTAGGAGTAATGTATCTGCGCATAGCTTTTCAACAAAAATTCGTCGGCAAACATTGAGGCTCAACTTTAAATTGACGGTGCAAACAACTTTCCTAGTGCAGTAATTACATCTAAAGTATATCAAGTGATCAACAACTAAATTGGTATCAAATTTAAAAATAAAATAAAGTAGTACCTTCAGAAAGAGCTGAAAAGCTTTGTCAGTAAATTACCAAAAAAAGATTATTGCATTGCTCAAATACCAAAAGAACAATGATATAAACTGAAATAATGTGTTTTACTTTTTTACTTTTTATGTGGACCTTCTGTTTTATTTGTAAATATTTATAACGCATCCTAACATTGCATTCCATTTATTTAAAAAGGTAATAATAATTTTCTGTTGCATTTACGATGAGAAAGTATTACATAGATATGCTATACTATTGCAAACTCAAATGAGATTAAAGAACAAAGCGTGGCTGATGATTGATATTCTTCCCAACGCTTTGCAGCTTACCTTTATGCGAATGACCTTATCTTTTCATGTCTTTAATTATAGAGGCTTTAGTTCAGCTTTTTCTTGGTGAGATGCTTTGGTTTTTTTGCTATCCAAATACTTGTACGATTAAGAAACTATGTAAGTGGTTGTCTTCTAATATCTTACTAATTATAGTGTAAATGAATAATTAAGCTTAGTATTCAGCTTTAAATTAAGTTAGAACTACATTAGGCATCCAACACCAACACCAACACCAATGTTTTCCTCTTATTACTAAGATATAATTTAAAAGTAAGATTTTTCGTATTGTAGGAGCTATATCTAACAGTTAGCGTCAACTTAAAGTTTCTTCAAGAAATAAAGTGAATCACACTTAATCACATCAATACACCATGTTTCAGGCTTTCAGGGAAAAAACAAAAGAATATCATTAACATAAATAAACACCAATTAAGGTAGCCTAAGTTTGATTTTTCCTACCACCGGAATAGCCAAAATCTGGGGTTTAACCCCAGCCAAGCAGTTCGTATGTTAAGATTTGGTTAGAAAAACGTAAAGAGTACAGAAAAATTGAAAAGACACCCCCCATAAATGAGTACCTTCCTTAAATAAAATGAAAATGACTAATTTCATTGAATTGAATGAAATTTGAAATAAGTCTTGACCGGTCAACCATTCCCTTGTTGAATATTGGGCTTATATTTGTTAAGGAAGCAAATCTAGAAAAAATCGGTCGACCGGATTGGATTCGGTCTACCGACGCACAACCTAGGAAATTTCGGCGAAGAAATTTCAGGCACTCCGTGTGCAGCTGGGATCGGACGACCGAATTAGATTCGGTCCACCGTCAAAATGTAACAAGCACTTTGGAACAACAAGTTCGGTAAACCGTTGGGGAGATTTTTGGTGTTCCGAGAATCTGAAAAGTGCATGTCCAATTTGGCACGGTCCACCGAGGGGTGTTTGGTCGACCGTGGGGTTGTTGAAGAATTTGTTAGTTCGTGGAAGAATCGTTCTTGCGGTCAACCGGGAAGGATTCGGTTAACCGAATCGGAACAAGAATCGCTCATGTTGAAGCACGCACGGTTAACCTGTTGGCTTTTTGGCCTTAATCCGTATTTTGATGATGTAATTAAACCTAATCTTAATAAGGACATGTAGATTAGCACATGTAGTATAATAGTATACATATTGTATTGTGCTAACATCTACAGGTGATCAAGACTCAAGAAAGAAGAAGAATCAAGTCAAGACATGTAATCAAGCTAGGATTGAAGACATGTAATTTTACCTTTCTTTGAGAATTAGGAACTTATGTGAATTGAGCATAACTTAAGCTAATATGCATGCATTCACACACTAGGTTCCTTTTAGGAGTCACACACAAAATATCATATAATTTGGACTCCATTAGATCACCTAAACACCTAAAACATTGGTCGCCAGTCTACCTGAGTTCGGTCGACCGTTCACCTTTCGGTCGACCGGTTATACACAATATTTGTTATACCAGACCAATCCGTTCAACCGATCACATTTCTATTAACCGTTTACCCAGACCTGTTCGGTCGACCGGTAGACCTTCGGTCGACCGTTTCGTTTGCTATTTCTGGTAAAAATACGACCGTTTTATTTGTCGTATTATACAACGGTCGTATACACATTTTTCTCAATATACACCCCCATATACTTTAGAACCGGTCGAACAAACTACCTTATTCGGTCGACCGTTTAATTCGTGAAAAACCCCCTGCTATCGGTCGACACAAGTTTGTCCAACCGATCAAGATTTCTCTCTACCGAACCCAGTAGTTCGGTCGACCGGTACCTGCTCGGTCGACCGTTGACCTATAGAACTTAAGTGTTTCGGTCGACCAGTACCTATGTTCGGTCAACCGATCCATCAACAGACTCAAGGGTTCGGTCGACCGATACACCTTTCGGTCGACCGTTTCTGGACAGATTTCTGAACCTGATTTTCTGTTTTGTGTATCTTGCACAAAACCCAATCAAATCTTGTCCAAACGGCTAGAAATCTTTAGGAGCTTATAAATAGAGGTTCACACTTAGTTTTCCACAAGATTTCACAACTCCAAAGTGTCAAACTTATAGTGAGATTTTCCACAACCTCAAAGCTCCAAATTAGTCATCCAAAGCCTAATTTCCACATCCTTCATCAATCATCATACTAGCAATTGTTGTGCTCAATTAGAGAGTGAGTTCCACTCAAGTTACCATTGTTGTAAAGTGAGCAAGGGTCTTGGTGAAAGCCCAAGACAAAGAAGCAAGGATTTCGGTGAAAGCCCGAAGTGATTCTCTCGGTTTGTGAGAGGTGGTGCCAAGCTCGGCGAGGGTTGTTCGCGAGCTTGAAGACTTGCAAAAGGCGTTGCTCCCGGCCCGGAACGGGGAGGCATAGTGAAGACGCAAGAGGAGCTCGAACGGGGATTCGAGAGGGGCTTGCAAGAGAGGACGTAGGCGCGGCCGAACCTCTGTAAATCCGACGCGTCTTTGTGTGGTTTGCATTGTCTTTCTTTCTCTACTTGTTTGTTTATTCCGCTGCGCATTTGATTGCTTAATCAAGTAGAGAATTGTGGATTAGCTTAAAAAGTGATTAGTGGACCCATAACCCACACGATCCTACCCACATTTGGTATCAGAGCCTCGTTCGTTAATTTTGTTCTTAATCGATAAATTAACATGACTCTTAATGCATCCACACCAAATGAATCATGTAAACCACCATATTTTGATGGAAATAACTTTAGCTCATGGAAATTTAAAATGTCTTCTTTTATTAAATCTATGAATGCTAACTTGTGGTTTATGATTCAAACTCCATATGAATCACCTAGATATCATATTAGTAAATGGAGTTTAGAAGATGAGAAAAATGCATCCCTAAATGCAAAAGCTATGAATGTCTTATTTTGTGCATTAGGAGATGAACATTTTAATCTTGTTTGCTCATGTGATAGTGCTCATCATATATGGCAAACATTAGAAAAGAATTTTGGTGAAGGAGATTCACCAACCGGGAAAAAGGGAGAAGCCACTCCAATGGATGTAGCTCAAGTTAGATGTGAAGAAATCAATTCAACATCTTGTTCAACATCAAGCTCATCCGATGGAGAAAGTGAAGATGAGGTATCTTCTAGTCACTCTTCAAGTTGTAGTTCAAGTGGAAAATCATCGCATTCACATAAACTACAAAATGCATTTCTGAAAATGGTAGAAAAATGTAAAGAGCTTCATGAATCAAATAAATTAGCAAACAAGCAAATAGATGAGCTTAAATGTCAAAATGCATCTATGTTAGATGATAAAGTTGACTTGCTTGCTAAAATTGATGCTCTTACTTTAGAAAATGCATGCTTGAAGAATGAGTGCTTAAATGATAAATCTACCTCATCTAATGCAATTGAAAGTCATATGCTTGAAAATGACAAAATTGACTTGCTAAAGAAACTAGATAAATCATATCTTGAAAGCAAGCAAACTTTAAATGACTTAAATTGCATGAATGAAAAAGTTGCAAATTTAGAGATTCACATGCTTAACATGAATGAAAAGCATAATTCTATGATTAAAAATCTAAATTGCTTAAATGAATCTCTAGCAACTAAAAACAGTGAACTTAATGTCTTAAATGAAAATTTGTCAAATAAATTGCATAAGTTCACACATGGCAATAAAAACAATTTTTATGTTAAAAACTTTCCTATTCAAATTATTGTTAAACATAATGTTGCCATGAAAAAGAAAGTAAGTGTAGAGGTACCAAAATCAACTTGGATTTGGGTACCAAAAGCTAAACTTAATGGACCCAAGCAAAAATGGGTACCAAAATCTACACTTGTAGGAGCTTGAGGAAGAGATTGGTGGTGACCGGGTGAGCCAAAACGTCAAATTCGAATCCGGTTGCATCACCAAGTCAAGATTGGAGCTAATCAAATTCAAGTTTGGTATAAAATTTCTATCTTTGAATTTTCTGAAAAATTAGCTCTAATCTAGTTAAAATGCTTAATTGTCATATCCTTAGATGTTCAATTCATTGAAAATCATTAACCCTATTCATTGCAAATCATTTATCACATCCATTGATTTTAATTGTCAATTTTTAAATGGATGTTAGAATAAGGCTTAAGTAGAAACTTAAATGATTTTAACTTTCATCATACTCATTGTTTCCATTTAGCCTTATTGATAGGGGGAGCTTAATTGTCATATCTTTTATTAGAGTAATGAAGTGCTAAATTTAGGGGGAGCTACTTCATTACAAGACATCCAAACTCTATGCTTAAAGTCATAATTAATTGTTGTTTTTGATGGATGTCAAAGGGGGAGAAGTAATAGATTAGGGATACTTGAAATATACATGAAAATTGTCAAGAAAACTATGCACATCCATAGGGGGAGCATTTATATGCATAGTTAACTTATACATTTTTCAAGTATTAGGTTGGTTTAAGATATAGGTTGCCATCATCAAAAAGGGGGAGATTGTTGGCTTTTTGGCCTTAATCCGTATTTTGATGATGTAATTAAACCTAATCTTAATAAGGACATGTAGATTAGCACATGTAGTATAATAGTATACATATTGTATTGTGCTAACATCTACAGGTGATCAAGACTCAAGAAAGAAGAAGAATCAAGTCAAGACATGTAATCAAGCTAGGATTGAAGACATGTAATTTTACCTTTCTTTGAGAATTAGGAACTTATGTGAATTGAGCATAACTTAAGCTAATATGCATGCATTCACACACTAGGTTCCTTTTAGGAGTCACACACAAAATATCATATAATTTGGACTCCATTAGATCACCTAAACACCTAAAACATTGGTCGCCAGTCTACCTGAGTTCGGTCGACCGTTCACCTTTCGGTCGACCGGTTATACACAATATTTGTTATACCAGACCAATCCGTTCAACCGATCACATTTCTATTAACCGTTTACCCAGACCTGTTCGGTCGACCGGTAGACCTTCGGTCGACCGTTTCGTTTGCTATTTCTGGTAAAAATACGACCGTTTTATTTGTCGTATTATACAACGGTCGTATACACATTTTTCTCAATATACACCCCCATATACTTTAGAACCGGTCGAACAAACTACCTTATTCGGTCGACCGTTTAATTCGTGAAAAACCCCCTGCTATCGGTCGACACAAGTTTGTCCAACCGATCAAGATTTCTCTCTACCGAACCCAGTAGTTCGGTCGACCGGTACCTGCTCGGTCGACCGTTGACCTATAGAACTTAAGTGTTTCGGTCGACCAGTACCTATGTTCGGTCAACCGATCCATCAACAGACTCAAGGGTTCGGTCGACCGATACACCTTTCGGTCGACCGTTTCTGGACAGATTTCTAAACCTGATTTTCTGTTTTGTGTATCTTGCACAAAACCCAATCAAATCTTGTCCAAACGGCTAGAAATCTTTAGGAGCTTATAAATAGAGGTTCACACTTAGTTTTCCACAAGATTTCACAACTCCAAAGTGTCAAACTTATAGTGAGATTTTCCACAACCTCAAAGCTCCAAATTAGTCATCCAAAGCCTAATTTCCACATCCTTCATCAATCATCATACTAGCAATTGTTGTGCTCAATTAGAGAGTGAGTTCCACTCAAGTTACCATTGTTGTAAAGTGAGCAAGGGTCTTGGTGAAAGCCCAAGACAAAGAAGCAAGGATTTCGGTGAAAGCCCGAAGTGATTCTCTCGGTTTGTGAGAGGTGGTGCCAAGCTCGGCGAGGGTTGTTCGCGAGCTTGAAGACTTGCAAAAGGCGTTGCTCCCGGCCCGGAACGGGGAGGCATAGTGAAGACGCAAGAGGAGCTCGAACGGGGATTCGAGAGGGGCTTGCAAGAGAGGACGTAGGCGCGGCCGAACCTCTGTAAATCCGACGCGTCTTTGTGTGGTTTGCATTGTCTTTCTTTCTCTACTTGTTTGTTTATTCCGCTGCGCATTTGATTGCTTAATCAAGTAGAGAATTGTGGATTAGCTTAAAAAGTGATTAGTGGACCCATAACCCACACGATCCTACCCACATAACCGAACGAGCATCGGTTAACTGTGTCTCCACGAATAGTTCTGTTCGGTTTTGCTTAATTGTAGCTCGATTTTTGAGTCTATAAAAGGACTTGTTTGCTCTTACTTTCATATACAATTGCATACAACATAGTTTCATTCATTGTGAGTTGAGAGATTAAGGCTAGAGATAGATCTAGAGTGATTTGGAGGACATATTGTCTCCATATACTTGTAATCTCGGTTGCTTCTCTTGTTGGAGAAGCGGAAGAAGAAAATGAAACCCGCAGGAGGCCCCCCAAGGACGTAGGCACGTTGTCGAACCTTGTAAATCGCGTGTGTCGTAGTTATTTCAGGTGTGCATTTGTGTTTGCTTGTTTATTTTCATCTTATTAGTGTTTTTATTGCAATTGAGTTTGTGAGAGGACCAGAAGTTAATTCCGTAATCGATATTTAGTATTTCGTGATGTGTTTAATCCGTGTCGAGTTAGTAGTGATCCCCACCCAACATCCCTTACATCTGTTACACAGAATTTTTAATTTGCATTAATTGGTCCCAACCTTCTATCTAGTCTTGGACTAGACGTGCCCTTCTCTTCATTTTAACAAAATACATTTGCATACATATTTTTGACCAAAATGCAATAAACATCATAATATAAGCAACGAAATAGGAACAAAAAGGACTCAAGCGCTTATTTTGAAGGTTGCATCCAACTAAAGAAGAACAAAATAATGACTATTAAACTATAATTTTTGTTCTTTTTTTGGACTAAGTAAATAAGTACAACTTAGATCCTTAAGGGACATTCTTATGATGCTTTTCTCCAAAAATTTATCAGTCATGTCGTCATGCCTTACCTAGAGAACAGAAGGCGAAAGTAATATAGATAAATTGCATGTGCATCGGTCATGTAATGTTTGGCCTTAATATCGCATTGAGCAGAATCATTACATATTCAAAAGAGACATTTGCTTTAGTAATAGAAAAAAGCAATTGAACGTGAGCACATAGTGCATGTTACATACAAATATACAATACGAAACATAACAAAAGTTAGTGGAAAGAGAAACAAACTTCCATTTGTTTACTGTGGGAATTATGAATCTAATGACTATTTAATTTCTCCGTGTAGAAAATCAAAATTTTCACTTTTCTAAGTTAGATAAATAAATCTTTATTGTTCTTAATTTGTTGCGAGAGCTCTTGGACTGCACTCTTCGACCATTCAGAAACTTGAAAATACGATATTGACTGCCGATCTACCAATATCACGATACCACAAAGGCACAAGGATAGATTGGTTTCCCAATGTTGGTATGGCAAAAATCCGAACTTTTTATATATAGAAGTCAAGAAAATGCATGAATGAGCTTGATGATTTTAATCATATATATCTAGAGATGGAAACATAGTGCTCAAGTGATTACAAAAGAATGGAATCGAAGTATATGTGAGTGGCTTGAAATATTTAGGTCACGTTTGAATGTGCATGCGGTTGCGGTTAACTTTATTTTTACTCTAGCTACATGAAGTTAGTTTCTCAGTAGACACACAATATATGTATTCTTACTTCTTAGATGTTATTTTCGCTTAACTTGAATATGTCGTTTGTGTGCACCTATAGTGTCTGAAGAGGAAATATAAATTTTCTACTCTAGACGCAAACCCAAGATGTTGTATCAAACACAGCAGATTGGCTTGTCGAAGTGTTCCATTGTGTCCTCATACTTCATAGGATCTCATTTCCTTAAATATAATGGTTTCTCCTTGCTCCATAGCTACTCTCTTTTTATGGAACTTAGGTCATATTCAATTATGTACTCATTATTTCACTTTGACTTTAGAATCTTCAAAAGTCAGGGTATTGTGATATGTTGGAAAATTATTTGTTATACAGTTTCTTCTTAAGAGAGTGACTCTATCGATGTTATACTAACGGACATGATTGTGAGCCTAGCTAGCAAGAGGTCAGTAGTTGTGTGATACATACGAATCTTCGGGTCATTGATTTTCTTCGTTCTTTCGTGGTTTGAGTGAATTCCCAGTCTCAAAAGAGCAACACTGCAGATGTCTATAATACAGCACAGTAACATTTGAGTGTTTTGGTATATCACCTTTAGGTCCAATAATGAGTAGGAAATATGCAGGCCGTCAACTTTGGTTCGGCTCAATAGTTCGATTCGAATTCAACTTGAAAAAGATTCGACTATAGTTTAACTTGAAAATGAAGAATCTTGATGAAAAACAAAAAAATCTTCAAACTTTGTTCGATAAACGAGTCGCTCAACTCGAATTTTTTTCCGACTCAGCTCGATAGCTCGTTCGAATTTTTTATTATTCAATTTATAATTATTTTTGTATTTAATAATAACTTAAGATAACACTTATTTTTCGAAATTTTACTCAATTCGGCAGTAACACCTTTTTTCCCCCGGTTTTTTATGAACTGTTAATATATATCAAAATAACAAAATATTCTAAGCAAATCTTATTATAAAGCTTCCAAGTTCCAAGTATAGGGCCACTGTTGGCATTATTTAGGCAGACAGAGGGATATTAATACTGAACTGCTATTCGTCGCCGTAAAACTACTTAATTCGCCCGTAAGATTACCATTTTGCTCATCTACACTTTCTACTAATATAACTCCTCATTTCACTCTTTTAACACAACTTTCTCTTCATATCACACTTTTATTCACCAAATAGGATGTCTCGGAGGCCAGGGAAAGAGCCAGCGGACACCCCAGACTACTCACATCTTGTAATTTTTAAATCATCTGGCAGCCGATCGTTGGGTCGGGCGGATCCCGCGGTCGCCCGACCCATGGCACAGACGTCTGCGGCAGACGCCTACCACGTAGGGTAGGCGTCTCCCGCAGACGCCTGGATTTTTTTTTAATTTGTTTTTAAATTGATTATAAATTGTGATAAAATTTAAATAAATTGAATATTATGTTAATAATGAGTTAAATTAGTTTAGATAATCGTTTATTAATTATAAAATGTGTTAATTAATAAATAAATTGATTATTATGTTAGTAATTAGTTGTGTACGATTTTAGTAACGGATTATTGATTAATTGTGATAATTGCTAAATAAATCGATTATTAAGTTAATAATTAGTTTAATTATTATAGTAAAATCATTAATAAATTTGTATTTTTAAATTGAATTAATAGTCATCGGGTTACCGTGGAGGAAAAGGGAAATCAATTCCCTTACGCCCGGTACGTAGTATAGCAGACGAGTCAGGTCCTCGTCATCCACGTACACGTGGTATTTCTGCTTCAGTTAGGAGAGAGAGATATCTGTTACGTCGTCGTCAGACACCTGGAGAGTCTTTCGACGACGAGGATGATTCAGATGAGGCGAGGAGTCACGACGACAGTGACGATGGGGGCCGATACGACTTGGGGCCACAGGAGGAGGCGGTACATCAGTCCGGTCGAGGACGGGGGCGACACGGTGGTCCTTCAGCTGAGTGGGTCATTAGGAAGGATCGAGGTGCCTCTGTCATATCCCGAACAATTTGTTTTGCCCCAGCACTAAGTCCGCTGACCTGTCGGTGACCCTCTGAATAAACTGTCAATGGGTGGTTGTGCTGCCCAAACATGCTACTAGAAACAATAACCCATCCATCACGATCTCGTCGCTCCACCACTTTTACCAAAAACCGACAACCGCAACCTTTTCTTTTCGTATTCTTTCGCAGTGCAATACTCGTATCACGAGAACTCATCTCACGTCTGCGATCGCATCTGAGGTAACAATCCATCCGGTTATCTGCTTTTGGTTTGTACGATGATATAACCAAAAAAAATCCGACTCCTATCGCAATTTGTTTCGCCCATTTACAACCTTCCTCGATTGTTGTAAATATTTCTTTACTGTCAAAAAGCTCACTGTAATCTACTCCATCACCACCGCAATCTTGCAACGGAACCTGAAAATTTTGAATTTAACAAAAAAATTAAAAAAAACAAAAAAAACGAGCGGCTGGCTAGGCCGCCTCCACCAAGGTGGAGGCGTCTGTCTAACACGCCTCCACCTAAGTGGAGGTGGCCTAAAAAGACGCCTCCACCTATGTGGAGGCGGCCTAGCCAGACGTTCGAGTCGGAAAAAAAATTCCGCCCCCGTTACCTCGCCGGATTCTGGTGCTTCGCCGGACATTTTCGTGGTGTTTGTACTGTGAATGTGAGTAAAACTGAGTCAAACACCTTGTTTAAAGACACGGGACGAAATCGGTATTAATTGATTTGTTATGGGCAAAAAGGTCATTTTTGGGACGATTTAAGTAATTTTCCGGCGACGAATAGTAGTTTCCTATTAATAATGGGGGTACACTCTGTACACACATAAGTCAGAGAAGATATTTGATTTGTGATCGTGAGGGTATAAGCAATTAAACTAATGAAGATATTTTGTTGATTGTAATAAGAAATTTGCTTGGGGTTCCGTGCAAGGTGCAACGGATAAATAATTGCTTCAACGTTGAAACCAACCATTTTTACTTATTTTTATCGAAAACAGTGCTTTATTTTTAAAAAATTGTATATATCTTGTAAAAAAACATGTATTTGTATAGAAATTTGTCCTCGAATTTTTATAATAAATAATGAATACTATAATATAAAAAATAATGAAATTTAGATGGGAAAGACACAAACTTTGGGTGTGTTTAGTTAGAACTCCTCGATACCCAACTTCACTTTGAATCTAATTTTGGGCAATGATGATAATGAAGCTGCTCTCCCGTCCCAATCAATTCGTTGACGAGCTTCTCTCACATTGTCGAAATAGACACTCTCATATATAGAATGTGCACCTATCTCATTAGAAATCGCACGACGGGCGTACGACCAGTTCTCCTGACCACCATGAAAGACATCGGCAACACATCGAAATCCACAGTTGACATCAGCACGTACGTCATTCCACCTATCCAGAAATGGTAAAATGATTCCTGGCAGTCTATCATTATATGGGAAGTTGTCCACGTCAACACATCCGGACACTGTAAGATAAGTAAATAACAATTCATTAAACCAACAAAATTAGGAGATAATATATAATATATTCAACCCCATTTAGATTACTGATATATATTAAATTAAATAACATAACAACAAAGATATCAACATACCAGAAGATATTGTGCTCGTATTCACGGACGATCGAGACGAATTAGACTGACGACCCCTGCTCCCACTAC
Source organism: Triglochin maritima (assembly GCA_963682175.1). Classification (NCBI taxonomy): domain Eukaryota; kingdom Viridiplantae; phylum Streptophyta; class Magnoliopsida; order Alismatales; family Juncaginaceae; genus Triglochin; species Triglochin maritima. Next base: position 53,268,559 of record OY821773.1, read on the forward strand.
TGCCAGACTGACGACGACCCCTGCTCCCACTACTGCCAGACCGACCACGCCCTCGCTCAGCATACTCGAAGGCACTCGGGTCCCGACGTGTCGACTTTACCCTAGGTTGACCTCGTACCTTAGTATTTTCTTCGGGTTCTCCATAGTTCGACTGATCGGGGTGTAACTGTTCGTATAAAATACGAGAGACACTACGAATTACTGCAGGGTCGCTCTCCGAGATCTCATCCACTAGCTTCCGAAAATGCTCGGCGTCTTGTGTTGACCGATCAACAAACTCTGACACCTGGACTCCTTCTCCGATAACAAGTGTTTTCCAGAATGGATGAATCTGCTCTAAATAAATTCCATCACCTGACGCCAAACACTCGTACATGGTATAGGCACAAGGAATCCCATGTGTTGTCAGGAAAGCACACCCACAACGATATTCAATTTCATCACTTAAATCATGCATTCTCTTCAACTCCTGAGTCATTAACGACAAGCAGTGATGCGAAACTCGACCATTTATATAATGAAACAGAGGACCTATGTAATGTGCCAAATTTCGACGTCTCGAATCTTCAAGAAAGTTCCGAATATTATTCAAATGCATTTCAATAGACGAGTTCACGCGGTTGAAAAGAGTGTCGAGAGCGGCAGTCGATGTAGTGATCCACTCTTTCAGAGCCGAATGTGCACTTTCCACCATGCAGTTCGTAGTGTTGTCGAAATGAAAAACTTGATTCGTCCAATTCAACACAAATTTTTCCTTATGCACCAACCACGTGTCTTCCACATACTTCGTCAGCACTGGCTAGGAACTGTAAGAATCTTTCAAATTACGGGTTGCTCTATCATAATCCGTCAGTGAATCAAAAAACATGACTCTCCTCCACCTTCCACGCCTAAAACTCTCTGCAAGCTGCTTCTCCTTGACGAATACGTGGTATGCGTAGTTGTACACGTCTTTGTTGATATGTCAGGTGCATAGTAAATGAGCTGACTCAGGAAAAACCTCTGCCACTGGTCGCATCAGACCCATCTCCCGGTCCGTAATTATTGTTGTCGGGCTAACAATATCCAATAATAGATCTCGCAACCTCTCCAACACCCACCGGTAACTAGACTCGGTCTCATCCTGCAAAATCGCATATCCGACGAGGAAATTCATGTTTGTTGGAGTAACCCCAACCATCTCAAACAAATGCATCTTGTGCTTGTTCGTCTTATACGTCAAATCCATACAGATTACGAATGGGTATGTACGCAACAACTGAACTGAAGTCGGATGTGCCAAAAATGCGTGAGTCAAGACATTAGTTTCTTCATCTGCCACAATCCAATGCAAATACTTATGTTGCACTGCCTCCCTGAGAAACTACTGCGCGGGATTCCTGTCTTCAGATTTCGTCCTCCTCATGTACTCTCTGAAGTTGTAAATGTGCCTTTGATTTGGATTATCGTCCAAAAAATTCTTCTTTATCGCCAACAAAATGTTACGGGGTCTTGCTTGTGCCTCTGTCATATCACGAACAATTTCCTTTGACCCAGCACTAAGTCCGCTGACCTGTCGGTGACCCTCTGAATAAACTGCCAATGGGTGGCTGTGCTGCCCATAGATGCTACTAGAAACAATAACTCATCCATCACGATCTCGTCGCTCCACCACTTTTACCAAAAACCGACAACTGCAACATTTTCTTTTCGTATTCTTTTGCAGTGCAATACTCGTATCACGAGAACTCATCTCACGTCTGCGATCGCATCTGAGGTAACAATCCATTCGGTTATCTGCTTTTGGTTTGTATGATGATATAACCAAAAAAAATCCGGCTCCTAGTGTAACTTGTTTCGCCCATTTACAAACTTCCTCGATTGTTGTAAATATTTGTTTACTGTCAAAAAGTTCACTGTAATCTACTCCATCACCACCGAAATCTTGCAACGAAACCTGGAAAAATTGAATTTAACAGAAAATAAAAAAAAACAAAAAAAAACAGGTGTCTGTCTAAGACGCCTCCACCTAGGTGGAGGCGTCTGACTAACACGCCTCCACATACATGGAGGCGTGTTAGACAGACGCTTCCACCTTTGTGGAGGCGTCCATGGAAGCCGCCTCCACATAGGTGGAGGCGTCGGGCTAAACCGCCTCCACCTATGTGGAGGCGGCTTATCCAGACGCCCGAGTCGGGAAAAAAATTCTGTCCCCGTTACCTCGCCGGATTCAGGTGCTTCTCCAGACATTTTCGTGGTGTTGGTACTAGGAATGTGAGTAAAACTGAGTCAAACACCTTGTTTAAAGACACGGGACGAAATCTGTATTAATTGATTTGTTACGGGCAAAAAAGTCTTTTTATGGGTGATTTAAGTAATTTTCCGACGACGGATAGTAGTTCCCTAAAAAATTGATGTCAAATAATCAAGAATATGTGGCTTCGAATTTTATTGGTGGTACAATTTTTATATTCAGGTTGGCTCATTCAAATGTCCAGAGCACTCGGATTACTGGTCTCTGAACAAGTTCAAGACAATAATATACAATACACATACCTGAAATGAAATTAGTATGTGGACAAAATGAATTGGTTACTTCCAATCATCCCAGACATGTTTATTTTGATAATTTCTTTTCCTTATAGTAATACTCTCGTGAATGGATTCTCAAATTTCAAATATCTACACGATACAATTTTTGTGACATTTCTTTTCCTTTTCGTGCAGTGGTATTTCAGAAAAAAATAAGTTTTCCATATTCTAAAATTGCCAAGCAGTTTCTCGTGAGAATAATATCAAATCCAATGAGATCAAATTTTATCACAAAATAATAAAATCTATTCCCACAATGACACGCATATTTGAATTTCCAAATGCACTCTTGCAACATAAATAATATACTCGTTTGCTAAAGAGGTTGAGGGAATGTTGGGTTGATATGAGTAGTGTAAGATGTTGGAGAGGAAAAGAATGAGTCCAAAGGCTAAATAGTGGGCCCATAGTGTTAGATGTTGGGCTTGAGAGTGGTATTGACTGGTGTTTAGTAGTAAAAACATTGAAGATTTGATGTGAATCCAAAAATTTAATAATTTAACATAACCATTGTGAGAACCCAAACCTTGAAGAGAAATTCAAGACTAATTGGATGCTTGTGTGGTTTTTGGAGAAGGAAGGGGGTGAATGCAATTTTCCCAAGCTTTCCACATGTGGTGCTGAGGAGGAGTTAAGAAGCTGTGGTTTGTTGGAGTATAAAAAGAGTTTTGTGTTTTTGTTGAAGAGAGAGAAGAATCGTGAGAGGGTTTTTGATGGTTGGAGAAGAGTTTGGAAGAGAGGAGGAGGAAATAAAGGTAAGGTAGATGAATTTTTAGTTAATTAGTTGGATTTAATTTTGGTATGATTAATTATTTATGATGTTGATTATTAGCTATTAGGCTTCTGTTGTGCAAGATGAGATAGAACAAAAGAGGAAATAAGAAATCTAGACATTTGATTTGGGTTGCGAATCAAGGTTGTGGTTGCGAGACAAGCAAGTACTGATTCGTTATTCTTCAGTTTCATATCATGTCCGTCTCTCTTGATATTCGTAGTTGCATGCATGCTGAGTATTGATGTTGATTTTATGGATATGCATATGATTGCATGGTGGTGTTTCAGTTGACTTGTCCTGTGACTGTGTGTATATTTCTGGCTGAGCAACTTAGGAAAGAGCAGTCTAGCGGACAGCGTGGAGCCACCCGAAAGAGGAAAGGGTTGTCTGTCGTTAGTGTGGAGCTACCAGGTGTGCGTCTGACTGATTGATAGATTTCAGAAGCACAGGATGTGGTCGAATCCGAATGGGGGTTCTAGATTGTTATGCATGTATTTTATTTGTGATGCATGTCTCTTGATTGTGCTTATTGACTGAATGTCATATTCTGTATTATTTTCCACATGATTATAATTATGTTTGATTGATGGTTGGTACTTGCGGGCTGTCGAGCTCACAATTTGTTGATTATATTTTTCAGATTATTATGGGTCTATCATATGGAATTAAATATCAGAGTGCACAGTGATCAGGATCGTGGATCGTATCTTAACGCACCATGTGTCGGGCAGGTAAGCATGTCTCCGGACTCGAGGCGTTACAACCAACGTAATAATTCTTGGGCTCATCAGCTCAAGACATGGCTGTAAAAAGAGATGTGTTGTAGCATGAGAACATACAAATGGGAAAATTTATTTTTTGAAAGCATTACGTATTTTTTAATTTATTTCAAATATATAATCACATGTTGGAGATCGATCATTGGTCCTAACTTATTCGAGACTGGGAATTCACCGACAAAGCTAGTTCAAGTTGGTTGAAAAGTGAATTTATGAGATCGATAAGGACGTGAGACTTTTGATGATTACAATTACATAAAACGTTTTGTCTTTGGTGGAATTAAGAATGCACGGCGGCCAGTGACGTGGAATTAACAACGCGCGGCTGCTCTCTTTCAGGGTTCAATAAACTCTTCTAGTGTTTAACGTCCTTTTATTTTGTCATGCTTGTTAATTGTTATAGTTTAAAATCACAATTAATCTTTCCTTTTCTAGCCTTAACAATTGATATTATTAGCCTCCATTTAATTAATTTTCTAAAGAACGCATCGATTGGAAACGCACTATCATGTGAGCTCCCTTGGTCAGGATTCAGGAATGATGGTCACGACCAGATTAAAAAATTGAAAATTCATAGAATACGATCTTGACTTGTCCTTAAACTTGGTCGACAAGTAGGTTGCACATGCTGTGATGGTGATGGTGAGATGGCTGCTCTCTAGAAGGTGGAATCCTAAAAATAGAAAACTACAATATTTACTTTCAAGTTTTGGCGTCGGACATAGTTATAAATCATTGGCATTTTTACTTAAAACTTTTTGGAAATTATAATTTAGTACATGTTGTTTTCCACGTATCTTCTATTTTTACCCTTTAACAACTATGTAAGGATAGAATTTTATAATCTACATAAGGTAGAAATCTATGAGAAGACATAGTATCAATAATATCAAGACAAATTTGGTTGACAAACCTATCATACCATGTTTGATTATTCTATCACAAACAACTAAATTACTGAGTAATACATGAGGTATAACACACTAGCTCAATGCCATCATAGTTTTTTTATGGATTCCTCTTGGCAACCAATACAAAAACATTTAGCGTGTCGGTAAAATGTTTAGTTACACATTTTAAGTCCAAGGATATATGTAAACAACAAAAAATAATTTCTAACATTGGATGAGATTCTTCAATGTAACACTTCATGTTAGTTTTATTTTAGAGTGTACATGACCAATGTTGATCATCACGAAACAAAAAAAAGTTAAATTAAACCGTCAACAAGCCACAAGAGTTTTGAAAACTTAGACATTTACTCTATTACATATGGTTTCAAGAATAACACCAAACAAACAAAAGAAGAAAATCCACTGATATCACAAGACAATCATACGACTAAAATAATATATATTTGTTAGCTCGGAGAATTCTTAACCCAACAACTAGCATTAGTTGCATCTAGCAAAAACATAACAAATACTTCTAATTTATCAAAACAAAAAAGTTAAATTAAACCGCGAAAAAAAACACACGACAATTAGCTTTTCACACAAGGTCCTAAAAAGAACACCAAACAAAAAAAAGCAAATCCCCAATTCCAAGTTTCCAAAAGTGCCTTCCTGCAAAAACACCCCGGTAAACCCAATAATCCCCCGCCTTAAACACTCCAATCGTACCGGAGCCACCCGACCCACACCACCAACCGCCACGTACTCTAATCGTCCCCCTACACCCTCCACGTCATCTCTCACACAACAAAACCCCACTCCCCTCATTCCTCTTCCCATCCCCAACCATGTCCTTCCTCCGAACCCTCTCCCGCTTCAAACCGAACCTCACCCACTTCTCCACCACCTCCTCCTCCTCCTCCTCCTCCACCCTCTCCGCCACTGCCCGGAAAGGCCTCGCTCCGACGAGGTCCTCGGAGAAGCCGCGGGTGGTGGTATTGGGAACGGGATGGGCTGCCTGCCGACTCATGAAGGGGATCGACACCTCCATCTACGACGTCGTCTGCGTCTCCCCGAGGAATCACATGGTCTTCACCCCTCTCCTCGCCTCCACCTGCGTCGGGACCCTCGAGTTCCGCTCCGTCGCTGAGCCGATCTCCAGGATCCAGCCAGCTGTGTCGTCCGCCCCCGGGTCGTACTTCTTCCTCGCTAACTGCACCTCCGTCAACCCTGCCACCCACACGGTGAGGGATGGTCCGGTCTTCGGGTTTCGAGTGGGGATTTCCGGGGATTGATTAGGATCTTGATTTTGAAGACATGAAAACACGAAACAACACTATTTATGATACGAAATTCTGTCGGTGGTGGATTAGCTTAATTAGGATAATCTGTGAGGAAATAACATGAGAAATGAAATGACAAGAAAATACACGATTTTGCTTGTAAAACCGACATGTATAGCATGTTTTGTAGTTTTTTTTTTATTTACTCCAATATTGTTGTTTAAGATGTTTGTTAGAATGAAGATATCAACTCAATTAGTTGCCATTATGGACCTAAATATTGCGTATTTTATTTTAAATTACAAAGAATATGAGGTACATGAGAAGTAAATGATTGTCTGAAACGGTTGTTTAAGATGTTTGTTAGAACAAAGATATCAATGTCATATTAGTTGCCATTATGGACCCAAGATATTGTATATTTTGTTTTAAATTACGAAGAATATGAGGTACATGAAAAGTAAACGATTGTCTGAAACGGTGGTACATGACTCAACTCATTAGTTGGGTTTAAGTTTGATTGAGGTTTTTGTGAAGGTTACGTGTGAGACAGTTACGAATGGGGAGGGGAAGGAGAAGGTGGAGCCATGGAGGTTCGATGTGGCGTACGATAAGTTGGTGATTGCATCTGGGGCAGAGGCGTCCACGTTCGGGATACCGGGAGTGAAGGAGTATGCAATTTTCTTGAGGGAGGTTTATCACGCGCAGGAGATCCGGAGACGGTTGCTTCTGAACCTGATGCTGTCTGATGTTCCTGGTATGCTGTTTGACTCACTGTCTTCTCCTTAGTACATTCAGTGTCTGACCTTAGGAATGATTTTGGTTGCAATTCTGAAGATTATGATAATGAATCTTGTTGCTCTGAATGTTTGAGTTTTGCATTTAAATCGGAGAGGTATAAAAGATATGGAACTCATCTGTTGTTTATTGAACTCATACGCTTGTTCAATAATCATCAATGAAGTAATGTGGTTGTTCAACAATGTTGCATTCTAAATAGGACTTATTGAATGAAGATTGAAGGAAATTACTAGATTAAATGCACTTTCATGGATTTTATGTGCAACCAACTTGTTTATAGGTATATATTTATAATATGGTACCTTAGATTTAACTCAAGGGTCATAGTTATAATATTGTACCTTAGATTTTTTTAAGCTACTACTAATAATCAAAATATTGGTTTTGGTTCAGAGAGCGAACATTGTAAACCAAGAAGCCAATTTTTAGTGGAACTTTTGGTGGCAATTTGTAAACATAATAATTTGACATAAATTTTGTTAGTATACTATACTCCAACAAATATGTAAAAAAACTCATATTTATAAGAATTACGACTAATATGGAGATGCCAATTACTAAATTCAGAGATTCAAGAAGAAGATTTAATATTGTAACTAATAAATATATAAATATAGCTTCGATGATACAGTATACAAAAATACTTGTACCGAATCATATCCAACCTTACTTTTATATCAAATTAAGCGATAACTACGCATTCCAATCAGAATGAAACTGAATATATGATCCCAAGATAAATCTGGCATCAGCAAATAAACATAAAAACCCTGAACTGTGTGGTAATGACCTATGTCTTATTAGTTACTTTGTCATATGCATTTCCGAAGGTCTTTCCCATTCCAGGAATTATAACAAGTGCAATCTTTGTGTTCATCAGTCCTCTATTTAGTTAGCGTATAGGCAACTATATTTTTTTCACATCATATTGCATCAATTTACGCATTTCATTTCTCTCCTCTCATTCAAATCCTTAACTCACACTCAGTTGGTGTGTCCGTGATTTTCAGACATACAAACTTCAGGATCACATTACTTATGTGTAATTGTATCTGTTGTTAAAATTGAAACTACTATTCTTTAGGATCTGGTTGATTCTTCTAGCAACAATCCAGAACTGTTTGATTGCATATGTCGATATCTGGATCATGAATTGGTAATTTTAATTGTTCTTGTGTCTTAGGAATATCTGAGGAAGAAAAGAGCAGACTCCTACATTGTGTTGTTATAGGAGGTGGTCCAACAGGAGTTGAATTTAGTGGTGAATTGAGTGATTTCATCATTAGAGATGTTAAACAGAGATACTCCCATGTCAAGAATTACATCCATGTTACTCTAATCGAGGTTGGCCAATAATAATCATGATCATGGTGTGAGATTTTAATAATATAAAAAATATGTGATAAAAATGATTTTATCATTGCAGGCGAATGAAATACTTTCAAGTTTTGATATTCGTCTCAGGCTGTATGCTACAAAGCAGTTGACTAAGGTATTGTTCTCTTGCTTTAAGAGTGGACATGTCGGAAATGATTCATGGGGATGTCATTTGCCTGATTAACTTTCCCTTACAACATCTAAGCTATTTCCAGTTTATTTTTATCATTAATCTAAGCTATGCTTATCTGTGTTAAATTTTTTTATACACACATGGTTTGTGATACAAGCAGTTTCTTTTACTGCTAGTGGTAGGGTTAATTTGTTTAATGGCATGACAAAGTGTGATGTCTCTTTGTGATTTGCAACTTATGGGTAGACTGTGAATCTGTGATGCTCATATGGGGTGGGGGTGGATAGTGCCCTTTTTCAATTACAAAGCTTATTTTATCTACGTGTTAGTGGTGCAATGGTGTGGGATTTAATTGCCGCATATGCTGATGTCATCCTCTAACTTACGTTGATATTTGTCGACTTTGGTCTTCTTGGTCTTCTTTACCAAATTCTTAGCTTACGGTGAATGTGAAAATTCTCATTTGGCTTTATGATGAAATAACTACTCATTTCAATGTCATCGTCCTAATCTCTACAAGCTTGTTATTGCAATACATTCTGCACGAACATTTTAAATGCAATCAGTGCATATGACGTTGGATATGCAAGGAGAGTATCTTAGTCCTTTTCCTGTCAGTTTGTTGACCATTAGGGTATATGCGTTCAGTAATTTGGTAGAGATTTCTTTTGATGGTTAATTCAAGGTGAAGAACACCCTCGACGTTGGTATCAAAGTAAATAATAATAAAAATGAACTACTAATGGCACTAGCTCTAGTGACGTTTTTTCCTCGGTTATTGTTCAATTCAAATTGAACCTACCTTTTGATGTAGACCTATCATTATTGCACTATATTATGTATACACATTCAAAATAACAGTAAATGCCTTTTGTATATAAAAGAATAATGACCTTTTTTTGTTATATGATGTGTCAGACAGGAGTTAGGCTTGTTCGTGGAGTTGTTAAAGAAGTCCATCCAAAAAAGATAATCTTAGATGACGGCACAGAGGTTCCATATGGGATTCTTGTTTGGTCTACTGGTGTTGGTCCTTCCTCTTTCATACAATCCTTGCAGCTTCCCAAGTCGCTTGGTGGAAGGTATTCAAACCAATATGGCCATCTATCTTGCGAGCCCATGAGTTTTGAGGGCATTATTTATGGTCTGTGGTTCTCAAATTCAGTACTTGTAAGAAGCCTATTAGATCATGTTTGTTGAGCAATTAGTCCCACATTGTTAAACACAAGATGTGTGCAACACTCTGTAATAGAATTATATCCACTACCATTCACCTAAGTACTTAAGTTTTGTCGAGGTGATTAACCAATCAAATTTAATATGGTATCAGAGCGGATAGATCGACCTGTGGGCTCACTCCGGCCTATATTGTCCATGCGTTGACATGGAGAAAATAATTCCGGTTATGCGTGCGGGGGAGTGTTGAACAATTAGTCTCACATTGCTAAACACAAGATGTATGCAACACTTTATAATAGAGTTAGATCCACTACCTTTCAACTAAGTGCTTAAGATTGTTGAGGTGGTGAACCAACCAAATTTCACAATATTTGTCCACATCAACTATCTATAACTTATCCATGTTTCTGCTATACTTTGTGAAATTTTGCGACAAGGATTCTAAAATCTCTCCATATTTGATAGGATCGGTGTTGATGAGTGGTTGCGTGTTCCATCTGAGCAGGATATATTTTCAATAGGAGATTGCAGTGGTTTTTTAGAAAGTACAGGCAAACCTGTACTTCCAGCTTTGGCCCAGGTTGACAATAACACTGATCTTCATTTACTAAATTGTTTTGATTCTGTCATAGATGTGCTGATGGGTACAATATGGTACATCTTTCATGTGAAACAATAGCTATGAGTAATTGAGTTTTATTAGATAATCTTCTTGTCCTGGATATTCTTTAATCTGCCTCCTTTTATGCCTCTGTTTGACCTGACTTCTCAGCTCGTACAAGCGCAAGCTTAATGACTTGTAAGTTTAAACCACTTTGCCCGGTTTCCCTTTATCTTCTTAGTTGTCTTTGTCCAAGTGATAACTTTTTTTGCTATGGAGAATGTGTAGGTCTTTTTTAGCCTGTTTTGTATCACTATAAGTTTCTATGCATAGTGACGCAGATCTTAGCACTTTTTTTTAATAATGTACTTAGCTGAAGTAGATGTTTTGGTGTGCCCTGAAATCACTAAGTGGTAACTTTTGTCGTCCGATTGCTTCTCTAAGTCTCCATACTTGAAATTTGAAACAGGTTGCGGAAAGGCAGGGAAAGTATCTGGCTTCTCTACTGAACCGGATAGGCAAAGAAGGCAAAGGGCGTGCAAATTCAGGTGACAAAGTCGACTTAGGCGATCCTTTTGTGTATCAGCATTTGGGAAGCATGGCAACAGTTGGAAGATACAAAGCTCTTGTAGATCTAAGACAAAGCAAGGTTATGTTTTTTATTCAGAAAACTAGTTTTCATTCTCTTACAGTTTTACCTCGGATATCACATTAACATTGAATTTTCGTATCAGGAAGCAAAAGGAATTTCGCTTGCAGGGTTCACGAGCTGGTTCATTTGGAGGTCCGCATACCTGACTCGTGTGATCAGTTGGAGGAATAGATTCTATGTCGCAATCAATTGGGGCACTACATTGCTATTTGGTCGTGATATAAGCCGCATATGATGCAACACAAAGGTCAACATCTGAGCTATATACGGACATCATATTTATTTGCTTGTTTTCATTTGGTTGCCTGTAGTTCTCTCTGCAAAAGCTAACAGGAATAAAATTTGTTCACGTTTTCCACTATTCATTACATAATGCTATTAATTTGTTGGCATCTTGTTTATGAGAAAATTTTGACATTTCATCGTATAATAATGAAAGAAAAAATGTAATATAGGTCGGGGTGAAGGGTAATACGAGTCATCTAGACTTCGTAATGGTGGGGTATGCGGAGTGAAATAAAAGGCTTTAAATGGATAAACTATAACTTATGTTGAAGTTAGTTTAAATCATTTACTGTCGATAACCAAGATCAAAGTTTGAACCATAACTAAGTGAATTTTGGAGTTCAAACCAAGGTTTTCAGAACTGAACCGGTCATCGAACCGATAAAGCTTTAGTTTTGGTTCAATGTGGTCGAACCACGGTCAGACCGTTGATAACGTCAGCATGACATCAACATTTTTGAGACCCGAAGTTGGACCGAACCGAATAAATATTAACGATTGGACTGGTTTGAACCGATTTCTGTAAAATTATTTAATATATACACATCAAGCATTAAATATAATTCATGATATCAAACACAATTTGCTTAACTCAGTAAATTTGTTATCTTTACTTAACGGAACTAATTTGCTTGAATAAGAATCAGAGAAAGTATTATTTAGATTAAGAATCTAAAATCAAAATCAATCTCCAATATTATCCACGACATCATACTTACGAATAGATTTGGTGAGAGAGAGAAGAGTTTGTGGGTGATGGATTTTTGTTTGTAAAAATAGAAAAAAATTCTCATATTTTCTGATTTTAAAAATAAAGAAAATTTGAAATATTTTTATATCCGGTCCGACCAACCGGTCCAACCAGACGGTCCAACCCGGTCGGACCGGGTTCAATCCGGTTTAGAACGGTTCGACTAGATGCTCGGTTCTTTAGTTGAACCGGCCGCTGAACCATCGGTTCCCGGTTCGACCGGGTCGAACCGTCCGGTCCGGTCCGATTTTTAAAATCTTGGTTCAAACTGCCCACTTAGATCGAAGTGTCACTAAACTAATCACACGCTATTCTTTTGCACCAGCAGATACGCGCATAAAAAAACAGTTGCAGGCATCAGCTGGTACTTAAGTAACCTAGGGACGTATTATAATCTTTAGGTTCGTTATTCTATTCTTCTAAGTATTAAATCATACTCTTAATGATTTATTGTAGCTTGTAGTGCTTAACCACTTAAAAAAATTCTACCATTGTTTTCCGAATCTCTGAGATTCCACCAGAAAGTCTGTCGACAATAACCTAACCGGTTGAATTTCAAAAACGAAGATTGATTCATGGTCTTTCTACTATGGACAAATGGATGAATAGAATATCAAAATAGAGATGTTTATTTCCATCAAAAAAAAATATTTAAGTCGTCGTCGTTTTTTTGGTAATGGTGATTATTTTCATGTCACTAAAAAATCCTTATATCGTGATCTAAATTGTAGTTATATCTAAGTGGGATCCAAAACAAATCTCACTTTTTTTTGAGGTCGACATCCTACTTAAGGGGCAGTGCATGATTTCAAGTTAGGAGTTATAATTTGTATGACATCTTGTAAAATTAACTAAACAAATTCACTTCAGAAGACATTTAGCATATACTTAACTACGTTTAATTCAATGGATCAACACAATATCAAGGGACTTGTATAACACCGCTGGTCGTACCAATCAAATCACGGATTAGCATGAATTCACCGTTAAAACGTGTCTGGCGTAATAAACAAATAAAAGAATCCTAGATTAGATAGATAATAATAATTTTTTTGAAATAATGTTGTAAAATAATAATAATGGAAGAATATAAACCTGAAAAGCTTATTTAACAAAATATGCTTATTTAAAATATCAACCGTGATGTCATTTTAATTAAGTAAAAATATTACGGGTGTTGTTTTCTACTCGGTAAAAACGACATTTGTAATGTCGTTTTTGACTTATTCTTATTTTTAAAAATCATGCATTTTGAATTAAAAAATTGAACTCATTTCAAACATGATAAAATAACATATTCATGTTCATCTCCTTTTGTCATCAATTCAAATACCACATTGTTAGTGTGTCGTTTATTTTTGAAATTATTTTTTGAAATTATAAATTAGATATTTCAACAAAATTATAAGAAATTGGTACTTGAACTAAAGATAAAAAAATGATGAACCGAATTTTGTGATAAAAATAACCAAAAAAGATTATCTATTGTGTATAAATTAAATGTATATTTTGTAAGTGAGATGTATGTCGTAATCTCAAATATATATAAAAAAATGTAATAAAATTTATAATTTTTAGATTAGAAATTTTACATGAAAAATATACTATTTTTGGGTTAATATAGAATATGTTATTCTCTATACATTTAGACATATTCTACTTTAATCCCAAAATACTGAAATAGTATATTCTCTAAGGAAAATTTTCAACCCAAAAAATATAAATTTTTACTACAATTTTTTATTTTAAAAAATACAACATACATCTCATTTTAAAAAAAAAAATTTTAATTTATACACAAAAAACAATCTTTTTTGGTTATTTTTATCACAAGATCAGATTCATCGTTTTTATCTTTAGTTTAAGTATCAATTTCCTGTAGTTTTGTTTGAAATGTCTAATTTATAATTAAAAAAATTAATTTCAAAAATCAACAAAACATTAACAAAAAAAGAAGAACATGAATAAAAATGAGTTCAATTTTTTTAATTTAAAATACATGATTTCTAAAAACATGGATAAGTCAAAAATGTTTTTTTACTAAGTTTGAAACGAACATCCGCGATGTCGTTTAATTTATCGGAAATGACATCATAATTGTCGATTTTAATAATCATATTTTGATAAGATATTCGGTACTAATTTTTTTCTTCATTTTTACACCGTTATTTCAAAAAATTATCCCAGATAACAAATGTTTATAGTTGGTATTATGGATACCGACACGTCATTAACTTATCCGGTCTCACCGCTTCCGCTTCCGTTCCTTATATAAAGCCACATTTCTGCGTACCAAATCCACACGCCTCTTTCTCTCTCTTCGATCGACCCGAGAAATGAATCCCTCGTCGTCGACTCAAGGTAGTTTTTTTGATGCTTTTGTTCCCATTTTTTCTCTAAAGTTGCGATTCTTACTCTTTTTTTATAGGTTTCCAGTTCTGATTTTTAGGTTCGTAGTTACAAAATGACCCCTTTGACCCGTGATTATCGGTTCTGTTTTTTAGTTTCAAATTCTGACTTTTGAGTTCTGTGAATTTTTGGGGTAGAAAGGTTGTAGTTTGATGTTGGCATTTTATTATCGGTCTATTTTTAGTTTGTAGGGTTGTAGTTTTTTTTTGGGTTCTGTTTTTTATCGTTTTTTTTTTCTTTTGGAATGTTGTGTCCATTCCTAATGGAGTCAGAAATTAAGTTTTTTTGGCTTTTGGGTTATAGTGGAATAAATCAACGTGGTTCATATAAGTTATCTATGATTCTTATTTATTGTGAATTAACAGAAAGTTGTCAGGCATCCGATCACATGTAAATCGGCCAGAAACAACCTCTGTCACAGGGAGACAGAGATATGGTTGCTTAATGTGGGAGCCTCTTTTGAGGTTTTGGAGTAATGTTGATGTTTTGTTCTTCTGGCATGTTATTATCGGTTCTTTTTGTCTTTTGGCTTCTGTTTTGTGGGGTTGTAGCTTTTTAGGGTTCTATGTTTTTTAGTTTTTTAGGATGACAGTCTTCTTGTGTTTTGTTGGATTGGAAGGTTCCCTGAACGTGTCTTCCTAATGCAATATGATAATTGACAGATGATTATGTTTCGATTTTTCTTTCTTTCTTTCTGGGGGTATCGGATTGTAGCTTTTGGAATTTAATTTTTTTTACTGTACATTGCAATTATTGGTTAATGTAGGCTTTAGTTTCGTTTCACTTTTCTTTTCCATAGAATTCCTTGGGTTTCTTTTATTTAATTTTTTGGTTTTTAGTTTGTTTACCAACAAATTATACATTTGAAGATGAGGTCAACAAGCACCTTTTTTTTGGCCATATGATGATGGTTTTATACTTTCATTCCTCTGTCACAGTCTAGTTGTTTGGTCTTTAAATTTCTTCCCATATGATTGAAGTTGAAGTTAATGTTCTGGTAAATTTTCTTGTTTCAGATTATGAGCAGCTCTACTTATAATAGCAATAATTAAAGCCTAAGTTGAACCAGATGGAACAGTGGCAATCATTAATTTACCTTCACTATAGTCAATCTAAAATATTGGATTTAATTAATGTAACTGGAACAAGTTTTTGAGTTAAAAGTCATCACTGTAAAATTAGGTGAACGAGACTTGACTTGCTTCATAGATTTGGTGTAGATTGTTTTAAGTTTCTTGCTCAGTGAAAAAAATGCATTTCTGAATAGTACGTAATAGATACAAGCAAAGTAAATTGTCTTGCATGGAAAAGAAAAAAAAAGTTAGACTTGAGTATTTTGAAGTAAATTGACAATTGAGATCACCTTTTCCTTAGGATTTCTATATATGTTTTGCACTCAGTAGCTAGCAATGGAGGGTCACAAGGATGGCATGATAAAATATCCATTATATACGAACCTTTCAACTCCTAAGAAGAAAAGCATCTTGTTGAATCATTACAACCGTGAACTTGTGAAGTAGAGCCTTTTATGATTCATTAAATTATTATAAACAATAATTCCTGCAGTTCCCTTGGGCACATATAAAACACTCACGAGGTTGGTTGTAAAAAAAGATGTTGAATTTACTTTTTTTCTTGCTGTTTTCTATTAAAATTTAGCATATAATAACCATTTAATGTGTGTTTTCTCTGGCAACATGTCAGTTACTAAGTCTCATGTACTAAGAATGTGCTTAAGATATTGAGTTTCACGCTGTTCTTTTTATTACAGATGATCTTCTCACGAAGAATTTGACTTCAAGTGTTGAAAAGCCTGCCCTGGACATCTCTCTGGCGTTTCCTCAAGCGACTCCTGCATCTGTTTTTCCTCCTGCATGTGAGAGTTACATTTACCAGCATTAGTTATATGTTCAACTTTGTTGTCTTAGATAAAACAAATATTACTCTTGAAACTTCCCAAGTTGGGTAAAACTTTGATTTTTTTCCCCTTAAACAAACTTTTGTTGTAGCTACTTATAAAAATCCTTTTCTAGTTTTAAGTTTAGGAAAATGAACCCCTCTTTTCATTATTCAGAACTCAGGAGAATCCCAATATATACGTGATAAACTAATAACCTATGAACATGATGTTTGATGTTGAATTAAGGTATGAGGATGAAGACCTTAGTTCCAAAAGGTTCTTAAATGAAATGGTTCCCATAATTTTGTTGTGCAATGGAGTAGTGGGTTGCGATACTTTTGGTACTTGGCAGTACCTATATATCCCATTAATTTATAATTAAATTGTGTTACTTCCTTTCACATCTTTTTGTGGAAATTTGGGACTATGCATCAAAAACATTATGTTATTAATTAAAAAACATTCATGCAAAATGAAGATCAAAAACTTGTTAGAACTATGAATTTGTCATTTTTTTAAGAACTAAGCTTGTACGCGAACAACATAATAGGTTGTTTTTCACTTCCTGGAGCTGGAAAATGGAGTATATGAAGGTTGTTCTCATTAGCTGCCTGGGTTCGTTTATCTTTTTATCAGGAAATTGCTTTGCTTTTACTTATTAGCAATATTGCTTGTCATTTCAGCTTCAGATTTCTACAAATTTGATGATTTACTTGAACCTGAGGAAAGGGCTCTTAGGAGAAAGGTTAGAGAATCTACGGAAAAAGAAGTTGCTCCAATAATGGCAACGGTATGTTCATCATTTATTTAAAATGTCAGTTGCATCTTGTTAATGACTATTCCAAAGTGATTTGTTTTCGTGTTCATTTTTTATAACGTATATTAAAATTTAAAATTATCATTATCTTCTCTTTTTCTATGCTCTCACATGTCTTATTCATTGTTTGATGATTATATCCAATAAATAAATTATATTCTTTGTGTCTATTCAATTTTTCTCTTCATCCAATAAAATTGTGTTTATAATGTATAGCAAACATGAGCAGTTTCTATTATATGCTTAGCCTTCTTATTTCAATGTTTACTCTAGATTTTTAGTGCTTATGGTGCATAAAAAATAGTATATTGTAGACTTGTACACTGTGTAGCCATGATTATTTAAGTGGATTTGCATTGTCATGATTCTTTCTGATAGGCCCTATACAAGTTGTGTCTCCAACAGTATACTTCAAAAAATACTTTATTGTGTTTGGTTGTTGAAATTATTTCCTGTTCTGAATATGAACGTCTTGTTATCTCAGTACTGGGAGAAGGCTGAGTTCCCATTCCATATAATTCCCATGTTTGGTTCTTTAGGTGTAGCTGGTGGCACGATCAAGGTACTCAAAACTTTTATGTATTTTGTCTTTCTGAGAGAATTATTATTTTAAAATAATGGGGATTATGTTTATGATGTATGGGAGAAAAAGTGACAACTTTTTAATCACTGTCATGGACAGGGCTATGGCTGTCCTGGCCTCTCCATAACTGCAAGTGCTTTTGCTATAGCAGAAATTGCAAGAGTTGATGCAAGTTGTTCTACGTTTGTTCTTGTGCATTCTTCACTTGCAATGCTCACAATCGGTAATGGACTTCTTTATAATCTTTTCAAGAACTTCAATTAAAACTTTAAACTTTGGAGGAACTAATAGCTCAAACTTGTGAAGAGCAGCTTTGTGTGGTACGGAGGAACAAAAAAAAAATATTTACCTTCATTAACTCAAATGCGCACTGTTGCTTGTTGGGTGGGTGTCAACTTAGATCTGTTATCGTATATTGCCCGGGAAAAGTAAGTATAATACATACGAAGACTCACATTGGTAGTCATGTCTATAATTTGCAGGCTCTCACAGAGCCTGATTTTGGGAGTGATGCCAGCTCTCTGAAAACAGTGGCAATCAAGGTCTGCTTCCACACTTTTGAAATCTCATTTGCATCTGTGTAATTCTTTTCTTTTCCTTTTTAATACCTTTTCACATACTACGTAATAGGTAGCTGGTGGTTGGGTGCTTGATGGACAAAAACGATGGATTGGAAATGGTACCTTTGCCGACATATTAATTGTTTTCGCTCGGAATAAAACCACAAACCAGATTAACGGGTAGTTTTCTCTTCCTCTTTTTTCACTTGAAAGGGAATTTCTTGAATGCTTTTGCAAGTTCATTGTTTTGTTCTGGTTGCTGAGTCAGCTGGTTTGTTGTTGCTTGGAATGGTTAATTAGTTTAAATTTAAGATGAATCAGTTGATGTATGAATCATTAAATAATTATTAGTATCAGCATAATCTGTATTTGGTAACAAGCTGCAGCCTTCCTTGCAGGTTTATTGTAAAGAAAGGTTCACCAGGATTGAGTGTATCCAAAATAGAGAACAAAATTGGCCTAAGGATTGTTCAGAATGGTGACATTCTCTTGAAGAAAGTTTTTGTTCCAGATGAGGATAGGCTTTCTGGTGTCAATTCCTTCCAGGACACTAGTAAGGTAGTGTAAATCCATATCCTTTATCACAATATAGTTTTTTTTATTTCAGTAGAAATAAGACAAGCAGTGTTACCTCTTTTTTTATATATAATTTAGTGCTTGGAGTAACATATTCCTGCTTCAAACAAGTGCATGTGATTGGCATTGTTACTGGTTTTCATGATTGGTATAAACCTATGGGTTGGCATTATGTCATTCACAAGGTTACCATCCCATATTTCATCTCCTAGTTTTATTTGTACCATAGACTAGTTTATTTTATATGCATCATCATTTTTTGTGTTTGATTGTTTGATCATTTTAAAAAACATAAAGTCTAATTTGTGTAACCCCTAAAAATCTCCAACTGTAGTTTTATTCGGCGTTAACTGAGCGGCTAGTCGCTAGAACAGAAATCCGACTTTTCTGCAGAAAACTTGTGAAAGGATGACTGTGATTTCAAAGATTCTTAGGGTTCTTTGGATATTCTATTAAGTCCTAGAGAACTTAAAAATGAAAGCTTTTATGCCTCCCTGAAAATCTCCTTGCAATTTGCAAACATCTCACTAATGTCCATTTAGATTTATTTCTGAGCCTTTTGGATTCTGCTTGAACTGTAATTTTATGTGTAGATATTCTTATATGTTTTGGTTGATTGGCAACAAAAACTCCTGCAAAATTATTTGCACTGCAACTCAAGCGACTGCCTTTTCGTGCATTTTTCAACTTCTACATCTGTTTATTTTTTGCTAAACCTTTTCTATTGGAGTCGTTTTTCCTGAGAGTAAAATTGTATTTGGCCCTTTATCTAATGAAAATTTCATGTTGAATCTTTATATCTTATTATTATGAATGAATGAGGGCATCTGTGTAGAGTTTCAAACTCTTAAGTAACTACATTTTAATCATAGTTTTGTTTGTGTTCTTTCTAAGGAAATGGAAAGAAGGATGATCTTTCTCATTGTTGTAGTATCTGTAGCTAATGATTTTTTCCCTCGTGCTCTTTATCATTCGTTCTGCAGGTCCTTGCAGTCTCACGAGTTATGGTTGCCTGGCAGCCAATTGGCATATCAATGGGCGTATTTGACATGTGTAACAGGTGCAATAAATAATTCCTTCTCTTTGTAATTATTTGGGTCTTTGCAGTTTTAAGAGGTTATGCAATAGATACTTGAAAGAGAGGAAGCAATTTGGAGCTTCACTGTCAGCCTTCCAGATTAACCAAGAGAAACTCGTACGCATGCT
Source organism: Triglochin maritima (assembly GCA_963682175.1). NCBI lineage: Eukaryota > Viridiplantae > Streptophyta > Magnoliopsida > Alismatales > Juncaginaceae > Triglochin > Triglochin maritima. The sequence continues at coordinate 53,288,690 of OY821773.1, forward strand.
TGGAAATATTCAGGCAATGGTTCTTGTTGGCTGGCGGCTTTGTAAGTTATATGAATCAGGAAAAATGACACCTGCTTGTTGGCTGGCTGGCGGAAGGTAAAGAAATCACTGTTTCTATGAACTTGCCTACATCTCATGACACTATTACACAACTGATCATCAATTTGACACCTGGTCTTCTATTTTTTTTTTTTTTGCTGCTAGGCATGAACCTCTTTACGAGCAAGGGAAGTTGTTTCTCTTGGACGGGAGTTGCTGGGTGGTAATGGAATATTAGCAGATTTTCTTGTGGCAAAGGTTTGTGTCTTCTTACGTGATTATGGTTTTGATTTATCAATGTTGTACGTTCAATTTATGTTCAGTTCAATATATCTGTCCTCCAAAAATGGATATGAGTTTTTAAAAAAATAATGTAATGTAAATAGTTTCAGTATCCTTGCATAACCTGCAAAATACTACTGAAGTAGTTGAAAATGGTTATCAAAATGAACATAAACAAAGTAGCTTTCGTTTAACAAACCTGCATAACCTGCAAAATACCTGAAAATGATTATCAAAATGAACATAAACAAAGTAGCTTTCGTTTAACAAACGAATCTGACTCCACGATGATATCATATTATGTATCTTTTTGGGCAGAACCTTTTAGTCTTGCTTTCTCCGGTTTTTAAATAGCAAACAGTGACATAATGAAAAGGAAATAAACTTAGTTTTATCAGTGAAAATGATTTTCCTTAGGGCTACTAAGAGTGATAGGGAATGAGTACTAGTTGTGTAAAAAACTGTATTGGTCTACAAAAACTCAACTTACAGAAAAAGGTTTGCCATGTAAGCCTAAGCCTTATGTGGGAATCATTAACTCAACTAGATAATGTAGAAAATTTTAGAGTTGATGAAATAATCTTGTTTTCTAAACATGAAACCATCAGATAACATTATGATTCACTTGTATGTAATTGCTTCAGGCATTTTGCGACCTAAAGCCGATATATACATACGAAGGCACTTACGACATCAATAGCATGGTTGCTGGAAGAGAACTCACTGGGTTTTCTAGCTTCAAGCCAGTGATCCGAGGAAAAATGAGTCGGCTTTGAAAAGTTAATTATTGACAAGCACGTTGAGTTCTTCAATATTACAGTTGTCATGTTGACATCCAGAAAGAAAGAAAAAACTTGGGCTTGTTAAAAGTTCACTTTTGAATAAAAACATTATCGATTTGCCTAATGACACTTTTTTACGAGCTTCATAAATGTACAGGTTAATAAATAGCACGTTTGTTTGTAATATTTTTTTCCGGTCCGTTAAAGTTACAACAATCCATGATTTGTTTGTGTTAATGATTTTTTTAAGGAAAATGTTTTATGAACGCAGCGCGTCATGGACATCCATGTCAGTCTTTACGTGGCCAAAACATGAATGTTTTTTTGTTTTTTCTTTCTGATGTCCACTCAAATCACATTAAATGCGTTTCAACTCAGCACGTTCTCTCTCTCCACCCAAATACAAATATGATGACACTCTTTCTTTCTTCTTCATTCTTTCTCTCCAGAATAAATCACCATTTCGAGCAAGATATTAGGTCGAAGAATCGTCTGATGCCGACTCCCAGGATTCTTCACAACGTAAGCAGCGTGAATGGGACGGTGCGAAGACTTCCCGATGTTCTACATAAACAGGAAATCTGAGATACTATTTTTTTCCTAAACGTAATTCTTGTGGGGTAAAATATACAGTGGGAGATTTGTTGAGTTTGTGCGGGGGTGGCAGGGGGCGGCAGCCCCTGCAGGGGACGTGAGTCCCCCCCGCAACTTTGCGGACGTTTTTTTTGTTTTGACATCATATTATTGCATTCCATATATTGATTCGTTTATTCCGACAATAATGAAGTGATATATTATTCCGGACTGCAAATACACTTATTCCGATTCCGGACAGCAAATACACTTATTCCGGACAGCAAATCCACTTATTCCGGACAAACTTTATGTTCCGTTTCTGGACACACTTTATTCTTAAACCGGACAACAAATACACTTATTCCGGACAACAAATACACTTATTCCGGACAGCAAATACACTTATTCCGGACAAACTTTCTGTTCCGTTTCTGGACACACTTTCTTCTTATTCTGGTCAACTACACTTATTCCGGACTGCAAATACACTTATTCTGGACAAGAAATCAACTTATTCTGGACAAACTTTATGTTCCGTTTCTGAACACACTTTATTCTTAAACCGGACAACAAATACACTTATTCCGGACAACAAATACACTTATTCCGGACAGCAAATACACTTATTCCGGACAAACTTTCTGTTCCGTTTCTGGACACACTTTCTTCTTATTCTGGACAACTACACTTATTCCAAACTGCAAATACACTTATTCCGGACAGCAAATACACTTATTCCGGACAAGAAATCAACTTATTCCGGACAAACTTTATGTTCCGTTTCTGGACACACTTTATTCTTAAACCGGACAACAAATACACTTAGTCCGGACAACAAATACACTTATTCCGGACAGCAAATACACTTATTCCGGACAAACTTTCTGTTCCGTTTCTGGACACACTTTTTTCTTATTCTGGACAACTACACTTATTCCGGACTGCAAATACACTTATTCCGGACAGCAAATACACTTATTCTGGACAAGAAATCAACTTATTCTGGACAAACTTTATGTTCCGTTTCTGAACACACTTTATTCTTAAACCGGACAACAAATACACTTATTCCAACGTAAAACTTAAAAACAAATATTTTATTATGATAAGTGTGGGCTCTGCACGAATAATGAGACTGCACGATGTCCTAGGGTCTGCACACTGTCTTATCTGTGTATTGGGAAATGAATCGTTCAACTTAAAGAACCGGCGTTTTTTAAAAAGACCAAAACGCGCGAAGAGAAATTTCGTTGACTGGATGCTGACTCAAAGAAAAATATCTGAGCTGTACAGATCCACGTAAGGCGCGTCCGTGACGCGCGCGTCCGTCTATCACGGCTCTTTTTTTAAAACATCATTTTCTTTATATTTGCAACGCAAGAATCATTAGTGTGATTGTTTTGCATTGCTGTTAAACAAGATTGTAGAATAATTAATAGACTTAAAATCAACCAATAACTCAAGATAACTACTGTTCTGAGTTCTGACGGTGAAATAATCGAAATAAATGAAACTAGTTAGTGAAATAAGTTAGAAAATAATAATGATTTTAGAGCTGTAAAGAAGACGAGTTCGAGCAAGCGTTTAGATTTTTGTTCGCTCGATACTCGAGTTGAGCAGAAAATATTGCTCATTTTCGTTAAGAGATGTTTTCTTTAATTAGACAAAAAATTACTATTTTTTGTTGTTTCGATTGTTAGGATATCATAAAATGTTTTAAATTATAAAAAAATATAAACCAAAATATAATTATTCAACAAAACATGCAAATTAAAGTGCAAGTTTAAATGTAAAACATACTAAATAGAGTAATACTCCAAAAATTAAAAAAAAAACCCTATATAAACCAAAAGATTATGGTTTGGATATTTGGATACTTATACATGTGTAAATGCGTGATTGAGTTAAATAATTGGGTTGAATATTTAGATAGTAGATATATAAATTGAATTCGAATGATCGAGCGTGAGCATCGAGTGCACGCGGGTGTGCTCGTGTTCTGCTCGTTTAATTAGTCGAGTGATTTTCTTTGCTCGTGCTTGACTCGTTACCAAACGATCTAAGCCACGATTCAAACGAAACCGAGCGAACACTAAGCGAGACATCGAGTCTGAGCATAATATGACATCTTTAAGGGATTTAAAACTAATCAATAAAAAAAATTGGATAAAATAACCAGAAAACTGGTGAGATGAGTGTAAAAAATAGTAAAATATGACCCCATAATAACCTGCCCGTTCTCAATTCATTCTTTCCCACCACTCTCACTCCTCCCACTCACTTTAGGCCGGGTGTCCGGCCAACCCCGCTTCCCCGAGCCGGTGTGCTCCCGCCTGGAGCACATCCTGGGCGGGAATCCACCCAAACGTGCCCCTCATTGGTTTTTATTTTTGTTAATATATGTAATATTAATTTAGTTTTTTAGTTTGAAAATTAAATGTAAATAATATTAGATGTAATATTAAATAAATTGTAATAACTTTTTGTTTAGTTTAAATTATTTTAATTAAATTAAATTTTAAGTTAGTTACTTTTTTTGTTTGTAATTTAATTTGTTAATTGAGTTGGGTTAATTTAGTTATTATTTGTGATTACAATAATAATTGGTTATGTAATTTGTTGATTGTTGTGAAAGAATTAAAAAAAATGATGTGAAAAAAAGAGTGTTGATATTCTAAGTGGGTCTGAGCATTGTTAAGAGTGAAGTTTTGAGTAGTTGGGGTTTTGGATTGATCTGATGTGGTTGAAAAAGAAGTTGACGTGACAGAAAGAGAAACTGACGTGAAAACTGGGTAGACCACAAGTACTCTAACTTTCGCGGATGAAATGGAGGATGAGATTGATGGAATAAGGTAGATGATGGGGGCATTCTCCTACTTTAAGGTTGTTGATCTCCCGAACGTTCAGTCATGGAAGTACGACGGAGGAGTGGAACGGATCTCCGTCGTCCTCGCCTTCGACGAACAGAGGCGAATGTACACGCCACATTGGAATAAACGAGCAGACAGAACTATATTTTTCGGCCCACTAGAGGATGTTGTCCCATCGGTTTTTAATCCTAGTTTTAAGGACCTTGTAGGTGAGCAGGATCTTGAGTTAAGCACTTCGTTCTTCATTTGGTTGTTTTGGTTTCGGGTATTTCTTTGTTAAGGTTTGATGGTTGGAATAAATTTCTTTCTTTAAGAAAACGAAACATAATAATGCATTTTTGTCACGTTTGTGTTTACAATTTTAACTAACAATTTTCAAATATTCAGAGTACTTAGAAGATCTTGATTTGTTGATTGTCTATGTTTGTGGTTTTCAGTTCGGCTCTTTCTTTGATGGATTTGTTAGGGTTTGTTTAATGAATGAAATCACTTTATTAATTTTTTTGAATTTGTATTTATAAATCTTGACTAAGCTATTGCAACGTATTCAGATTGCTTATTTGGTATATATATTATTGTAGTTATTATTGTTAGTGCAATTGTTGCTAAGTTTGTTATAGTGTATTGTTGTCACGGTCTCACGAAACGATGCCACATTGTGGACCTCCGAGACTTTTTATTCTTTTGAATTTTGGTTTCGAAATTTTGGTATTCCGCCAACATTTCAAAAACTTGTGTGATTCTGACTTTAATTACTTGCACCACCCCTGACTGTTAAATTATATTGGCAGTTGTTATGAGGGCAAAATGGGGTATAGTTTTGTTGGGGTCAATTGGATAGATGCATGTTGTAAAACCCTCGCATTACAGGTAGTTGATACTCGTCTCGTTTATGTGTTCTTGTTTCGTTGCTCGTTTGATTGACTTCAACACTTCTCTGTTATTTCTTTCAGAGAAGAGAGACTTTGATTGGATGCGTTGTTAAAAGCAAGGTTTATTTCGTAATTAAAAAAATTACACTAAATGATGGTCCATCATTAAGGGCATTAATCAGCAGAATGACTTAGGTGTGATTGTCTTTGGTTTAGCAAGAGTCATTTGGTTTCATGACAGGGTTAGAAAACTGAAAAAGATAGATGCAATTACATTAGCCGATCATTACTCTGTTAATGTAAAACATCACACTATGTTGTTTTATGTTAATAACATCTAAATATATTGTTATATATTCTTTTATCCAATTACAAATTAAATCCATCAGATCTTTATCACATAACTATAGGGTCATTGATCAGACATCAAGTATATCGTATTGGCTTCAAAGAACTATGGCTGGTGTCACCACCTTACGATCGGGGATGCCCGAGGGTGTGCCATACCGGGCAAGGTTCATGAGCTTGGAGATAACAAGGAGCTACAAATCACACAAGGTGACCCGAGCGCACAAGCGCGAGGTGAGCAAACGGGAGTAGCCAAGGACTTCCATGGGTTTTGCAGGGCAAGCACCAAGGAGATTCGACATGCGCGGGCATTCACGCACGCGAGGTGAGGCGAGTGGTAGACAACGGCAAAACGCACGAAAGATGGCCAAAACCAAAGAGCAAGAAGCATGGTGTGGAAAGTCAAGGTCCGAGGACATGCGGGGTAGCACAGAAACGAGGAGACAACGCTCGGGCAGCATGGCCGCAAGCGGGGCAAAGACACAGATGTTTTGGGCCAAAAAGCATAAGGTCAACACAAAGTCAACGCGGAGGACTAGGTTGGAACTGAAGTCAAGGAGAGTCAACACCAAGTCAACATGAAGGACTAAGTCGAGGAACATAGTCAGCACGAGTCAACGTAGGTCAACATGAAGTGGCTAGGTGAGGACCGACGATGGCCGAGCACGGGCCAAGCACGGACCAAGGAGGGGACCAGGCAAGGGCGTGAAGAACGAGCATGGAACGGTTGGTTAAAGCATGGGCGCTAGAGAAGAGGCGTAGAACGGTTGTGGAATGAGTCTACAACCGAACAAAGGAGAATGTGGGGGCTGAACGGGTCAGCCCACTTGTGCGCATATCTCACATGTGCGTATGCTATTTTGGGAAAGGTCAAACCGGGTTGTACACGTTCTCCCAAGAATAGGAGATGGTTGTGAAACATGTCCACAACTGAACAAAGGCATCGCATGTGGGTTGACCGGGTCAAACCCCACTTGCACGCACCTCTCCTATATGTGCGCGTAGTTTTGAATTATTTAATCCAAGAAATACACATGTCTTCCACATTCTAGGCAGCCTTGACCAAGTCCATAACTGAATGGTTCGGTTAAGGCTTGTTGGCGCACAAGTGAGAATAATTTCCAGATGGAGAGAGCGTTGGGACGGTTCATTGGGAATTAATTTATCTACGTTAAATATCAGGTTATAGGAGAGGATAAATGCTATTTTCATGCAAACGAGGGAGAGTGAGTTGGGTGGCATCCAACCGTGCACGAAAATAGGATTTTTAGACACTATAAAAAGGAGACGCCTCCCACAAGTTCAGATGCACCATCGGCATCACCTTAGCCTTAATTTTAATTTGTGCAAAGATAACTCCTTTGTGAGAGAGAGAGTTTGAATGTGTAAAACTCGTACCCTTTGGTTCTTATAGTAATAAAAGAGATTGTTCCATCATAATGTTTGTGATTTGCGTGTGGGAGATTTGGGGATTGTGGGTTGTGTTATTTCTAGTTTCCGCGTGTGCTTGTTAAGGGAGAAGTTATACGGTTGTGTTGGTGTTTACACCTTTCCTCGTGGGGATAAAATGTTTGAAATTTGAGAATATACCGAGGACTCTTAACACGACCGGTTACCGTTGGTTCTTAAAAAATTCAAATTAGTTGAAATTGTAAACACAACTCCCAAAAAAGTATGATAATTATTGTTTCCACTATCTCTATTTGGATACTAAATCTTGTTTTGTAAGTTGAATACTAAATTTTTACAACTGTTTTATTTGTTGAATAAGAAATAGCAAAAACGTTGATAGTCAAAACAATAGAGGTTGCCGTGAGCAAATTTAAAAACTTTTTTTCTTTGAGGCAGTGAGCATTGGCTCTCATCGTCAATGTCAATACGACCACCTAGATATGATAGTTGTTGTCGTTTTACTTGACACGTCATGTGAGCAAGAACGATATGTCTAGTTTTCTCGATATCTCCACTGATTCTATCTACCTTCGTGTAACGCCACAACACATATATACTGATGCAATAGAACTTCGGTGTGGTTGTTTTTGGTTCAGCAAAAGTCATTCGAGTCCTTGCACGGAGTTAGAAAATTGCAAAATATAGATGCAATATTATTCCATTGGCCTATCATTACTTTGTTGATGTAAAACATCACACTCTGTTGTTTTATGTTAATAACATCTAAATATCTTGTTATATATTCTTTTATCCAATTACAGATTAAATCCATTATATTTTTATCCCATAACTATAAAGTCACTGATTAGACATCAAGTATGTCGTATTGGCTTTAAAGAACTACATTAGGCTCTTAAAGAAAGGGAACTACTAAACGTCGCCCCAAAACTACTTAAATCGCCCCTTGAAATTACCAAATTGCCCTTAAGAAACTTAAAAAACAAATTTTTTAGGGGGAGGCGTCTGCCGGAGACGCCTCCCCATAGGGTTTACATTATCAAATTTAATATGTTTGTACATTATATAGTGTGAATTGATTATCAAAAAAATTAAAAGGTAGAATACTCATCATAAAAAAATAACAGTACGACAGAGAAACAAACACAAATACGAAAACAAACGTACGACAGATAAACAAATACAAGTACGAATAGTAAGTGTACGACAGAAACGAGAATACAATAATAAGAGTAAGATACTAATACTCTAACTACTTATCAACCTAATCATGGTCGGGGATGCCCAACTGAGAATGTCACGCCTGTATCAAGTGACCATCATCTACACAAGCAGCTCTGCTGTACTCGTCTGACATCTCGTCCTTCTTCGCCAGGATCGGCTACACAGCCCAAATCATCTTACCCATCCACTGTACATAACAACCCCATTAGTATACACTAAACATCACCCAAAAATTACTTAAATCGCCCCTGAAAATTACCATTTTAACCAAATTAAAAAAAAAAATAGGGGGAGGCGTCTAAGGCAGACGCCCCTCCATAGGGAGGAGGCGTCTGTCGTAGACGCCTCCCCATAGGGGGGAGGCGTCTCCGACAGACGCCTCCCCCCTATGGAGGGGCGTCTGCCTTAGACGCCCAGGTAAGTGGTTTTTTTTTTTTGAAAAAATATACATCGGGGGAACCGCTGGTTGCTTTTCTGGTCTCCGAGACATTCGAGATATTGTGCATGAGGTATAGGAAGAGAAAACGGTGGTAAAAAAGTGAAATTGTGACTTATATAAGCCTAAATAAGGTCAAGGGCAAAAAGGTAATTTGTTAGGGCGATTTAAGTAATTTTGGGGCGATGAATAGCAATTCAGTAAAGAAACCAAGGTATTTGAAATTGTAAACACAACTCCCCAAAAAATATGATAAAAAAATCTTGTTTTGTAAGTTAAATACCAAATTTGTACAACTGTTTTATTTGTTGAATAAAGAATAGCAAAAACGTTAATAGTCAAAGCAATAGATGTTGTCATGAGCAAATAAAAATATTTCCACTTTTATATTGAAGCATAAATGGTGGCTTTCATTGTCAAAGTTAATACGACCATCCAGATATGATGGTTGTATTTTAATTTGATACGTGATAGCAAAAACGTTGATAGTCAAAGTAATACTAAAAATTAAAATATTTCAATGGTATAATTATAAATTATGAACCTTTTAGGTTTATAAATTTTAAACAAAAGGTAAAATTTAAAAATTAACATTATAATAAAACACTACGTCTGAAATTATAATGACAAGTGACACGAAATTAGGCATGTCATCCCATTTTTCTAAATTAATTAATTAATATTTATATATATAAATATTAATTATATTAGTACTAAGTAACTAATGTTTACATGAAATAAAATAGTAGTGCCATTTTACATTTATAATATAGGATGAAAGATTAAACAAAAAAACATAATTAAAAACTACAATTGTATAGTTATGAAATTTGAAATTATTGGATAAAAAATCTTAATATTGTTTTTTGAGTTTTTAATTTTATCTTGACATACAATTATTTTAAAAATAAGTGGAACTTTAAAAAAATCACACTACAATAAGACTTTGTGTCTCAATTATAATGACTATTGACACAAAATTAGACTTCTTATCTCATTTTGCTAAACTAATTAATTTATATTTATAAATAAAATATATATTTAATTACATTATTAAATGAATGTGTTTACATGAAATGAAATAGTAGTGTCATTCTCTATTTGTAATGGAGAATGGAAAGTTAAACAAAAAGTTTTTAGGTAGTTTTTTATGTTAGAACAAGTGTCGAAATAAATGAAACGCACTAGAATGGAATAAACATAAATCTTGAAGTCATCAAGTTTTTTTTTCTTCTTATGAATAATTTTTTGAAGACATGAGTTGGTGTTGGGCATTTAAATTCAAATGAAGAACTAAACATTTCACACTCATTAAATAGAGACAAGTATATGGTAAAATAAACATCACGACATAGTAAGATGTTGACACTAATTATTTTAGCAAAATGAATATAAGTCAAACATTCTTAATCTTAATTAATTCAATATGTTTATTAATAAATCCAAGTTAAGGGTTTGATAAGATATTTACCCTAAGCTAAGACTAAGAGTAGAAGATGTAACTCTGAGATCTATCCACCACACCACAATTTCTTTGTATATTCTTAATTTGTTGAAGCTGATTCATTGATGGAAGATCTTCAAGTACGTATATGTATACAGTTCTAGTGCTTTTAAGAGAATGCATGTGGGAAGTAAACAACCTATAAATACATTGAACATGTGAGATACAACTACAATCATCAAAGGAAAGCAAGAAATGATACCTCTCAGTGAAAAAACACCAAAGCTTAACATGTGAGACTTCTAGACGTTTGAGTTGAAGTAGATTCCGGAATTACGAATCTCTGCTTTTGCCTTTTTTTAGTTAACTAGTTTTTTCTTATAAAAAAAACTAGTTATCTACTTTTGCTTTCTATATACTTTACTAAACTCAACACTCTAGGTCCAACTTCATACAAAATCTTTTACCCGAACGGAGCGTTATATTTGAATCTATAGATAATATTTAATGTATCACGTTTAGATTTCTTGAATCCTAAAAGGATTTTAATTATTAATTAATTAGAGAACCAACCAATGGATTTTGATTAACTCCGAACAACAAAATTGATTGTGCAGTATCACAATAACCTAAGTACATGCACGAATTAAAAACATCAAAACACCACTTATATTTATTTGAAGGGTCTTCCACTAAAAGTCTGCACTTTTTGGGCTTTGTCGTGGCCTGTGGTGCTGTTGTGGGTATGCGTTAGACTTATCCTTCTGCTTTATTTGGTGTATGGTAGTGATCTAGTGGAAGTTGCGGTGAATTGTTGATCAAAAGTTTTTGTTGTTAGCAGAAAATCCCTCTTGGATGCCTAAAAGATACCCGATAAGAATAATACGCTGACTTCCAAAATAGTCACCATCGTTGTTGACTTTGCTGTTTTGGAATCCCAATCTCACATTAAGATAAGATAATATTGCAAACCTTTGAAGTTATCACTTGCGTTCAGCACTGCTCGAGAAACCAATCAAACACAGGCCTGACCCTTTTTTTAAATAATTGGACCAAAACAACTTGGAGGAGAAAAGTATACAATTCTTCATTCCATATCCATGAAAATTCATAGATGGTATTATTGCTTATTTAACACATGATTTAAGTGCTAGGTGAAGCAAGAGAGAGTAACAATATTGATTACATCAAATTAACTCAAACCAAGATTAATACTTCCTCAAACTTCCAATCCTCACCACCCTCCATTACTCACTGAGACCTTTCTTGGAACTGAAGGAGGTGGCGGTGGTGGCAGAGATCCAGGAGGGTCATGCCTTGGGTTTGGGGACGGGTCGCTATAATCATCGACTTCGACTTTGTTTGTCTTCAGAACCTTAACATCAACATGATCACCTAAAACAAGAAAACCAAAATTTAGAAAATAGGTAAAAAGAAAAGCATAAAATATCTGATTTGAACTCAAAATTTGGAAAGTAGACGACCTTGAATACACGTGCAAAGAGCGAAGAAGAGGATGATACAAATGAGAGATGGTTTGGAGTTCATGTTAAGAAGAGGGATTGGATGGGTTGGTGTTGTAGTGTAAATTGGGCTTTTTATTGTTGTTTTGAGTTTAATATGGGATGGGGGATGAGTTGGATATTGGAGCAAAGAAGAATGGGTTATGGGATCGATGTTGCAAGGCTGTCTTTTTTTGTCTTTTTGTTTAGTAATCGTAATCATGTGATTATGTGATTTTACGGAGAGATGATAGTGGGTGTGGTCTAATATGGATTTTGGAGAAGGTTTTCCTCACACGAGAATGGAAATCTGATCCTCATAATGTGTATTCTTAGTTGGCATAAAGTTTGATCCGATTCACGTTCGTCCTTTATGATTTGTTAATTTTTTGGATAAGTAAGGTGGACAGAATAAGTAGATAACCATGAATCTAATGAGATAAACATAAATATGAGATTTTTGTAGTGACAACTATAAATTTGAAAGGAAAAAGCCCAATAGCATAAGAATAACACAGATGTTTTTTAGTGGCACGTTGGGAGCAAGATTTTTCCCCCCACTTACTCGGCCTGACCTTCTATCTTATTTTTCAACAATCGAAAAAGATTGATGTTCGTGTTCATTGTCCTTAAATTTAGCAATATTTCGATTCCACAACACCCAGATTTACGAATATGTAACTAAGTCGTATGTTTGTATGTTATCCAAAACACTTCACTTCTTCAAAATACCCCATGATTTTTTTAAGTGTTGGAAGTTGCTTCACTCCGTCGGACACGTTAGGGTTTTCATGTTAAGTTAAAACATTTTCCCAAATACTCTACTTGTAGTGTGTTTTAAGTCTATCTCAAGTGTTTCTCGATTGGTTTGTAGGAGAGTGGTTAATATGCTCAGAGCTAAGCATACAACACTATCATTTAGAAATCTATAAATGGAACAAGAATAATTAGAATATCGTCCGAAAACAAGAGCTAAAGACCATGAAACATTTGGATTGGCCTTTCTGCCCCCTCCCTGATTTAATATCAGCAAGAAGTTTAAAGTCAAAAAAACATGGCAAGGCAAACATTAAGCGATGTACAAAACCAACCTAGTCTTCAACAACAATGATATAATATATCATCAAAAAAAAGATGTAATACATACATACAAACTACATCATTTTTTGAAAAGAACAGAAAGCTCTGCCTTCTCTTCCATGGCAGAGAGGATATCACATCCTCCAAGAAGCTCCCCCTTGACATAAATCTGAGGGAAGGTTGGCCAGTTGCTGTAAGTCTTGAGTGTTTCTCTCAACCCAAAGTTGTACTCCTCATCAAGGACATTCACACATTCAAAGTCCACACCTTGAGACTCCAGAATTCCCACAACCCTCTGGGAGAAGCCACACTGGGGAACACTCCTTGTTCCCTTGATGAAGGCAACCACTCTATTTTCTTTGATCAGGCGATCGATAAGCTCCTCCAGCGGGATGGTCAGCTGGACATGGCGCCCAGGTGTCAGACGAAGTTCAGGTTTCTTTTTTGGCCGTCGAAGCCATGTGTTGTTACCTGACTCATTCCCAGGAGGGACTTTTCCTGTGCTTTCTATGTGTTCTTGCATCCACGATTTCCAAGCCTCTGTTAAAATGGTCCGATCAGCTGCAGGGTTGTCCACTAGACCAACCTGCATTACGGAAACAAGAGAACCTCATTACAAACTTTGAGCTTCTAACTCCATCGACAGGGAAAAAAAGTTACCAAGTCTAGTTAGTGTTAAAGACTACGAAGACAGAAGGTGATTTTGCTCATCACAAAGAAGAATCAGACGACTTTCATCCCAACAGCAAGGTCGAAGATAGGGTCGTATCGTAAACCCAGTCATGGTCGATGTCCAGATAAGGCTAGCTGCCTTAACCAGCTTCCTTATCATAAAAGGCCACAAGTTGATAGCCTTGACAAGTGGAATTGCAACCATATGATCAACCATGACATGTACAGCCTTGACTCTTTTTTATTCAACAAGGCAGTATCTTGGCTTGTACAATGTATTAAGGAAGAAATAAAATCCAAAGCATATAGGGGAGGAAAGTAAAGTAAAAAAGTATATGGGGTCGAGGACATTGGTTACCAATCTAAAATTAACAAAAGAAAATTAAGCAGAAAAATCAGATAGGGAACCGGTGTTTGGCCCCAGTCTAATCCAGCTCTAAGAAGGGGACATATTTTTCAAGACGAACAGTCCACTGGCACAACAAATCAAATAACTGGTGCTCTTGGGACAAACAGTCTTACACCGATCGCAAAATATTTTAGACTGTACCACTAACGCATACAGTAGTAACTACCATCTCACAGTTGGGTTTAAAAGTGTAACGAGTCAATCAAATTTACATGTTATTACACCATGAATCCAAAGACCCTCTACAATCCATACTATTCACATATACAAGAAGAAGAAAAACCTTGATTATATACATGGAAGAGAGTATTGACAAATATAGTTCTGGACGGCCAATGGCCATGAAAGAAATCCAGAACACTCACAGAACTCTACTAACTTCTTAAGTACTTGGGATTTAAAAAGATAATGGACTACTAAGTTTCACACATCTAAATTTCTCTCTCTATCATCTAATGATTAAGAAATCTGCCCTGATGGGCAGCATATATTTCACGAACATGCCATGATACTTGCATCGCTAACTTTATATTGCAAAATCATATCAAAGCTCACCATGTGTTAAGCCTATACATGCATGCGTGCGACAAAACTAAAAGTACTTAGCACTCACTTTCCAATTGAATAAGTCATGAACACTTTGAACAAGTCATGAAAACTTAAAAGTTAAAAGCCACATACAGAAACTATAAAAAATCCAAATCTAAAACAAAACCCTGCACCAAGAACAAGTCATGAACACTTTGAACATCACCTACAAATCCTTTATCTTAACAAAACAGCAGATATCAGGCACACTCTCCCAAAGGAGGTCAACATTACTGCACTAAATCACCCATCACAACCGCATCACAATTCCTTGTGCCCAACCACCCATTCAGTCAACAAAGTAAAAAAAGTCCACAAAATTCTGAGATACTTTCACAAATTCGAGAGAAATGTAATTAAAATGGATTCTGAAGTCACAATTCAAGAAGTCCAACACCTCCATAGAAGAATCAGAAAGAATTCCAGACCTTGTTATATCACAATACAATGATAACACCTCCCAATTTGATCAGCTTCAAGACCCTAATTAGGTAACACAAACATTCCCAAAATGCAAGCAGCGCTGCATATTAATTCCCTACTAGTTACTTACAAATTAAAACACAATCCATTTTCTCAACTAATGTAAAACCCCTAAAATTTACAATTAAAGCCCTAAAATAACCCCAACACATCACACAAACCAAGAAGGCTCCAACCTTCAAAACACAACACGACAAGTCATATCCAGAAGGCTCTTTCAATGTGTGTCCACTTACAACCCAACACGACAAAACTTCACATATCCATCTTCTACACTACTCCAAAACCTAGAAAAGAAAGACCCAAACTTGTTAGAAACCTAAAAAGCTTTGACCTATAACATAACGCAACAGCCAAAAGGTCAAACAGCAACCTCGAACCAGAAACCCAAAATCACAAATACTATCTACTCCAAAAGCAAAAACTTCACCAATCCTGGTAATCTAGATGTTGGACTCAGTGAGACCCACGACAGCCGTAATTCTGGAATCGGTCAGACCACACTCACTGAGGACTTTGGACACCGAATTTTCGTTTTCCGGGGTCGAATTTTTACAAGATGGATCGACTTAGGAGAGAAAACTCCACACCAAACTTAAACCAATCCACTTTCTAAAATATAGCAAACCCCCTAAAATTCACACGCAAAACCCAAAAAGCTCGAAACTTTGAAACAAAACCTCTACCTTGACGGAGCAGCAGAGGTCGGGAAGGCTCTTCCTATGCGCATCAACGCTGGCCGCGACGTTCCTGGAGATCCCAACGAACTGGAGCTCACCTCCACGGTCGTAGACCCCGTAGATTCCCGATGCCGACGGAATCTTCTCTTCCAACGCTTCCGGGTGCGGCGGGACCGGTAGAAGATCGGCGTCGGAGAGCTTACCAAGAGCGGAGACGGAACGGAGGCGGGTGGAGGAGAGGGGTTTGGGGGCGTTGTGGAGGGGTTTGCGTTTGGGGTTAGGGTTTGGGGTTAGGAATTGGGACGAAAGGAGGCGGGAAGAGAAGGTTCGAGAAGAGGGAGGAAAAGGAAGAGAGGGATTGAGGGGTGTGAAGTGGATTAAGGCCATTTGGGATTGTTGTTGGAGAAGAGAAGAGAAGAGAAGAGGAAGAGAAGAGAGCGGAAAAGAAACGAAAAGTAAAGAAATGGTTTTGTTTTGGATTTTGGTTTGGTTCGGTGAAACGTGGAAATGGGCGGGTTATAAAATCCGGATCTCGAACCTCTAATCCCACCAGGCACCGGATTCGATTTTGAGTATCCAAATTGGAAATCGATCCGAAATCCGATTCGATCATGACTTGTGAGTATCAAAATTAATATCGATCCGATTACGATTCTACTTGTACTTGAAGTGGAATAATCCATGACCATCGGCGGATCCACCGTCTAGTCCTCTAAAAGTCGCAACGGCTTGCTCACATAGTTTTTGGGCGGGTTATAAAATTATAATGGTTTATTTGTTTGAGTGCATTTGCAAAGTGGTGATATTGGATCTATGTACTTGAGTTTTCAGATTTTACTTGGGTGCACTTGCATAAAAATCATATCGATTTTGTGCACTACAAATTGACAGTATCAAAAGTTCTATCTTCTTTCTGGCAACATATCACCACACCAATAGCCCTCTCGGCGAAGACCTCGAAGACGGAGGAGATTTGGTGGAGGTGACGACCAATTGAAGGACAGAAGAAGGAGTAGAGTGAGTTGGAGAAGGAGTTGTAATTAAGAGAAATTCAAGTTCATGATGATTTTTTTGTCTGGAGGAGGTGGTTAGGAACATTAACGTGACAGACGGATAACGATATCTATGAACAGTAAAGTGACGAAGTGGAACACCGTCAATTTGGAGTGCACAAAATCAATATGATTTTTATGCATTTGCACCCAAATAAAATCTGAAAACTCAAGTGTATAAATCTAATATCATGTATTTGTAATTGAACATAAGCAAATAACCCAATTATAATCCACCCAAACACCCCAAAAACGGTGAATCGCTGACGTCACTAGGAAGGGGAAAAAGAAAAGAAAAGAAACTAAAACAAGACGTTATGGTCCTTTCCTTCGCTCCCAAACCAGCCAACAAAAAGCAGACAACAAATAGAAACGATTGGGCCCTCCGAGATGGAATCGGAACCGTTGATCGGAGATCCGACGGCCTCCTCCACGCCGACCTCGCCGGAGGCGAAGACGAGGCGGTGCTGCAGGGAGATGGAGCTGCTGGAGTTCCTCGACAGGTTCGTCATCCGATCCGTCGATCCTGACGCCCCCGGCCTCGGCCTCTCCATCAGCCGCTCCGACGCCGTTGTCCGCGCCCTCTCCGGTTCGCTTTTCTCCTCGCGTGGGGGATTTGTTGTGTTGGTGGAATTGTTTCGGAAGTTTTATTTTTGTTTTTGGTGGAATTGTTGGAATTTTAAAACTATATGCCTTTTGAGTTTGCTTGAAGTTGGGATGGAATCCGTCGAGAATTGAGTTATTATTGGCAAAACTGATTTGGTGGATTGTTGGTTTGGGATTTCTGTGGGGATTTGGTTTGGTTCAAGTTTTGCTGCTTGTTTCGGTGAAATTGTTGAAAAATGGTATTTTCCCCTCGGTTTCACTTGTTGTATGCTCGAATTGTTAGAATTCGGGTTTTTAGGTTTCTTCAGGTTTTTTTATTGTAAAATATGCTGAAATTGTTAGAATTCTGTACTTTCTAGGTTTCCTATTGTGATTGGATGCTTGAATTGGAATTTTGGAACATTGTGATTGGATGCTTGATATGCTCCACGTTCGACTTGCTATGGGGTTTCCCTTTACCTTGTTATTTTTGTGAAATTGGCAAAAGGTTGAATTTGGTGTTTTTGGGTTTCTTCTATGATTATGTCTTTTGCTTGTATGTTTGGATAACTACAAGTTGAAGTTGTTGGAACTTGTATCTATCATTCGCAATCAGATAATCTTTATGAAAATTTTGTTGAGTTTAGTATGAACCTCAATCTCTCCTTTGGAGGATGTGAGATAGGTTTCTAATTTTCGTGAAAAGATGTAATTTATTTATTTCTTATATATTATTGCAGGGCATATTGACACTGGAGATCATGTTAAAATTTCAACTATTTATGGAGTGGTTGGGACTATAAGATTACTTGCAGGTGATCAGATACATTTGAATTTTAGTGTCCAAAATGAAACTAAACTATTTAGTGGGCATTTATTTACAGGTACTTGACTGGTTTTCTTCAGCGGACCTCAGATACTGGTATAGAAAGGCTGAATGCTAATAATATTGAAAAATTACACAGTTGACCCAATTGGTTAGAACTGTATTTTTATGGAATTAATTGTGTCATGGACAATATGATTTGGATGAAGTTAATATTCATGACATAATGAAGTTTTACGGGAATGATGCCCATACTTATCGAGATACTTGAAGATGTTATCGGGGCAGTATATGATCATATAAGTAAACGTAAGACAATATGTATGAAGTATGTGTTAGGATGTTAGCTAAAACATTCCTCATCTTGTCATACTACTTCACGGTAATATCTTTTTAAGATCAATCTCTTTATTTTCCAGGAACTTATGTACTAGTAGTGACTTCACGAAAGGAGGTTAGCAGCCATCTTGGTGTCCCTGTTTTTCTTGTGAAATCTATGAAGTTTTTGTCCTGCAATGATGCCCTGATGAATTCATCTTCACAAGAAGTATGACGTTCTTTTAAGATGCACATGTTTCACTGCTAATGCTTGTTAGGAGTGTACAATTGAACAATTTCTTGGTTACTGTTTTGACAGAAATCAGACGAGGCTTACTTCACGACTCTCTTGAATACCGTGGAAACAACTCCAGGATTGTATTATTCCTATGATGTAGATCTGACGTTAAAGTAAGGACTTGATTCTATCCATTTTTTAGTTCCTGCTTTATAGATCGTATATTTGATGCATTTTAGAGTATTGAAGCATTAAACTAGATACGGCACTGTATGGATCATACGCTGACATTGGACTTTGTGTTTATCAGCTTACAAAGATCATGGAACTTTTCCAAACGTAGAGCAGACAAACCTCTGTGGAAGCAGGTTAGTGTTCATCTGAAGTTATGATGCAGCTTAAAAGATAATTTTACAAGTTATATATGCCACACTGTTGATGCTCTGTGCTTAAGACTTTTCCCCTTAGATGTATGCAAGTGCTTTTATGATTTTTCAAGATCATTTTTTTCTCCTTCAGGCTGATCCTCGATTTGTGTGGAACAGAAGCTTATTGGAAGAACTTATTGAATGCAGGGTTAGATCTCGGTGTTTCAATATTTAATGTTTACACATGTATTGTTAACATAGTGTAGCTTGCGATTGTGGTGATTTTGTTTGATTTCTTCTTTGCAGCTTGACACTTTCGTTCTTCCATTAATACAAGGAAGTATCCTAAAGCTGGTCATGGCTTTTGTTCCTTTGAATTTGGCATTCCTCTCAAAGCATGTCTTCTGCTATCACGAAAACTGCACTTTTGCATCATTAGAGATTTTCCCTTTTTCAGCTACGTGAATGTGATTCTTTCCTTAACAGAAGCTTAGGCTTTCAAAGTGTACAGGTCACGCTAAAGAACTCACCTATGAGAATAACTATAATTTCAAGAAGATGCACACGCAGGCTAGGTAAAGGAACACAAAAATAATTAGAAAATTTTAAAATTACTCCAAGCGGGAGAGTTTTCTAAGTGTGCTATTTCCGTGAAAGGTAGGAACAAGAATGTGGAGAAGAGGTGCTAACTTCGAAGGAGACACAGCTAATTTTATTGAGACTGAGCAGTTGATTGAGTTTGAAGGCTTTAAGTCATCTTTTCTGCAGGTTTGTGCTCAAAAACCTGATAATGGATGTAGAGTGGTAATACAGTAATAATTCTCTGACCAACATGTAGGTGTATACATGCAATTCTTAAACCTAAACATTTCTAACATTACTTGACTCTTTACATCTAGAAGCTTTAAATATGATGGTATTTGGATGATCATGGCATGGGTCATCTGATTAATGGCAATGTTCTATGATTTATGCAATTTACAGGTGCGCGGTTCTATTCCACTTCTTTGGGAGCAAATAGTGGACCTTAGTTACAAACCACGGTTGAACATATTAAATCATGAAGAAACGGTATTGAAACTCCTCTATAGTGGTCGAGATTAATTCATCTACTTTGCCATTACAGTGGTCACACTTCATAGATTTTGAACTTTCTTGTAGCCGAAAGTTGTTGAGCGCCATTTTCATGATCTCAAACAAAGATATGGAGCAATAGTAGCAGTTGATCTAACTGATCAAGTAAGTCTTTCATATAGATGATGTGTACTTAATGGTGTATACAATGAAAACTATGCATTGTTACACAAGTCATGTCTTGGAAATGCTTTATTTATATGTAAATTATTGTGGTTCCTATCTCAACTGCAAAGCAGGAAAAGGTTTCATTTCATTGTGCTGGTGTAATCATCATTTTATGCCAAACCTACAACTTTCATTTTCTGTAGAAATTTACAGCCTCATAAAATTTTAATTGCTTCTAGTTTAAAAAAATATGAAAGCTAAGTAATAAGAATCATAAAAAATTACTTTCTACTATATTTAGGAAAAAATGAACTTATTAGTCTCTTGTGAATTTGTCCAGAGTTTAGTAAAATAAGTTTAGACAGTGACGACTTCCACTTCTTTGTGGTTTCTCCCACATATAATGGTAAGTTCAGTTTATTCTTCTTTTTTTTAGAAGCTAATATGCTCTCAAACTTCCTCACATTTAAATAGTAGAACCAAAATTAGTGATCTTTCCAGAGTTTAGTAAAATAAGTTTGGACAACGACGCCTTCCACTTCTTTGTGGTTTCTCCCACATTTAATGGTTAGTTTAGTTTATTTTTCTTTTTTTTAGAAGCTAATATGCTCTCAAAGGTTTGATCAGATATTCTCTTGAATTCACCATCTAACCCAATTTTTTGAAGGTGCTATATATTTTTGCAGTTTCAAAAAGAAAATTTATTTCATGTTTTAATTTTGCTTCCTTCTAATTGATTTCATTGTAAACATTGCAAATAAAAGGTAGTTGAAAGATTTAGTTTATTTATCTAATTTTATGTTTTTAACCAAAGCTAGGTTTCTTATGTCCATTTCCACTGTGTCAAAGATAAGTTGTTTTTTGACATATGGAGCATCATAGACTATATCAAAGGCTATTTAAACGATCTGCATTTCTTTTAGGAAAATGATTAAGGGACGCTTGCGTTCGGGACGTGCTGACGTGGTCAGTCCAATCAGCAGCAACAGTCTAGTTATCAAAAGTCAAATGTCTTTTCCTTTCTGAAATTAATTGAATAACATATTTATTTTGTGTCACATGCAACTTATACTCTCCCAATGCAACATTACGTTTCCTAATGCAACATTTCGTTTTACCTATGCAACATTTATTTTTCCAATGCAACTTTTGATTCTCCCACGGAAAAACCCACAACATAAAATGGACAGATGAACACCTTATTCTGTCCAGAATAAGTTCTGTGATTGTCCAGAATAAGTTGTGTGACTGTCTAGAATAAGTTCTATTTGTTGTCTATAATAAGTTTAATGTCTGTCCAGAATAGGTTATGTGTCTGTCCAGAATAAGTTCAAAGTCTGTTCAGAATAAGTTATGTATCTGTCCATAATAAGTTCAAAGTTTGTCCATAATAAGTTTTGTGTTTGTCCATAATAAGTTCAAAGTCTGTCCAGAATAAATTCAAAATTTGTACATAATAAGTTCTGTGTTTGTCCAGAATAAGTTCAAAGTCTGTCCAGAATAGGTTGTGTGTCTGTCCAGAATAAGTTCAAAGTTTGTCCAGAATAAATTCAAAGTTTGTCCAGAATAGGTTGTGTGTCTGTCCAAAATAGGTTGTGTGTTTGTCCATAATAAGTTCTGTGTGTTGTCCATAATAAGTTCAAAGTCTGTCCAGAATAGGTTGTGTGTCTGTCTATAGTAAGTTCAAAGTTTGTCAATAATAAGTTGTGTGTGTGTCCAGAATAAGTTCAAAGTGTGTCCATAATAAGTTTTGTGTTTGTCCATAATAAGTTCAAAGTCTGTCCAGAATAAGTTCTGTGTGTGTCCAGAATAAGTTCAAAGTCTTTCCATAATAAGTTCAAAGTTTGTCCAGAATAAGTTGTGTGTCTGTTCAGAATAAGTTTTGTGTCTATCCTGATTAAATTGTGTGTCTGTTCAGAATAAGTTGCATTGAGAAAATGTTGCATGGGGAAACGAAATATTACATTGGGAATCGAAATGTTGCATCGGGAAAGTAAAAATTACATGTGACACAAAATAAATATGCTACTTAGTTAAGTTCAAAAAGTAAAAGACATTTGAATTTTACTGACTGGACTGTTGACTGTACTGATCATGTCAGCGCGCGTCATGAACGTCCGCGTCCGTGTATAAGGATATTTTCTTTTATTGTGGAATCGCAGATGGTAAGTTGCATTTGCATCATTTGGGTCAATTGGAAACAACCTCACTGTTTTACAATAGTAGGGTTGCGTACATCCGACCTCCCTCACCTCGCTTAGGCGGGAGCCTCTTCTGAGGCATTGGGGTTATGTTGATGATGATGATGTTGATGAACCAAAGCTAGGTTTCTTGCGCTTGGAAAATGTAAATACTTAGAAGACCTATAGATCCAAAATGAATGTACTAACCTCTATATCGGATCAAGAGCACAAGTTATCCACCATTAAGGTGTCACCTAGGTCTCCGTGTAGCTTTTGTTGCCTATTCAACTTTAATATAAACCATATCCATTTCCTTGCATTATGCTTGTTCGCACAAATTAGGTTTGATTAGTTGGTATTTGAAGGGAAAATGTATCTCTATTACATTGGTCTTGCTTTATCTTTGTTTATCAATGATATTCATTTTCCTTGTGATGTATTGATACTTTTGTGAACTTCAATATCTGTATTTCGTCTCTGAAGAAGAAAACTTAACACCTTTATTGAGTTCATGTTGTTGTCATTTGACCAACTACCACGACTAAGATCTTAAGATATGTCTCATTTTCTTCAATTTTACTTATATTACATCATTGCAGCATGGAGATGAAGGACGGCTTAGTAGTGCATATGCTTCTGAAATGGAGAAAATCCCAGATGTGAGGTGATTCTTAATTCTCAAATTGTCCTTTAATTTTTCATTAATATGGTTACCTTTACCGATCAAAAAGTAAATATCCCTGGTACGCAATTCTAACATCGTGTTAATGTAAATATTACCAGTTAGAGGTTCATACTATCATCTTCTTTCTATATCCTTTAGCATCTTCTATTTGTAAAACAATGAAAATTTATTTGCTTCCTTTCCCATTTTTAATGTACTATCTAGACAGACGCAGTTTTGTAACCTGTTGCCAGCATTGTCGTTTCAGTTCAGCGAAGAACTAAACCAAATGTGTACCAAATACGTCTCAGTAGCTGTAAATCTAGTAAAGTCTTTATGTGATTGTTTTGCAGATATGTGTCTTTTGACTTCCACAGCTTTTGTGGTACCACAAACTTGGATGACTTGCAACCTCTCTATGACAAGATTTCTGATGACATTGGGAAACAAGGGTAGTCTTGGAAACAAAAATTCATTGTTAAATTGTGGTTCTTTCTAGTACTTTTGTTTGGTCTCTTTGAAGAAAATTTCTCTCAACTGATTCCTGTGCCAGCTGAGCAGATATTTTATGGTCAACCCGGAAGAGGAAGTTCTATTGGAGCAAAAAGGAATGATCAGAGTTAACTGTATTGATTGCCTTGATCGTACAAATGTCACACAGGTTTGAGGGCTCTCTTTGTTCTATTTCCTGTTATTTATTGCTGGCAGCATCATATGGAAATACCAGTTAGACTCTAGAATTTCCTAATTGTTAAATGTTGAATCCATGTTTGTTACTTTGTTAGTAGTCCTGTACTAGTCAACACTATTTTCCACTTCCATTCACCTTTAGTCCTTGCTCTAGAATCTTGTTTTGTATAACTCATTGGGCAACTTTCTCCATTTCTCCTACCAAATGTTTCTTTAAACTGATTCATTGTCCCATTGCATATTACATGCACTTTTTCCCATCTAATTTAATTTAATTATTTTATTTTGACTAGTGTTACATAGGCCGGAAATCATTGGAAAGTCAACTGCAGAAGGTTGGAATATTTTCGTCTGGGGATTCTCTGTCCATGTATCCTGAAATAATTGAGAAGTACAAGATATGTACGTCCTCAAATGATTTTCAGTTGGATATCTTGTGATTGCATAATTATCATTGTCCTGTTCCTTTATGCCAGTGTGGGTTGATCACGGTGATGAGATAAGTTTGGAGTACTCGGGTACGCATGCACTAAAAGGAGACTTGGTCAGGTTTGTTAAGAATATATTATATTATATCGTCACAAGAGTCACAATTAGCTTTTGAGGGAAAGTACGATGGAAGAAAATTACCTTTTTAGAATCAAACTAAGTCATATTATATTATATCATCACATAAAATTACCTTTTTTCCTGTACAACCAAGTATTCCATAATTTCATTTTATACTGTACAGATTTGGAAGACAGACTCTGTCAGGATTATTCAAGGATGGGATCAGTGCACTTTCGCGATACTACTTGAATAATTTCCAGGATGGCATTCGACAAGTATGCTTCACCCTCATTGTCTTAAGCACTAGTCCTTGAATATCTCAACCTTATGCTGAGGTGTATTGTTCGGTCGGGTCTGTAATTGAAAGTATTATGTTTTGATCAGGACGCACTGGATCTTATTAGTGGGCGGTACACTGTCAACGGAAGTGGCCATCCTTTTCAGCTTCATGGAATGGAATCATCATCTGTATGGCGCACTTTTCTGCTCATCTCATTTTCAATTTTGAATCCTTATAGAGCTTACTAACAAATTGAAGCAACCCTTGCAGTATTTGCCAATTGCCTCGGCTGTATTAGTTGGAGGTCTGACAGTAACTACAATCACAGCAAATCAAGGTTCATCACCTACCAATGTGTATTCCTATAAATTTTGACGTATTAGTTCCTTGTCCGCTAACTTTCATCTCTACACTTCCTTTACCACTCCTGTCAGCGGCTCGAAATGCCCAACATTTTCTTTCTTCTGTTATTTGGGCTGGTTTGGCAGCTGGAGTGATGGCTGTGGTGAAGGCTAATGGAAGGCATCTCTGCTCTAGACCCCGCCTCTGCAATCTTTTATGATTCATTCATAAAACTTTTACATTTATTTTAGTAGTGAGTTAACTACGGTGGCCTATCAATAAATCGATTGTGTAAATGAGACCGGTGTATATAAAATTTCTAAAGGTCAAACGTACTGTAACCGAGAGATTCTTGCATTATTTTCTGGCTTCGTATCATGCTTCAACCTCACGTTTTAATCTATTACTTTCCAGGTTGCCAACTAGTTTTATTCTCATGTAGCCAAGGGGGAAACCTTTAACAATTGTTTGCCTTTCTTATGTGTTTATATTTCTATTTAGTGACCGTTACAATATAAAATCTCTTATGAGATAAATACACCTACATTATAAAACTTTGATTTAATATTTATAAAAACCGTCTCTCTAGGGCCTGGTATCTCACGGACGTATATTTGTGGTCTTTATGTTATCATCTTACTCGTATTTATCATCATATCATAAAAAAACAGAAGGTATGGTCTCACAAAACCCTTATTTATCATCATATCATAAAAAGCCGAAGGTATGGTCCACGATAACAAGTTTGTACTACTATTCCATAAACTATGTAATAAGCATCTAATATTCAAAAGAAATTAAAATATTTAGATCATTTACATAATACCCTCGTTTGAGGTGGTTGCAGGACCCAAATCCTCTCCAATCCCTTGAGAATTGAAGAGGTCCTAATCACTAAATCACAGTCATAGGTTTTAAAATGAATGGTGGATCATTAAAGTAACTTATTTATAAAATTGTTGGATTGTAGTTATGTAATCATAGAGACTTCTTTATGCAAATACTCCACAATATTAATGACAATTCAAGGCTTCATCATCTACGCGACATGTACTTGTATGTTTAACTTACGGTGAAGAGCCGAATTTTTGGGCCACTTAAAAAAAACTACTATTTATCGTCGAAAAACTACTTAAATTGTGTTAATAATAATCATTTTGACTTCATAATTCATTTAATATTCATTTCGTCTCGTCTCTTAAAATAAGGTTTCTGCCTACGTTTTCCTCATTTTTCCAGTACAAACACTACAAAAATGTCTCACGAAGTGTCTGGATTCAGTTAAGTAAGCACAACGAAAAAAATTTGGGTCATACGTCTGGGTAAAACGCCCCTCATGGGGGATGCGTCTTAGCCAGATGCCTCCCCCATAGTGGGGGCGTCTTAGCCAGACGTCACCCCAAGCGGCAGGCGTTTTACCCAGACGCCTCCCCCGTGGAGGGGGGCGTCTGGCTAACACGTTCGTCCAAAAAAAATTAAAAAAAATCTTAAAATTATACGGTGTGTTATCTCAAATTATTTGAGGTTTCTTTGCAAGTTTTTTTGGTAATAACGGGTCAGATTACAATGAGTTTTTTTACAAGTGATGAAAATTCAAAAAATTCCAGATCAACAATTTCAAGATCCCAAAAATTCCGGTGATAACACTTCCCGACTTACAAATACCACATCGACAAGTCATTTGGATTTTGAAATTGTTGGATCTGAAAATTTTTGAATCTTCGTCACTTGCAAAAACTCGTTGTAATCCAACCCGTATAATTAACCACGGGCGCAGGATTTGGTGAGTTGGTGAGGTGTCGGACGGTCGACCATTTGCTTCTCGGTCTACCGAACATGTTCCATGCGGATGATCGAGTTTCCATCGGTCCACCGTGATCGTAGAGACAATAAGTTTTTGATCTTCCTAGAATCCTTGGGTCGGTTTACCGACCTCTACCCGGTCATCCGAATATAGTAATTATTAACTTAATAATCAATTTATTTAGCAATTATCTAAATTTAAAATCAATTTATAATTAATTATCTTTTTAATAATAAAAAAATAAAAAGTAAAAAAATTTAGTGGGCGTCCGCTGGAGCCGCCTCCCCCATGGGGAGACGTCTGGGTAAAACGCCCCCTCCCCATGGGGGCGTCTTAGCCAAACGCTTCCCCCATGGGGGGGGGGACTCCGGCGGTCTCCCGCTAATTTTTTATTATTATTAAAAAGAAGTTGAATATTTTACCAGATTTGAGTACACCAGGACGTCCATTGGCTCATTTACTGACATCCGAAGCATTTTTTTATGATTATGAGAGGAAGATGAAGAAAGATGGATGATAAGAGTGTGAAATGTCGCGATATATGAGTAGAAATGAGAGAATGCCAAAATGGTAATTTGTTGGGACGATTTAAGTTGTTTTCCGACGATGAATAATAATTCAGTTAAAAAAATATTTTCACGCAAATGAGATGGCATTTCAGTTTATCCTAATAATTAAAAAAATTATTCACATGATTTATCTGAAGATTCTCACCACCTTCGAACACAATAATTTTTTTACCGGTTGTTAAAATGAGAACATATCGAAAAATAAGAGATTGAATCATATCCTTGCATAAAATATAGAGTTCTAAACTTCTAATCACTATTGAGTTGAAAGTTTTAGAGAAATCACAATATGAACGCTTCTATAAAAAATGCAAATAAATTTTTCAACAAAATAAAAACAAAATTAAATAACTAACATACAGGTTTATTTTGGATATTAATACGAAAACAAGTGACTTGATTACTTGAATACTTGTTGGGTTTTTTGCAATGGTGCATCTTTGGGAGACGTAATCACAATATGTGCTCGTTTTTTTACTATTACCTCAAGTGCATCTACGAGTCAATATTGATTGTGCATATCAAGGTTTTAAAAACCGGACCGGACCGGACGGTTCGACCCGGTCGAACCGGGAACCGATAGTTCAACGACCGGTTCAACTAAAAAACCGAGCGTCTAGTCGAACCGTTCTGAACCGGATTGAACCCGGTCCGACCGGGTCAGACCGTTTGGTTGGACCGGTTGGTCGGACCGGACATAAAAATATTTTAAATTTTCCTAAATTTTAAAATCAGAAAATATGATGGTTTTTTTCTTATTCTTACAAACAAAAATCCACCACCCACAAACTCTTCTCTCCCTCACCAAATCTCTTCGTAAGTATGATGTCATGGATAATATTGAAGATTGATTTTGATTTTAGATTCTTAATCCAAATAATATTTTCTCTAATTCGTATTCAATCAAATTTGTTATGTTAAGTAAAGATAGTAAATTTACTGAGTTAAGCAAATTGTGTCTGATATCATGAATTATATTTAACGTTTGGTGTGTATATATTAAATAATTTTACAAAAATCGGTTCAAATCGGTCCGACCACCGGTCCGACCGTTAATATTTATTCGGTCCGGTCCAACTTCGGGTCTCAAAAATCCTGATGTCATGCTGACGTCATCAACGGTCCGACCGTGGTTGAACCGTGGTTCGACCACATTGAACCAAAACCGAAGATTTATCGGTTCGATGACCGGTTCAGTTCTGAAAACCTTGGTGCATATGCAGCTCTATCATTAGCGAGTCACATTCTGTCACCGTTTTTGTCCAATACTATTAGACAATTTGTCAATTAAACATCATAAAATACAAATATTTTTAATATTAAAAATAAAAAAAGTTAAAAACATTAAAATAAAAATAAAATCTCTCTCTCATTCCTCTCTTCCTCCACTTCCCGATGTGTCCCTCCAATCCCGGCGGTGACGCCCAACCTACGCCTTCCTCTACCTCCTCCCCATCGCCCTCAAGCTCCCTCGCTTCCTCGAGGTCGCCTACATGCTCGGCGCTGACCACGCATTCTCCTCCTCTGCGACTCCTTTCTCGAAAGCCTTGTCATTAGTGAAGCAATAAAAAATACACAGAAACAAATTTCCAATTAAAAAAAACACTTGGAAGCGTACCCAAACAAAACAATAGATATTTACGTTAAAGTTGGTGTCAAAATGCATGTACTTGGTAAAGTTGGTGAAAATATGCTTATATGTCGTTATCAAAATAATACAAATATTCGTTGGAAGCAATTATAATCTTTATGGATTTTTTGTCCTTTGTATTTTTAAATTATAATTATAGTAATAATCATCTGATATTCAAATAAAAAATCAGATCCGAAATTATCTCCAATGTAAAAAAATCGTCTCCTACAAAATCTTTCCCATGCATGTTGGAACCTCCATCAATCCATCTTCTTCGTATTGTCTTCTAAAAATAATTTAGAGGTCAATCGATCTGGTTCACCATGAGCAACCAAAGTGAATCCCAGACCCGCCATCTTTGCCAACAACAGAATATCATAATATCCGGAAGTCGTTATTTCCTCCCTCTTGAGTTACAATTGCGAATCCTCTGCTTTCTCCCAACCAAATCCGTTCTCCGTTTCCGTAGTGTCTGCAAAGACTGGAACTCATACACAAGACACTACGCCTTCGTGTACTCACACCTTTCTGAAGTCCGAACCGATCCTTCGTTCGCCTATGTAACCGTAATCTACGGCATACCAGTCTATGTCGTTGGAAGGTTCTGCGACGGCAAGCTCACACCCTCAATGCCGCTTCCTCGCATGTTCTCTCCCATATACCAGTCCAAACTAGTATGCTCCGGCAGCGGTTTGTTATGTTTCCTCAAACGGGATTCTTACCAGCATTCTTCATATTCATACGGCTCTTCGTATGTTTACGTATGCAACCCTTTCCTTTGGGAGTCTATAAAACTCCCGTACCTACGCAACAATCGCACCATCATCCAAGTTGTGGGAGTTGGTTTCGAGCCACGATCGAGACAATTCAAAGTGCTGATCTCCTTCAGTCGTCGTGTTGATGAGACAACTCCCACTTCGATGACTTTCGTCGCGGTTTGCGCCGTTTCGCTAGACGGTACCGTCGGCGATTGGAGGGAAGTCGGCCTGGCTCCTTATATGTGGCTAAACTAACGGAAGTTATCCTTTGTCCCTCCATGGGAGAATTCATTGGTGTCAAAATGCACGGGGCGCAATCGTATTTTTTGACCTGGTTGAAGAGAAATTCGACGAGTTGTCGTTGGAAACACTAGACCTTCCAAGATCGAAAAGTGATTATGCGATAGGCGAGGTGGTAGGGCGTTTGGCTCTCATGGAGGAGAAAAAAGAAACAGCATGCACCCAAACCCGTGTGTGGACGATGGAGGAGAGCAACAAGTTGTGGAGCTTGAAGTTTGTTTCTCAATTCCTCCTCCTTTCACGACAGAACTCCCTTGTTTTGTCATGGGACATGTAACAAGTTCTGGGTTTGCTATGCCAATCGCATTGCTTGTTATATTTATTCTGAAACCAGAAAACAGTTCTCTATAGTTTGTGACCCAAACGTGTTATTGTATGACGACCTGATGCCTTTCGTCAGCAACCTTATCTCTTTCAAGGGTACCCTCAACTAAGAGAAGACTTCCACGTCGAGGTACTCAAAACTACATGATACTTCAACAGTGGTGTGCAATATTTGGTCAGTAGTTCTTATCCTAGTAGTCTTGTCACAATTTCTTCTTGTCACGATTAGTGTGTGATTTCAAAGGCGAGTTCCATGTGGAATTTGAAAATTCTTGTTCTCCTACTTTCACCATTTAAATTACTAAACATACTAAAAAAATGCTTACACGGATTCAATCTAAAATGTCAAACCAGATCCAACCCAAAACTCGAAAAAAAAACACCTGACTAGAACTGGGGATTTGCGCACGTGTGAACCTATTACCATTTTAATTTGGAATAGACATTCATAGAATACACGAAAAAAGGTGGGGTAATTTGCTAAAGTGCACATGGCAAGTTGTCTAATTGGCGATATGTACTTGGTTTTTTCCTATTGCCAGATGTGCACCTGTAAATTGAACATATTTGCTCGATCATATGCACATTTAACGTTAGTAGGTCACACTCCGTCACCATTACCGTCCAACGTTGTTAGACAATTTGTAAATTAAACCTCATAAAATACAAATATCATTAATTGTAAAGATAAAAACCCAAAAATCAAATTGTTTAACACTCCACTCTTTCCCTCTCTCTCATCCCTCTTTCTCTCTCTCTCCTTTCTCCCTCCATTCTTTCACTATGTCTCTCTTGAATCTCTCTCATTTCTCCCTCTATTCTTTCACTCTGTCTCTCTTGAATCTCTCTCTCCTTTCTCCATCTCCACTCTTTCATTCTTTCTTCCCTCTTTCTCTCTTGAATCACTCTCTCCTTTCTTTCTCTTCATTCTTTCACTCTCTCACATTTCTCTCTCTCTTTCTCTTGAATCTCTCTCTCCACTAACCAAAAGAACATTGGTTGGGCATTCATGATCTTGAATGTTATTATTCAAGATCATGATCTTGTAGAATATCTTGAGTTCCCTCAAGCACAATTCTACTCACATTACTTTTTATTCTTTCGAGAAACTCTTTCTCTAAGAATACGACATCCCTCTCGACAATCACTCGATTGAAGGTTTTATGCCAAAAGTAGTATCATCTTGTCTCGCGAGATAACCTATAAAGAAGTGTTTATCCACTTTTGGTTGAAGTTTGGTCGACATCAATCTCTTGACGTAGGCCTCACAACCCCAAATCTTGAGAAAATTAAGCTTAGGTATTTTACCACTCCATAACTCATAAAGCGTTTTCTCTAGGGATTTGGATGAAATGTTATTTAGTGTGTAAGCCGTAGCTTCTAGTGCAATTTCTTGATGCATTTATCATTTATGTGACCAAGACGATTGTGCCACAAAGTGTATCATTCACGTGAGTTGTTTTAAGCATTTTGTTATTGACGTTTAAAATTTGTCTATCATTTAATTCAAGTAAATAGAGATCATTCCTTATGAAAGTATTTGCATAAAAAATTCATTCTTCGATATAGACAAACAAGAGTTGGAAATATTTATATTAAAATTACTTATATCCAAACATGATACAGAAATTATGTTCTTGCTAATCAAAGACACATAATAGACATTCTTTAAACATAAATTTAAACTACTAGACAATTGAAGATCAACGAAGCATTCTACAATCGCAGCGACGTTTGCACCATTTCCAACCTTCAAGATCATCTCATCTTTTGTGAGTACCTTCCTATCCTTTAATAGTTGTACATTAGAAATTATGTGAGCACACGATCCAATATCAATTACCTATTCAATGACAGAGGTGGCTAAATTTGTCTCAATAACAAAAATACAAATCTGATCGGATAATTGCTCTCTAATAGCCCTGCTCCGGTGGAGATTTCTCGAATTCGAAATGTCTTGAAACCTGGCCTTTTTGGAGTGTTTTCGCTCAATCACCCTGTTGTCAAGATTCTCCTTGTACTTTGAGCAATTCGGGCGGATGTGTCATTTACCACCGTAGTGGTAACACTCCGTATTGGGAGTTGGAGATTTCAAAGAATTTCCCCTCGAGGTACTCGTATGAGCGCTTCCTACTCCACTTCCCTTCAACGCCTTTTTGGCCAATTTATTCTTGCCTTTACCTTTGGTGATCTTTTTGCTCCTCTCATGAACGTCTAGAACATTCTTGTCCTGACCCTTGCCCATGTCAACTTCAGTCATTTTGAGAGCGTTGTGAAGCTCCTCAAGACTCACCTCTTTCTCACGCACGTGATAGTGCATAATAAAATCCTTCTAGGATGGGGCTAAAGAGCCAAGGATCAAATCTTCCGCAATGTCATCAGGCATCGGGGAAGAGAGCTTCGACAACTTCTCAAGGTATCCTTGCATAGTGAGAAAATGCATGGATACCGATGTTCCCTCCGTCATGTGGCACATTGTGAGTGCTATGGTAGTCTTATAGTGCTCTTTTCTAGCACTATCCATGAACATCTTTGTTAAAACTTTCATGGTTTTCTTGGGTTTGGAATCCAAGTATTTCACTTGAAACGAGTCACCAATGGAACTTAAGTGTATTGGTTTATTTATGCTTGTTCGGTCGACCGTTATATGACGTAGGAATAATAGGTTGACCCTGTTAGTTTTCTGTCGACCGAGACCCCTGAGTCGGTCGACCGATAGTTTAAATTTGATGTTGACCAGACTCCGAATTTTGACCTCGTTCGGTCGACCGGTTTTAGACCTTCGGTAGACCGTTGGAATTTAAGTGTTGCGCAAAATAGTTCGACCGTTTTAGATATTCGGTCGACCGATTCCTTTGAGGAAACGGTCGACCGGGCTGCCTGGTTCGGTCGACCATTTTTGCACAGGACTGAATTTCTGGTTCCAATTTTGAATGCCAACTTTGTCCACGGAAACCCGTGTCCTCGCCTTGTGCATGAGCCGGGAGGTGACGGTGGGCGTGTTCCGCGTGCCTGCCCAGGGATCGTCGTGTGGAAAAGTGTGGGTGTTCGGGACGCGTCACCTCCATGTATGGATCGTGACTAATGTGATGGATTGATCAGACTCATTGTAGTGTAGCAGGCCTGAGGGATCGTGGATCCCAATGTATGATGATTGTGCGAGCACGCAACTGTCGTTGGGTGAGGTGACTACCGGCCTATATGGCGACGGAGGTCGCTGCCCTGCTTTGATAGCAGCTACGTTGGTGTTTGCGGCTCGTAGAGCCTGATGACCTAACAGACTTCGGTCTGGACCCGTCCAATGCTGTGTCGGACGTATTGTTGGACCACCGATGCTGTGCCGGTGATGCCGCCGATGCTGTTCCGACGATGATGATTGATGGGTCGATGTTGTTCCGGCTATGTTGTATGATGGGTCGATGCTGTTCTGGCTATGTTTTCCTCAGCTTGGCACCTACTGAGATGATGATTGGTGGACCAACCGAGCGACGGCTCCGTTGGTGTTGTTTCGACCACGAGTTACAGATCTGTATCTTTATGGCGCGGACCTGGCGGATGCCCCTTGCCGAACCCATGATTAGTGTAGCCGCGTGTGGTGGCGTCGCGTCTTGTCTGCTAGACCGTATGTGCCTACGGTAGGTCTCCTCGGGAGACCCGATGATGATTGTCGGACTGATGTCCCATGTTACCCTTCGGGGGAACTGTTTTCCTTATTGTTGATGACATGTCATGCTACTAGTATGATAGGTGCATTGGTACTACTGCATGCATATAGGTGAGCTTGGCATACAGGGTTTCCTTATGGAAACTCAGGCATTGTTGTTGCATCTTTTTCAGGATCGCAGTAGGTCCAGTTGGGTGGTGATCGGCGGGCGCGAGCATTTGGGATCAGATCCTCTATTCAGACCACTGAGGTCGACATGATTACATTTATCATCCTTTGTTGTTCTGTAGTAATCATGTATCGTTTTTGGCAAACTCTGATGTAGTATGGTGCACTGCTTTTATGTTTTATGAGACGTAACAGTCCTGTCTTTGATTATTGAGTTATATTGCCTTGATTATAAATTTTTAAATTTCCGCCATTTCGGGATGTTACAGTATTAGTATCTATACTGAAACCAAACACAAAAATATATTGTTACCTTGAAAAAGAATCCAAAAGACCTTCTCTTTCTCTTCAACTTAACATCATCAATCACCTCCTGTTTCCTCCAGCTCCATCTCTGACCAATGTCGACCTTCGAAGGTGGTGGAGGTCGATACGGACAGATCGTGTGACACACATCCCGCTCCATAACCTGGAAAAAATTATTAGGTACAAATTTCTGTTCAAAAACGTCGAAAATCGACAAAAATATAATTATGTTCGAAAACTATGATCATGTATATTAATTTATATACTTATTAAATAGATGTGATAAGGTATAACTACGATCATAGACTTAATTATTGGCATCTAATAACATAGAGCTCTGGATGGGTATGAATTAATGCATACTCCATCTAATTGGCATTTGATGACAATTCTTATCATATACTTAATCTATGTTAAACATGCGTTAATAATTAATAATTAAGTCAAACATGCACAAGTAACACAAATAAAAATATAACTATGATAATAAATCATATGGAGTAACATAAAAGATATAATTATGGTCATATATATTAATTTATATACTAATTAAATAATTAAACGGGTAAATAAGTAAACATGTATGGGTAAATGTATATTAGTACCCACCCCATTTATTAAACGGGTAAAACATGTACGGATAGGTATAATTTTTTAAATAAGGACAAAAATTATATTCGTACCCTACTCACTTATTAAATAAGGCATGTAAACGGTTAATACATGTCCCAGTTACATCCTAAAATTTGCAACTTCACCAAACAACATAATTCAATCCCGTGGAACTCAATTCATAGGAACGTAATGTAGTTACACGAAATAGGGTGTCGTATAATCTAATCACAAAGAACCCTATCACGGACAAGCAAGATAACATTTTATGCAACATGATTTTTCATGGACAAATAATGAAAAAACCGACTTTAATCTACTCTTTTCGAACAGGGGAACAAAAAAAAAGAAATAATGAAAACAAATCGACTCTAATTTACTCTTTTCGAACAAGGGAAGAAAAAAATGAAAAAAAACGACTCTAATTTACTCTTTTCTAACAGGGAAAGAAAAAATAGAAATAATAAAAAATTCAAAAACAAAACTCATAACCAACTGAACAAAAAAAATTGTACAGATGAAACCTAAAATGTCAGAATTACAGAATCTGGCCCTAGATTCTTCAAGATTCCTCCTCCTCCTCCCGATCGACTGCAACTTGGAAGGGGTCGGTGGAAGGACCGGTGGAAGCGGTCGGTGGAAGGTGGAACCCCTCCTCAAGATCGGAGAAACAAGATGAATGAACGATCTGGAGTCGAGTTTGCAAGCGGGAAATCACAGATGGGGTTTTATCAACGTTGGGCGGGAGGGGTTGATCTTAAATGGGTTTTTTTAAAAGTGGGATTTTTATAGGATAATTTGCTAAAATGCATCTCGTCGCATAATTGACAACATGCACCTGTATTTTTTCTATTACCGAATGTGCACCTGTAAACCGAACATATTTCCTCATATGCACTTCCGTCGTTAGTAGAACACACTTCATAACCGTTTTCGTTAATGTTGTCAGACAATTTACAAATTAAACCTCATAAAATACAAATATGATTAATATTAAAACAAAAAAATAAAAGTTAAAAACATAGAAACCAAAAAACCACAAACCTTCTCCTTCTTCCCTAAATTCTCTCTTCTCTACTGGTGCACATCCAGTAATAACAAAAACTCGGACGCATATCCCCAAATATGGAACCTACGAGGTGCAACTTAGCAAATTACCTATTTTTATATTTGTTAGTTAGATTCTTTGTCAAAATAACGTTAGTCCGTTGAATTTCATTAAAACCTACAAAAAATGTAATACTAAATTATTTAACGGATTTTTAACATATATGATTCACTACAATAATATATGATTTAACGGATTATTTTATTTCATAATAAATGATACGGAAATTGTAAATAAAATTAAATTTGTTTAAATTAAATTAAAGTAATTGCAAAAATATTTTTTTATGTATTTTGTGGATTATTATGAAATATTAAAAAAAGGTAAAAAACATGATCTCAAGGAAAGAAAGTGTTTAAAGTTCTTTTTCTGAACTGCTAAACATCGCCCCAAAATTACTTAAATTGTCCCTTAAAATTACCAAATTGTCATTCTCTCATTTCTACTGCTATAACGCGATATTTTACCCTCCTATCACACATCTCTCTTCATCTTCCTCTTATAATCATAAAAAATAATGTTTTGGAAGTCAGTAATGAGCTAACGGACGCCCCAGTGTACTCGAATCTGGTAAAATATATAACATCTTTTTAATAAAATAATAATAAATAACAAAAAATTACGGGCGTCCGACGGAGCCGTCCCCACGTAGGGGGAGACGTCTTACCCAGACGCCCCCTCCAACGTGTCAGCGGCTCCGTCACACGCCCGTAATTTTTTATTATTTTTTAATTCATTAAAAAGATAATTCATTATAAATTTAGATAATTGTTAAATTAATTAATTAATAAGTTAATAATTACTATATTCGGATGACCAATACCCCTTCGGTACCCAGACGCCTCCACGATGGTACAGGCTGAAGGGAATGTGTTCTAAAAGTTTTACTTTTAAATGCCAATTATTATGAATTGAATGAGAAATCATTTTGTTCCTTGTTTATGTTATTCGTCTTTTAGAAGTGTTAAGGAAGAGACTCTTGGTCCTTAACCGTAGAGCTCTGAAAGATATTGGTTTGCATAAAACAAAAGATATTCGCAATCATGGTAATTAACATGGAACATTAATTACCGAGTTAAGATTGTCGTGTTGGTCATAGATCATTGTAGCTCTACAAGTGAGTGACGACACGGGTATGCAAAAAGGAAAATATTACTTTTGTATACTGAATAGACCTAATAAGTAAAATATTATAGAAATGTGTTTCTGTGTCATTAATATTTTACTGTGTCTTTGGTCCTTTGATATGAGACTTATATCCGATCGCTTAAGGAGTTCTTAATTAGACTAGTGTCTTGAGCTATCGATAAGTGTAGTGTAAATGCATTAGTTGGTTAAGTACAACTTTTGTTGGAGAAGATAGTTAGTCAAAAGATTATCATTGCCCCTCTTAATTGAGTGATGATATTAGTGGGCCCCTTGATAAAGCAAAGTTATAATGTGCACAATGTGATTTGAGTTAAGTCACATATTTATAACTAGCTTAAAGAGATCAAGAAATGAATACTAAATACAAAGGTGACACAATACTACTTTGTGTGTATTCTTAATATCATGAGGCAAGGGACGGACACAAGTGGTGCACTCCATCACTAAATGGATCGGGTTTTGGTTCGAGTGGAATTAAGACATCTAACTAATTGGGAGCTATAATGTGTAGCTAGATACCGCTTATAGCTTGTGATATTAAGCTCTTAATATCACTGCCAACTTATTCTAGATCCTCCCATAGGTCACACCACAAAACTGGGAAACAAGAAATGAGGATTTTGAGTTCATAAGGATGTGTCGGGTTTCATGTAGAAAATATGACACATGGGGTGAACAAACAAAATCAAGATTATGTTGTGATTAATAACATAATTAGAATCTAAATTAAATTCATATGTGATGTAAATATTATGGGGTGTAATGAGTTGACATTACATAGGATAATATGTTACATAAGTTGTGAATTTACTACTAATCCCGAAATGTCAAATTTTGTAGGGGTTAAACCAAAATTTGACCAGTCTGCAGATTGTTCAAAAGTCAACCGATGAATAGTACTGGTCAACCGATGAACAGTACCCGGTCGACCGATGAACAGTACCCCGGTCCATGATGAA
Source organism: Triglochin maritima (assembly GCA_963682175.1). Classification (NCBI taxonomy): domain Eukaryota; kingdom Viridiplantae; phylum Streptophyta; class Magnoliopsida; order Alismatales; family Juncaginaceae; genus Triglochin; species Triglochin maritima. The sequence goes on from OY821773.1 coordinate 53,327,081, forward strand.
CAGTGTCGGTCGACCGATGAACAGTAACGGTTGACCGGTCCAGACGGTTTTCTGCAGAATTAATTTAAGAATTAATTAGATCATGCATGGAATTGGTCCATAATTGATTTAATTCATGGTTAATATTATTTATTAATAAATAATGGTTGGTTAGATGGAATTTTGCATGGGATCATGGGCAAGAGGTTGCACATGAATAGGTAATTTGGAGATGACCTATAAATACAAGGTTATCTCATTACCTCCTTAATTAATTCATTATTTTCTTGAGCAAAATTCTCTCTCCATAATTCTCCACGAAATTCCAGTAATTCTTAAGTTTAATTTTAGTTCTAGAGATCATCTTCTCAAGGGAACTAAATAGGGGTTAGTAATTGGATTCTAAACCCTATTGGAGATTGAGAGACTAACTTTTCTCTCTCCGATCTTGTTTAGAGTTTGGTGAATACTCGGAGGCATCCGGCGCAGCGATGAGCATCCCAACGGTCTCCGAATCTTCGAGAAGTTTTAGAGAACTTCTAGGTATGAATTTCGGAGCTCCTTTATGTTTGTTTTAATAAAGTTTTTGAAACTAGTTTGTTAAAACAAACCGATGCATGCAATAGATTCTAGACAATTGAAAATTGATCCTTATTATACATGAAAAATCAAGAAATATATATGTATAATTAAACATGAAATCCTACACAGGCGTCTTAGCCAGACGCCCGAGTCGGAAAAAAAAATCCGCCTCCGTTACTTTGCCTGATCTAGGTGTTTCGCCAGACATTTTCGTGGTGTTGGTAGTAGGAATGTTAGTAAAACTGAGTCTAAAATCTTGTTTAAAGATACAGGACAATATGAGTATTAAATATATTGTTAAGAGCAAAAAGATCATTTCAATGCACGATTTAAGTAGTTTTGGAACGACGTTTAGTAGTTTATTTTTTTTAAAGCAGTAGATTGCATAGATAGATCACATGACATGATGGGAGACACAAGATCTCTTAAGCTTAATACAATAGAGTCAGATATTTAGATTTGACTAGAAAGTCAAGTAGACAAAACAACCCGAAACCCTCTTGTTTCGTGAAGTTTCGGCATCTTCCTCTATGTCAGCATGTCTTTCCTGCTCCTCTCTTGCCAAGGTGTCAAACCTTTCTTGATGGTAGATGACTTCGGTCTCACTATTTGTCAGATCTAATGGAGCTAGAGTCGTGACCGCTACATGTTGTCCTGAGCGAGGAGAGTTATGCATATTTCTTCTGGCAGTGACAGTGACAGGAAGAGGGAAAAGTGATCAACTTTTACTCCTTTTAACGTGGTCTTGTGAAATTTCTCCAGCTCCCCTTTTTCTGGAACCTACCCAAAAGATTAATAATTTGATACATTCATTAATCAAATGATAGTATGACAGGAAGAGAGCGTTGAAAGTTGGAGAGGGTAGTGGAATAAATTTGGTGTTTAGTGGATAAGGTCATCCGTAGTAGTGTCTGAGCCACTCCAATTGCCGCATCGGATTCTCTCTGCAACGTCAAACCAGTCAAAATTCCCTCAACTTCTCTTTTAACAATGTCCAGATCGACCGAGAAATTCAACACTATTTTTCCTCCACTTAATTTTCTTTACTTTCATTTTTAATTCTTTCATAACAATCAAAAAATTGTATAACAAAATATTATTGCAAATACTTTAATATAATTAATTAACACATTTTATTATTATACCATGAATATTTTATTGATAATTAATAAAGCACATTACACTAATTGAAATTCTAAAAATCAAAATACATACTACAAGAAAACATTGTCAATCCATAATTCCTCCGTTGTCGTATATTTTTTACCAAATTGGATCACTCAAATATTTCTGTTTGTCTTCAACTCGTTCTTGAATCAAATGGGTTGATGTAGTGCATTATTGTATTTTATATGTATTGTAGTTGCACTAAATATTAATATTTAATTCATATTTTATATGTATTATATTTTATATGTCTATTAAATATTAATATGTATTTTGTAAGATAATGTATTATTTATTTTTAATATTTCTTTAACTAAATTAATTTCAAACAAAAAACTAAATGAATTACACTTAATATTAAAAAATGAATAATGATAATTAAATTAAATTTATAATTACCCGTTAAGAGTGACCTAAAAGGATACATAAAAGAACATGATGAGGTGGTAAAAAGAAAAATAATGATTTTTGAAGGAGGATAGTGTTGACTTTTTTGTCTTAATCTATATTAATTTTGATAATTAATTAAACTAATCTTAATCAATCAACTTAATCAATCAAAGTGAGCAAACACGATAACATGCATTGCATATATATTTGTATACTTGCAATCATCTTAATAGGTTGATCAAGACAATCAAGGAAATGAGCATTTGGAAAAGGACATCAAGACTCAAGACTTGTAATCAAATCTTTAGACCAAGACATGTAACTTTATATTTATTGAGTCCATAGGATTTTATGTAAACTTGAGCACTATGATTCTGTCCCGTAATCTCTCGGTAAACCGAAATCTACCCAGTTCGGTCCACCGAACACCTATCGGATAGCCGAACATTTCCCAACAGTAAAACTTAGTGTTATCTGGAATTGCCCCAATGGAAGACCGAAACACCTTCGGTCGATCGAATAGCCCTGGACCGGTTTTGAACTTTGTTCCAACGGTCGCATTCAAATCAAGACCCTAGAGCCCAATTAACTTGACCCACTTCGGACGACCGTACACACTTCGGTCTACCGAATCCAAATTGGCTTTTTAGGAGTCCAACGACTATTTAACTTGACTGTTATCGATATAACGATTTCCCACGCATTGTCAGCGCAATTCCCGCGCTACACCGAAGTATACACGTCAATCGAACTTGAGTAGATCAGAGCCCAATCAATTCTACTGTACACCTTGGAACGGTGAACCGAATGGACTTTGGTGAACCAAATTTAATTATGGCTAAATAGATAAAAGCTACTGGAGGTTGGTGAACAGTGATCTGATACTTAATCGGTCAACCGAGTTCATAGTTCAGACCAATGTTTCGGACTACCATGTGGATAACGGTCGACCGAATATGTTTCGATTTCTGGCCGAGCTTAAGTCACATCTTGCTTTCTCATTGGTCTACTCCCCACCAACTCCCAAACGGTTATATAAGCTTGAAGGCTTATAAATATGACCTCATTTGGTTGCTTAGAAGATCTTGAACACTTCCTATCTATTAAATACTCAAAGTCAAATCCTCTCCATCTTCAAGCTCTCAATCCACAACACTCAAGCCTAAACTTCACCACTTGCATATTCAATTTCATATCATATCCAAGTGTGCTCAAGTATAGAGTGTTAGTTAGAGTGTGATTCAACTTCCATATTCAAGAATCAAAGAGTTGTAAAAGCTTCGAGGAAGCTCCCTCTCGGGTTGTGAGAGGAGACACGAGCGATGCGAGGGTGTTCGCGAGGCTCTTGTAAACGACGTTGGTCTCGGTCCGGAACGGAGATCGGTTAGTGGGACCGTAAGCGAGACTCGGGGGATCGAGCGAGGCTTGCGAGGAGGACTAGGACCCGGGTGTGGGTACCGAACCTCTCTAAACTCCGGTGTCGACGATTTTGTGGTTTGCATTGTCTCTTCCCTTAATCCTTCGATTGGTATTTTTTAATTCCGCATTTATTTATCGATTAGAGGGTCATAGATCATAACAGATATTAGACGTCCTTGGAGAATTGGTGTGAAAATTACCGACACTATACAGCACTGCCACAAGGCATTTTATGATTGGTGAAGGTTATCCTTTGTAATATAAACATAAATAAAATGATATCTGTGAGATTCACTCCAAAATTAGTTTCGGGTGTAATTTGCTTGATCAAAAGATTCAATAAGTAGACTACACGTGCCAACGTATGAATTTAGTTTTTTTTAAGCAGTAGACTTGGTACTCTACACCCATTTGAAAAAATAACATATTGGGAAGAAAAACCAAACACTTACCTTTGTAATTTCACAAAAACTCGTCGAGAGAAATTACCACAAACAAGGTGACAAATATTTTTTTATTTAAAAGAATGATATATTCTAAATACTAAACTTATAAAGAATGTAATTTTATTATACCCACTCATAGTTTCGTTGCTAACTAGATCCGTCACTACACTTTGGGGGGATTCCGACGTAAACGGAATTTGGATTCCGATTGACTCCAGAAAGGGGATTGTTTGTGCACGGAGACATGGATTCCGTCAGATTCCGTGGTATGTATAAAATTTCTTTGAGTTTTCCGTCACTTTAAGGTCGAAAAGTCACGGAAATCGAATTTTTTCGGTCGACCGTCAAACATTCGGTCCACCGAAATGATTGTAATAGGCGACCGAACATATTTCAGTCCACCGAATTCGTAACTGGAATGACTCGTTCAGACGACCGAACTTAGTTCAGTCTTCCGTTTATGTTCACTCTGAGAAGTCTCATTTCGGTCGACCCACGACCGATCCGTCGCAGTGGTCACAAAGAGACATAAGAAGTATGAACAAACAACTGAAATTCCCTCTCCCCAAATCACTTCCAACACATGCACAAACAACAAAATTCAGTCAAATGGAAATTATTTTCCACTGAATTCTGTTTTCTTTTAATTTCCAGTTGACTCCAAAAATCACTTTCTGTAACTTTCCACGCCACTAACACCCCCTTTCAAGATAAATTATACATAACATTCAGCAAATAGAACGAAAGATACAACTTACAAGTTAAGAACATCCTTTCCTACTAACTGGATTTCTGTAAGATAGAACCATAGAAAACACAGTAACCAAAGAGACTATTTAAAGTTGGAAGATTCAGTACAGATTGATGGAACAGAACGACATAAGAACTAAAGACCATGTTGCTACAGAGCTACTCCGGTGCAGCAGAACTAAATAACATGTGGCTTCATAGCTATTCCAGTGTGTGTTTTGTTTGCCGATAACTGACGACCGGAAATGCTAGAATACACTGGTGCCAACACAATTCTGTGCCACTCATCTTTTCTTGAAACCATATTTTTTACGTTCATAGAAGAGATCGGTTTTCGCACTCCCCAGGTTAACTATTTTGGGACAACCATCTCTGTCTTTCTCCTGCTGGGTGCATTCCTTGCAATAGTAGGCATCGGATATACCCACACCTCCACAGATGACACAACGACCTTGGAAGGAACCGTAGTTGCACTCATCGCATACACGGACCAATGTACATGGGCGCACATACGAATCACAGATCACACATTTCCCATCGCATTTTTCACAGAGACGGCCAATAGCAATCCCTGGTTGCTTCCGGCACATGATAAGATCAGGGTGATGTTTAGCCATGCTTCAGTTGCCGTTAGTAGACTTCTGAACAATTTCTGCACTGCAAATGAACATGTCAAAAAGATCATTTTCCACCATTCTATGGAAAGTTAAGACTGGAAAGAGCAATGCCAATTATATTCTATATCCACTCAATAATTCTCTTAGTTTTGATGACTCAAGAAGGGAAATGAGAAACGGCAGGTTTGCAGTTTCCTGCATTCCTGTCCAGGAAATTATAATTATTCTTCTCTAAAAAGGAAAGGTACCCCCTTTTTTTGTAACTGAAATAATTTGACAAAAGATATGTAATGGTTAGGACACATAATTTGACCAATATCACCAAACAAAAAGATTGACTGATGGTCAAGCAAGAAACAGATGAAACTAAATAAATCATGGAAGCCTAAGTAACAAGATCTGAAACCAAAAATCCTTCAGATCTTATATTAAAAACTAAAAACTACCATACCCCAGAAACTCATAGGCACTATATGATTGCAAAATGGCATGCACATAATAGCACATGGACTAAATGATATTCATAATTAAACAACTACCATTAGCCTAGTAAACAACATCCAAATTAATCCACCACATTGCTTTTCACCTTCAATAGTTTATGAGATGACGTTTATGACAGTGAACCAGTAAGAAACCCTACAGAATGTAACAGACGAGATGAAATAAGGTAGTTCTAGAACTTCATTCTTATTCCTGCACAGCACTATAAAGGGGTCAGCAAAACAGCCTCAACGCTTCCGCGTTCTATTAAGATGCTCCCCAAACCCGCCTCTTCACCCTTTTCAAGCAAGAGAGGTGCTCTCCTCCTTGGTCATTTCCCCCCTTGTCAAACAGATTACGGACCATGACTACGTGTCTATCCTAATTAAAGATGTCAAAGACGGCCACGGGAACCCTTCCCGTGTTGGTCGAGCAATTTCTGATTGGGTAAGTCAATATATTAAGAGATGGAGTTCCCGTTTGGAGGTGGCGTCAAATGAGTACAACAAGTCAACAACCCCTCGGTTGTGTACCTGATAGTGTCATCAGACATAACCAACAACTTCTAATGCACAATTTTGTTATTTTCAATTGTTTCCTTGTTAGAAGTTTCAAGACCAAACAACTTCTAGCTTATTGGGGCTCCGATAATAAAAAATTCGTTTATTTTAACATAAATTAAAAATCAAGTCCAAAGCTAGAAAAACATTGCAACCTTTGATAGTAAATGCGAACTAGAAAACATCAAAGCTAAAAAAAACTAACTTAACCTACAAAATGCACCATTTAAATAGAAAACTTTCAGGAAAAAAACGAAAAATAAAACAACACCGAGCTTCGGAAACAGATCATTAACACAATAAGGCACAGAAGAAGATGGGAAAACCACCTGGGAAGAGAATAATGGAGGAGTCCAACAAGGCTGCCGGAGCGTGACGCCGTTGAGGAGAGGCTGCCAGCGGCAGGAGGAGTGGTGTTGGCGACGAAGTTGGTAGCTAGGGTTTGTTTGAAATCGCAAACTCCAACTTGAGAATTTGGGGAAGGTTGTTCGTGCAAATTGCAACTTAAACCCCAGACAAGAAAAAAAACTTCGGTTGAAGTAGTGACCGCAGACCGCACTTCGGTATGACGATTATATATCTCGCAAATGGGTTTAGTTTCTTGTTTTTCTCGATAAATTAAGATGACTAACTTTAACTACAATATCTTTCCGACAATTGTAAGTCTGAAGAAGTGCTACTATTAATTGTACCAATGAATTTTACATTTGTACCAGCCCATTGAAACACACCACGACAGTCACTCAGGTGTGGTTTGAAATCGTATTCGTAGATCTTGATAGCGTGTATGCAAGTTCAATGAAGACATAGTCATGTCTAATATGATTCCCATGTGACTGTAAAAACGTATTAAAGTATATTTATGTTTGTTATTGGAGACTCAAGTCTAAAGTTGATCGTCATGCAAGACATTAGAGAAGATAAAAGAGTGAGACTCTTTCAGATGGATTTGGTCAAAATTCTATGTATATCATTTGGTACCTTATGTACTATACTACTATGGCAGGAAATGCATGTTGTAAATAAAATATGAGGAGATATACTCACACACTACAGGTAGGGGTGAGCTTCGGTCCAGGACCGGACCAGACCGAAACCCGAATTTTCGAGAAGTCCGGACCGAAGACCGGACCGAACCTATTCGGTCCGGTCCGGTCCAGGTCGGTCCAAAATCCGGATTTTCTCCTTAAATTTTCGGTCCGGTCCGTACCGAATACCGAATTTCCAAAATTTTGTGGACCGAAGACCGGATCGAAAAAATTCGGTCCGGATCGAATTTTGCTCACCCCTACCTACAGGCTACAACTAAGAAAATGTGAGACTATTTATTCGAGATTGGTCAACTGGTTTAAGATACATTGCCAATGCAATCTTACAAACTTTTAGTTTACTGAACACCAACATGGAATTGAATTCTCTCTCAAATCTGGATTCGACTCAAGAAGTTATTGGAAAAATATATTCAAATCAAATGTTAGTATGGATTTCAAAGTAAGCTTCAAGGTCTAACTGGATTGGAAAGAAGAAGAAAATTGAAAATGAATAAATGGATTTTCAAAACTAACTTTATGCGAATGATTTTTGGCAGTATTAAAACTTAACTTCTTGACTTAAAACATCACAATCACAATCAAAATCTTTAATTGATTATTTACGACCGCTTCAAAAGTAAATTACCGTATTTCAACTCACTTCCTTGTGTACTGGTGTTCTTAAACATTCCAAAACCAATAACATTTTTGTTGAGGGATCAATAATTATTTCCAAGTCTACTCGAGCAGTCGTGCTCATTACGATAACAAATAATTGATAGATTTCTTTTTTATTTAAGATAGGCTTTATATTTCAACACTTCATTTTATCAAAAAAAAATTCAAAAAATCAACACTTCTCGATAACACAACTGCTCTTTATAATGATGGTCTCTCAAAATTAATTAGTTATGTTTTCTTTAACTTCTCTTTTCTATTATCATTTAATATTGTACTTTGAAGTTTGAAAAAAGTCAACCCACAAGACAAGAGTAAGACCACAATTAACGGGGAAGTGAGTGCTCACGCCCCCTGGACGATTGGGTTGTCGACCCTCACCTTCGGGACGACCCCTCCCCCCATCTGGTCTTTCAACTTGTTGGTTTGATATATATATATATATATATATATATTGTTGTAATTGGGTTTAAATGATTTGAGGATATTATTTTGTAGAGAAGAGAGAATGATTCTGGTGAGATGTGATTAAGAGGTGAATAATATTGGAAAGAGAAGAAAATGAGATGGGAAGAAAGAAACGTGATGTGGATAAAAGAGAGAAGAAAGATAAAACTCATGACGAGATTGACTATGATCATTATTATGAATGATTTAAGTAGTAAGTTATTAAGCTTTAACTAAAAAATATAATAAAAAAACAATGTCAACGCACACATTTATTGGAGGACGTTACGTAGTTACTTAATTCTTCATAAATCGGTATGTATACTTAAGGAACGACATATTTTTCTTCCAAAAAATATATTTGATCGCCAAAAAGAAACGATAAGAATAACTAAAATAGACATACCAAAAACGAGACAAGGATATATTAGTTAATGCCCATAAAATTGTCAATACCATCAAAATCAAACATACAGTTTTAATAGTTTCGAAACATGACATTGAGAATTTGTAATTCGAAGTATCAAATCGATTTCCAAAAAAAAAAAACAGTTAAACACACGAATAATATCTTTAACAGATTTATTTATCTTGTGTTAACTCCGTGGGGTCTTGGGATCATCATCAATTATGGTATTATGTACTAAAAATAGTCGAGACAAACACGTCTCATTCGCTACGATTATTTTGTCAGAAGAATTTTTGTGGACACCATTATAGATGTTTGATATTACAATATAACTTAGTGTTGTTGCTTCCTAAAAGATTAATTGTTGCAAGTATACTATACCACCAGAGTAAATTGTAGTACATATCTAGATATTGTTGATTTAAATTACACTCTAAATTAAATTCTTTCAAAAACCTCATGGAGAGGTGTCGTCGTAAGATTTCAGCATATTAGGAGCTGGCATATAATATTACAAGTTTAGAAAAATAAAAAGAATGGAAAATCCATGCATCTTTTTAATTTGTAGATAGTTCATACTATCATTATCTCTTGTACTTTTTTCACAACATGAGTTATCTGATACTCATCTCCTATTTCAAGGTGGATGGACTGTAGTTTCAGAGCATATTTAACAGCGCCCGGGCTACCCCGGGCGCCCTGCACTCTCTCTCTGCCACGTCAGCTTCTCTCTCTGCCACGTCAGCTCACCCAACCCACCCAAAAAATCCCCTTATCCATGCCCAGGCTACCCCCACCCACCCTACACTCTCTTTCATCCACATCATTTCTTAATTAAACAAATTTAATTCTCACACAACATTTAACAAAATACATTATATATAAATCTAATTCTAATTACATTATAATTATAATTCGCGATATACTTATTATTACTATTAATTAATTAACAATATTAATCACTATTAAACACAAAATTTTGAATATTTGAATATTTGAATTTCGAAACGCGTGTGACTGCACAGTATACGCGTGATAGCACAGTATACGCGTGAAACAAAAGTAGTCCGCGTGAATCTACAGTATACGCGTGAAACAAAATAGTCCGCGTGAATGTACAGTATACGCGTGAAAGAAAAGTAATCCGCGTGATTGCACAGTGTCTAATTTTTTCTCTATATATACCCTACACAAAAATCACCTTACACCCCATATCTCTTCCACAAAACTCAAAACTCAACTTACATCCCATATTTCTCCCACAATGTCTTCTCCGGAGTACAATCGTTCCCCCCCTCCTCCACAATCAAATCCGCATCCACGCTATCCACAACCATATCCCTCACGTCCATTTTACCAACAACCATTCCAACAACCCGACTTCTCCCAGTACGCACCACCATTCCCACCACCTGACCAAAACTCACCATTCCCACAATTCTCCCACTACGCATCCCCAGATCAAAACTTACCGTTCCCACAATACTCACAATATGCACCACCATTCCCTTATAATCAACCGCAGTTCCAGATGTTTGGCCGACCCTTGTCTCAAAATAGCCGCCAGAGTATGGCGAACACTGAAGATGAGGGTAACGACGACGATGAGTCCCCACCACGACACACACCCACACCACCATCCCCACCTCCACAGCGTCGTCACCGTAAGCAAGTCCAAACTGCCAAAGCCAATCCGAAGTTGTGGACCACAGCTGAGGACGAGAGACTTGTCTCTGCATATATGGAAGTCAGTTGCGATGCGGTGACAGGGACAAACCAGAAGTCTACTTCATTGTGGACCAGGGTGAAACGTGTGTACGACATCTCCGTGGAAGGCACATGCCTACCCGAAAGGAACGCAGAGTCCTTAAAAGGACGGTGGAGGAGAATCATACCTGCTGTGAACAAGTGGGTCGGGTGCTTCGATCAGGCATTCCGACGGAAAAGGAGCGGCCAGAATGACGACGATGATGTCCGACAAGCGCACGTGATCTACGAGCGAAATCATGGGCCTAGTAAATTTCTTTATTTTGATGCTTGGGTTATGTTGCGTAGGTACCCAAAATAGGAGAGTGTGATCTCCGGAGCTAATGCCGTGCGTGTTGACTGGGAGTCCCCGGAGTTGCACGATGAAAATAGTCCCCAGTCAGGAAGCCTTGGGAAAAGAAAGAGTACGGACGGCTCGAGGACGCAATCACCCTCGGATGCAGAAGAGCCGATGCCGGAGTCGTCTACACGCCCAGAAGGTGTGAAGAAGGCTAAGAAAAAGGCTAAGAGTGCATTACGCCCCGAAAGAGACACCGATGTTAGAGAACTTGCACAACAGATGCGATACACCGCCCAAGTCAGAGAAGATGGTTTCTCCAAGCAAGAGGAGTTAGCGGAAAGGAATTTCCAGAGGCATTTAATAAAAAATAAGTTGGACATGCTTCACTCTCTGATGAGGAAGGACAACCCGACGGAGAAGGATCAAAAAGTAATCGATAAACTTCTCGCCTGGGCAGAAGAGAATGGGTACGTGTAGTTTGATGTTGTCCGTATTTCGTATGGTTTGTATTTCCCTTAGTTTGTATTTCGGGTTGTAGTAGTCCGTATGGTTTGTATTTCCCTTTAACATATGTTTGTATTTCGGGTTGTAGTAGTCCGTATTTCGTATGGTTTGTATTTCCCGTGGTTGTATTTCGTATTTTAGTATTATTAATGTATTGTTGTTATGGTATTGTTGTATTAATTTTTTTTCTATTTAACTTGAAATTGTTGGTTCTGGAAATTTCTTAATTTTAATCACTTACAAAAAATTATTACCCCACATTTATAACAAACACCCAATCCATTAATAACAAAACCAAAACTAAAAAAAATTCCAAAATTTTTTTTTTTTTAACCAATGGGAGGGGGACACGTGTCCCCCTCCCATGGGCGCCCGAGCGTCTGCCCGGGACGCCCACCGCCCGGGCAAGCGCCCGGGCGGGTGGCCCGGGCGGGCGCCCCACGGGCGCCCCGCCCGTTAACGGGGGTGTGCCCGGGCGCCCGACCAGGGCGCCCGGGCGGGGCACCCCCGTTAAGGGTGCCCTCAAGTTGAAGATGACCTATATAATTTTTCACCAACATACTATACATTTGTTACACCTCATTGCTAGAAAGAGACAAAATACAGAAATACAATACTATACAATACAAGTATAAACATGAAAAAAACCCAATTTTATTACATTTTTCCCTTCCCGATCGAGTGGATTCTCCGGAACAGAAGGAAACAGCAGAAAAATCTACTAAAACGAGGGTTTATTAGGGGTTAAATTCTCTATCCTTCACCGCTGTCTCTCTTGTCTCCCAAGTTTTCCCCAAATCCGTGACATTCTCCCCCGCAATCCTGGCTTAACCGCAATGCGGCTACGATCGATGCCCGACGACGGAGGCGTCTCCGACGCTGGTCGGAGCCGGAAGAGGAGGAAGCTCGCGGACGCCCCGACGGGTCCCGGACGGAAGCTTCTGGTTGGGGAGAGGGTCGAGGTGGGTTGAAGAAACCCTAATTTCACGCCTTTTTGCTTCCTCTGGTTTGGATTCGTCCGCATTGCGATTTGGTGGTTGTGGTTTTTGGTTTGAGTTCGGTTGGGTTTTGGTGTTTTCTGTTTTTCTCTTTGGGTTTGTTTTGGTTGTTGCTTAGAGAGTCCAGTTCTTTAGATTGGTCTCTTCCAGATATTTAAAACCATTTCCGTTTCTATTTTTGGGGGTATATTTTTCTCGTGAAAAAGTTTCCATTTTTCTTGTTGTGTTTTTAGTTTGTGTTATCTATGCAAGTCTAAGTGCATCGTATAATTTAGAGATTCGTTACTTATTTTTTGTTTAATAAATGCTGGTTTCGGTGTATAATTTAGTAATATAATAATTCGTGATTCTGCAATTTTAAGTACATTGTGTAATTTAGAGATTTATTTCTTATTTTTTGTTAAATAAATGCTGGTTTCTTTGTGATTTGGTTTGTGTAGTTTGGTAATATAATATTTTGTGATACTTTAATACACTATTGTCTTTAGTCATTGGTTTGTTCTGTGTGATACCTCTGATTATCATTAGGCACTTTTGTTTTCTCCTTTCAGGTTCTGCTCCTTGAAGAGGGGCTGAAAGGGTCATGGAATGCAGGTGTAGTTGTTGGATGTGCGGCAGGCTCGCGTCGTGTAAAGTATGACGAGATTTGTGAAAATGGTGGCTTTACGAAACTTACTGAGACCCTTAGAGTATCTGATGCAATTGAAGGGTTAACGAGGAAGCAAAATAGAAATGTCCGTGGAAATATAAGACCACTTCCACCTCATATCAGTTTTGATGTAATGCAGTTAAGATATAGCATGTGTGTTGATGCTTTGGTCGGTGGCGCTTGGTGGGAAGGGGTAATTTTTGACCACAAAGATGGTTCATTGGAGAGATTGGTCTTTTTTCCTGACCAAGGTGATCGCCAAGCAGTGGACATTGGCCAGATGCGCCAAACTTTTGACTGGGATGAGGTTTCAGGAGACTGGAAGGCCCGGGATATCTGGGTGCTGCTGAAATTACTGGAACAACTTGAACAGAAGGAAGTGTTTCCTATTTCTATTAGGGAAATCTGGTATGACGTGTCTTGTAGTATTTCGTACCGTCAGAAGATTGAACATTGGTTTTCTGGATCACGGTCTACGTGGAACAAATTGGTCGTAAATGCCATTAAAGAAGCAGCAGCTGTAGCGGAAGGTCAAACGTTGGATGTTGTTTCCTCTGGTCAGTCACTTGACAAGTCACTGGATTCAAGTAATAATGTCATTCAAATTGAGGGAGTTCCATGTATGGAAAATTCTCTGTCACATGCTGATGATTCTCAATTGCCAATCCCTAGTCCAGATGAAGCTGACGATCCATCTGCACTGTTAAATCTTGCGCTACTTCAAGATGGAGAGTATTTACCTAGTGAAAATAATGCTAATAAAAAGCATATATCTATAAAAGAGGGTCAGAGGCTAGAAACTTCGTATATAGGGGGAAAAGATATTCCTCGGTCTCCTGGCAATATGTCAAATAAAACAGAGTCCTTGCCTCCTTCTAAGTATGCAAAAATTGATCTTCTAGATGCTGGTTGGAAATTGAAAGTTGGTCGTGGCTATAAGATATATATCTCCCCTAGCGGAAAGAGGTATCGCTCACTTCGTGAAGCTTGGAAGATATACACTGCAGCTCAAATTTTGGACAATGTTACCACACCTGGTGTCCATCAAAATTCTGCTTGTGGTAAGGAAAAGGTGAAGGTGGACAACAGGACAGTAGACATGCACTCTGATGTTCCAAATGAACATGTTCAAAGTTATATTTGGAAACTAGAAGATGTAAAAGCTGAATACTGCCCTGGTGCCATTAGCTATTATGCATCTTCTGCTAAACAAAGAAAGGCTAACATTGAAGACGTGAAAGAGACTGACCTGAATTATATAAGTGCTAGGATAAAGGCAAGGAAGCATCTTGCTGCCATGGGTTGGAAACTCTATTGCAAAATTGAGGGAACAAAGCAGCGGTTCCGTTACTGCTCACCAGATGGCAAGAATTTCTATTCACTCAATGAAATCTGCAAAAAGATGACAAACAAGAGCAATGGAAATATGAAAAATCCCGGAACTGATGATTTTTGGGGATTTGTGAATATGCTTTCAGAATTCCAAAACGAAGGAAAACTTGTTTCAGATTCTGCTGGAAAAGAACTTTCCATGATTGATGTCACTGATGCTGTACGGGGTAATATTGTTTCAGATACTTTCCCTAAGGAAGTCTCAACAATTGATGCCAATGGTGTTGGACTTGGTAATAAGATATCAGGACATATTGGCGAAGAATTTTTTCTCTCAGATGCTTCTGCAAAGGAAGTTTCCACAAGCCAGGGTGGCATGGAAGGGAATGGCTTAAGAGGAATATTAGATTACGTCCGCCATATGGAGAATAAAATGATGAATCAGGTGTCGCATGTTTCAGAGGAGAATTTCACAGATGCAAAATTGAAGGCAAAAGAAAATCTAAAATGCTTGGGATGGAGGTTTTGCTGCAGAAACACACGAGGAAGACGTGACATGTGTTATGTCTCTCCTAAAAAGAGATCTTTTTATTCTCTTCTCAGGGCTTGCAGAGCATGTCTAAAGGAACAGACTGAAGAAACTGCTAAGGTGTCTACACAAAAGTCTATGAAAGCAAAATGTCATCAATTGGCAATCGATTGTGTGGGGGCTTCAAAAATGAAACTTTTTAATTGCTCTGCTGTGACCTCTGACATGTTCCAAGAAACTGACAATATGTTAAATTGCAAGAATGATAACATTTCTGCATCTGGATCTGACCTTCTGCAGTTTGTGGGAGTAGGATTTCATAACCTACACAAGAAATTATCTAGAAGATGCAGTAGAAGAGTAAAAAAAATAGTCCTTCCCTCTTCCGCAGATTTGCAACACAAAGAACAAAAAATTTACCCGGAACTGGGATTAGGGTGCCAGAAATTCAGAAAAGGAGCATGGCCACTCACTAAGCATTTTAATGAATCAGGGAATAGTGTCTCCAGAGGCACACCTCATGTGACTAAACAAGTTCGCGACAGTGTTTCATCCCCTTCCAGTAATATACCTAGAACAGTACTTTCTTTGCTTATTAATAACAATGTAGTATCACTAAGGCAGAAGGTGCGCTATGTAAACAAGAACAATGGTGAAGTTACAAAGGAAGGCTTTATAAATCGTGACGGAATTAAATGTAAATGTTGCAATCAAGTATTTTCCTTGTCAACTTTTGAGGTTCACGCCGGCAGCACAGGCCTCCAACCAGCTGCCAACATTTATCTGAAAGATGGAAGGTCTTTATTGGAATGCCAAGAACACATGTTAAAGATCAAAGAAAAGCACTTCATACATAGACGAGTAAAGGGTGATTTTACCACACATCCAAGTGATGCCATTTGTTCGATGTGCCAAGATGGTGGTACCTTGGTTTTATGTGATCTTTGCCCGTCTTCGTATCATCTGGAATGTCTTGGACTGGAGGTACGACAACTGAAAGTTCTTCATCTTATTCCGTGTAGCTCCTCCTTTTGGCTGAACGTGAGAAGTCCTATGGCTTCCCTCCTTTACTTGCCTGTCTTACCTCTGTATGTCACTTTATCATTGAAAATCCTCATTATAAAATGTTGTTTCAGTTATCACATAAATCCTAGAACACGGAAAGGTTATTTATCTGGTCCTAGAACACATTCATGTAAATCTTAAAAGATTTTGAGGCTATGCTTCCAAATTACTCTTTCGGTGTGATGCAAAAGTTTGTTTCCACACATGCCGTCTTTTGGTTTGACATGATGTCACGTGACCTAAAATCACCAAAACATTTTTATTTTTATATTTTTTTCCTTTCAAGTGTACATATTTAAGTGATCTTATGCTATATCTGCATGGTCGAGTTAGATTATTATCAGGTAGGGGCAATAAACTGTTTAACTGCCAATCTTCTTATGAGATTTTACTTTCAGATCTGGCGTACTCACATTCCTCTCTCAACTTCATTCTTTCATTTCTGAAGACTGTAACATGATTCCAATTATATCTTGGACTATTTGGAGCTAGCTCTTCCATTTTATCATGATAATTGGGTTTAATATGCATAATTTATATTTTGGATGTTTAAGTGCTTTTGTTCACATACGGTTCTTGCATACTGTTGTTTTAGGATGTGCCCGAAGAAAAATGGTACTGCCCTTCTTGCATTTGCAACATTTGTGGTTTCAATGACTTCAACAATGACATCAAGAAGTTCACAGATGACACAAAATTGTATTGTGACCAGTGTGAGCGTGAATGTAAGTCTTTTGACTCTTTATTTTTTGCCGATATATATATATATATATATATATATATATATATTCTTATTTCTTATGCTCCCACCACACACATACATATATCTGTATAAAGCCCACTGCTATGTTTTTACTATGGTTACTTTGTATTCAACTTCTGTACTTTTTGTAGGTCATGTAGGATGCTTAAAAAAAGCTGGAGTGGTGGAGCTTACAGCTTGCCCTGGGGGCTACTGGTTTTGTAGCGAGACTTGTTCAAAGGTGTTGTACAATTTCTTACAAAGGAAACTGCTCTAATGTTTTCCTTGTTGAACTTTGATGTTGCTACATCACTATTTTTATGTTGTAGTTAGCTTCTTCATTAGTTTTTCCCTGCAGTTGTTCCATCGCCTCCGTGAACTTGTTGGGAGATCCAATCCAATAGCTGTAGATGGTTTGACATGGACTCTTTTAAGAAGCAATCGAGAAAATCACGTGAACCTTGATGGATCTAACACTTTGACCAGGATCGAGCACTACTGCAAGCTCCAACTTGCTGTAGATATACTGCACGAGTGCTTTACAGCCATGGTTGAACCTCGCACTAAAAGAGATATTGTTGAGGATCTTGTTTTCAATGAAGAGTAAGTTGGTATTTATTATATCTTTATGCAATTTTACTTTAGCTTTTCGCATTTTTACCTAGTCTCAGGCACGCCTTAAGTAAGGTAACAATGAGCGTGAGACATTCAGGAGAGTTGAATTATTTTACTTTATTCTACTACTGGCTGTGAATTGTAGGTGCTTGTGCTAAGCTATTTTTCCTCAACATTGATATCTTAGGCCTTAGTAGTTCTGTTTCTGTCAAATGAAGGCTGAGTACTGGTGCATCGATTGAAGATGAGGTTAATAAAGGAATCCGAGATGATTGTGGTTGACTTTTGTACAACTTGACAAAGTCGATGTCAAACAGAAAATAAATATCATGCTTCTCCATCCACCTCTCATCATACTAATAAAACTTTATGTTATTTCTGGTTGTTGTAAGAGATTGTATCTGGGTAACCATTTACACCACGCATTTCCTTTTTTAGACGAGAAAAATCCAGTTCAAAAAATACTAGAGATCAATTAGTACAAAACATCTCCGGAAAATACTGTTGTAAAAATTATCAATTAGAGCTGACAGAAGTCCAATTATTATAGCTATTAGTTTTTTATTACTTGAGTATGGAGTTAAGAGTAAGCAGTGGTGCAGACCATTTTCAGATTTTGTACTCATGATGCATCATGCAGGTCAGAGCTTAGGCGATTGAATTTTTGGGGATTTTATACCATGATTTTGGAGAAGGGAGATGAACTTATTTCTGTGGCCACATTCAGGTAAAATTTGGACAAATGTTACTTAGTGGTCACTGGAATTTTGCGTCAGTGTTTTGTTATTATTATTAATTTTTATCACACGGTTAACAATGTTTTATCCCTGGCACTTGCTGCCTCCCTTCAGGGTGTATAGTGACGAAGCAGCAGAAATGCCTCTTGTTGGTACCAATATAAGGTACCGCCGGCAGGGGATGTGCCGGCTTCTCATAGATGAACTTGAAAAGGCATGTACTATTTTGTTAGAAAACTAGTAATAATTGTCATTGTCATTTCTCAGCTTAATTGGACTTGAGTATTTTCAGATCCCTCAGTACTGCACTTGGGTTTAGATTCACGTGTCTATTTAACCCCTTTTTAATTTTTTTTGTCTTTTTAGTTGCTTGTTTCACTTGGAATCCAGAAGCTTTTGTTGCCGGCTGTTCCTCAACTTGTAGAAACATGGACAAATTCCTTTGGCTTCGTGGGAATGAGTAATTCCGGCAGATTGTTACTTTCAGAACATGTTTTTCTCAACTTCCAAGGAAGTACTATGCTTGAAAAACACCTTGGTCTCTTCAGTTCCTCCCTTGTACCATCCGATGAATCAAGAGGTAAAAAATGGTATGTACATCAGAAAATCTGGCATTGACATTCACACATGTTCTGACTTCTGATATTTTTCCACTGTAAATCGCAGAAAATGCATGCCATGGCAACTCGCATTGTGAACCTTGCGGCTTAGATTCTGAAGTAACTGTTGATGAGAGACTATCTTTCGAAAATGTTGCACTAGCAGGAACTGGTGCTGGAAAAGATAATATGCCATCTGAACTTTCAGAAACAACCCATTTGCACCTCGATGAGCCAAAATCTCCTGCTGATATACCATCTCCAGTTAGGGAGACATTACACTGGCCTGCTGAAGATGTTGCTCTGGGAGTAGAAAAAGTAAATATGCCGTCCTCACTTGTTGAAACAATATATATGCCTTCTCATTATGGAGAAAATTTTCTGGCTGCAGCAACTGACATGACCCATTTGCCTAATGAAGATATTGCATTTGCTGAAACTAGTATTGGTGGAGAAAAAAATTCATCTGTTACTATAGATGCCCCCTCTTTGCCTGCTGAAGATGGTGAAAATGCTCAATCTGATATTACAGAAGGATTCCCTTTGTCTGCTCCAGATGGTCACCAAATCAGTGATAAGCCATCCACAGTGACGGAAGCATTCCCGTTGTCTGAGGATGTAGCACTAGATGTAATAGGTTCAAGGAGAAGAGATGCTCAATCCTCTCCAATTGCATGTCACTTTGATATCGCTGGTGCCATGCCTCATGATAAGGAACCCTTTCAGGCTTGTGCAGCCAATGAAGTTTCAGTGAAGTGAGTTTCCCCTGCTTTCTGTGGGCCTGATGTACATGTCTTTTTTTGGCCTTGTGAACCACTTTTTTTCAGAAACATCTAAATACCATTTCCACTCCTTTCGATTTTACTAAATATGTTTTGGGCAGTGTTCGAAACAAGGGCGAGAGCAGCTGTCTTCTGGTAGATACAATGTCCCCGGTCATTACGGTATTACATTTCTTATCTTCTGCAGTCTTGTTACCATCACACGTCAACCACCAATTTACTGACATCATTTTCCCATGTAGGTGAAATCGGCAGTTGACCTTCATAGCAATAAAACAGTGGAACTTGTTGAGCCATCAGACAAGGCTTGTACCCAGAAGTTCATGCCCAGGGGTTCTGTTGGAAGCACAATTGGGTCTTTCAAGTACATGTACAAGAGGAGGATTTCCAGTGTCACAGGCTAATGACAAGGTTTTTAATTTTGGGAGTTTCCTTTGTGTGTGTATATTTGCAATTTTCGTCAAATAAAGATTACTCGTGGTCCTTTTAGTTTTGTTGGTGGGGGTGTCGAAATGTAGGGAAAGGTTTATCGTGTTAGTATTTCTTGTTCTATGCATTTTGGGGTTTTAATTTAACCATGTTCATTCTGGGATGTGCATAGAAGCTTACTGAACTGAAAGGGTGGATCCTGAAATAATCCTTGTAGATCATGCATCTTAATTATAGAAAATATATTTAAAAGGTTAATCATCCATGGTTTCCCCTTTTTGGCACGTGGTGTATGTTTTCCGCTTCATGAGTTTGAGAAATCCGTTATCAAATCTTGGTTTCGAGTTCACGCCATATGACTTTGAGAAATCTGTTATCACATTTTGGTTTCGAATTGATTGAACCAACTCTTTCGTGATCTTCAACTTTTCCATTACACTTCGATTATGTGGTTTTCGACGGATGGTAACTACAAATTTAGTTCTGATACTACTTGTTGAGTAGAAAAGTCTTGAAGATATATGAAATATTAGTTTGTATTTATAATAAAAAATATTACAATATTACAAGTTACACTTTCATACTATCTATTTTGTGAGACATACTCACAACTACGTATTCTACTACTATATTCACTCTTATACTATTTTTATTACAATACACAATTTCAACTAACATAACTACACAATTCTTTCTTTGTAGTGGTAGAGATTAATTCTTACTCATGATGCATGAGATGATGATGGACACCAATATTTATAGCATGAGATGAGAGCTTATGAAAAAAGAAGAAATTTCTAGAATATAATTACTTTAGAATCTTTGAAGAGTAGGAAATTGAAGAAAAATCTGGAGAATGAGATATCCCGAATTGAGCTTATTGGGTTGGACAACTAATTAACTTAAATAATTTAAGTTGATGGACTTGGACAAGAAGCTTGTGAGGTGTCTGGACTAGGGGTGTAAACGGGTCGGGTATGGGGTGGGTATGGCCATACCCGTACCCATACATGTCTAACTAAGCGGGTACGGGTATATATCCGTTTAAATATCGTCGTATCCATATCTGTCTCGTATATATTTAATAAACGGGTATGAGGCGAGTATAACGAGTATTACGAGTATAATTTTTACTAACAAAATGGGTACTTTTGTTAACAAAATTCAACTTGAAATAACCTAATCATTGGATGAGAATGATTTAAAACAAAAGGATGTTAAATTTATGGTTTTTGAGATTAGGAATTAAGCCAAAACGATGAAAATTACCAATTTTATCACAAACAAGTCTTGAAACAACCACTTTTGCCAACAAAAAACCCATTTTTTATTATTTTAACTATATATTATATAAATAATTAAATGGTTAAACGGATATGGGTATAAGTATACTCGTACCCGTCCTATTTATTAAACGAGTAAAACGGATATGAGTAAACGGATATAATTTTTAAATGGATACAAAAATCATATATGTAACCGTACCTGCTTATTAAATGAAACGTGTAAACAAATAATATCCATTTCAGTTACACCTCTAGTTTTGACCCACTGACGTATTGACAAAATTTACGTTTGTATCTGATGAGATAGATCTAGCCGTCTTAAATAATTAATTAAATGATGCATACTTCAGCCTAACTTCCAAAGCAGTGAATCAAGACAGTGGGATGGTATTACATACACTATTACCGCGCAACCTGTAGTGCACAAATACCAACTGAGGTTACTTAAACTAAAGTTTTGAATCATGAGGAATATCATATGACATAAAAAAATAGTTAAGAGTTTTGCATTCCATTGAACCACTAAAACATTCGACTGCCAGCAAAAATACTCTCTGCTCTCCGTAATTTTTTAATATAATAAAAAAAAATTAAAAATTCGAAATTTAGGGAAAAAAAAAAAATTTCTTTCCAAAACTAAGTGGATCGCGGTTCGTGGGGGCACGGATCGCGGTTCCCACCAGCGATCCGTCCCTCCCGCCAAAAAAAAATTTTTTTTTTTTTTTTTTTGAAAATTTCAAAATATGTTTTTGAAAATTTCAAAATATAAATTTTTGAAATTTTTTTTTGAAATTTTTTTTTTTTTGAAAATTTTGAAATATGTTTTTTTTTTTTTGAAAATTTTCAAAATATGTTTTTTTTTTTTTGAAAATTTCAAAATATTTTTTCAAAATTTCAAAATATAAATTTTTTAATTTTTTTTTAATTTTTTTATTTCTGTTTTTTTTTTTTTTTGAAAATTTCAAAATCACGTCGATAACCCGACGTATTGAATTGTTAGGGTATTTTATACAATAAAAAAACAAAATTTATTTGTCAGAATAATAAATTATTTGCAACTAAAAATTAAACAAACACTAAAACTAATTAAAACAAAAAATTGGTAACGTTGTCGAAAATTCGTAGGGTGTACACACATTACAAACAGTTTTGGAGGTCGATACAGCAAAAAATTAAAAACACAGTTAATTTTTTTTTAAATAATAACAATTACAAAACATATTTTGGAAAGAAATATAATAAAAAAACTTAGTTAAAATGATTTAAAAAAATTCAAAACATAAAACACTACGACTAAAATCCGTGATTTTATTTATTTTCTTTTATTGTTTTTGATTTTTTCGGTTTTCTGTTTTAGTTTTTTTTTCTTCTGTTTTTCTTTTTTATTTTAATTATTTATAATCTTTTTTAAAATCTTTTTTTTCTAAATATGTTTTCTAATTGATATTATTTATTAAAAAAATTTAATTTTGTTTTTAATTTTTTCAAGAAACGACCTCCAAATCACGTCGATAACTCGGCGTGTATTGAATTGTTAGGGTATTTTATACAATATAAAAACAAAATTTCTTAGTTAGAATAATAAATTATTTACAACTGAATATTAAACAAACCATAAAACTAATTAAAACAAAAAATTGGTAACGTTGTCAAAAATTCGTAGGGTGTACACACATTACAAACATTTTGGAGGTCGATACAGTAAAAAATTAAAAACAAAATTCAAAATTTTTAAAAATTAATAACAATTACAAAACATATTTTGAAATATATATATATATATATATATATATATATAAAACATAGTTCAAATGATTTGTAAAAAAACAAAACATAAAATCAAAAACAATAAAAGAAAATAAAAAAGTCACGGATTTTGATTTTTTTAAAATCGTTTTAACTATGTTTTTTATTATATTTATTTTCAAAATATGTTTTGTAATTGTTATTATTTTTTAAAATTTTTTAATTGTGTTTTTAATTTTTTGCTGTATCGACCTCCAAAAATATTTACAATGTGTGTACACCCTACTAATTTTTGATAACGTTTCGAATTTTTTGTTTTAATTAGTTTTAGTGTTTGTTTAATATTTAGTTGTAAATAATTTATTAATCTGGCTAAAAAAATTTGTTTTTTTATTGTATAAAATACCCTAACATTTCAATACGTCGGGTTATCGACGTGATTTAGAGGTCGATTATTGGAAAAATTAAAAACAAATTTTAAAAAATTTAGAAAAATAATATAAATTAGAAAACTTATTTTGAAAAAAAAAAGATTTAAAAAAAGATTACAAATAATTACAATAAAAAATAAAAACAGAAAAGAAAAAACAAAAATAAAAAATAAAAAAAAAACTTTTTGGCGGGAACACGGATCGCTGGTCACACCCGCGATCCGTGCTCCACGGATCGCGGGTGGGAACCGCGATCCGTGCCCCACGGATCGCGGGTCACACCCGCGATCCACCTAGTTTTGGAAAAAAAATTTTTTTTTCCTAAATTTCGAATTTTTAATTTTTTTTTTATTTTAAAAAATTACGGCTCTGCTCTCTTATTATCAGGAGTTCAGGACTGGAATTTTGAGTGTAATTATTCGTTAGCATGATTGTGATTTCACACCCAATGTCATGACCTTTCTGAACAACGTACAGCTTGTAAAGGAGAATGGTATGTCTTTGATAAGTTGCCAATCCCTATCACCATCAACTCTAACCAAAGTTGGTCTGGTGGATGCATGTGGCATTAAAAGAGCGCACGTTATATGTGCAACACAACTGAAAAAAACTAAAATCCAAGAGAAGAGAACTGAAGCCTATAGCTAGTAGGCAACTGTTCAACACAAGCATCAGGACTAGTAACTCATGGGTGTGGGCCTGCGAGGGTTCCCTAGAGGAAGGCTGGTGAATGGGACACATCAAGTTGCCAACCTTTGTATATTTTCTACGAGGAAAATGAGGTACATGGGGTCATTGAGTTGATTTGATTTGGTGGCTCTGATATAGCTATAGGGAATTGATAACACAGAGTGAAACCAAAGGTGTAAACGAGCTGGATCTATTAAACCAAAAATGTTCCAAATCAACTTGTTGAACATAGTTAGTGTACATGGCACATATACATATATAGGTTCTAATGCAAGCGGGAATTTCTTTCATCAAGCTGTTGACATGTTTTTGAAATATATATATATTTTTTCTATAAAAGAAGCAAAGTAATATCCATGCATAATTGAAAATACCAATAAGAAATTCACATAATAATTAAACTCTTTGTTTCAATAACCAGTCATTTTCTCAATGCGCTTGAGAAACTAACATATATTTTTACTCTGTTTTTTTAATATATAAACTGTTGGCCTTTCCCCTCTCTACAATTTATGATGTTAAACATGTAATAAAATTTACTCTCATTAATAAAAAATTATATGTATACAAATTTATTGTCTTTGGTTTGCTTAGCTGTGTCTCCTTATTGCTTGCAAGTTGCAATCCTGTCATCAAAACCTTCACTTTCGGTACAGTGAATTTTATTTATTTAAGAAAAATGTAGCTCAAAACCAAGTGATGTTTCTTATCTAGAAAAATACAAGTTGCATCATTATTATATGTTTTGCCCAACGAACTCAGGGACTGCTCTGCTCACTATCTTAAATATAATTTCTAGTTGATTTTGAATGAGCTCAGACAGATCACATTTGGTTATATATCGATTTTGTTATACATTGGCTTTGTTTTTTTTTTCTTCTTAGTGTAAAAAACGTGAACAGAACATTATTAACTTCAGTGGGCTGCAAATGTTTTACTTGTCTAGTTGTGTAGCACTGTTTTGATTCTTAGGTCACTTCATGCTTTACAAAGTTTTTCTTTCCTTCTCGGCGCTTCATATAATCACATGCATTTTTGTTTCTCTAAACTTCAGCATATTCAAGACTTGAGGTGAGACGCCAAAAGCTAGTATTCCCCAACAAACTCTAAGACATGAAAGATTTACTATATTTATTTTGCAAGTTAAACCCCAAATATGACATTTTTATAGAACTAAAAATAACAAAATGCCATGATAGATAAATTTTGGTTATGGTGATTCCTATTGATATAACAGATATAATTCTTTTCGTTTTTAATAATTTCTGTGTTTAGTAAATGACTTGTACCTTAGAATGACAAACCATATATAGATGAAACATGAAGGTTGCTTTTCTCATGTGGAATCATCATGTAGTTTAAGATGTTTATGAAGTGATCATTTGATAGTTTGATGACAAATCAAACTTCAGATATATAAGTTCCCATGGCCCCACTTTCTTCATATAAGGGACAGTTTCCTAACTATCCTACAAAATTACAAATAGTATGATACCCTTAATCTTATAATATTTTAGTCTTTCAATTTGACCAGGTTTCACTTTTGGCGTTTTATCAGCCACTTCAATTGACCATTGTAAGATCAAATAACGAGTATGAGTGGAATGGTAAACTCTATATAAAAATGGCTACAATAGGAAAATTATATCAAATTAGACCATATTAGTGAGAAGATGAAACATTAAATCGTACAACTCTATTATTCGAAGGGCATATTTGCTAAAATATCTCTGCTGATAGCCCCCTTTCTACCTATATAGGAAAGCAAAAAATTATCCAAAAAAGAAGAAAAACCTAGTACGAAAGTAAGCAACAAACAAAGGGATGCTCTTTCTTTTTTATAAAGAAAACCAAACATTTGGCCTTATATATTGAAACTTCAAAATTGATCATCCTCAAAGAAATTCAATCTAGGTTCATTCCATATGAAAAGGAAATCACATGAAACTGCAAAGTTGTGATTCTCGTGTAATAGGGGCAATTCGTGAGGTTTATTATATACATTCCATTCATTTAATACGTCTAAAAAGTTCACCAACCTTCAAAATCCAAACTTCAACCTTAAAGTAGTAAAAGTGAAAGCAGAAACATGAAAGAAGGAGAAGCAGCAAAAAGAGTTCACCGCTTCTCTCATGTACGTGTTTTGTCTCGTTTTCTAATGGTGACCACTTTTCTCGTAGCAAAATGGCAAAGGCTCACATGTGATGTGTACTGCTCCAGTGTTCCCTATAACTCCACAGAGGTAAGGTAAAAGTTGTAACTCTTTTCTTTTCCCTTTTTCAAGAAATGAACATCTTGAATACATAAGTTTGGACTTATAAAATTATACATCCAATAACACATTTCAGAGTAAACACATTAGGTATCAAACCAATCGAAGTTAGCTTAGTTGGTAGGAATCAAATCATAGTGTTTAATTAAGTTGTTGGGATTTAATTAATAAAATACAAATAATTTAGCAAAATAAATTTAGGTATCAAATCTCATTTATAAGGATCAAAGTTTTACTTAGGTCCACGAGTGGACAACTATGCATGACACTTTCCTAGGCTAAGTTTTTTGTTGGGAAAGTTGAAGATGATTAATGGACAAAAGGTAACATTATTATGCATGATAATGTTGACATTTACATGCATTTATGATGGCTATTCAAGGACATATGGATGTTAGTTCTCTTGATTTTCACATTGATTAAAAAAATTTCAAGCTCGTGGCTTTTATGATCGAGTTTATAAGTTATAACCGCTATATATTGCATGTAATTTATCGTCGTGAGATAAGAAAAGTTATTATATAAGCTAGTCGACGGACATGGTTGGTAGGTTGGCTGAAGT
Source organism: Triglochin maritima (assembly GCA_963682175.1). NCBI lineage: Eukaryota > Viridiplantae > Streptophyta > Magnoliopsida > Alismatales > Juncaginaceae > Triglochin > Triglochin maritima. The sequence continues at coordinate 53,354,054 of OY821773.1, forward strand.
AAACAGGAAAAGTTATTAAATAAACACGTACATTGCAGTTTTTCATTTCATTTTTCCCATTCTTTTCAGAACCCACACATTCCTCTAGTTATGGAATCGTAATTCGTAAATGATTGTGTTCTACTATTCCACCGACACCTTTCCCCCCCAAATACTGTAGTTTTTATTATGCATTTGATCGGAATTTAGGTACTTGAAGATATCTATAGCAGAATGCTGTTTACCTCAATGTTTAAGTAAGAGAGATGATGTTATTTATATTACTATAAATGAGTCATTTGGAACATATATAGCTTAACCCATCTGGAAAAAAAATCAAAAGATGTCCAGCATTATTCTATTCTTTATGCCACAAAATCTATTTTTATTTGAAAACGAATATGAGACAACATAAGTGTTCTCTTCCAAAATACTATTAATATATCAGATTCCAGAATATTTTTAACTGCATGTATGCTTAATTTCCTAAACACCTTATCCTTAATTTGACCTTGATTAAATTATATATAATAATTGTTTGGGCACGCGGGAGCATGTATTTGTGCATCCATGCATGCTCACACAAAACCATCGCGATCTTATTCTCATGGTTAGTCAAAATTTTCCCCTAAAACATATAAAAAATGTAAGTGCATTGATCTCCTTAAATTTAATATATATATATATATGCAAATAAATATATAAATTTAAATACACTGGAGTGAAACTTCAACATACTGGACTGTGATTCAACATGATGATCGATATAGTTGGAAACTAACTGCAAATTGGAAGGCACGTTGAATATATATCATGAATTACGTACTGTGAGGATATGACATTTCAAATTTAGTTTGAAGGGCATTTAATGGAATTAATTATACTATTTTTATTTCTTGGATCCAACCAAAATTCTCTTTCCAGAAATATTCCAACATAAAAACCTAACGTGAGAAAACCTTCTATAATGTGTGTGTATATAAGGAACCAAATCAAAGTGTTTTTTGCTTCCCTCCATATATAACCAACCACCACCTCCTTCTCCCACTCCCCATGGCTCTCCTCTCTCTCCTCCTCTTCCTCTCCTTTGCGCTTCCCCCCTCCAATTCCACACCACTCCATAAGAAACCAACAATCCACCTTACCGATAACAACACCTTAATAGCCACACCAAGAGTTGATCCAAAGACATGCAACATTTTCCATGGAAGTTGGGTGAGAGATGAGTCCTACCCTCTCTACCATAATTGTCCTTTCATTGACCCTGAGTTCAACTGTCAATTGAGACCTGACACTGACTATCTTAGGTTCAAGTGGAAGCCTACAGCTTGTGATCTCCCAAGGTTCATCACCATTCACGGAAATTTATTTCTTTTTTCTTTATGAAAATTTAGCTAAACTCAAGAGCAACTCATTTTGTTGCTTGCAATTTATATCGTTATAGTTTTTAAGGTTAAGAATTTATCAACTAGATTAATCTTATTTGGTGGAGAACTAATATATTATTGTCATAACGTTTTTATTGTTGGTATTAATTGTGTTGTTGTTAGGTTTAATGGATTGGTTTTCTTGGAGAGAATGAGAGGAAAGACTTTGATGTTTGTTGGAGACTCACTTGGAAGGAACCAATGGGAGTCATTGATCTGCATGCTGATGGCTGTCGTCCATCGTTCGTCTACTCGCTACACCTCAGGAGACCCCCTCTCAACATTCAAGTTCTTGGTACGTATAATGTTTTGCATAAATCTCAAAATCAATTCGATCATGTAGACGAAGAGCACTTTTACTGAAGTGTAATATCTGAATTATACTCTTAATTAGTCGATTTTGTTTTTCATTGGAAATAATTATTTTACAAAATTATAAGTGATTGAGAGCAGGGCCGTCTCGGAAATTTTTGAGGTCCTGTGCGAAAATAAACAACGAGGCTCCTAAATTTGAAAAAAATTGTCCTCCTAGTTTAAATAATAAAAATTTCACGAACTTAATAAAATATTAATTGATTTTTTTGTCTTCTTAGCAATATTTGAGACAAATTTATCAATGTTTATGTGTTATTCATGTGTTAACACTAATTTTATTTGCAACCCAATAAGCCCATGTAATTTTTTTTAAGGCCCTTCAAAATAAGACCCGGAATGAGGTCCGGAGCAGAAGCTCACCCTGCTCCTGCTATTGGGCCGGGCCTGATTGAGAGTTAAAACCAAGGACTCAGGTTGTATAATTAACATGCATTTGATTACATTTTGCAGCTAATTGTTGTTTTGTTGATGTTTGTTGGTATGGATCAAATTCAGGATTACGACATGTCGGTGTCATTCTTTCGTGCACCATACCTAGTGGACATAGAGACGGTTCGAGGGAAAAGAATTCTAAGGTTAGATCGCATCTCCACCAATGCAATCCCATGGAAAGGAGCCCATGTCTTGTTCTTCAACTCCGGTCACTGGTGGACTCATACTGGACATTTACAAGGGTAAGTTGAAATTTAATTTTGGTAAGGTTCAATTTATCAATACATTGCAATCTTAAAAAAATCATATGTACATAATACAATAGTTATCTTAATTATATCCTTTTGTTCGAACACACTTTTAGTTACAAAAATGAGGTCAAACTAACGATAAAATGGGCTAATGGAATTGAGATTTTAAATTGGTTTGTTCATGCATCGGTGCAGATGGGACTACATGAGAGATGAGAGAGGTGTGCACGAGGACATGGACAGGTTGGTGGCTTTCCAGAAGGGGTTGTCGACGTGGGCTAAGTGGGTCGACACCTTTGTTGATAGATCGACAACTCGCGTCTTCATCCAATCCATCTCACCAACTCACTACAAGTAAGTAACAACATTTACATGCATAAATATGACTATCACTATTGGATGGTGTCATAGTATAAATATGACCGAAGTCACGCGTTTTTTCTGGCTTTTGGACTTCAGTTTAGTTCGTAAAGGTAGGGTTTTAGATTTTTATCTTCTTAGATGAACCTTATAAATTCTTATTTTTATAACCTCAATTTCCGACACCGTCTCATTCACAAGTATTGGGGTGGTCTTACACCCTGTCTCTATATTCTTGTTGGATTTGGATCTGTCCTTTTATTGTGCTTTTGGTTGTAACATTAATAACAAGACACTGACCGACATAGGAGAAGACAAAGGCCATAAAGAGCTCAAAAAGAGGGTAGGATATAAAATCCCATGTCTCCTGCAAGGTCCAAATTTTGTTTTTTATATAGAGCTCACATGTCAGCGTGGTTCCGATTCTTTAAAGTTCAGTCTAGATCTTGGGTAGGATTCTTGCACCAATTTACCAAGATTAACGAGGTTAGTTTAGCTAGTAGAATTTTGACTTTATAATAGTTAAGATCAGGATTTACGTTCTAACGAGTAGATTAATTTGTCTCGTGGATTTCGGTGTATGTTTGAAATTTCTTAGCTGACTATAGGTTTCATAGTCTTCAAGCTGTAATTTTGTTCTTAGGATGGATTTGATTTTGTAATTTCAAAGTGTTACGTTTGCAACTATGTTTGATTGAGATTATGTTGAAATTTTCCAATCATTCGTGACATTTTGAAATTTCACATCTATACAAAATTGTTAAAATCAAATTGTATGCATCCTTTTTAAACTATAATCATTCAAATTAATACAATATTAATGTTATGTTTCGAATATGACTTTATACACAATAGAATATGAATTTTATGGTTTGAATATAATTCAAAAATGAGAAAACAATAATATATCATACTTTTTTTTGTCATTTTAAAGTACAATACTTATCTAAACATCATACATATATATATACAAATCACGTCATTTGTAATTTTTAAGATTTATAATTCCAATCAATTACAAATTTTACAAATCGAAACGCAACCTTATGCATCCCACAGTCCACTACTGCTAATTGCGCACATGTGATTCCGGCCCAATGAAATTTGTATGGACAGCAAACAATAGAAAAGACCCATGAAACTCATTTTCGCCTGAAAGGTGTTTGTTACCATTATTTTGGACATCATTTCGATTACTTTTATTGTTTCTACAAATTTATACTAACATCACCTTCCTAAAATGTCCTCATCAATTCATCATGTTAATTTTTAAATGTGTAAGACAAAATCTATAATGATTTAACAAGTCAAATTGTCTCCGATCGCAGCCCAATGGAGTGGAGCGATCGAGTATCGACAAATTGCTATGGTCAGACGACACCGGTGGCCGGACTTAACTACAAAGGAGTGTATCCATACCAATACCAAATGAGAGTACTACAAGGGATAGTAAAGGCAATGACAACTCCAGCCTACCTACTGGACATTACTACTCTATCTGAACTCAGAAAAGATGGGCACCCTTCCGTTTACGGTGGCGATTTGAGCCCAACCCAACGTTCCAACCCGACTCGGTCCGCTGACTGCAGCCACTGGTGCCTCCCTGGTCTGCCTGATACTTGGAACCAACTCCTCTACACTGCATTGTTCTTCTGATATTGTGATTAGTAATTAAATTCAAAATGTGTGTAAACATGTCGTGTCAGTCCTTGGAATTCTGAAAAAAAATTGAGTTCCAAGTGGAGTCCGTACAATTGATTTGGAAGTGTTTGATGGAATTGCTTAACTATTATTTACCTAAATTAATTATATTGTCTGTAGGTTGTTGGAATTTAACTGTCTGAACTCTAAAATGAGTATTACTGACTGCATTCTAAGCAATTTTAAAATCTTCAAATTTACTGAGATTGCATTTTGATGCAGTATTTTGTGAGTGCTATGGAACTTTCACTTAATCGGATGCACAAAACCAAAATTCACAAGTAGCACTATTGGTATTTATCTTGTTTAATAAATGAACTATGACAAACTATATATCCATAAAAAATCCCATCAAAATAAAAAGTGGCAATAAATATTATTGATCGACTGACGAGCGTTAATAAAATAAAACATGAAAATGAGAACACAAGAAGAAACCAGTACAACAGATCCAAATCTCAAAGTTTTGCAGTGAATTTCAACTAGTGATTCAGTTCACATATTACAGAGACACAAACACCACCATAGCTCTTACAAACATATCAGTTCACATATTACAGAGGCACAAAACACCACCATAGCTCTTACAAACATATCAGTTCACAAACAGATAAGACCCCCGAGTCAACAGACAACATATCTCAGGTCTGAATAGCAACGCCGGGGATCACCACTTCAACCATCCTCGGCTTTTTAGCCATGGTATTGGCAGTAGCAGATGCCTGGTTGTAGTCCGAGACATGAACGCCCAATGCAGCCCTTCCGGACGGGTCAAGGTTGTTAGACCACTCTGTGTCCCATTCAATGGCTTTGGCTGTGCTGCAAGCCACGCTTGGACCTCCTGGTACAGTTATTCTAGCAGAGTTCTACCAACATCGACAAATTTAAATATCAGTTCACTTTGGCGGTAGTTGTTATTAAAATTATTTACGGATTATCGAAATTTAGATGACTCACCTGCGGGAAGAACCTTTCAAAAATCATTCTGTAGTAGTAGCCTTCTTTGGTGGTGGGAGTGTTATGTGGATAGATGTTAGTTGCATTCTGCATCATCTTGTCTGTAACCTGTTAATGATATCATAGATTTTAGCATTCTATTAAATATAAAAACCAAATAATCTAAACCAAAAAAGAAGACATGGACAAACATGTTTTGCAGCATGAGCCTTCAAACCATCAATCCAGCTGTAACCGACGCCATCGCTGAACTGTTCCTTCTGTCTGTAAAGAATATGCTGATAAAAGAAAAGACAAATCAGTTTCCTGTAAATATATATAATTTTCTCAAATTAAAAATCTAATGCAAAGCTTGTTAATTTTTTTTATTCCATCTCAAAACCAATAGGTGCTGAGCAAAGTGGCTCAGGATTAGGGGAGAGCTTTGGTCCGGACCCGAACCGGACCCGGATTCTCTCCGGGGTCCGGTCCAAAAACCCGGACCGAATTTTTGTGGGGATTTTTGGGTTTTGGTCCGGGACCGGACCGGACCAAAACCCGAATCCCTTCCGAGGGTCGGACCGAAACCCGAACCGATTGGTTTCGGTCCGGACCAAACCCGGACCGATCGGTCCGGTCCAAAAACCCGGACCGGACCGAAAGTTGCTCTCCCCGGCTCAGGATCATAATTTTTCAATACGAGACTACCTTTGGAAGGTAGGGCTTGTCCTCGTCATCAAAGGCCTTCCTTAGCACCCACTTTTCCATTCTCCCTTCGTCTTTTTTGATCTGCAATAAGCAATGCTATAAGAACCTACTTGTTTGAAGAGCTCAAATTGAATCTTTTAACTTTCAATGTCCTACCATCTTCCACTCTGGATCAATTCTCATTGCAACATTAATGAATTCTTTGTCAAGAAACGGTACACGGGCTTCCAACCCCCAAGCCGAGGTCGCTTTATTGGCCCTCAGGCAATCGTATTTGTGAAGAGCCTTTATCTGCAAATTAAATGTAAACATTCCAAATTTTTCTGAGAACAAATACTTTTATACAACACAGGATGCCATGTTCAAATTAATCATTACCTTGTGGCATGTTTCAACATGGAACTCTTCCTTATTAGGTGCCTTGTGGAAATACAAGTAGCCACCAAATATCTCATCAGAACCTTCACCGGAGATAACCATCTTCACTCCTAAAGATTTGATCTTGCGCGACATGAGGAACATGGGGGTGCTTGCTCTGATTGTGGTGACATCATATGTCTCTACGTGGTAGATAACATCTTCAATGGCATCAATTCCATCCTGTTTCAACCACCGAAATATCAAGTTAGTACCTAAACATAAAGAAACAATAACATTTTCTTTCAACCAATCTTTTGGAGCACATACTTGAACAGTGAAGTAGAACTCATGGTGAACAGTTCCCAAATATTCGGCAACCTCTTTCGCAGCCTTCAGATCAGGAGATCCCTATAACATAATTCTCTCCTAATTTAAAACTAGTAACTTAAACTTGAATAACTAAAAGAAGAGGTATCTGCTTAAAATCCTACTAACCAATAGGCCCACACAGAAGGAATGTAGTTGAGTTCCCCACTGCTTTGCAGCTTTGGTGCCTGCCAAGTGACGGGCGGTAACCGCAGCAACTAAAGACGAATCGAGGCCACCCGACAACAGAACTCCAAATGGGACATCAGTCATAAGCCTCTTAATAACAGCCTACAAAGAACACCATATTAAAAAGATTAAAGTGGAACAGAAAAAATATTATTAAAGCATATTTAGTTCCAATAACTTACATCTTCAAAGGCCTTCCTTAGGACCAAGGAATCGTATTTCACAGAGGGAACAATCTCAGAGAACCATGGAGGGTTGTACCACCTCTTGTATGCGCGGGTTTTGCTGGAGTATAAGTTCCCAGGAGGGAAGAGCTCGAAGTGCTCGCAGTCATCATTGAACCCTTTCATCTCAGATGACAACCAAACAGACCCTGAAATGTAACCAACACACACAAATAAGAGAATTCTAAACATATGATTCTAGCTTCCACAAGTGAGTGAGATAACTATACCATCGATGCCCCAGCCGATGTAAAGAGGCGTAACCCCGATAGCATCGCGGGCAGCTATGAAGCTGTTGTCACGGGTATCGAACAAGACAAAGGAGAAAACTCCATCCAACATGTCCACAAAGTCTTCTCCATGTTCCTCATACTAGCATGAGAGAAAACCATTAATTGCAAAACATGCTGAACTATGAAGTATAAACCTCTTAAAAAATTCTCATCAACAAAATGAACATGTTTTCTGATATCAACCAAAGTAATCGGTAATCCTCATTTTTACCAGATGGGCGATGACATCACAGTCGCTGCCCGTCCTGAATTTGTGATTTGGAAGGCTCTTTCTCAACTCTTCATGATTGTAAATCTCCCCATTTACCTGAACAATACAAAAAAAGAAACAACATAAATATCCACAAGGTCTTTTAAGCATTTAAGCAAACATGCATTGTGCATGATAACGTGCCAAATCCAAAACACGTCCACTGTTATAACTTTGGAATCCCTAAACTTGATGCACATGTATAGAAACTTCACATCTGAACTTCATCAATTGGTGACATCACATGTCGTGCGTCGAATTAAAACGAAATACTCCTCAATTATCGAAATTATTGGACGAAGCAATAATTCTAGTCAAATTTGGAATAATTATGTGGAACATAAATGGGTGGAATAGTTTCCTTTCCCTTCAAAGACTAGTAGCCAAAAGTTCTCTGTCCTGATGTAATAATTGTCTAGCACGAACGGACCAAGTTTTCTCCGTACTCGACAACTACTGCTGCAAGTGGGACAAACCAATCAACAAATCTAAACACAATAGAAATAGAAATCAATTGTAATTTATGGAATATGTCGAAGCCAGTAATTGATGGAACTTAATTTCGTTTTAAGATTGATAAACAGATTGTTCACTGTTCAAAGATTGTGGGAAAGCACTTTCTTGTTCAAAAAATTATTTAATTACAATCTTAATAAATTGTTTAGAAAATTGCTATGCTGTTTTCTTTTGTAGTTCGTTATCCACAATTCGAATTGTTTAAACACTACTTTTTGATGATATTTTTGGCGGATAAGAAAAACATTCTACAATTTCTTGTAAAAGTGGGGCACACAACTTACTGGGCAAACATAAACATAATAATCAAACTATTAAGTCAAAATCAAGTTAATCAAACGGCGTACAGATAGTCACACCTCTTCTGACAACTTTAAAAAATCATTCCAAACTAATGTATGATTATATATATATATATATATATCCGGTTTTGTTTAATTTGTACAATATATCATATCCTAATCATTCTAAACCTTCCTAGCAAAACTTTATTGGTCGCATTTCCCATGAATTAAGGTGATTCGATGCATATACTTAATATAATGTTGGAAAATTATAAAGATATTTAAAACTTTTTAATAAAATATGATAGTGATAGAATAATATATTTATATTATAAACTATGAGCTCATGTAGAGACAATTAAGTTGAATTAGCTCAGTTGATCCTCTAAAATTATCACGTAGATTGACGAGTAGATTTTTTTTCTTCTCTTGCTAATTAATTCGCGTTGCCTAGCTAGTTTAATCAAAGCAGGATGATAATTAAGGGGTGATTAGTACCGTGACAACGATGGATTTGTCCTCATTGAAGAGAGGTTGGTCCCCAGAGGCAGGATCTATGATGGCTAGCCTTTGGTGAGCCAAGTAGGAGTCTCCATACTGATGAATTCCACTCCAATCTGGTCCTCGGTGCTTCAACCTGTTGCATTCATGCATGTCCCCCATCAACTCAAACTACATATGGATCAAGTGTTACTGTGGTTTTCTCTCCATCCACCACAGGTTGGAGTGAAGGTGATGATTAATTACTGGCTTGATGGAGGTTTTTGTTTGTTCTTTATTTGCTTATAGATAATGGGATGAGGATAAAAGTATTTAATTTTGGTTTATAAGGCTATGGAATATTCCACTGATATTGGATCTTGGATATTCTGCAAATAAGCATTAAATGGTTTCCGATGAATTCGGTTGCTTCATGGTGTCGACCCAACCGACCATCAAAAGGTCAAAAAATTGTTATTATTACGTGGCATACATTATTACATTAATTAAATAAATAAACAAATAAAACAATCAATTAACTAAAAAATTACTTATCAATTACATGTATTAGTGTGTAGTTATTTTGATAGAAAAAACTATTCGACATAAAAATCTGTAAATAAAAATTTTTTGTCATAATTATTGCTCTAATTATTATTCCACCATCATCTTCTTAAAATTCTCTCAAATTTAAAAAGTTCATCATCATCAAGTCTAGGAAAACCAATTGAAGATTAATTCTCTAAGGTTTCACTTCCAGGCCAGCTTGATTCCATGATTCTTAATTATTACCCAATTCTAAATATTTATTTAATACTATTTTGTATAGAATTTATGGATTTTGGGATTATTGTATTTTTGATGTCATTGAACACACTTATACCTAACAAATATCTTTGATGGTTAAATTGGTAAATCGATCTTTACTCATAAAACAAGGAGGATTAAGATTGGATTTCAGCTATATCGGATTACATGCCTGTAGCTAAAAAACTATTTCTGTTGCTCAAAGAAGTAGTGAGGATTAATAATCTCGGATTGGATAATAAAATAATGAGAACTTGCATATAAAAACTTGGGGAGTCTGGTCAAACATTGATTGAACTTAAATGGAAAACGGAACATGGTTAAAGATACACACATATATTATGGTATATGTTTTCCTCGTCATTGAAAGTGATGCGTAGTATGTTAATTAGCATATTAAAAAAAGTAGTATGTTAATTAAGCTGGTGCCATGAAAATTAAGCTTATCCCGGTAGATTGGTTTTCAGCCAATGAGAACAAGTCCTTCAAATTAACATTTTTGTTTAATTACTGATTAGTTGTACTCAAACCATATTATATTAGTAAATAAAACACTAATAAAACGCAGAAAATCAATAGCAAGATTTGAAAAGGCACTAAAGATTTTTCTAAAACAACTTGAAATAAAACTCTGTACTTCGAACCCTGAAATAACACCAACTTGATTAATTATATCCGATTCCGAAGCATACTAACCTGATGTAGTAGTAATCCCTCTAGACCGTAAAAAACCAAATATTTCCACTTTTTTGGAACCCAACCCGATACATCAAAGAAACCAGATGAGGAAATATTGGACGACTACATGTTAACGGTCAAAACTTAATTTCACGAAACAAATACTAGACGTAGATACAAATCTAAAAATCACGTCAAGATGCATATGAGATCCACCCACAAACAAACAAACCAAGAAGAAGAAAAACCCCATGCAGGTAATTAAGTAAGTAACGAAAATTAAAATGTTTCTTAAAGATGATTATTTCCTGCGCAAGAGTTCGAGGATCCGAACTCTTTTGGCTTGCGACTCATCAGAGCACCCCAACACTGCCAATATCCCACACATCTTAACTAGAGAGAGAATGGGAGGAGAGAGAGAGAGTTGTTAGTGTTGGATATACCAAAGTCTCCACTCCGCTATTTATAGACCCATAGGGTTTGGAATCGCTATTTATTTTAAAAAAAAATTCTCTCTCTATCGATTAATATCTCAACCCCGCTTGCTTTCGGTTCTCTCTCTTGTTGGCGTCGACGGTTCTAGAGTGTGCGGGAAAGATCCTCAACCGATCGATCGTGGATTAAAAAATGATTTTGTTATGAGAACCAACCTACTATCCGCACGTCCTCGTGTAGTTTTTTTTTTCAAATTTGTTTTGCATTCTAATTGCTGGGGACCTTATTTTATCTTGAATTGATTTTAACTGAGAGATTATTGTTTTGCTCAAAAAGTACATACCATAGAAAATAAAAGAAACAAAATTTTAAAAAAATCACAATAATTCATACCTCCTCATGTTCTACGCATAGACACCTATATTGTTATATAAATATTGTATTTTGAAATACTAGATTTTCGGTAGTTAACTCAAACGGAACAATTATCAAAGTTGAAACATATATATTTGCGTGATAGAGAGACACATTTGACTCTTAAAGCAGATTTAGTTGAAAACATTTGGACACGTTATGGGCGAAACGATAATTAAAATTAGATTAATTAGTTGTTTTTAGTTGTAATATTTAACTACGTGTAATCATTACTTTAGTGTCTGTAAATTTGGTTATCACATCACTACACTATTACACTTTTGCAGTTAATAAAACAATTATTTTACCTATGTTGGACCGTTGGTCGAAAAATTATTTTTGAAAAATTGAAAATGAAAAAAATTAGTATCAAATTTTAGTAATAATTCATGCATAAACAAAATAAATAGTGATATATTTATTTATTTATTTATAAAATGTCATAAATGAGTTGAACAGAAGAGATCTGTTGATTCGACAATTTGATCTTGTTATAAATATCATTATTAAGAAGATGAAATAGAAACATAATGTGGATAAATGTTGTGACGTTGAAAATTGATGTGACAAAGATAGAAAACTAAGATGATATTTTTTAAAGACCATGATAATGGATGCTCTGAACGTGCGTCGTTCGGACGACTTTGGGGGTGGCCACGTTGAGGGTTCTCATTAATGGATCTGCCTTCAGTCTAGAGCTTTATACGATTCGAGGGTCACACAAACTACATCGTTGAGAGTTTTGGGAGTAAAAGTCGGTTAGAGTGAGGAAATTAGTTTTTCATCTTTGTTTTTAGATTGATAAGAATGTATTGAATATGCTATTCTTATTGTTTCTTGGGGTGATTTATTTACATTAAGACTAAATATTAAGGTTCCGCATAGGATTTTTTTTCCTTTCAATTTTTACCCATCAATGAACAAATAAATTCTATAAAAGATAGTCATTTGTTATGATATTTTGTCAAAGTATTTGTTTTCATTAATACTCTAGGTGCATTAGCTTAACAATGTAATTTCTTACACTATCCAAATTAGGTAATTAGTGTCCACTCCTAATAGGGTCAAAAAATAAATTATTTTTTGAATTCCATTGCTAATATGTTTGCAATTCTACTTATTTTGAATTATCAATTATTATTTTTATGATCCAAAATTTTCCAATATCTACTGCTACTTAGATTAGACCTGATTCTAAATAGATGCGTTCTTACTATTTGCACTGGTGAGGTTTGACGTGAAATTTCGAACGAAAATCTCGACGTTCTCACCTTAAACACTCCTGTCACTCCACTGCCTCCTGAGGGTCAAATCATAAAAAAGACCACTTCTTGATATCACGCACTCACCTTCTTGAATTATCAAAAGTTGTCTACATATCACCGGACAATCAGCCGTACACAATCTCTGACATTGTTGTGCTTGTCGACGTCCCCCGTGGGAACCTCTTTTTTCTACTTTTTAAAATGCATTTGGACTCATTCACGAAGTGAGTGGTAGTAAATTTTCAAGCCTAAATAGGAGTCTAAGCGGGACAGAATGTGTTTTTTTTCCTTGTTATCCGTTCCACCTAAGTATGGTTGGAGGGCAAGGTAAAAAAAAAAAAACTACTGTTTGACCCGCTTAAAGTCAAATTAGGTGGTTCGAGGCAGGTTATAAGGGTTTGACGAATTTTTTTTATATTTTTTCTAAGAAAAACAAAAGAATGTAAAATTTAAGAAATAATAATCACACCTATTTTTTCCTAATAATATTCTTATTATAACATATTGAAACACACAAACTAAATAATAATAACAAACTCTAACATTAACATTCATTATAAATTTATAAAAATAACACTCATTATAACACAACAAACTCCAACATATAACAATACACTAATTACAACGTAACAATCTCTAACGTAAAAAATAAAAACATTCATTATAACATAATAAACTCCAACATTATATAATAAAAATATTAAAAACATTCAAGTTAGACGGGTGACTGGTTATACGACCTGTCCCGCTTAGTAGGCGGGTTATACGGGTAACAGATTGTCGGGTAATAATTTTTTGACTGTTACCCGCATTAAGTTGGACGGAATTGCGAATAAAATTCTAACTATTTACAACCCTATACATAAAAGACCAAAACACAAAAGTAACCGAGTCCCGGATGTTTATACCTTGTCTAGATCGAACTCCAACTCGACCATACCCACATCTATATCGCACGCGAATTTCATGAAGCGGCATATTTACGAGGGAATAATTGAATCCAATTGGATAGCACGTAGACTTCACTTACTTTGTATTTTTATATTTTGTAAACGAGTTTTCCTCTTGATGTCCACACAGGTAGGAACCTTATCTTCGAAACCCATACATATATCCAGATATATCGTACCTTCTAAAAAAATGCACCACATGCAATATGTAAGTTTTAACGAATATGAATTCACCACATGCAATGTCAAACAATATATATTGTTTAAGATTGAAATATTGTGAGATATTTTTGATAAATTTGAGTGCAAAAAACGGCATCTGAAGGATTGATTCAATTGAAAATAGTCCCCACTTTCTCTTTCAAGGAGGAGTGGATAATGAGGCAAAAGTTTTCCCTCGTCATTACCACTGCATGCGTGGACGCACTCAAGTAGCATTAGATAAATTGAAATATTGATATTACGACTGCATGCATGCACGCACTTAACTTAGCATTAGATAAATTGAAATATTGAATATTTGAACCAAGTGTCTTGTAACCCAATTCATTAAAAAGTGGTCTCTTAGCATTGAGGTTAATGGTTCAATTATTGGTATTGTCTCCAGGATTGTAGTTTTGTTTGTGTGGATGTATAATTTCATACATTGTGTTATGATTGAGTCCCTAAAATACGATTTTGCAATTTTTGAGAGCGTACACCCCTCATGAAAATGGTATAAGAACACCTCTGGTTTAGATCCAATGTTCATCTTAGATTCTTAGGTGGTGTAAAATTCTAGATCATCAAAAAAAAAATTGAATATTTTTATAATATTGATGTTAGCAGATTTGTTTTTTATTTTATATGTGGAAGATGTATGGACTGGATATGAAACTCAACCGCTGCAATTGAATTTCCGAAGATGTGCAAGGCATATTGCTGGACGTAGTAAGGGGAAATTGTGGTATCTATGTGGAAAAAATGAATTATTTTCTTGCGTGAGGGAAAAGAAGACGAACTGAGAATAGGAAATTTTCGTTTCTTTTTCTCTTCTTTCTGCTAGAACACGTTGCCATGTTTGGATATAAATTAAAAGTGGAAGAAAAGGATAAGTGGATAGACGTGAAGAAACAGCAATATATCTATAGTACTAGACTACGCTAGTTGTTAAACTAAACATAATTTGGTGGTGAAAAGAGAAAATATGTTTACATAATTTCGTGGAAATACGCATAATGGTCCTTATCTGTAACGTTCCCGAAAAAGATAGAAACTTTAAACGAAAACTCAAGACAACATGAGACCAGAACAACATGGAAATTACTCAATTAACAAACGACAAGGTGCACCGTTTCAAAACGAGGTTCGAAGTCTGAATACATCAAAAATCAGGGAAAGACAGAATACATGTCAGACCATCAACTAAAGAAAATGAGTTGGAGGATCCAGTCCTAGTGTACTTGTCCTTGGTTGCCACCAGCTCAGTGCCGCTCAAGACCTTAATACAAACATGAAACAATGTCTGAGTTTTCATAACGAAAATCCGGTATATCAAGTCAACATATGAAAGTATAGTGCACAAAATCTATCATACTGGTATACATGATAAACAATAATGTCGACGTAAAACCTTCCCCATCCAGGGGTAATAAGGGACAGCGGTCCCAGTCGGGTTGCTCACACAAGCTGAAACATTTGCTCACACAAGCTAAATCATTCCCGCCGAAAAGGAGTCTTGGTGGTCATCCCCGCTACCACACAGATCAGTCGGTCACCTCCATCTCCATTAAGGCTGATAGTCACCTCACATCATGGAGTTGCGTAACAACACAAATCATTGGGATCCACATTCCCTTAGGTCTACCACATAGGGTGTGGGTGGTCATGAAATACAATAAGTCATACGCGGCCAAATAATACAATGGATACGTGCAATAAGTATCCACACTTTTAACACACGGTGGTCCCTAAAAAGGTGAGATCATCATCACACCCATCGTCACCTCCTGACACACTCACAAGGCGAGGACACATGTTTCTGTGGACAAATGTAACACTATCAAAGAAATAAAGAAAAACAATAATAGGCACCAACAGTCAAGCGAAAATGACAAGTTGGTCGACCGTTTCCTCTTAAACCTGAAGAAGGTTTGAACTGAAACCTAACCGGTCGAACGAACACAAGTAAAATTTTCGTACAAAGGTAATTGGGTGGTCGAAGGTTTAGAATGTCTATGCCAGGGTCCAACAATCAACAAGACAACGGTTGGACAGTAAAAGGGTCTCGTCTGACAAAAAATAACAGGTTTCTCAAACCCCAAACTAACTACATTCGGTCGACCTAAGGCACAAGTCGGTCGAACACAAGGCAATACACTTAAGTAAACGGTCAACCATTAATGAGATCCAAGGCGGTTGACTGTTTAGATGGTCTTCGCCCGAAGTAAACTTAAACAACAATGCAACAGTCAAACGACAATGGGTCTCGTCCGATCTAAAATAACACTCTCTCATGCCCAATAGAGTGGATTATGTTGGAATTTTAAAAAATACAAAGTCATTTGGTAAAATCAAAAATAGTAAAAAGTTGTCAAACTGTTTGTCCACATTTCTGCATATATTAATATTAGAGTTTTTTATTGATTAATGATTGGATTTAATCCACAGTGGTCAAAGGTAGTTATGGGATGATGATGTGGCCAAATAAACATGAGATCATGTGCAAAGTGGTTTGCATATAATGTGGTTTAGTGAAAAGATTAACAAGGGATCACGTGTAAGTGGTTTGCACATGATGCGGATTAGAGAAAATCCTATAAATAGGTTACTCATCTCTTCTTTGAAAAGACTAATGTAAAAATTCGCTCCCTCTTTTTCCATCATTCCATCTGATAATTTTCTTTAATTAATTATTCATATTTTTGGAGATTAAATTCTCAGGAGCTTTTGAGAGATTATTAGCTAGATTCTAACATTGAATTAAAAATTGATTGACTAACTCTTTTATCTTTAATCTTGTTTAGAGTTTGGTGAACACTTGGAGGCGAATCGGTTGACAATTTAACGCCCAACACAACTCACGATCTTCATAATGGTTTTAAAGAATCTTTGGGGTATGATCTCCTTCAATTTATTTAAATATATATATGTAGATTACATTGTATTAAAATAATATACATAAAATCGTCGAAAATTTGAAAAACTATAATGTATACTTGTATAAAATTTAAAATTATATACAAATATAAGACATGAAATCATACAGCAACCCCAGTCACACTACGACCGGTCACGACTCGACCTAGCTCCGGACCCAGTTAAGGGGTCGAATCTAGGTTGGGACCTAGAAAACCACCTGGTGGTGTCGTGTGAACCACTATATTTATTAGGATTTTTTTTCAAAATAATAAGGTAAAAAGAAAAAATTGGAAAAATATGCACGTGAGAAACTTAACTAGCAAAGTATGCACTGTGGTGCCGTTTTCATTAAGTAAAAAGGCACTGTAGATGTCGTTTTTACCCTTAATGAAAACGGTATCATTGATGCCGTTTTCACTTGGGTAAATTTTTTCTTGGTTTCGAGATGTCGTTTTCATCTAAGACATGTTGGTTCGCAACGGGTCGGTCAGGGGTCTCACTCACCGGTGAGGTGACAGGGATTGCAAGGGGGCAGCGCCCCCTGGAATTTTTTTAGATCTTCAAATTATTTGATCTAGAATTTTTTTAATAAAAAATTACTTGCATAAAACTCGTTGTAATCACCGGTGAGCGAGACCCCCGACCGACCGAATCCAATGTTCCGTTTGACCGTTTCCGGTCAACCGAATCCAATGTTCCGTTTGACCGAAAAACAACAGTAACTTTTGCCCAACTCCAAACGTGTGCCCGGTCGACCAAATCCTAGACTTCGGTCGACCGAAAAACGACAGACACTTTGCTAGACAAATTGAACACATTCGGTCGACCGAATCACTCCATCTGGTCGACCGATTGTCTGTTTTTCTGTACGTATACTTTAAACACTTATTCAAGGTAAACAACAACATGTATTATACTTCCTAATCTCATTTTGCAATCGTAATCCTCTATTATCACTTATCAAACCTGCAACTCTCTCCAATAAATAAAGAAGTCAATCATTATGGGCGTGATTGTGATATTGGTGTAATAGGATAGTTAGAAAGAGCTAATGCAGTAAGGAAATTAGAGTTCTGTCCTTCGTTTTGACAAAAGTATCTTGTTATTATTTATATTGATCAGAACATTACTACTAACTAAAAAATAAAATCCTGTGATTCTTTTTTCATAAGGTTATTGTTTAATAAAAACAACTAGTTTAGATCTTTCATCAATATTAAACAAATTGAGCATTTGATCTCTTTTGGGATTTGTTTGCTATATAATATGTGTTTCCCACGTATCTAATTTACGTCCCCTTCTTTCCAGTACACACAATACACTGCATTCTAAGAACCGAAGACGGAGGATAAGATATAAAAAGTGAAAAATATGATAATACAAAATATGACTCTTTATACCACGTACGAATTCAAATTTGGAATTGGAAAAAAAGGGTCATGGAGAGGAATAAATATGTGCATAGGTGATTGCTCAGAAATTTCATTTTGTGGTGTCATATATGTTGTCGGGTGACTAGGGTCGTTATGGCCTTAGGGGTCAATAAACTCCTCAATACAACTAACTATATTCAAGAAATTAAGAAAAATATTTTAGTCCTCTAAGTCCAACGACTCCAACCTCCAACTCCAAGGCTCCAACATGCCACCTCTGGCCCTGTGCAAATAGTGAATTTTCTATGTAATATTTAAACAATTATTCCGCATGTAAGAATGAAAAACAAATCCGAAAGGATATCTAACAAATAATAATTTAAAGGCCGCGTGATTCGTATGATCATTAGGCAGGTGAGGGCACATTTCTTTATATCCTCAACCTTCACAAGTAAAAATAATAATAGGCATTGATAATGTTGTTAATAATAATAATTTGGGATTTTGGTTTGGGATTTTGTGTGGGTGCATTTTCAAAAGTGATTTATTGAACTTTTGCACACATACAATTTCTTATTGGCTTAATACACTCGAGAACATGAATAATTGCTTTGGTACACTTCCCCTCAACACTAGCTAACATCCCTTAGACCATACTTAACAAGGGGTCGTCCGCAATCATACTTAACAGGGGGTCGACCGGGACGACCCCCGACGACTCGGTCGTCTGGGTCATAGTTACTGATGAACTTAGAGAATCCGCAGTCATGAGTTAGGTCATCCACTTTCTCTATCTTCTCTCTTTTTGTCACGTCATCATGACCAAACATCATCTTTATCCTTCACTATTCACTCATTAACCACGACCAAGGTCATCCCACTTTCTTTCTTCCACATCATTAATTTAATTCTAAACTTTTATTCTATTCGAAAATCATTTATATTTAACAAAAACATTAATAATCTATTTGAAAAAATATTTATATTTACATTAATAATCTTATACAACCTTGCGTCTTATGCCCACACAGACGGGTCAGTCGGGGATCTCTCTCCCCTGTGAGCGAGCGACGTTCCACCTCGCTGGTGAGGTGGCAAGGGGGCAGCGCCCCGTGGAAGCCAAGCGCAATGTTTATTTTGGGTTTGAGATTTATTAGTAATTTTAAGTTTGTGTGTCTTGATCTTGAAAATCTATCAATTATCAAAATATAATAAACCCTAACCCTAATTATTATCAAAATATAAACTAAAACTACTTAAATCCTAACTATTTATCAAAAAATAAACCCCTAATTATTAAAACAAATAACAAAACCAAAAAATAAAAAACCAGACCAACCGAGTTGTGCCACTTGGCACAACCTGATCGACGCCCAGGGGCCAGGGCGCTGGACGACCCGGTCGTCCAACGTACGACCGAGACGGGGTCGTCCGATGACCCCGTTATGAATGCTCTTAACAGATTCTTTGACAGTGTTAGGTTTATTTGCACTTAACCCTTCATACTTCCACAAAATCTCAATATACCCCGAAAACCCAGAATATGGTTGCAAAAGACGAGGTTGTGCGCGATACTTCTTCTTGAGCTGGCGGAGCTTCTCGACGAGATGGATCTTGGTGAAGTCGAGCTGGAGCTTGGCCATGATCTGGTCGTAGAAGAGGTTAGTGTCGTGCTGGTGGCGTGGTGAGTGGTCCCGTACTGGGAGGTAAAGTGGAAGAAGGCCTCGAGGATGGCGATCTCATCGTCGTCGGTCCAGAGAGCTGTTTGAAAAGGCGTTAGTGGGTCGATGGAGGGGGGCATGATGGCAACACATTGGACGGAGCGGTTGGTTGAGGTCGAGGTGGGGTTGGTCGAGGAAGAGGATGGGGATGAGGAGGTCTTCGGGTCGACCTCATTGTCGATGTTTTCCTCCATGCTCACATCGTCATTGTCCGTGTCGTCGCTGTTTGGGAACATCATGAGGAGTCGAGTTGAGATTACCAAATTGTGAGTTTAGAGGTTAACTGCAAATAAACCTAACATCTGATAAATGGCGTCACATTATTTCTGGCTAAAATTGCTAATACAACTAAACAAGAAGAGAACACAAGTAGCGAATACACAAAAAAACGAAAATATTAATTGAAGGTATGATAATTATTTACACACGTCACACAATGTGAATCAAGCTGCATTTACTCATATAATTACATAACGTGGCAAGATATACATATTATGTACAAATATAGGATACATATACAAATAAAGATATGTTGGAATACGAATATCCAATTCCATTTCAGATGTTATTTATATCGGAAGTCGTGTGCTAATATCCATATCTGCTCTCGAGTTCATAACTATTGAAGTTGAATATATTAACTTACACTTATCTTTTCCCATGGATAAATGGGAAAACAAATATCGTCGGATTTCAAACATTCATTGACACCAACCTAAGTAAAACACTCTTTTTTGGCAAAAAAAATATGAAGGTCTCAATTGAACCTCCAAGGTATATTGCAATTTGCAAAAAGATAAAATTAAGTGCAAAGTAATCAGTCGGCGTGACACGATGCAACTCATGTTACGTGATAATACAACATTAATCGACTCATACAAGCCGTAATTTTTTAATATAATAAAAAATAAATTAAAATTTCGAAATTTATGAAGAATTTTTTTTTCTCGAAAAGCACCCGCGATCCGTGCGGGTGATCCGTGGGGCACGGATCGCATTCCCACCCGCGAACCGTCCCTCCCGACAATTTTTTTTTTAAGTTTTCTGTTTTATTTTCTTTATTTCTGTTTTTCTTTTTTATTATAATTATTTTTAATCTTTTTTAAAACTTTTTTTTCAAAATATGTTTTCTAATTTATATTATTTTTTAAAATTTTAAAAATTTGTTTTTAATTTTTTCAAAAATCGACCTCCAAATTACGTTGATAACTGGACGTATTGAAATGTTTGGGTATTTTATACAATAAAAAAATAAAATTTCTTAACAATAATAAGAAATTATTTACAAATGAATTTTAAACAAACACTAAAACTAATTAAAACAAAAAATTGATAACGTTGTCGAAAATTCGTAGGGTGTACACACATTACAAACAATTTTGGAGGTTGATACAGCAAAAAATTAAAAACACAATTATTATTATTTTTTAAATAATAACAATTACAAAACATATTTTGAAAAGAAATATAATAAAAAAAACTTAATTAAAATGATTTTAAAAAATTCAAAACATAAAACACTCCAACTAAAATCCGTGACTTTATTTATTTTCTTTTATCGTTTTTGATTTTATGTTTTGAAATTTTTTAAAATCAACAATATATATATACTTCAAAATATGGTTTCTAATTTTTATAAATTTTTAAAAAATTTAATTGTGTTTTTAATTTTTTGAAGTATTAAAAAACTGTTTGTAATGTTTATCCACTCTACGAATTTTTGACAACGTTACCAATTTTAAAATGTACCTATATTGGTATACGAATTTTTTTTTATTAGATAAAAAAATGTACCTAGTTAATACTATATTCTAAATTTTTAAAATTTGTAATGTTGTCAAAAATTCGTATGGAGAATTAAAAAAAACTTTACAAACAGTTTTGAAGGTCGTAGTGCAAAAAATTAAAAACACAATTAATTTTTTTTAAAATTTTATAAAAAATAGAAAACATATTTTGAAGTATATATATATATATAACATAGTTAAAATGATTTTAAAAAATTCAAAATATAAAATCAAAAACAATAAAAGAAAATAAATAAAGTCACGGATTTTGGTCGGAGTGTTTTATGTTTTGAATTTTTTTAAATCATTTTAATTAAGTTTTTTTATTATATTTCTTTTCAAAATATGTTTTGTAATTGTTATTATTTTTTTTAAAAATTCATTGTGTTTTTAATTTTATGCTGTATCGACCCCCAAAACTGTTTGTAATGTTTGTACACCCTACGAATGTTCGACAACGTTATTATTTTTTTTTTAATTAGTTGTAGTGTTTGTTTAAAATTCATTTGTAAATAATTTCTTATTTTTGTTAAGAAATTTTATTTTTTTATTGTATAAAATACCCTAACATTTCAATACGTCCAGTTATCGTGATTTGGAGGTAGATTTTTGAAAAAATTAAAAACAAATTTTTAATTTTTTAAAAAATAATATAAATTAGAAAACATATTTTGAAAAAAAAAGATTTTAAAAAAGATTAACAATAATTATAATAAAAAAGAAAAACAGAAATAAAGAAAATAAAACAGAAAACTTAAAAATAAAAAAAATTCACGGAGAGATTCTTTAAAAAAAAATGGCGGGAGCGAAGGATCGCGCGTCACACCCGCGATCCACTTAGTTTTCGAAAAAAAAAATCCTAAATTTCGAAATTTTTATTTATTTTTTATTATATTAAAAAATTACGGCATACAAGTCTAACACAGATCATAGACTGTTACAAAGCAAAATAGGTATAAATTAATTAGGTAAACAAGTTATACCAGCTGCCTTAATAACTGTAGCCAACATGAGTCCAAATAAACAAGTATTAGGAAGAAGAAAAAAAGCAAATGATGATTGATGAGCTGTTCTCAAGTAATGTAAGTAGTTTTATTTTATTCTTTTAAAGAACAATTCTTCTAGTTTGTCTTGTAAGTGCTTTGCATGGTCTTAACGTTCATTGATCCACGTAATTCTCCATCGACAACTTTTCAGAAATCCCAAGTGTCGAACTAATTGTCAAAAAATGACCCCTTTCATGCCATTGATGGCCACCTTTTAAGTGGCCTCTTTATTTAGTTGGCTCTTCTTAATTTTCTTAATATATTTCAAATTTATTTTTTCTTAATGTTGGTTTGAATTTATTTTACGATCTGACTTCACAACGGAAAAAAGTACAACCACCTTGTGATGACCGACCAAACACTTTGAAACCAGTCACTGGAAAAGGTAGAGTCTAACTAACTTAGGTGGGTAATTTACTAATTTTTATATACATCTCCGCTTTACCATTTGACTACACTTAATTAAGTGTTGAACTATTTTTTTTAAGGTCGAAATGTGACTTTCCATTTGAACGTTTTCTAAAGATACATGGAACTCGATCAGACTCTCAATTTTGACCATTACAAAGCCAATGATCCATCGTGTGTTTCGGAAAAATAATTCCATGTAAACCTTGTATTTATTTACATATATGACATGCAGCATATTTAAGGAATCTTTCCCTGATTAATTTTTCAAGTTCTTGTGGATATTATTTTCCGTTGCTTGTGGTGTTTTATAATTATGCTTTCATCGGAGAGTGTCGTTGGTTTCTAGAAAATGTCTTCCTAAGAAGTGGATTGGACGAGGAGAAAAGGCATGCAATTGTCTGCGTAAGTTGTTCAGATGAAGCTTTCACCTTAACAAAATGTGTTTTAAGATGAATTCGATCACTTTCCCTTCGTAAAAAAAAACAACGAAAATGAAAGATGCTGAACTGGAAGAAAAATATTCAGCAATCGATCAATGATATTAAGGCAAACACAAATTCTGCGAAGTTTCACACTGAAAAAATTTGAGACAAAAGTTCGAGATAATAATATTGCAATAGTATCTGACTAATCTATACAAATGGGCTTCTCAGAAAAGCCCATTCTGTTAAGAAGCTGGTTGTCGGCCTATTTGTTATGTCTTGAAGCATGACGGCCCAAACTAGTTTTAGACTGCAATTCTTAGATTGGGCCGACTGGAAATCGTTCTTTTGCCTTTTATTTTTGATCCGGTTAATGTGAAGTGGACCGCAATGCTTTTAACAGGTAAATTCATGTTATCCAAGTGTCATTTTGGTGAAACACGATTATACAAATTCCATTTCATACTGATTCTGGAATATATTTCATTGGTAGAGATCAAAGTAAGTTTCGGTCAATTATCATGCTCACTACAAATCAAACAAATGAAAAAGATTGCATTGAATTGGTGCGATATAAAACAAATAAATAATGAAAGCAAAAAATGGAAAATAGGGAAGAAACATAACATACATATCAAGTTATGCTAATCTCAGTTTATCATTTTTAGCCATAGAACACTCTAAATTAGAGACTGAACTGAATCCCCAACGAACCCTACCTTGTAGAGTTGAATAGAAATTTTCCAAAAGAAGTAGGAAGCCACTTACCCACCCCAGAATTAACATGTAGAATTGTGTGAGACACCAACTAATGTTCCTACCTTCGTGTTTAAGCAAATTCCATCTCTGGGTTTCTTGAATTAGATTCTCTATTGGAAGGCTTGAAATTTCTGAATGGGATGCCAAATTCCACATCATCGGTAATTTCGTTTAACTAGTCCACCTATTGCCACTCAGGGTCTAAGTCATGACTCATGATACATCTCTCTCGTAAGTAGATTTTTTTTTCTGCCACCTCAAAAATTGTTCAAATACAATTTTCAAACTCTCTAGTCTCTATTTTCATTAATGATACATTAGATATGAAAGGCAGTAAAGCTGATGATTTGGCGGTTGACCAGTGCATTTCCAAAGATATGAGTGTTTTGGAGGCAAAAGTTGAGGTTGGCTTTTGAGAAAAGCAAAGTTAATTAAATTGGAACAATATATAGAGTAAGTCCCCATCTCGCCAAACAGAGGGTGGAGCTTAACATCTACACTAAC
Organism: Triglochin maritima; assembly: GCA_963682175.1. NCBI lineage: Eukaryota > Viridiplantae > Streptophyta > Magnoliopsida > Alismatales > Juncaginaceae > Triglochin > Triglochin maritima. The sequence continues at coordinate 53,378,877 of OY821773.1, forward strand.
ATTTCTGCTTGCTTCTGATTGTGGTCTGACTGTTATATATACTTATATATTTGGTTATGAACAAACATTTTCATGGATGCATGTGTTTGTCTGGTCCCATGCAAATGGAAGAACTTGTGGTGGTGGCAGGTGGGGCTAATCTCACCTTACCAAAGTGGCATTGCCTTGTGACTTCTACAGAAATTTATATCTGTATAGTTTTTTCGTGGCTTGAAGGACTGACTATTTTTAAATCGGTGAGTAATCGGTGGCAGCATCACAGTGTCAGAGAGGCTACTTGGGAGATCGAGGAGGAGGTCAGGAAGCAGTATCCTGAGTTATTCCGGTAAGTTACTTGTTTCGAATTTCGCGGGCGAAATTCTTTTAAGGATGGTAGATTGTAATAACCTAAACTAAACATCTTAATTAACTAAACCTAAATCTAATTAACCCTAATTAATCCTGCATGGAGAGCATGAGGTGTTGAGAGGTGAGAGAGAGTGTTGGCTGGTTATTATTGGTAAGGTTGTAGGTGGATGGTGATTGGAGGATGGGGAGGTGAGATAAGATTAGGTTTTAGTATAAATAGGGATGTGAGGATTAGCTGAAAACGTTTTCTTCATCATTTGCTGATCAACAGAGAGTGAGAGAGATATTCGGAGAAGAAGAAGAAGAAGAAGAAGAAGAAGAAGAAAGGAAAGAGAAGAGAAGAAGTTGACAAAGCTCGGGAGGCTTCTTCAACCGTCAAAAAGGTATGCCAAATCTTCAATATAACTCACTTGTGCCTTGTGAGTGTTGGGGATCGACGTTGGTGTCGAATTCCCCGTCGGAATTCAACCAATTCAGAGGTTGAAGACGACGATCGGTCGACCGGTGCCTGTGGGCAGTCGACCGATCCTATTATTATATTGTTATTTACCCGCGAACGGTCGAACGATGTCGTTAGACGGTCGACCGTTATGCCAGATTGTGCGGGAAAAAGGGGATTATACTGTTATCGGTCGAACGGGACCACTTAGCCGGTCGACCGAATAACGATGAGAATGGGTCGGTTGGGGATTTTGACTTATTAAACGGTCGAACGTCCTTTACCTTGTTCGACCGATCCATTCGATGCTAAGTCGGTTGGGAGCTTTGACCATCAAAACGGTCGACCGCTCTTTAACTCTCGGTCGACCGACTGAGCATTTAATTAAGCGGTAGAGTGCTTGTGTTGATTCGGTCGAACTGTATTTCAGTTCCGGTCGACCGAACGAGACTTGGGCAAAATATTGAAAGTCCTGTTATCGGTCGAACGGCCCCTTGGTTCGACCGGTCGGATATATATATTATATAAAATTGTATAGCGTAGACCTTCCAAACGGTCGACCGCTAGATGACTTTTGTTCGACCGATTGGTCGGTAATTCGGTTGGCGTGGTTCGACCGGTAGATTTGTTTGTACAGTACTGTGTACTGTGTGGGGGACCGGTCTACCGGTGTGCTTGTAGCGGTCGACCGATCTACCGCAGGTTGGTGGATTTATCCACACGCGATCCGTCGATGTCAGGTCGACTACCGGCTCCGAGGCGACGGTTGATTACCGGCTTTGAGAGCTACGGATTTCACCTTCGACGAAGGCGTATTATTGTTGTACCTTTTTCCTCTCTTACCGAGCGGGGTGTGAGGGATGTGTACCGTAAACCTTGGGCAGTTTGCGAGGGTTTAGCGGTAGGCCGAGGATGTTCCGGCAGGGTGCGCGCTAGGCGACTCCTGGGGGGAGCAGTGGCTGTCGTCTGACCCGAGTTGTGTATTCGGCGGGCTGACTCGCTCCTTGGGTGCGGCGTGTACCAGGGGTTCCTTCCTGCACGATTTGGGGAGCAGTGGTGTCGACTGACCCTTGTGAGGCAGCGGTGGACTGACTTGACCCTAGTGGCAGGAGTGGTTCAGTGCCGCGGAGGCGGTGAGGGCATTATTGTGGGCCCGAGGCGGATGATCATGTGCATAGCATTGCATTGTATTTAATTCCTTTTTATATTTTAGGAGGTTTGGTATACGGGGTTCCTTCAGGGAACTCAGGCATGTTTGTTGTTTGCATTTCAGGTAGCGAGCAGGGTTAGAGTTTGAGGTGGTGACCGAGGACGGTGCCCCCGAGATCAGATCCTGTAGTTGTCAGTCTCTTTCTTTTGAGGTGATTACATATTGTATAGCTTTTGTCGTAATCACAGTCAGTCTGTATATTTGACTTCCACGTGGATCATATTTATATTATATATGTTGGTTTGTTTCCCGTGACGTGCCCAGTGTTGACCGTTGACGGTCTTTATTATTGTTTAAATTTTCCGCTGTTTTCGGGTACGTTACAATTTGGTATCAGAGCGTTGATCTCGGCGTACTTGTCTAAGGAAACCACCTTTGAGTTAGGAGTTAGGTCTAGAGGATCATGCATGCACAGATTATATTGATATTGTCTTGTTTCCTTTGGCAGATGCCTCCTAGACGGGGGAAGGCGGTTGCCCATACTCGCGGTGAGAGTGAGACTGCGAGGGATGAGGCTTGGGAGGATGAGCGTCGGACGTTGTTCGATACGGTCGGACGTCTGACAGAGATGCTACAGCAGCAGACAGCACAGACTGGGCAGACGGGGACTGGTGCTATGCATGACCGGTTTATGCGCCAGCATCCGCCTACCTTTCTGGGGCAGTACGACGCAGAGGCTGCGGAGGAGTGGATCTTCATGATGCAGAAGATCTTCAGTGCTATTGGTTGTCCTCCAGAGGCGAGAGTGGGCTTCGCTACTTATGTTTTGGGCGGTGCTGCGTCCAACTGGTGGAGGTCCACATCTGCAGTGGTGTTTGCGGACAGAGATGATATAGCCTGGGAGGAGTTCGTTGGCGAGTTCAACGAGCAGTATTTTCCGCAGCATGTCCAGGATCAGAAGAGGGAGGAGTTTCTGAGTCTTCAGCAGGGAGACATGACCCTAGCAGGCTACATCGGGAAGTTCAACGCCCTTGAGCGTTACTGTCCCGAGATGTATGTTACACAGGAGCAGAGGGCAGGGAAGTTCGTCCGAGGGCTCCGGAAGCAGCTGAGGACGAAGGTGCTGACACACATGCCGAGCACGTTGGCCGATGCAGTGAAGAGTGCCTCTGTTCTTGATCGTGACTACAGGGAGAACTACCAGGATGAGAGAAGGCCATCGGGTAGATTCTCTGGGCGGCCAGGAGGTCAGACTGGAGGGAATCCGGGCAAGAGGCCCCGATACGAGGGAGCAGGAGTTGCAGTACCACGACCAGAGCCTTGTGGTACTTGTGGGAGGTTTCACTCCGGGCCGTGCTTCACCCCCGGAGCATGTCATGGGTGTGGCCAGCTGGGTCACTTTATCAGGAGCTGTCCGAGCCGAGGAGCTGGGCCGAGCAGACCACCGGGTTTACCCGCACCAGGCAGAGGAGGAGGCGGAGGTAGACCACCTTTCAGACCCCAGCAGGGGCAGCGCACTGGCAGAGTTTTCACCATCCAGGCAGAGGAGGCTCGGGATGGAGGCGCTGTCGTGGAAGGTACACTTCTTGTCGCAGGTTCAGTAGCTAGGGTGTTATTTGATTGTGGCGCAACACACTCGTTCATCTCAGAGCGATTTGCGGGAGTGTTGGGCTGTACCCTTGCGATGTTGACTGCCACTTTGGAGGTCAGCACACCCCTGGGTCTGGTGGGCACTGTGGGGAGATTTGTCCCCGGCGCCACGGTTGTTTCGGGAGATCAGGAGTTTCCGGCAGACCTGGTCTTGCTACCGATGGAGGACTTTGATGTCATACTTGGGATGGATTGGCTGTCCCAATATGATGTTCGAGTCTTGTGCCGTGAGAAGAAGATTTTGATCCCGAGGAATGGTTTGCCTGATATTTTGATTAGAGGGATCAGAAGCAGAGGGGGTCGCATTATTGTATCTGCTGTGAGAGCTCAGAGACTGTTACAGCAGGGATGTGCAGCTTTTCTGGCGACACTTGTAGTTGCGGAGGCAGAGTCCCAGAGGCTAGAGGACATTGAGGTGGTGCAGGAGTTCGCGGATGTTTTTCCAGCGGAGATTCCAGGTTTACCACCACACCGAGAGTTGGAGTTCGGCATTGAGTTGGTAGCTGGCACTACACCACAGTCGAAGGCTCCATACCGGATGGCACCTGCTGAGTTGACAGAGTTGAAGAAGCAGTTGCAGGAGTTGATGGACTCTGGATTTATCAGACCGAGCGTCTCGCCTTGGGGTGCACCAGTTTTGTTTGTGAAGAAGAAGGACGGATCCTTGAGGATGTGCATAGACTACAGGATGCTGAACCAGGTGACGGTGAAGAATAGGTATCCCTTACCTAGGATTGAGGACCTCTTTGACCAGCTGCAGTCAGCGAAGGTTTTCTCGAAGATTGACCTGCGTTCAGGATATCACCAGTTGAGGATCCGAGATGAGGACATCCAGAAAACAGCCTTCAGGACGAGATATGGACACTATGAGTTCTTGGTGATGCCATTTGGATTGACGAATGCTCCGGCAGCGTTCATGGATCTGATGCACCGGACATTCAGTCAGTACATTGATATATTTGTGATTGTCTTCGTGGATGACATCTTGATCTATTCACCAGATGTGGAGCAGCACAGAGAGCATCTGAGGATTGTACTCAGCATCTTGAGGGCTCAGCAGTTATATGCTAAGTTCTCAAAGTGCGAGTTTTGGTTGGACAGAGTGGCATTCCTCGGACACATTGTATCGGCAGAGGGGATATCAGTGGATCCGGCGAAGGTAGAGGCTGTGACACAGTGGAGGACCCCTACGAGCGTGACAGAGATTAGGAGCTTTGTTGGACTGGCGGGCTATTACCGTCGTTTCATCAAAGACTTCTCGAGATTGGCAGCACCACTGACAGCTCTGACGCAGAAGGGAGTCACTTTTGTTTGGTCGCAGAAGTGCGAGGACAGCTTTCAGGAGCTGAAGAGATTGTTGACCACAGCACCAGTTTTATCATTGCCGAGTGGCACGGGTGGATTCGTGATTTATAGCGACGCTTCAGGTGTTGGCTTAGGATGTGTACTTATGCAGCACGGGAGGGTGATCGCATACGCATCCAGACAGCTGAAGGTCCATGAGAGGAATTACCCGACACATGATTTGGAGTTAGCAGCAGTGGTTCACGCACTGAAGACCTGGAGACACTATCTTTATGGCGAGCAGTTCGAGGTGTTTACAGATCATCAGAGTCTGAAGTACCTGTTCTCGCAGAAGGAGTTGAATATGAGGCAGCGCAGATGGCTTGAGTTCATTAAGGACTACGACTTCACTATCTCTTACCATCCGGGGAAGGCGAACACAGTTGCAGACGCTTTGAGCCGGAAGGTGGAGGTATCAGTAGCAGGCCTATGCATTCAGGAGTGGAGACTGCTAGAGTCCTTGGCAGAGTGGAGGCCATTTGCTGATAGCTCTGAGGGCGCAGTGATTGCCGGATTGAGAGTAGAGCCTCAGACAGTATCAGCAGTGATTCATGCTCAGACTACAGATGAGGAGTTGAGCAGTTTGTTACAGTTAGCTGCCAGAGATGGGTCAGATTTCAGAGTTGGAGTGGACGGAGGTCTGAGATTCAGAGATCGTATCTGGGTGCCGAAGACAGAGGACCTGAGACATGATATCATGGAGGAGGCACACAGATCGAGATATTCCATTCATCCAGGGAGCACCAAGATGTACAAAGACCTGCAGCGGAACTTCTGGTGGCGAGGTATGAAGAAGGACGTTGCAGACTTCGTGTCGAGGTGTTTGGTCTGTCAGCAGGTGAAGATCGAGCACCAGAGACCAGCAGGGCAGATGCAGAGGATTGAGTTGCCCGAGTGGAAGTGGGAGCACGTGACGATGGATTTTGTTACGGGGCTACCGAAGACACGGAGATTCCACGATGCGATTTGGGTTATAGTCGATCGACTGACCAAGTCGGCGCATTTCTTAGCTATTAAGACCACTCTTGCTCTGGAGGGTCTAGCTAAGTTATATATTGAGGAGATTGTCAGACTTCATGGCGTACCAGTCAGTATCATTTCAGACAGAGATCCCAGATTCACTTCGAGATTTTGGGAGAGTCTACACAGAGCACTGGGGACACGTCTGAAGTTTAGCACAGCTTTCCACCCACAGACAGATGGCCAGTCAGAGCGGACGATACAGACATTGGAGGACATGCTGAGAGCGTGTACACTTGACTGGGCCGGGCATTGGGATGAGCATTTGCCGTTGATCGAGTTCGCCTACAACAACAGCTACCACTCGAGTATTGGAATGGCACCCTATGAGGCATTATACGGGAGACCGTGTAGATCGCCGGTATGCTGGAGTGATGTGAGCGAGAGACAGCTAGTTGGACCTGACATTATCCAGTTGTATTCAGAGAAGGTCGACGTGATTCGGAGACGACTAGCTACGGCGCAGAGTAGGCAGAAGAGTTATGCTGATACGCGGAGGCGTGAGCTGACCTTTGAGGTAGGAGATCATGTCTTCCTGAAGATCTCGCCTTCCAGAGGAGTGATGAGATTCGGGAAGAAGGGGAAGCTGAGTCCGAGATATGTTGGACCGTTTGAGATATTGGATCGGGTTGGTGCGGTGGCGTATAGGATTGCACTACCACCACAGTTCGCAGGACTTCACAACGTCTTCCATGTTTCTATGTTGAGGAAGTACGTGGCCGATCCAGCTCATGTGATTGAGATATCAGTACCGGAGATCCAGCAGGATTTGTCGTTAGATGAGAGACCAGTTGAGATTGTGGATCAGATGGTACATCAGCTCAGGAGGAGAGCGATTCCGATGGTGGAAGTCAGGTGGCAGCATCACAGTGTCAGAGAGGCTACTTGGGAGATCGAGGAGGAGGTCAGGAAGCAGTATCCTGAGTTATTCCGGTAAGTTACTTGTTTCGAATTTCGCGGGCGAAATTCTTTTAAGGAGGGTAGATTGTAATAACCTAAACTAAACATCTTAATTAACTAAACCTAAATCTAATTAACCCTAATTAATCCTGCATGGAGAGCATGAGGTGTTGAGAGGTGAGAGAGAGTGTTGGCTGGTTATTATTGGTAAGGTTGTAGGTGGATGGTGATTGGAGGATGGGGAGGTGAGATAAGATTAGGTTTTAGTATAAATAGGGATGTGAGGATTAGCTGAAAACGTTTTCTTCATCATTTGCTGATCAACAGAGAGTGAGAGAGATATTCGGAGAAGAAGAAGAAGAAGAAGAAGAAGAAGAAGAAAGGAAAGAGAAGAGAAGAAGTTGACAAAGCTCGGGAGGCTTCTTCAACCGTCAAAAAGGTATGCCAAATCTTCAATATAACTCACTTGTGCCTTGTGAGTGTTGGGGATCGACGTTGGTGTCGAATTCCCCGTCGGAATTCAACCAATTCAGAGGTTGAAGACGACGATCGGTCGACCGGTGCCTGTGGGCAGTCGACCGATCCTATTATTATATTGTTATTTACCCGCGAACGGTCGAACGATGTCGTTAGACGGTCGACCGTTATGCCAGATTGTGCGGGAAAAAGGGGATTATACTGTTATCGGTCGAACGGGACCACTTAGCCGGTCGACCGAATAACGATGAGAATGGGTCGGTTGGGGATTTTGACTTATTAAACGGTCGAACGTCCTTTACCTTGTTCAACCGACCCATTCGATGCTAAGTCGGTTGGGAGCTTTGACCATCAAAACGGTCGACCGCTCTTTAACTCTCGGTCGACCGACTGAGCATTTAATTAAGCGGTAGAGTGCTTGTGTTGATTCGGTCGAACTGTATTTCAGTTCCGGTCGACCGAACGAGACTTGGGCAAAATATTGAAAGTCCTGTTATCGGTCGAACGGCCCCTTGGTTCGACCGGTCGGATATATATATTATATAAAATTGTATAGCGTAGACCTTCCAAACGGTCGACCGCTAGATGACTTTTGTTCGACCGATTGGTCGGTAATTCGGTTGGCGTGGTTCGACCGGTAGATTTGTTTGTACAGTACTGTGTACTGTGTGGGGGACCGGTCGACCGGTGTGCTTGTAGCGGTCGACCGATCTACCGCAGGTTGGTGGATTTATCCACACGCGATCCGTCGATGTCAGGTCGACTACCGGCTCCGAGGCGACGGTTGATTACCGGCTTTGAGAGCTACGGATTTCACCTTCGACGAAGGCGTATTATTGTTGTACCTTTTTCCTCTCTTACCGAGCGGGGTGTGAGGGATGTGTACCGTAAACCTTGGGCAGTTTGCGAGGGTTTAGCGGTAGGCCGAGGATGTTCCGGCAGGGTGCGCGCTAGGCGACTCTTGGGGGAGCAGTGGCTGTCGTCTGACCCGAGTTGTGTATTCGGCGGGCTGACTCGCTCCTTGGGTGCGGCGTGTACCAGGGGTTCCTTCCTGCACGATTTGGGGAGCAGTGGTGTCGACTGACCCTTGTGAGGCAGCGGTGGACTGACTTGACCCTAGTGGCAGGAGTGGTTCAGTGCCGCGGAGGCGGTGAGGGCATTATTGTGGGCCCGAGGCGGATGATCATGTGCATAGCATTGCATTGTATTTAATTCCTTTTTATATTTTAGGAGGTTTGGTATACGGGGTTCCTTCAGGGAACTCAGGCATGTTTGTTGTTTGCATTTCAGGTAGCGAGCAGGGTTAGAGTTTGAGGTGGTGACCGAGGACGGTGCCCCCGAGATCAGATCCTGTAGTTGTCAGTCTCTTTCTTTTGAGGTGATTACATATTGTATAGCTTTTGTCGTAATCACAGTCAGTCTGTATATTTGACTTCCACGTGGATCATATTTATATTATATATGTTGGTTTGTTTCCCGTGACGTGCCCAGTGTTGACCGTTGACGGTCTTTATTATTGTTTAAATTTTCCGCTGTTTTCGGGTACGTTACACATACCCTATAACTCTTCTTGAACACTGGACCTCATGATATATCCCTTTTGTTGACCCGTACTTTGTTAGTGAGTGAGACTTCCAACCACTCATTAGTTTCCACTAATTTGGTCGGTGCATATATATAGCACTAGCCGATACGAGGTAAGACGTCTTCATAACAACATATATATTATATATAGAAAAACGGAGGTGGTTTTTATACATAATGAGTGATCATAAAATTTAGAAGAGAGATAGCTTAAGAAATAACTAACGTTCTAAATACCCATCATTCTCAACAGATTTTCATTGCTTGGAGACCGACATGCACTCCAAACTTTGATGTTATGGATTAGCGAATCTTAGTAGCTAAGGATGAAAGTGTGATCTTCACATTTAGTTAGACCTCAATCAATTTTAAGCCTTTTCGGAATCATCCTGTGAATTAATTACTCGGAGACGGGAGAAGGAGAAGAAAAAAAATCAGATAATATTATTGATTTTGGTGTAATTTGTGGTTTAATTAAAGCATTACACACTCTTATCGGCTTTGATCTATTGCTTTCGATCAGAAGCAACAAGTCAAGATTTATAACAACCTATAATTATTCTCCTGCCTGTTCCTGCAAATTTGTATCGCTTCAAACGAGTGCAACGAGAAGAATAATACTTGGTGGCACCTAAGTTGTCCGTCTTTTTTCTTGCTCAATAAATAAGACTGCAATGAGAAGAAAAAAGACATAATAATTTTTTTGAACTGAAAACCTGTTTTTAATACAAAATTTTACCGTATCAAATAGAACTCATTACTCGTTGGTTATATATATATATATGTATATATATACATATGTATATATATACATATGGTCAAACTCTAGTGAGCCCAGGGTTCATCAAATTTAGTTTAAGTCCCCCTACAATCTCACCATTGGATCTTAATTACAGTTAATCTCACCATTCATTAACATAACCGTTTTTTCTTAATCTACCTTACAATTTGAAATGAGTGATGGATATTGTGGGACTTAATTTATCTAAATTAAGTCCTGGACTCAATAAAGAATTCATGTATATATATATATATATATATATATATATATATATATATATATATATATATATATATACAATATATATATATATTGTATATATATATATACAATATATATATATATATATCTAAATTAAGTCCCCCTACAATATATATATATATATATATATATATATATATATATATATATTGCATTTGAAGTGGTTGATCCAAGACAAAACTAAATATACTTCAACTTTGAACAAGGTTACAACATAGAAGACGTAAGGAACAGTACAGTTAAAGGTCTTTGTCACGATAAAATTATATATTGTTTTGTATTGGAAAGTTATTTGAAGAAAATTGTTAGGCAAAAACGCAGTTCTACGTACCATCTTTGCAATTGGCAAATTGAACTTGAGAATGTATATGTATATCTAGGACATATAACTTAAAGTGGATCTTTTTAACTGTCACGAATTGTATATAGGTTGTATCATGTCGTGGTTTAACATTATTTCTTGTGTCATGTTGTATTTATGTAAATACTTGTGAAATGGCTTCTTAAGTAATATCTTCTAAATAAATCTATATACCATCATATAGCGGTTTATCTTAGAGATATGTTTTGAGTTTACTACTTCTAATACTACACTTATCATCTTGAATTATAGTTGAAACTTCATAGGCGTTGACTAGTTGTGATACCAAAGCGTGAACTTAATCTTTTAAAACCAATGTCATCTATATATTAACATTAAATTAAAAGTAAAAAGTCAATAAAAATATCAAAATTATATTATTGCTACAGAAGGTTGATCCAAACGAAATTCCCATAACTGTTCATCTCCAAGAACGTGATGGATGATGTTGCACGTTCCATCGTGGAGCATAAGATTACACAATTCACTATATAGCAATTAGCAAATAATGAAATTAATAAATAAGAAATCTAATACAACCAGTTTATTAATAGCTACCATACCATGATCGACCAAAAGTTCTAAAACAAAGGGAAAGAAGTTGTCACTTTTTTATCACTGGTCACGGTTCTTGATCATAAACCAACGACCAAATCGTCAATATAAAAATATCCAAATGAAAAAAACTATATAGTAGTTGAAATCTTGGAAGAAATTAAAAAAAAGAAAAGGGAATTAGTTGACATTGTAGTCCCATCTCACCAAACTACTTTCTTTCTTATTACACCACTCTCCTCTTCTTCTTTCGCCCACCACACAACCTGATCCACACCACTTCTCTCACACACCACCATGTTCCCTCCACGCCGGAAAACCATCGAATCCTTCTCCATCAAGAGGCGGAGCGGGCATCTTTCAGTTCTCATTCTCGTGCTCTCCGTCTTTCTTTTTGCCGGTTTCATGTACAACGAGGACTTCAAGTCGATAGCCGAATTTCCCTTCGAAAGTAGTAGTGGTGACAAGTCTGAGTCGATCCTCATTGGTCACAAGACGTCAATGGTTGATGACTCCTCCGCCGACCATCACCACCACCCTCCTCTCGAGAGGAAAAGGAAGAATAATAACAAAAACCGCAGGCCGAAGAACGTGGAGGAGCCGGCAGTGGTGGTGGAGGAGAGCAAAGGCATCAAGACCGCGATATTGGAAAAGAAAGATGTGATCGCGGTGCCGGAGTCTTGCAATTTGTTTGACGGGACGTGGATCTACGACGACGTTTCCCGACCGGTTTACGAGGAGGAGGAATGTGAGTTCTTGACGGCGCAGGTCACGTGCATGAGGAACGGTCGTACGGACGACATGTACCAGAAATGGCGGTGGCAACCTCGGGGTTGCGTCCTTCCCAGGTACGTACGTACGTACGTCAAACGAAATAACTGAAATGACTTTAGACTCTCATAATTAATTAATTTGAGTCTGCTATCTTTCACCGAACTTTACGTAACGGTGGTTGTTTGCGAAGGTTCGACGCGAGATTAATGCTGGAAAAATTGAGGAACAAGAGGTTAATGTTCGTCGGCGATTCCCTCAACCGGAACCAGTGGGAGTCGATGATCTGTTTGGTGCAATCCATCGTTCCGGCTGGAAGAAAATCACTTAGGAAGGAAATTGGTTCACTATCCATTTTCCGTGCTGATGTAATTAATAGAACACTAATTGATACCTTTCATCATCCAAAAGTTGTCTCGACTAATCGCAATGTTTACATTGGTTAATTAATGTAAATTATGTTGTAGGATTGGAATGCAACCGTGGAGTTCTATTGGGCACCATTCCTCGTGGAATCGAACTCCGACAACCCGAAAATCCACAGCATACTGGACCGGATCATCATGGCCGAGTCTATATCCAAGCATGGTGCAAACTGGCTCGACGTCGATTACCTCATCTTCAACACTTATATTTGGTGGATGAACACTTTCGACATGAAAGTCCTGTAAGATTTACCATACTTGTTTCAAACAATTACGTACCAATTATTATGTTTCATTATGATATTCAATTTTCTACCTTGTATATGAATAGTAATGGTTGTTGTTTGGTTGGAACAGACGGGGATCGTTCGAGGAGGGGTCGAAGGAGTACGATAAGGTCGAGCGGACGGCGGCCTACGGGAGGGTGCTGAGGACTTGGGCCAACTGGGTGGACCAGAACATAGACCCCAAACGTACATCGGTTTTCTTCGTTACTCCATCTCCTCTTCATATCAAGTAAGTAAAATTTCCAAACTCAGTCTTGATCATTTTTATGATTTTCAAATTATTAACTTATGTTCTAAGCAAAAAACTGCGAAGCATGTGGTGTGGCTTTAGCCTTTAGGTGCAACTTTCTGAGGCAAGTTTGGTGGGTGGGTCAATCACCCACCCACCCGTTAAACCTTTTGGGTGTATACAAACATAAAAGATAAAGCTAAGAAAAGCTATGTACATTTTGAATTGGATCAAAAAGCTAGCTCCTGCATATTTTGAGTTGCATTCATCGTCATATGGTTCTGAATTCGATTCTATCACATAGCTCATTTCATTTCATTGCATTTGGTTTTGATTTTTTTTTCAGGCATTATTTAGCACTCAACTTCTCACTATCTATATGAGAAGTACAGCTTAATCATGCCTTGGTGATAATCACAACGTGGATATTGTTGTTTTATGATGCATACTTATTCCTTAGGGCAGGTGACCTAATCGCATTAGGTGATATCAGGTTGAAAAAGCCATGTGAACAGGAACAGTTAGAATCAAATGATTGGCGACCCAAAATATAATCTTAGGCTAACTGGTCTCCTTCGCAAATGAATTGTAGCAATTGCAAGAGACATGCACAAACATGTGCATCAAAACTTAGAAACAAAGAATCCTATTTCAGTTTTAATATTCTTGCATGCGTGATTGACCCAGCTCCAACCTCACGTGGAATAATATTTGTGTGAGTACTAAAATGCGTTTGTGGCATTTAATTACTTGAACATTGTCTATCTTCCATCATTAGTTTTTTTTGGAGGCCTAAGCAGCCAAAGCCCAAAAATATTCCATTTCATAGCATTTTGACACTATTTTATTATATATTAATTTTACGCCGACACCCTTGAAATCAATCATATATATATTAGTACTCATCAATTTGATATAAATATGTTAAGTACGCAACTATATTAGCTTTGGAGATTGTTACATTTTGATGCATAGTACTCCCACAACCTTAGTAACAGTAAGCACCTGCTATAAATGTTGACCAATATAAGTAAGTTAATTAAGCTTCACTACGGAATCGTTTCTCGAATACACACTAATAGTGTATTTGACATAGGGAAGAACTTAAGATACTAACTTAATGAATGTGCTTAACTTGGTTAGCCCACAAAACTACCACTTCTAAGGTACTTTAGAAGGAGGGCAACTCAATCATGAAGTGTTTTTCGCTTTCAATTGAAGTTCCTTACACTTTCAAATTTCCAATTATGTGAGAATATATTTCCAACAAAATGTATTTGATCGTATACAACGTACAGGAGCGATGACTGGAATAACCCAGACGGAATAAAGTGCGCCAAAGAGACCGAACCGGTCCTCAACACCACAATGCCGGTTGAGGTCGGCACGGACCGCCGTCTCGTGGTGGTTGCATCCAACGTGACATCATCAATGAAGACTCCGGTGTATCTCCTCAACATAACGACCCTCTCGGAGTACCGGAAAGACGCCCATACGTCTGTCCACACGATCCGGCAGGGCAAAATACTGACACCAGAGCAGCAAGCCGACCCCGCCACATACGCCGATTGCATCCACTGGTGCCTCCCCGGCCTGCCGGACACTTGGAACGAGTTCCTCTACGCCAAGATCATGTCAACGCCCACGAGAACCGGTTGATCGATCGATGGAGATGTTGTTAATTGTGTAGTTGTTTATAGGAAATTATTTTGGTGTAACATTTAATTTTTGCATGAAGATGTGGTCTTGTTTTTTTTTTTTTTTTTTTTAAGGCGAATGGGTGGTTAATTGCTAAGTGTCTTTGCCACCTAAATGGTTTTGTTCTCTATTTTTAAGTAACATAGGATGGGTGATTTTTCAAGTGAAAGTGAAACAAGACAGAGATATCATTGTGATATGTTGTTGGTTGGCAGGAATGGAGCTACATAGACACAAAGGGGATCATGGTTCCCTCAAGAATTTTGTAAATCCTTATTAATGTAGATAAATTGAAAACCCTTGTGTCGATCGAACATTAAGTTTGAATTTTTTTGGTGGCCTTCTAAATTTGGTTGATCAAGTGATAAGATTGTATTAGTTCTGCTTGTCAGTAATGTAACACCTGAATGTGCATTTTCAACTATGAAGATTGTTAAAAAAAACTTCAAAACAAAATAGATGATAAATCTCTCATGAATTCTGTAATTGTCTAAAATTTTAATGATATTGCAAAAAAAAAATAGATTTGATTATAAAATTTGTAATATAAAGAAATAACAATCTCAATTTTAATTTTGATGTACTTTACTTTGTTTTTTTTACATGTTTGCTTACGTATATTTCAATACCGATTCACATGAAACATTTAATATAAATCTAGCCCCTCTAGGACTCAAATCCATCCATGTTGGTTGGTTTGGTTTGTTCGCACATCACAAGCAATAGTCTGAACCAACAACCCTGTAGCTTAAGGCTGGCCAGTTATGCCTGGAAGAGAATTGTAAGCATGTCTACGAGACCAAGTATTAATTTAGCTAAAAGAATTGTGCATGAAAATGCGTTTTAATAATTTTGAGTAGAGGTGCAAATGAGGCAAAAAAGTGTCGAACCATCTATTTTGCACCTTGAAGTTTTGTTCCAAATATTGAGCTTCCGATCCCACCTGGAGTCATGGTCAAGTAAAAGATTATCATAAAATTATTATACATAAAATCAAACCTAGGTAAGAATATTATTGAACTTAGAAAAGATCAAACTTAACTACCACCTAGAAGCATGCTGGGCCCTAATTCACCATGGGCCTGGTTTTGTGGCTGGCTCAATATCGGACTTTTTCATTCAATACAGAAGAAGAAAAAAATCGGTGGTATTCTATTCAGCCGATTACTGTAACCATAAATATAATAATGGTCATGAGTATAAATATAATTATCGTATGGTTACGTTAACAGTAATCGGTAGTTAAGAATGATTATGGAAGGGAGGGCGATGACGTTATCCTCCTCGGGAGCAACAAAACAAGAACACAACAGCACCAACGATATCATCGAACTCACATCACACTCCAAAAACCATCGCAAAAATGGCTTCTTCCATCCTCTGCGGAACTTCCCTCCCCGCCTCCGACCGCCGACTCCGCCTCTCCCCGCTTCTCGTCTCGCCTCCTTCTTCCCTCCCCTTCTCGAGTACATCCCAACTCCTCTTTTTTTTTTTTTTTTTTTTCTTCTTCGCGATGCTAATGTCTTTGGATTGCAGGACGCAGGTTCGTGGTCAGGGCGGCCGACACCGGCACGGACGAAGGTCAGTTTTTCTTGATTTTGCTACTTTGGTTGTGATCAAGTGATCGACCCCCCTGCATTTTGGAAAATCGCCATGTTTGCATTGATAAAATTAATTATTTGTAGGTTATATATTTAAAGTAGTGGATTTGACCCCTGTTTTTTCAAACACCAATAGTAATATGTGTACATGAATTTAGGTTTTTCTATATTTAGTGTGTTTTAGTTGATGGATTTTTTATCCCGTCCAGAATTTCTGACACTAACTCTGGGTTGGTTACATGTTATGTAACTAGCGCTGAGTGCACGGACGGTGGCAGGTAGAGCGCAGGGGTCGGGCAACCTCGTGAATTTTGAGATTTTTCTTAGTCAGTAATGATCACTTGGGATTTTTACCCGTTTGAATTTCGACTTATTGGATTTTTCCAAACACCATCAATGTGACATTGACATGTGTATTAGTTTTTGACCCCCCAAATTATCCTTACAAATCCTGACACCCAAGACATGGATTCCTAACACCGCTTCTGGCTGAATGTTGTTTTATGTTTTGGTTACTTTAATTGTGAATTTGTGAGAGAACTAGCTTGGTTTGTGCAGTGAAGCCCACGGCCCCAGAGCGGGCACCAGCAGCAGGTTCTAGCATCAATCAGTTGCTTGGCATAAAGGGTGCTTCTAAGGAATCGGTACAGTCTTTCATTCTGTTCTTTGTATGTGTGTTTTGTCTCTCTTTCTCTTGTTTCTTGGGAAATATGTTTTTTCTCTCCTTCTGTATGTTATGAAAGTTTATTGTTTTTGTAGAATTGCTTTTTGATCTTAGTTGATTTGCACAGGACAAATGGAAGATCCGCCTTCAACTCACAAAACCTGTTACTTGGCCTCCATTGGTGTGGGGTGTGGTTTGTGGTGCTGCTGCCTCCGGTGAGCTGTCTATTTTTCCTAATTCAGTGATATGCTTCCGTATAATGAATTGACCTTGTTACGAGTTCCATAAAGAGTTACCCTGTAGTGGTAACATTGAATTTTTCCCTACAGTTGGTTTTGACAGCTATGCATGTTTTAGCTAAGCCATGTTGTTATTGTTAAGCATCTGTATGTAAACATTGATTTGTCATTTTGTTGGTTCCCATAATGCAATATCGAGCAAATCAATCTCAAGATGATTGTCAATAAAATTAATATGGCTCAATCTTACCAATTAGGATTTACAACTTGGGGAAAAAAATTGCTCCAGCTTTCTAGGAGGCTGTGTCAACAAGTTATTCATAATTTTCTGCTCTGAGCATCTAAAGATGTATCCGTTCCTCCAACATCCTGTTTTTCTCTAGGAATCTTAGTAATAGTGTACTAGTGTATGATGTGTTTCGAATGTCCATTACATGGATCAGTAATACTATATCAGAAGAGATATAAAGTTCTTTCTTAATGTTCCCAATGGTAACAGACTTCTATCTTAGACAAACAGCTGAAAAATTATCAATTTGAATTTTACTCAATTGATTAAACATGCATTTAATCTTTAAAGTATGATCTTAGAACCTTTTGTAACATATTGTTCTAATAGAATAATCAACTATTTATTTATTTGCAATCTTGGTGATAAACTACTAGGAAATTTTCACTGGAACATTGAAGATGTGGCTAAATCAATTGTTTGCATGCTCATGTCTGGCCCATGCCTTACTGGTTACACACAGGTTTTATTTTTTATTCCAATAATATTTTATTTGAACTTTCTGACTTTAAAAAATTCAAATTCATTATCTTCCACTGGTCTTTCTACAGACACTGAATGATTGGTATGATAGAGAAATTGATGCAATTAATGAGCCTTATCGTCCAATTCCTTCTGGAGCAATATCTGAGGGAGAGGTATTTAACCATTTGAGATCTGTTGTATGATCTCAAACCATACTTAGCTGGTTTTGCTTTTAATGTAAGTCACAACATCCCATGATTTTCATCCATCCACCTTTTTAAAGTAACTACCTTTTACACATGGATATGTGTCACTTGTTAAAACAAGTACCGGTCGAGTATGGAAAAAAATCATACCCGCAGATCCCACCTCGTATTTAACATATATTTGATAGCTATGAGTTGTATCTGCATGGTATATGTTTTGTTCTTTTTTTCAGCATTATGGAAGCAAGTTTGCTCTCTTATTTTCTCATTGCTTGATGATATGGAAATAGCTTCTGTTACACTGCAAACAGAAATTCAGTTTCATCAAGATGTTGTTAAGTTCAAATATTATTTTACAAGACTTGGTACCTAAAATAAAAATATAACACATCAGATCCCTTGACCCCTTTTATATGATCCAGTGTTTATGTTGCCTACGATATTGCTTTTGCAGGTTATTACTCAGATCTGGGTGCTGCTTTTAGGAGGCCTTGTACTGGGAGGTTCGCTGGATTTATGGGTATTTAGTCTAAAAGGGTATTACGTTAAATTTTTTTCCTATAGTGATCCAGACTTCCTTATTGGAATGATTTTTATCGATATCTCAGGCAGGGCATAAATTTCCTACAATATTCTATCTAGCTCTTGGTGGATCATTGCTCTCCTACATATATTCTGCGCCACCGCTCAAGGTACATGCATTTCTTCTAATATCATTTAAGCTTCGTCTTGTCTAAACAATACAGTTCTATAAGGTTATTAAGAAGGAAAGGTATAAAATGCTACACATCCTCACCTAACTTTTGCTAAACAACTACATCTTCAGCTTAAGCAGAATGGGTGGATTGGAAACTTTGCACTAGGATCTAGCTACATCAGTCTACCATGGTATATATTTTACCTTGTACCATCTGGATATCATTGTAGATATTGGGTAGTTGTTTTTTAGATTTTAATTAGAGTAATTTTTTGCATTATTTTTTTTAATTTTCTTTAATTGCCTGTTTATGACTAAACTCTTATCATGTCTTATCTTATTATCACATCAATAATTGATATTCTTCTGACTCAATCTAATAGGTGGGCAGGTCAGGCTCTGTTTGGTACTCTTACTCCTGACGTCGTTGTCCTTACCCTCCTCTACAGTATAGCCGGGGTGTGGATTCATTGTTGTAGCATGAATTTCATTATCATATTATCATTATTTTCTTGTACAAAAAACTTATTGTTAACTCCGATTCATGTTTCAGTTGGGGATTGCTATTATAAATGACTTCAAAAGTATAGAAGGGGACAGGGCAATGGGATTGCAGGTTTTTGCCATTTATCTTTTATTTTGTTTGTTTTTCACTTGTTTGATATGAAGATTATTCTACCGAAGCCTTTTACATGTTTCAGTCCCTTCCTGTTGCTTTTGGCGTTGATGCTGCCAAATGGATATGCGTTGGTGCCATAGACATAACCCAATTGTCAGTCGCGGGTATGTAAATGAATAGACTCTTCTTCGGCTCTTTTAGAAGCATAACTTTGATCTAGGTACAGAGAGGTCTGCTGAAGGATTTTTTTTTGATATTCATGTAAAATTTTACGTTCTTCCTTCTTTGTCTTCCTAGCACAAAATTTCCCCTCAAAGTTGTATATGCAATACACAAGCTTTTGTGATATAATTTTTTAGGTGCATAGAGATTGGTAAATTATATTTTTTTGAGAACTATATGTTTTTTCAGAGAATCTGTAGGGGTTTATATGTATCATATAGGAAGTTTTGCATTATGTAGGTATAGTTGAAGACCAACCTTCAAACCTTTTTTGAGGGGGTTTATGAAATCTTCCATTATATCACGAAAATGCCCCAATCGGTTTAATTTGAAGCACACCTTGTCTTGTGCTCCTATTTGGAGTGCATAATATGACAATACCAGTCAATCTCTTGTCCCTTATCATTATAGCCGTGAAGCATTTTACCTTATGCAATTTATGCTAAATAACTATGCAATCATAGCCATAGAGCACGAAGCAGTTATTCCATTTCCATGAAGCACACAAAATGCCAGAGTAATTTATTTCATCAAATGTTTAGGCTTAAACATTCTCATGTTATTTAATTTTTTTCAGGATATCTCCTAGCTACCGGAAAAACATATTATGCATTAGCATTGCTTGGTTTGATAACTCCTCAAGTGATTTTTCAGGTGATGGTTCTGTAAAATGTTATTGGTTTTGGCATTTTAAAAGGATCAATTGCAGTTTTCTTCTTGGTCTTTCAGTTGTTGGCATTTTGCACTCCTGATCTTTAAAACGTAGTAATTTGCACTCTTATCCTTTCACTTGTTGGTACTTTACTCCATTATGTTGATTTTGACCCCAATAAATGATCAAACTGCCCTTAACATGTAAATCTAAATTACTACGATTTTTTTAGAAAAACATTAAAAATAACCTTACAGAGTATCTTGTTTATTTTTAAAATTAAAACTTTTTAATATTTTTTTCAAAAAAATTGAGGCAACTTTAGTTTTTTAGGTTAAAGAGCATTTTGATCATTTTTTAGGTCAAAACTGACGTAGTGGGGCAAAATGCCAACAAATAAAAGATCAGTAGGGCTAATTGTTACGTTTTAAATATTATGGGTGCAAAGTGCTAACGACCAAAAGATAAAGGGACAAGGATCATACTTTATCATCGTCATGAATCATACAACCTCATTATAGGGTAAAACTGTAAAATTAATTCACCCAAACCCTAGAGTTGCATTTTTTTAAACTGCATCTCAACTGTTCAATGTTGCCCTTTGTATTACTACTGGTTCTACGTTTTAGTGCAACTTCCGATGTGTCGATGGAACTTCCTGGTTGTCTCATATTGTGCAAAATGCCTATGTTTTCTGATCAATTACATTTTCTAAGAAATGGGCATCATACTCAATGCCTTTGAAATGACTAAGGGGAATAGTTTGGCAACTGAAATGGTGATTATTGTTTTTGCGAATCACCTTTCAGTTCCAGTACTTCTTGAAGGATCCGATCAAGTACGACGTCAAGTATCAGGTCAGTTTGCTCCTTCTGACTAGCTTTTTTTCTTTCTCGATGGCCTTTTCAGTCTTAATGTTGGTGTTTGTAAGCAGGCTAGTGCTCAACCATTTTTGGTTCTCGGTCTCCTTGTCACCGCGTTGGCTACTAGCCATTAATCCTGCATAGGAGCTAATTTCCAGCTCCGAGATGCTGATGCACCAGCTCCAATGTAAGCTAGACCGTGATAATCCATTGAAGGTGGAAAGTGTTAAATTTTGTGTAGCTTATTAGTTGTAGTTGTTTAGAGAGACATTAAGACTTCAGAGAGTAGATGAATCTATAACAGGGATAGTTGGGACTGCTGTATATATGGGCATTACCTTTTTAAGCTTTGTAGGACTCAAGTTTACTCTTTTTTATTTTGGCGTTGGCTAGTGCAACTCTGAATTTTACAAATGGCCTGGGACTTTTGTCCTGAATTTGTCTGAGGACATGTTTTGGTTAGAGTAACGATAAACGGGCTCAATTTTGAGCTCCATTTTGGGCTCTAACTAGGGGTGAGCTTCGGTTTGGGACCGGATTGGATCGAATACCGAATTTTTGAGAATGTCGGATTGAAGACCGGATCGAATAAATTCGGGTCGGTCCAATCTGGTTTGGTCCAAAACTCGAATTTTACTCACAAAATCTCGGTTCAGTCTAGGAACGAACCGAAGACCGAATTTTCGGTATCCTCCAGACTGAAGACGGGATCGAAAAAATTCGATCTGATTCAGTCCGGACCGAAGTTTGCTCACCCCCAGCTCTAACCCCCTCCTCATGGTGGAGGTGGTTGATTTTATAAATAACTCATTATAATTTAGATAATTAGATACATAGGGGTTAAAATATAAATATTCTATAAATATAAATCATTTTCTTTTTAGTCTCATTTCAAATTTCAAAATCAAATTCTTTCAACTCCTCCACCTCCCCACTCTCATCCTCCTCCTTCTCCATTCCCACTTTCGTCATCCTCTAGTGTCCTCTCACTTTCCTCCTCCTTCGGCTTTCCCTTTCGGTATCTTCACTTCTCTGACTTTGTCCTCCTTTGACTGTCATTCGACCTTCTCCTCCTCTGACTCCGTCCTCCATCACCCTACTCCTCTGACTCCGTCCTCCATCGCCCTTCTCCTCCTCTGGTTTCGTCTTCTGACCTTGTCCTCCTCCGTTCTCCTCCCACTCTTTTCTTCTAAGGCGTTCTCCTTTGTTCTTGAATGGTGTGAGACATGTCCGGGATAAAATTGCATTAGTTTTTTGTTGGCTAGAAGTTGAGTGAGCAGAGATAACTACATATTGATATTTGGATATCTGATATAGTGATGTCCGGATGTGTGTGGGTATGTAGATAACCAGATTTGTTTCAAAAAATTGTTTAGTATTATGAACTTTGATATATTTACTGTTTTTGTGTTATAACATTTTTATATGATGTTTTTAGTGTAAACATTAATATAACTACATGTTGTGTCTGAATGAGTTTATTTTTTTATGATGGTGTACATATTCAGATTAAATATTTTGAGGTTCCATAGATGCTTGAGTGTTTTGTAATAATTGTGTATATCTGGATATTTATGTGGATATATCTGATCAAATACAGTAGATATATCTGAATACTTTTTGGAGTTAACGAAGTAGCAAAAGACTAACACATTTGATATATGTCTGGATAACTGATGATACAAGATAATTGTGTATTGTCTAGTTGTTTGATACATTATATGTATGTCCAGACAAAGACAATCCAGACATGTTTGACATGTCCCGCAAGCATAAACACAAGCGTAAAGCAATATATTTCGATAGGAATGGACAATAGTGTGTGGAAATAGAATTTGTGATACAAGTAAACTGGTAACTTATATGTCTGGAATAGTAATGATACAAGTTTTTGTAGGTGTAGACATATTATCAACTTATATCTGAACAACTGGATATCCAGATATTTGATTACGATATATCTTGTTCAAACATTTGCTAACATGTCGAGCAAACACAAGCATATGAAAATCTAAACGACAAATATCGATTTGTCGCTAATAATCAGACTTATAAACTTGTTAATCTATATCCTGACGAATAAATATAGACACCATATATATTTGCATACATCATATTGATTTGGAAAATATGATGTGATATATGTCTGGATAAGTGATGATACAAGATAATTGTGTATTGTCCAACTGTTTGATACCTCCTATGTATGTCCAGACAAAGACAGTTACTCATGATACATTTTGTGAGAAAAACAAAACCAAAGTCTCTATATCAGGATAAACCAAAGCACGTGGAAAAAGTGATTTTACCTATGAATTACACACACGATTGTTTGGGAAAGGTAACGAGAAATAAATTTGGTAGTGTTAGAAAATTAGTTTTTTGTGTCTCGATACCACCAATGTTTGTTATCTATTTTTGTATGACTACCAATATTTAGATATATCTAATTATGAAGTGTGACCGCCATTTACATGAAAATTGGTTAGACATTTACGTTATCCACATGTCCAACAAATTAAGAACATATATCCAACAAGATATTTCCATATATTCTAACCAACAAGGGGTGGTAGGTGTTTTTTGTGATATCTAAGACATGTTTTGACATCGGAGAGAGTGACAGACGTCCCAAGATATACATACTAATTTATTTCTTCATTGTTTCTCCGTAAAATAACATGAGATGGGGGAGAGAACGAGATTTTTGGTAGAGACAAAAGTAACGTTGGATGTGAATATAACAAGGTTTAATGCACATGTTTGTGAGTTGTGACTGATTTTAGAGTGATTTTTAAGAAGTTGAAGGAGATTCACGAAAAATGATCAAGTGGTTGAGTTGTCGTCGTCGGATTGGTGCATAGTCTTCAAAGCCACCAAGAGAATTGGTGCAAGTCTTCAGACCCACCGGGGGAGAAGTGGAGATGAGTCATGGAAGCCCAAATTTGAGCACAATTGGGAGCCCAAGAAACATTTTCCTTTTGGTTAAGATCAGATATCCTCGCATCTCACAGTTTCACGTCACAGCTATGCATATCCAAAAGAAGATCCCAACTTCTACTAAGAAACCAATCTAATTGACACTTATAAAGTCCATTTTTTTTAGTACTATTGACAAACAATGACAACCGATGACAAAAACCAAAAACAACTTTACGGATACAAAAAGAGATGAACTCCTTAAGCAAGAACACTAAACAAAAATCGTAACAATCAGTTGATCCTCCTGCAGTTCGTACGTATCTCTCCCTGATTCCCAGTTAGAGGCCTTATGTCTCCCATCTTAACCATGGCTACGGCAAAGTCCGCCGAGAAAGCCCTCCAGTTCCCACTGTAATACCTCACCAACCCATCGGTTGCGCCACCGTTACCCCTGAACAGCTCTTGGTCGGAGTTGAGTAGTCCCCTCCCTGCCGTTAGCTTCCTAAAGTACGACAGATCGAACCTCAAAGGTGACTCGTCTAGTGGGGCGAGATTATCGTCCCCTCCCTGCTGTGGGCAGCTCCACTTGAGCTGGTTAGCGAAACGGGGATCTACGTCGGTCTTGTTGTAGATTCTGTTTCTGAACGTGAAGCACTGTGCGAAGCCTAGCGTGTGGGCCCCCGATAGGACGACGAGGTCCTCTAGGGACAACCCTTGGGCACGGAAGTTGGATACAAGTGTGTCGAGATCGAAAGTTGGAGCTGGAATGCTTGAGGTGGCTGCTTGGAGGCTCGCCGCCCGGGCGTCTCTGCGGCCAAGCTTCACGTCGTAGTATGGTCCTCCAAGCTGCACAATAAAATCATCCAAATAATGTCAAAAGCGTACGTTTTCTAATTCACTGCCTTTTATTTTAAAGATGCGGTAAATCAATCAAATTTAGATACCGGCCTCCACATATTTGTCCACGTATAGATACAAATAATATTTTTCGATCGATGAGCATGCGTGTAGAAGCTATATTAATATTGAAACTATATCATTTTACATAAATATTAAAAAAATTATGGAACGACAATAACAAGGGTGTTTACTGTATATGTCTTCTATACATATGTGATTAAAGAGTCTAATAGATATAGAATGGTCTGTTTGAGGAACTCCTCAATTGATTATGGTGAAACATAGAGCGAGTTGTGTTTTTTTGTTGGAAAATATATGCAGTATTTGCCATTAGTTGAAGTATTACTATATAGGTTTCATATTAACTACTAACGGGGAAAATAAGAGATTTGCTTATGAAGATTCAATAAATTAAAGTAACACAAGTACATATATATGTTGTACACTAACCATGCTGATGGAGTCCCGAGCAGCAACAGCCAAGATGTCTGCACAAGACACAACGTTTCCATAACAAACTTCGTTCACAGCCCGCTTGATCATGTCCACCACCTCGAACCCCCTGGCCGAATTGTTGTTTGCCGGTGCCATCTTCTCTCCGACGAAAGAACCCATGTCATCCAACAACACTGACCCATCACAACCCTGAACCGTTCAAAATATTTAATCAAACACTAATCATCAACTCGGACATCTAAAGAAAGAAAAAACAAGCACATGCATTGCAAATCAAGATATGGTCTACTTACGTGATGTTCAAATATACTTGATTGTTACTTCATTTATTAGTTATCATTTTTTTTTCTATTTCTAAAGAAAATGTGGATTTCTCTTACATTGACAAAACAGTCATGGAAGTGCAACCGGAGCAACGAAGCTCCCATGCGTGGCTCACGTTGGATGGCTCGCTCGACCACGGCTCGAATGGTTGGAATCGCTTGTGGGCACGCATAATCATAGAATCTAGGAGTCAATTGAGCCTCAGTTGGAACAGAAATGGATAATATGAAATTCAAACAAAACACCAAAATCATTGGAAAACGTTGAGTTGCCATTGAGAATAATTAATCAGCTCAATATCTAGTGTTGCAAATGTTGTCTATGCCTATTGTTGATGTGAAGAGGTAAGGGATGATACCAAGTGGTTATATATGAAAATTTCCGCCCACCAGATCCCGCGTGGCTTCAAGTGCAAATTAATTGCCCCAACCATTAATTCACTTGGAAGTTATCAAGACAACCTAATGCATTCATGAATGGAAAGCACACTTTGTTTGATTTTGTCAAACTTTAAGATGTAACCCAGATTTGGCTTGTTCTTCACCACGTTTAGTGATTGGGTATAATAAGGGTGGTGGTTGCAATGGGTCCAGGACTCAAGCAATACTTGATATTTTGAAGTAGACATGTCAATGATTTGATAATATATATAATGAGGACTTCAATGATGAGATATTGAGATATGTGTTTTTATAATAGGACAGGATACGTTATAGACTTGGAACTTTGGAAGTCATTTGTGTATCAAAATGCATTTTTTTCACTCTTATTACACAAAACGAACTCAAAGTTACACCTATATGCATGATTATCACGTCAATAGAAGCACACGGTTCAAATTAAGTTAATAATTGCAAATTATGTAACTTTGAATTTATGTTCGACAGTAATTTTAAAGATCATGTAATTTTCAAATTTTAAGAGAAAATAGTGAAAACAGTGTAATAGTAGTGAAGAAAACGTTGACCTAGATGACCTAAAATTAGATATATCTCGTTAGAAGAAGAAGAAAAATGTGCCCATTTATACTCACAAATTGTGTGTGTGTGTATCAAATTACCTTGAACAGTTAGGAGATTAAATATAATGATTTTGTTTTTTCCATATACTAGCAGCTGGCACATGCTATGCATGTGCTGCCATGAAAAATTGGTTAAATTAGTTAACTTTCAAACTTACATTCAAATTGGCTTGAATTTGATCAAATTTCGGTTCAAAATTTGTTGATGATTAACATTTATAAAGAAACTTAATAAAACATTATTTGCTATAATTAATTTTTCATTATGGTTAATGTAACTAACATGCATAATAATAAATTGAAAGGTGTATTTATGAAATCTAAAAGATGAATTTTTTTAACAATATATTATATTAAACTTGTGGTCCATCTTGATTCAAGATTTATTAGAATATAATATTATATGTTTAAAATTAGATATATATGTTTTTTTAAAGCTAAAGGTGAAATGAAAATTATATAAAAGAATGAACAATATTTTTTTCTTTTTCTTTTCTTTTTTTGCTTTGAAAAAAAATTCTATTTTCGTTTTAAAGAAGGATGAATTTTGTCACACAGACTATAGTGGTCTCACCTGATAGTTCCTAGATGACATAGGGCGGACATGCTATGCTAAATAAGTGTCTTCAAGCATGTTTTAACATCGATCATTTTGGTTGCTGAAGTATTCACTACATCTCCTCCCTCGGGTTTTTAGCAAAAAAACATTATATATACGTGTGTAATAACCTTAATCTAAACAATCAAATTAAACTAAACTAAACCTAATTAACCTAATTAAGCATACTTAGATGTGAGGGGATAAGATTTGGGAATATGAGGTGGCTTATTGTGGTCGGAAGATTTGGAGGTGGTTAATTAAGGAGATATATATATATATATATATATATATATATATAGTGAAGATAATGTTAAGCTAAAGTTTTGGATGTAAAAACGTTTTTCTTCAGTTCGTGGTTTAGCAGAGATTGAGAGAGGAGCTTTAGAAGAGGAGAAGAAGTGAAGGAGAAGAAGAAGAGAAGGAGAAGAAGAAGTTGGGTTGAGAGTGCTAAAGCTTGGGAGGCATCCACGAGCTTCAATAAGGTATGTCAAATCTTCAATATAACTCACTTATGCCTTGTGAGTGTTGAGGATCGACGTTGGTGTCGAATTTCCCGTCGGATTGCAACCTATTCAGAGGTTGAATACGACGATCAGTCGACCAGTGCCTGTGGGCAGTCGACCGATCCTATTATTATATTGTTTTGCACTCGCGAACGGTCGAACGATGTCTATGGACGCTCGACCGTTATGCCAGATTTGTGCGGGAAAAAGGGTTGATGCTGTTATCGGTCGAACGAGACCACTTAGCCGGTCGACCGTATAACAATGAGAATGGGTCGGTTGGGGATTTTGACTTATTAAACGATCGAACGTCCTTAACATTGTTCGACCGATCTATTCGATGCTAAGTCGGTTGGGAGCTTTGACCATCAAAACGGTCGACCGCTCTTTAACTTTCGGTCGACCGACTGAGCATTTTAATTAAGCGGTAGAGTGTTTGTGATGTTTCGGTCGAACTGTATAGCAGTTCCGGTCGACCGAATACCACTTAGGCAAATTGTTGAAAGTCCTGTTATTGGTTGAACGACCCCTTGGTTCGACCGATCGGATATATATATTATATAAATTTGGTATAGCGTAGACCATCCAAACGGTCGACCGCTAGATGACTTTTGTTCGACCGATGGGTCGGTAATTCAGTTGGCGTGGTTCGACCGGTACACTTGTTTGTACAGTACCGAGTACTGTGTGGAAGACCGGTCGACCGATCTGCCGCAGGTTGGTGGATTTATCCACACGCGATCCGTTGAGTATAGGTTGACTACCGGCTCCGAGGCGACGGTTGATTACCGGCTTTGAGAGCGACGGATTTCACCTTCGACGAGGGCGTATTATTGTATTACTGTTGCCTCTATTACCGAGCAGGGTGTGAGGGATGTGTGCCGTAAACCTTGGACAATTTGCGAGGGTTTAGCGGTAGGCCGAGGATGTTCTGGCAGGGTGCGCGTCTGGCGGCTCTTAGGGGAGCAGCAGCTGTCGTCTGACCCGAGTTGTGTATTCGGCGGGCTGACTCGCTCCTGGGGTGGCGGCGTGTGCCGGGGGTTCCTTCCTGCACTTTTGGGGAGCAGTGGTGTCAACTGACCCTTGTGAGGCAGCGGTGGACTGACTTGACCCTAGTGGCAGGAGTGGTTCAGTGCCGCGGAGGCGGTGAGGGCATTATTGTGGGCCCGAGGTGGATGATCATGTGCATTGCATTGCATTGTCTTTAATTCTTTTTTGTATTTTAGGAGGTTTGGTATACGGGGTTACTGCAGGGAACTCAGGCATGTTTGTTTGTTTGCATTTCAGGTAGCGAGTAGCATTAGAGTCAGGTGGTGCCCGAGTAGGGTGCCCCCGGGATCAGATCCTGTCATCTTTTATATCTTTTGTTGAGGTAGTGATTACATGTATATTCATTTTTGTTGTAATCACAGTTGACTCATATGTATAGTTTGACTTCCACGTGGATCTGTATCTATATATATATATATATATATTTCGTCTTGTTGTCTCGTGACGTGCCCAGTGTTGACCGTTGACGGTCTTTATTATTGTTTAAATTTTCCGCTGTTTTTGGGTACGTTACAATTTGGTATCAGAGCGTTGATTCCGGCGTACTTGTCCAAAGAAACCACCTTTGAGTTAGGAAGTAGGTATTAGAGGATCATGCATGCATATTTTATATTGATGATTGTCTTGTTTCCTTTGGCAGATGCCTCATAGACGGGGGAAGACTATCGCTCATACTCGCGGTGAGAGTGAGACTGCGAGGGATGAGGCTTGGGAGGAGGAGTGTCGGACGTTGTTCGATACGGTCGGACGTCTGACTGAGATGCTACAGCAGCAGACAACACAGACTGGGCAGACGGGGACTGGCGCTATGCATGACCGGTTTATGCGCCAACATCCGCCTACCTTTCTGGAGCAGTATGATGCAGAGGCTGCGGAGGAGTGGATCTTCACGACGCAGAAGATCTTCAATGCTATTGGTTGTCCTCCGGAGGCGAGAGTGGGCCTGGCTACATATGTTTTGGGCGGTGCTGCGTCCAACTGGTGGAGGTCCACATCTACAGTGGTGTTTGCGGACAGAGACGATATAGCCTGGGAGGAGTTCGTTGGCGAGTTCAACGAGCAGTACTTTCCGCAGCATGTGCAGGATGCGAAGAGGGAGGAGTTTCTGAGCCTTCAGCAGGGGGACATGACCCTGGCAGGCTACATCGGGAAGTTCAACGCCCTTTAGCGTTACTGTCCCCAGATGTACATCACACAGGAGCAGAGGGCTGAGAAGTTCGTCCGAGGGCTCCAGAAGCAGTTGAGGACGAAGGTGCTGACACATATGCCGAGCATGTTAGCCGATGCAGTGAAGAGTGCTACTGTTCTCGATCGTGACTACAGAGAGAACTACCAGGATGAGAGGAGGCCATCGGGTAGGTTCTCTGGGCGGCCAGGAGGTCAGACTGGGGGAAATCCGGGCAAGAGGCCCCAGTTTGAGGGAGCAGGAGCTGCATTACCACGACCTGAGCCTTGTGGTAGTTGTGGGAGGTTTCACTCCGGGCCGTGTTTCACCACCGGAGCTTGTCATGGTTGTGGCCAGCTGGGTCACTTTATTAGGAGCTGTCCGAGACGAGGAGCTGGGCCGAACAGACCACCGGGATTACCAGCACCAGGCAGAGGTGGAGGCGGAGGTAGACCACCTGTTAGGCCACAGCAGGGGCAGCGCACTGGCCGAGTTTTCACCATCCAGGCAGAGGAGGCTCGGGATGGAGGCGTTGTTGTGGAAGGTACGCTTCTTGTTGCTGGTTCAGTAGCTAGGGTGCTCTTTGATTGTGGCGCGACACACTCGTTCATCTCAGAGCGATTTGCGGGAGTGTTGGGTTGTACCCTTGCGATGTTGACTGCCACTTTGGAGGTCAGCACACCCCTGGGTCTGGTGGGCACTGTGGGGAGATTTGTCCCCGGCGCCACAGTTGTTTCGGGAGATCAGGAGTTTCCGGCAGACCTGGTCTTGCTACCGATGGAGGACTTTGATGTCATACTTGGGATGGATTGGCTGTCCCAATATGATGTTCGAGTCTTGTGCCGTGAGAAGAAGATTTTGATCCCGATGAAGGGTTTGCCTGATATTCTGATTAGAGGGATCAAAAGTAGAGGATGTCACATTATTGTATCTGCCGTGAGAGCTCAGAGGCTGTTACAGCAGAGGTGTGCAGCATTTTTAGCGACAATTGTGGTTGCGGAGGCAGAGTCTCAGAGGCTAGAGGACATTGAGGTGGTGCAGGAGTTCGCGTATGTTTTTCCAGCGGAGATTCCAGGTTTACCACCACACCGAGAGTTGGAGTTCGGCATAGAGTTGGTAGCTGACACTACACCACAGTCGAAGGCTCCATACCGGATGACATCTGCTGAGTTGACAGAGTTGAAGAAGCAGTTGCAGGAATTGATGGACTCTGGATTTATCAGGCCGAGTGTCTCGCCTTGGGGTGCACCAGTTTTGTTTGTGAAGAAGAAGGACGGATCCTTGAGGATGTGCATAAACTACAGGATGCTGAACCAGGTGACGGTGAAGAATAGGTATCCCTTACCTAGGATCGAGGACCTCTTTGACCAGCTGCAGTCAGTGAAGGTTTTCTCGAAGATTGACCTGCGTTCAGGATATCACCAGTTGAGGATTCGAGATGAGGACATCCAGAAGACAGCTTTCAGGACGAGATATGGACACTATGAGTTCTTGGTGATGCCATTTGGATTGACGAATGCTCCGGTAGCGTTCATGGATCTGATGCACCGGACATTCCGATAGTATATTGATATATTTGTGATTGTCTTCGTGGATGACATTTTGATCTATTCACCAGATGTGGAGCAGCACATAGGGCATCTGAGGATTGTACTCAGCATCTTGAGGGCTCAACAGTTATATGCTAAGTTCTCAAAGTGCGAGTTTTGGTTGGACAGAGTGGCATTCCTCGGACACATTGTATCAGCAGAGGGGGTATCAGTGGATCCGGCGAAGGTAGAGGCAGTGACACAATGGAGGACCCCTACGAGCGTGACGGAGATTAGGAGCTTTGTTGGATTGGCGGGTTATTATCGTCGCTTCATCAAAGACTTCTCGAGATTGGCAGCACCACTGACGGCTCTGACGCAGAAGGGAGTCTCACCTTTGTGTAGGATTTCATGTTTAATTATACATATATATTTTTCGAATTTTCATGTATAATAAGGATCAATTTTCAATTTTCTAGAATTTATTGCATGCATCGGTTTGTTTTAACAAACTAGTTTCAAAAACTCTATTAAAACAAACATAAAGGAGCTCCGAAATTCATACCTAGAAGTTCTCTAAAACTTCTTGAAGATTCGGAGACCGTTGGGATGCTCCTCGCTGCGCCGGATGCCTCCGAGTATTCACCAAACTCTAAACAAGATCGGAGAGAGGGAAGCTAGTCTCTCAATCTCCGATTGGGTTTAGAATCTAATTACTAACCCCTCTTTAATTCCCTTGAGAAGATGATCTCTTAAGAACTAAAACTAAACTTAAGAATCAAGGAATTTTCGTGGAGAATTATGGAGAGAGATTTTGCATAAGAAAATAATAAATTAATTAAGGAGGTAATGAGATAACCTTGTATTTATAGGTTCTCTCCAAATTACCTATTCATGTGCAACCTCTTGCCCATGATTCCATGCAAAATTCCATCTAACCATCCATTATTTATTAATAAATAATCTTAGCCACGAATTAAATCAATTATGGACCAATTCCATGCATGATCTAATTAATTCTTAAATTAATTCTGCATAAAACCGTCTGGACCGGTCGACCGTTTCAAGGTGCGGTCGACCGCTCGAACCAATGTTTCGGACGACCGTTCAACATTCGGTCGACCGTTCGTAACAGGAACTATTCCATCGCAATGTTCGGTCGACCGACCGATCACTTTCGGTCGACCGTTCGAACAGATGAAAATTCCCTGTTATCGGTCGAGACTCGTCCGGTCGACCGTGCCCTACCGGTCGACCGTTTACTGCTATCCGGTCGACCGTTTGAGCACTGTTTTGCAGACTTGTCAAATTTCGGTTTAACCCGTACAAAATTTGACATTTCGGGATTAGTAGTAAATTCACAACTTATGTAACATATTATCCTATGTAATGATCAATCATTACACCCCATAATATTTACATCACATATGAATTTAATTTAGATTCTAATTATGTTATTAATCACAACATAACTTTGATTTTGCTTTGTTCACCCCATGTGTCATATTTTCTACATGAAACCCGACACATCTTATGAACTCAAAATCCCCATTCCTTGTTTCCCAGTTTTGTGGTGTGACCTATGGGAGGATCTAAACTAAGTTGGCAGTGATATTAAGAGCTTAATATCACAAGCTATAAGCGGTATCTAGCTACACATTATAGCTCCCAATTAGTTAGATGTCTTAATTCCACTCGAACCAAAACCCGATCCATTTAGTGATGGAGTGCACCACTTGTGTCCGTCCCTTGCCTCATGATATTAAGAATACACACAAAGTAGTATTGTGTCATCTTTGTATTAGTATTCATTTCTTGATCTCTTTAAGCTAGTTATAAATATGTGACTTAACTCAAATCACATTGTGCACATTATAACTTTGCTTTATCAAGGGGCCCACTAATATCATCACTCAATTAAGAGGGGGCAATGATAGTCTTTTGACTAACTATCTTCTCCAACAAAAGTTATACTTAACCAACCAATGCCTTTACACTACACTGATCGATAGTTCAAGACACTGATCTAATTAAGTATTCCTTAAGTGATTAGATATAAGTCTCATATCAAAGGACCAAAGACACAGTAAAATATTAATGACACAGAAACACATTTCTATAATATTTTACTTATTAGGTCTATTCAGTATACAAAAGTAATATTTTCCTCTTTTGCATACCCGTGTTGTCACTCACTTGTAGAGCTACAATGATTTATGACCAACACGACAATCTTAACTCGGTAATTAATGTTCCATGTTAATTACCATGATTGCGAATATCTTTTGTTTTATGTAAACCAATATCTTTTATAGCTCTACGGTTAAGGACCAAGAGTCTCTTCCTTAACACTTCTAAAAGACGAATAACATAAACAAGGAACAAAACGATTTCTCATTCAATTCATAATAATTGGCATTTAAAAGTAAAACTTTTAGAACACATTCCCTTCACTTTGTATGGTCACAGAAGTGCGAGGACAACTTTCAGGAGCTGAAGAGACTGTTGACCACAGCACCAATATTGTCATTGCCGAGTGGCACGGGTGGATTCGTGATTTATAGCGACGCTTCAGGTGTTGGCTTAGGATGTGTACTTATGCAGCACAGGAGGGTGATCGCGTACGCATCCAGACAGCTGAAGGTCCATGAGAAGAATTACCCGACACATGATTTGGAGTTATCAGCAGTGGTTCACGCACTGAAGACCTGGAGACACTATCTTTATGGCGAGCAGTTTGAGGTGTTTACAGATCATCAGAGTCTGATGTACCTGTTCTCGCAGAAGGAGCTGAACATGAGGCAACGCAGATGGCTTGAGTTCATTAAGGACTATGATTTTACTATCTCTTATCATCCGGGGAAGGCGAACACAGTTGCGGACGCTTTGAGCCGGAAGGTTCAGGAGTGGCGACTACTGAATTCTTTAGCAGAGTGGAGACCATTTGCAGATAGCTCTAAGGGTGCAGTGATTGCAGGATTGAGAGTAGAGCCTCAGACAGTATCAGCAGTGATTCATGCTCAGACTACAGATGAGGAGTTGAGCAGTTTGTTACAGTTAGCTGCTAGAGATGAGTCAGACTTCAGAGTTGGAGTTGATGGAGGTCTGAGATTCAGAGATTGTATCTGGGTGCCGAAGACAGATGACCTGAGACATGATATCATGGAGGAGGCACACAGATCGAGATATTCCATTCATCCAGGGAGCACCAAGATGTACAAAGATCTGCAGCGGAACTTCTGGTGGCGAGGTATGAAGAAGGACGTTGCAGACTTTGTGTCGAGGTGTTTGGTCTGTCAGTAGGTGAAGATCGAGCACCAGAGACCAGCGGGGCAGATGCAGAGGATTGAGTTTCCCGAGTGGAAGTGAGAGCAC
This sequence comes from Triglochin maritima, assembly GCA_963682175.1. Lineage (NCBI taxonomy): Eukaryota > Viridiplantae > Streptophyta > Magnoliopsida > Alismatales > Juncaginaceae > Triglochin > Triglochin maritima. Next base: position 53,413,520 of record OY821773.1, read on the forward strand.
GTGACGATGGATTTTGTTACGGGGTTACCGAAGACACGGAGATTCCACGACGCGATTTGGGTTATAGTCGATCGACTGACCAAGTCGGCGCATTTCTTAGCTATTAAGACCACTCTTGCTCTGGAGGGTCTAGCTAAGTTATATATTGATGAGATTGTCAGACTTCATGGTGTACCAGTCAGTATCATTTCAGATAGAGATCCCAGTTTTACTTCGCAATTTTGGGAGAGTCTACACAGAGCACTGGGGACACGCCTGAAGTTTAACACAGCTTTTCATCCACAGACATATGGCCAGTCAGAGCGGACGATACAGACATTGGAGGACATGCTGAGAGCGTATACACTTGACTGGGCCGGGCATTGGGATGAGCACTTGCCGCTGATAGAGTTCGCCTACAACAACAACTACCACTCGAGTATTGGGATGACACCACATGAGGCATTATACGGGAGGCCGTGTAGATCGTTGGTATGCTGGAGTGATGTGGGCGAGAGACAGCTGGTTGGACCTGACATTATACAGTTATATTCAGAGAAGGTCGACGTGATTCGGAGACGACTAGCTACAGCACAGAGCAAGCAGAAGAGTTATGCTGATACGCGGAGGCGTGAGCTGACTTTTGAGGTAGGAGATCATGTCTTCCTGAAGATATCGCCTTCCAGAGGGGTGATGAGATTCGGGAAGAAGGGGAAGCTGAGTCCGAGATATGTCGGACCTTTTGAGATATTGGATCGGGTCGGTGAGGTGGCATATAGGATTGCACTACCGCCACAGTTCGCAGGACTTCACAACGTCTTCCATGTTTCTATGCTGAGGAAGTACGTGGCCGATCCAGCTCATGTGATTGAGATAGCAGTACCGGAGATCCGGCAGGATTTGTCATTAGATGAGAGACCAGTTGAGATTGTGGATCAGATGGTACATCAGCTCAGGAGGAGAGCGATTCCGATGGTGAAGGTCAGGTGGCAGCATCACAGTGTCAGAGAGGCTACCTGTGAGATCGAGGAGGATGTCAGGAGGCAGTATCCAGAGTTATTCCGGTAAGTCAGTTGCTTCGAATTTCGCGGACGAAATTCTTTTAAGGAGGGTAGATTGTAATAACCTTAATCTAAACAATCAAATTAAACTAAACCAAACCTAATTAACCTAATTAAGCATACTTAGATGTGAGGGGATAAAATTTGGGAATATGAGGTGGCTTATTGTGGTTGGAAGATTTGGAGGTGGTTAATTAAGGAGATATATATATAGTGAAGATAAGGTTAAGCTAAAGTTTTGGATGTAAAAACGTTTTTCTTCAATTCGTGGTTTAGCAGAGATTGAGAGAGGAGCTTTAGAAGAGGAGAAGAAGTGAAGGAGAAGAAGAAGAAGAAGAGAAGGAGAAGAAGAAGTTGGGTTGAGAGTGCTAAAGCTTGGGAGGCATCCACGAGCTTCAATAAGGTATGCCAAATCTTCAATATAACTCACTTATGCCTTGTGAGTGTTGGGGATCGACGTTGGTGTCGAATTTCCCGTCGGATTGCAACCTATTCAGAGGTTGAATACGACGATCAGTCGACCGGTGCCTGTGGGCAGTCGACCGATCCTATTATTATATTGTTTTGCACCCGCGAACGGTCGAACGATGTCTATGGACGCTCGACCGTTATGCCAGATTTGTGCGGGAAAAAGGTTGATGCTGTTATCGGTCGAACGGGACCACTTAGCCGGTCGACCGAATAACAATGAGAATGGGTCGGTTGGGGATTTTGACTTATTAAAAGGTCGAAGGTCCTTAACCTTGTTCGACCGATCTATTCGATGCTAAGTCGGTTGGGAGCTTTGACCATCAAAACGGTTGACCGCTCTTTAACTTTCGGTCGACCGACTGAGCATTTTAATTAAGCGGTAGAGTGCTTATGATGTTTCGGTCGAACTGTATAGCAGTTCCGGTCGACCGAATACCACTTAGGCAAATTGCTGGAAATCCTGTTATCGGTGGAACGACCCCTTGGTTCGACCGATCGGATATATATATTATATAAATTTGGTATAGCGTAGACCATCCAAACGGTCGACCGCTAGATGACTTTTGTTCGACCGATGGGTCGGTAATTCGGTTGGCGTGGTTCGACCGGTACACTTGTTTCTACAGTACCGAGTACTGTGTGGAGGACCGGTCGACCGGTGTGCTTGTAGCGGTCGACCAATCTGCCGCAGGTTGATGGATTTATCCACACACGATCCGTTGAGTATAGGTTGACTACCGGCTCCGAGGCGTCGGTTGATTACCGGCTTTGAGAGAGACGGATTTCACCTTCGACGAGGGCGTATTATTGTATTACTGTTGCCTCTCTTACCGAGCAGGGTGTGAGGGATGTGTGCCGTAAACCTTGGGCAGTTTGCGAGGGTTTAGCGGTAGGTCGAGGATGTTCCGACAGGGTGCGCGTCTGTCGGTTCTTGGGGGAGCAACGGCTGTCATCTGACCCGAGTTGTGTATTCGGCGAGCTGACTCGCTCCTGGGGTGGCGACGTGTGTCAGGGGTTCCTTCCTGCACTTTTGGGGAGCAGTGGTGTCAACTGACCCTTGTGAGGCAGCGGTGGGCTTACTTGAACCTAGTGACAGGAGTGGTTCAATGCCGCGGAGGCGGTGAGGGCATTATTGTGGGCCCGATGTGGATGATCATGTGCATTGCATTGCATTGTCTTTAATTCTTTTTTGTATTTTAGGAGGTTTGGTATACGGGGTTACTGCAGGGAACTCAGGCATGTTTGTTTGTTTGCATTTCAGGTTGCGAGTAGCATTAGAGTCAGGTGGTGACCGAGGAGGGTGCCCCCGGGATCAGATCCTGTCCTCTTTTATATCTTTTGTTGAGGTAGTGATTACATGTATATTCATTTTTGTTGTAATCACAGTTGACTCATATGTATAGTTTGACTTCCACGTGGATCTGTATCTATATATATATATATTTCGTCTTGTTGTCTCGTGACGTGCCCGGTGTTGACCGTTGACGGTTTTTATTATTATTTAAATTTTCCGCTGTTTTCAGGTACGTTACAATGTGTGTGTGTATATATATATATATATATATATATATTGATAAATTTCAACGTGCAATTCATAGGTTGGATAATTTCCTCTGGGCATCTGGCTATCATCTTCAATTTGATTGAACAGGCCCTGGGAATTGGTATTATGTTGGAATTTGATATAAGCATGGGAGAAAAACATACAACATGAAGATTAAGACCAAAAAAATCGACTGAGATTTTTCTTTACGGAGGAGTCTTATTATAAGACTAAGCATGGGATGCTACAACGTATATGACGTTGTGAGAACAAGAAACATACTGTGGTGAATATAAGTGGATGATATGGTAACGTAAGTCATTACGTGGAGTGACCGGTGCATAATTGTAATTAGGCCAACAACTTCGTGAGATTATATGTACAATGTGCGAGTACATAAAGATATCCATACAAAATAACAAAGACTATCTTTCTAGGAATGTGCACATCCATGTACAAGACTTTTTAAAACACAGTGGTTGTTTGATTGGGTTACTCTACATAGCTTATAATTAGTTACACTGCTGGACGGAGTCCAATATTTCTAGATTTGGTTGCGGTTGAATAATTGCGTGCTTGAGTGGTCAACAGTGACACACAAGGATTTAATTAGCAACTTGAAAAACAAGGTGGTTCGAGTGTGTTGACTTCAACTCTCCCAGTCTATAACGTGTGGGTTTCATATTTCTAAATATTATCACACTGACCTGTCAAGTTAATTACTTCTTAAAACCACTTTGTTTGACGTTTTCAACACTTTATTATTAACAAAACCAGATTCGGAAGAAGACATCCGGACTATAAATCTGAAAGCTGTTGTTGTAAAAGTGTATCAAATGTTAGAGGCTCAAATATTAAATATACCCCTTGGGAAATCGATCAGTGGTTCCATGGTTTTTTTTTTTCCTTCCTCTTATCGAAAAAGTATTTCAAAAGGGAACTTCAATATTTTGAAAAACAATTCAGAGTAATTATGAAAAAATAATTTTTTTTTGGCAAACTAAGGAAATTGTGAAAATAATTTGCAAAATATAAACCTGACAATGGAGTTATCATTTTCAAAAATAAAAAAACAATAACTCCAACATCGTTTTTTTACTTATCATTATTTTTAGAAATCATGCATTTCAATTAAATATTTTTGAAATCGTTTTCAACGTGACAGAATAATTTTTTGAGTCTTTTGATAGCATATTCATGTTTAGAACATATATTTTGCTAATTATTTTCATAACTCCTGTACTTTGTCAATTTTGTATTTTTTCAGCATTTTTCTAAAATATTTTCCTTAATATTTGCTTGTCTGTTTCATATGCTGTTTATCTTCCTAAAATCTAATTTAGGAACGTTACAAAAATGCCAATGGAGCAGATTTGATATCTCTTCGCGATCGCATTCTGCAACTTCAATCTGGAAAGGTTTCTTTACGTGCAAAATTCGAATCCAGGTTTTACGAGTTGATCATATCATATGTTCTAAGAAGGCTCCGCCTGGGCCTGTTCCCAAATCAACTTTCAACTTGCTCCTGTCTCAACTAGGCCCAACTTCCCAAATCTAAGTCCGACAGAACGTAATTTAAATTGGATTGTGTTTATAATGCCTATTCATATAAAGTTGGGTTGTAATTTTTCATTTTTATATCATGTCATTTTCACATGGACCTTTTTGTTGGTGTTGTGAAGCACATAGACCTCATTTCATCAGGTAACTGAAGCCCTACTTGGTTTAAACTTTAAACTATCAAATTCAACCTTTTCCCCCTTATAGTTACCCCCTATAGTTGAAAGTTAAATTTAAATTCACCACGTCCACAAGTAGTATAATTTCATGGAGATGGTTCTCCTACAACACAACGTGAAGTTTTAAGTTTGTTTAGGGCATCCCTTGACCCTTGAAATTTAAGGTCGTGAAGGGGTCGGTGGTGGATGACCGTGAAAAGGTAAGGTCGTGAAATCCTTAACGCTTGAAATCTTCGGTCGAAGATGCCTTGGTCGTCGACCCGGTTGTCCGGGTGGCGCGTCCGGGTTGAATTTTTTTAATTTTTGATTTTTGGTTTTGTTTTTGTTTTGAATTTTTTGTTAGAGATTTTTTTTATTTTTTTTTAAATTTTTACCAAGATGGACCCCGAAATGATGTGGATGAGAGAAATAAATTGTTGTTGGGGTGTGGTTAAGAGGTGAATAGTGTAGGAAAGAGAAGAAGTTGAGTTGAGGAAAGAGAAAACTGATGTGGAAGAGAGAGAAAGTTGATTTTGAAGAGTGAGAGTTGATAATCAGGTCATCCACATCATGTTTTTTTTCCACATATCAAACACGCACAACCTCATATGACACATGTTACTTAAACATGGCCTCAACATGGTCGTAAATGAGCCAGTAATCGTAGCAACACAACATTGACATGATGGAAATTGTACTGGCTAAATGTAGTTCATCCATTTACAAGTTTGGATCCTCCGCAAAGCGACTAGGATTTTATTTTCCCACTTTTTTCTTGGAATTTATTCTCCCACTTTACATAATTTCCCAAAAACAATAAAAAACATGAAAAAATTTCCCAAAAAAAATTTCTTATTAGTAATGACGTGGCACTCAGCTGGAAATGCCACGTCACCCGACTCCCAACTTCAGCCCGCAATCACCAAACCAGAACCAACCATCGATACAACCAAGAAGAGAGTTCGATTCCGAAAAAACTCCCAAAAACCCAAAACAAACAGTCCACAATCCGCCCCATTCTCCCATAACAAACTCTCTCTCTCTCTCTCTCTCTCTCTCTCTCTCTCTCTCTCCCTCCGATGGCCTCCTCCCTCTTCTTCTCTGCCTCCACCACCCTCCGCGCCCGCGCCGTTGACCTCGAGGCCGTCCGCCTCGGATCCGCCCCCGCAGGTGCTTCTTCTCGCGATCTCTTCATGGTTTCCGGCCTTTTTCTGACGGTCTCTTGTGCAGGGTTGCCGTTGCGCGTTAGATCTGATGGGAGAGGGTTGGGCGTGAGCAAGGGAGGTACTGGGAAGCTCGTCATTCCCAATGCTGTTGCTGTAAGCGCTTCTAAAGACTCGATCCCTTTCCTTTCTGCTTCTCCTCTCTTTATGGAGTTTGAATTTTTTATTTTTTTTTTGGTTTTAGGCAAAGGCGGAAGAGGCGGCGAGTGGTACTAGCTCGAAACCTGGGTAAGATCTAACTGGGGTATTCTTTTGATTTTAGATTAAGGCGCTTGATGTTAAGTCGTTTTTTGCAATGTATTGTGAAAATCTTCTGCTTGTTTGGAAATCGATGGGAATTATGGTTAGTATATTTTCCTTGCCCACCACTTCGACGTCGATCGTGAAATTTCTAGTTTATGCGGTCGCTGAATCAAAGATTGCTCTGGATGGTGGTTTGGAAAATGTCAAAATAGATTTTTAGATTGCCCGGTTTAATGAGTAATGAGTGTAAGTGGGGTTTGTCGACTTGCTTGCTAAGGCTTGTGTGGGTTCAAAGAGTGAGCAGTTGAGCACTGAACAGTCATGCAAGGCACTTTCCAATTACACTTCGTAGGTATGTAAAATTGGTAAATTGTTTTAGAATGTGAATATGAAGCGAAGCAGTTAATGCACTTGAGAATTCGTCAGTTGGCTGTCATAAAATGTACTGCCAGTTTGGTGATTTTTTAGCTCTTCAGAAGCTTTCCCAGTGACACTCTTTGCATGACTTTGGATGTAAAGGTTTCAGCAAATACTATTCTTCGGAAAATGGTAGTGGGAAATTCTCTACTTCAAGCAATTAATTCAAGTCAGAGAGAAAATAGATGGGTGATGGAGCAAACTACTTGAAATGATTGATGAAATTCCTAGAGAAAGTAAACAGTAACGTGCAAAACTTGAGGGTACCAAGACAATGTCTATTTTGCTCAAGACAAGAATGGTTGTGTTATTTGTGACAAACTAATTGACCCCCCTCATCCAAACAAAACATATATTTCGTAGATTTGGGCCCGACTACATAGATCAAGCGTCACAGTATTGTGGCCTTGCAAACGACCTCATGAGATCTCTTGTTGATCTCACTTTAATTATTGTGCAAAACCCTACAAAAGGGTTCTCTTGGTTGAAAGATTGCAATTGTTGTTCTTGTGGTTAATGTTGCACAATTGCACCGAGTTCCATGTACTTGCTTCCTTTACAAGTGTTTGTTCGATAACAAACCAATGAACCATGTCAATTTAAGTCTTTTTTTTTTAAATTTCTTTTGGAAAACTCGAATTTCCGAAATTGAATTTAATAACATATTCTTAAATTTAAAGAGGTGATCCACTTACCCTCAACGTGATACAAAAATGATTTGAATTGATGATTAGCAGGATTTACTTACAATCAGCCATGTTAGCTGTGTCACATTAACCATTTATTTGTGCCAAATCGTTTCAAGAATTAATTATTAAATTAAATATCTACTAAACATTCACAAGACCAACAAAGACATTCCTAAGTAACATTACAAAAGGAAAAGATCATAGATAAAAAGTTGGTAAGATTTGTCTAGGGTGAAGATGATAAATTCTTGAGCTTGTTCAGAGAATCAGAGTTGGTGAAGATTGCTAGCCAGTTGTTTAATTTTTATAATAGTGTTTATTAAGTTATTTTCAAGTTCCAGATCATGGCAAATAAAGCTCCTTTTTTCTAACTTTATTGAATTCATTTTCTTTTCTAAAAATCTACATTCGGAAGCCATGTCTGCGATCATTGAAACCATTTGTTCAAGTACCTAAAAGTTATATGTTGTAGACTAATCACAAAATGTCTGTTGGGAACATGTGTTTTCTTTTCCGTTGTTTTTATGTGGGTTATGCACCCTAGAGTTGAACCATCTTGTTGTAAGTAATTTTCCTGTACCTCTAGTTTTGTTAATTGTTTGTTCTGTTATAAATGTATCAGGCATGAGTTACTGCTATTTGAGGCTCTGCGAGAGGGTTTGGAAGAAGAAATGGACAGAGACCCTAATGTTTGTGTCATGGGGGAAGATGTGGGTCATTATGGTGGCTCATACAAGGTGACCAAGGGCTTGGCAACAAAGTATGGAGACCTTCGAGTTCTTGACACGCCTATTGCTGAGAATTCCTTCACAGGGATGGCTATTGGGGCAGCTATGACAGGCTTGAGGCCTGTGGTTGAGGGCATGAACATGGGTTTCCTCCTTTTGGCTTTCAATCAAATATCCAACAACTGTGGGATGCTTCCTTACACTTCAGGGGGTCAATTCAGCATCCCGATTGTCATAAGAGGGCCTGGTGGTGTTGGACGTCAGCTTGGTGCGGAACACTCACAACGTCTTGAATCCTATTTCCAGTCTATCCCAGGTCTCCAGATGGTTGCATGCTCAACACCTTATAATGCTAAGGGTCTTATGAAAGCTGCCATCCGAAGTGAGAACCCAGTGGTCTTGTTTGAGCATGTCCTCCTTTACAATCTAAAAGAGAGGATCCCAGACGAGGAGTATGTTCTTTCCTTGGAGGAAGCAGAAATGGTTCGCCCCGGGGAGCATGTAACGATCCTTACCTACTCTCGCATGAGATACCATGTCATGCAAGCAGCCAAAACTCTGGTAAACAAAGGGTATGACCCTGAGGTCATTGACATAAGATCGCTGAAACCATTTGATTTGTACACCATAGGGAATTCCATCAAGAAGACACATCGAGTCTTGATTGTTGAGGAGTGCATGAGGACTGGTGGAATTGGAGCAAGCCTGAGGGCTGCTATAATTGACAACTTCTGGGACTACCTAGATGCCCCTATTATGTGCTTATCGTCTCAGGATGTGCCCACACCGTATGCTGGGTCTTTGGAGGAGTGGACCGTGGTGCAGCCCCCTCAAATTGTTGCAGCAGTGGAGCAGCTGTGCAAATAAACTTTCGACTGTGCCACAGGATTTGTTTGTCATTCTTAGATTTGACTTAACTTTCCACTGTGCCCCTTTTTCTTAGATTTGTTTGTCATTCCTCATTTGTTTCTTGTTATTCTAAGATTAAACGTAAGACATGATAGGTCGTCATTTTCGCTTGATTGAATTGTATGGTCTAAGATTAAACAGCATCCCCCCCCCCCCCCCCCCCCCCCCCGGTGTGGGTATTTTCCTAACCCTTAGAAACGCATATATCTCGACTCTAGTTTGTATGAACTTCAAATAAGGTTAGTCCCAGGAGTTCGTGTCTTGTTCCCGTGTCTGTTGAGATGATGCATGCTTGGGATTCGGAGTCTCCATCAGTTCTGTAATTCTTTTCTATTAGATCGTGTTTAATCATCACTCAACCTCTGGGCGTCATTCCGTCACGTCAGCCACACCTATCCAAAAAAATAACTGATATTGTTTTTTTAACTGAATTGTTAAATATCGCCCTAAAATTACTTAAATCGCCCCTTAAAATTACCATTTTGTCATTCTCTCATTTCTACTGCTATAACGCGACATTTTACCTTCCTATCACACATCTCTCTTCATATTCCTCTTATAATCATAAAAAATAATGTTTTGGAGGTCAGTAATGAACCAACGGACGCCCCAATGTACTCGAATCTGGTAAAATATCTGACATCTTTTTAATAAAAAAATAAAAAAAAATAAAAAATTATGGGCGTCCGACGGAGCCGCCCCCACGTTGGAGGGGGCGTCAGGGGGCGTCTGGCTAAGACGCCTTCCCCATGGGGGCGGCGTTTTACCCAGACGTCTTACCCATCGGGGAGACGTTTTACCCAGACGCTCCGCCCATGAGACAGGCGTCTGTGTAAGACGCCTCCCCCATGAGGAGGCGTCTTAGCTAGACGCCCCCTTCTACGTGGGGGCGGCTCCGTCGGACGCTCGTAATTTTTTATTATTTTTTTAAAAAGATAATTGATTATAAAATTAGATAATTGTTAAATTAATTAATAAGTTAATAATTACTATATTCGGATGACCGATACCTCTTCGGTACACCGAAAATTCAAAAATTTTCAGATCCAACAATTTCAAATTCCAAAAAATGTGGTATTTGTAAGTCAGGATGTTTTACCACCGGGGGATTTGGAACTTAAAAAATGTTGGATCTGGAATTTTTTTTGAATCTTCATCACTTGCAAAAAAACTCATTGTAATCCGATCGGTTACCACCGAAAACTTGCAAAGAAACGTCAAATAATTTGAGATAACACACCGTATAATTTTAATTTGACAAAAAAATTAAAAAAAATGGGACGTCTGGCTAAGACGTCTGTACCATCGTGGCGGTATCTGGCTAAGACGCCTGTACCATCGTGGCGGTATCTGGCTAAGACGCCTGTACCATCGTGGAGGCGTCTGGCTAAGACGCCTCAACCATGGTGGAGGCGTCTTAGCCAGACGCCTCCACGATGGTGCAGGCGTCTTAGCCAGACGCCCGAGTCGGAAAAAAAAATCCGTCTCCGTTACTTCGCATGATCTAGGTATTTCGCCAGACATTTTCGTGGTGTTGGTACTAGGAATGTTAGTAAAACTGAGTCAAAAACATTGTTTAAAGACACGGGACGATATGGGTATTAAATATATTGTTAAGGGCAATTTGATAATTTCAAGGAACGATTTAAGTAGTTTTGGGGCGATGTTTAGTAGTTTCCTTTTTTTTAAATCTAAAGTTCTGAGGGGCTGGTTTGCAACATGTGGCAAAAAGTAGACATAAAACAAACATAAACCCGACATCCTTCCTTTCACGGTTTCACCGAAGACAAACCCTAACTCGACCTTTTCCTCCGCCTGCCTCCTCATCTCCTCTGTCGGCATCACTTCACAAGCTACAATCGAAGATTTGTAAGGTCTGTTTACCCTTTAATTAGTTGTAAGATATTGTTTTCCATGTAACAATGGTTTGCGTAGTTTTGGACAGTACTTTCTGTTTTGATGGAATGCTTAATTTTCCAGGAAATCTCATAGAGAAAATCCGGTATAGATTGCAGATTTGATAGTTGAGGAAGGTCAAAAGTAACGGATTAAACCTTTGGTCCCTTTCTACACCAAGAAAACCCTAACCCTATCATATTATTTATCATGTTTTTCCGTATTATTTTAGATATCTATTTACTACATTATAAGATTTTTCTTCTTCTTCCGTTTCTATTATCCATAGAAACTTTTTTTCCGATCGGTTAGAAACATATTCTTCTATCCTATATAAAATAGGAAATGAAATTACTTTGAAATTTCAGAGGCAGTAATGGAAACAAAAGACCAGCATGAATAATGATTTTTTTAGGTCTGTTTACTTTTCAAAGAGTAGCAAGCTGTGTTGGGTATTCTGTCCTTATGTTGTTCGCTGTTCAGGTCCAATCTCGTGAGACATCACTTATTTTGAGATTTTTGTAGCAAAAATCTGTTTTGACCCGCCATCTTGTTTCCAGAACCACTAATTAGTATGCTGGCCTTCCAGTTTTAGTATGTGTTAGAAACCGTTTGGAGAAATTGTACCTTGCCAAATTACATGTTAGCAGGGTGGGTTGCGAATACCAGTTCGAGGGAATAAGGTTAAACTACCCCCATTAAACTACCCCGTCTTGGTGAGTCAAGTTGTGGATATGCTATGTACCCTTTCCAACTACGGTCCAAAATTTTCCTGGATTGGTGTATATTGCACCTCCACTCATATACTTTGAATAAGTTGTGAAAGATAACAATGGTAGTCTTAGAACATTGTAGAACAATAGCACATTTTGGGCTAAACCCTAATCCTGAACCCTAACACCGAAGAGATCTTGCTTGGCTAAACCCTAATCTCAAACCCTAACGCCGAAGAGATCTTGCTTGATCAGGTGAGTGATAATGGCTCCTACAGTTCTTCAGTTTGCCCCATCAGCCACCAGTGTCACCACAAGGGTCCACCCAGTGGTTTTGTTCAACATCTGTGATTGCTACATCAGGCGACCAGATCAGGCTGACAGAGTCATTGGAACCCTTCTCGGCTGCTTTTTGCCCGATGGAACCATTGAGGTTCAGAACTCTTATGCTGTTCCACACAGTGAGTCTTCCGATCAGGTTGGTTGATGATTACCCCTAAGCTTTTACCTTGTCCAATTTTACTTTTTGTTGACTTCCTATACACATAACACACGGCTCTTACCTTGTTTTGTCCCTTTTTATGATCATCAAATCCTTTTCTAAGAAAAATAATAATCAAGAGACTTTTTTATACTTTTCCCAACATTTTCCTTTTTTATCTCAGAATGGTTTGAAATATTAGGTTGTGATTTCATTTTTCAAGATTAAATTGCGCAAGTAGTTGATGCCAAATATGTCTTTCTTATCGATGGTTCAATGTAGGTTGCACTGGATATTGACTACCATCACAATATGTACTCGTCACACCAAAAGGTTAATCCGAAGGAAGTCATTGTCGGATGGTGAGGCTATTAACATTTTACACCAACTGTGCTTGTAGTTTGAATATTAATATAGATTCTATAGTGCTAACTGAATTAGAATACTCGAAGGTATTATTTTTTGCATACATACATATGAGATCATTGTCAAAATAATTGTAAGTTATTTTTATCTGTTCCATTTGACTGGAGGTGTGCAGATAGTCCAACTCAAAGTACGAATGAAAAAGGCTTTTAAATAAATTGTGTTATTGTACTTTGCTAGATTTGAATGATACGAGTGATTGGTCATGGGTTTTAGAGGTAATGGAAATGTTGTAAAGGATCAAATTAGGCCAATTTAGGCAGTTGAAATTGCTACATAGTGGTCCACACATGGGTTCATCTTAATTTAACAAACTGCCATGGGGGGATTGACATCTAATATTAAGGTTTCTATGGAAGGACATTGCTGAAAGCCTGAAATCATATCCAGGCATTGAATTTTTATAGAACTCCATGAGTTACATAGTTGCATCAGAAAAGTTTCATGATGATAGAAGTGTATATTGTGCATGGTTATGAAAATCGGACCGGACCGTCCGGTTGAACTTGTTCAACCACGAACCGCTGGCCAGTCCGGTCTGATAACACCCTCGAAACCGCGTTTGTGATTGAACCGGCGGTTCGACCGTCCGGTTCAAGCCCGGTTCTGGAGCGAGTCGGGGAGGGAGCGGCGACAGATCTCGTCAACGGCGTGTAGGTAGAGGTCGGAGGTGGAGTTGTCGTGGCCGTCGAACAGCATCCGGTCAGCGGAGGACGAGGAGTCCCAACGGTGGATGAGGGCCTCCGCGGCCTCGACGGCGTCATCTGGGATGTCCATCCCGTGGAAAATGCCCTCCGCCACTGGCTCGTTGGGCTTCTTCTTCTTCTTCTTCCTCGGCGCCAATTTTTTGGGGTTTAGGGAAGGTTGCGGGGGTGTTGGGGTTGAGAGGAGGGGTGTTGGGTTCGAGAGTTAGAGGAGGGTGTTGGGCCAGGTTTGGTGTGGGCCCAAATTTAATTGGGTGTTTTGCATACACACCCTTCCAAATTTATGTTTGAACTTTGAACTATATATATTTTAATGTTTTATAATTGTATTTTGTGTTTCTTATTTTTTCCCTATATTTTACTATGTCTATATTATTCTGGAAATTTATAAATATATATATCATATTTAATTATTTATGACGTCACCAGTTCAACAAGTTCGACCCCGGTTGAACCTTTGAACCTTTGAGAACTCCCGTTCGACGTCCGGTTCGATTATGAAAACCATGATATTTTGTAGAGGTATCAGATCATATCAAGTCACTTAGGTGACTGCAAAATAAAACAAGAATTCGAGTATCAGAATTTGAAAAGAAGTTGGCCTGCTAGTTTAAGAGCAATGCCATTTCTATTGTCATTCTTTAAATGACCTGGTTCTGATGAATATTATAGTATGACTCTTACTGATCAAAAAACAAGTTGTTGTTAGACCTTTGGCTAAAGTTTCACAAGATTTAGGAAATTATTTTCTCTGGATATAAAGTATTCAGATGCAGTAGAAGTTTCTATGGTGTACAATTCTTTTTGTATGTTTTTGTGGCATCAGTATCATTGTTGAGTTAATTCATAAAAATGGTCTTAATAGAGGTAACTGCCCCTTAGTAGCCAGATACACTTGTGTCTATCTTATCTTTTTGTACCTAAATATCACTGTTCTGAAAATCGGACCGGAGCGGCCGGTTCAACTAGTTGAACCGTGAACCGGAGGCCTGTCCGGTTCACCTCCCAAACCCGTTTTTGCATTGAACCGGGTTGAACCGGCGGTTCAACCGGGTTGCCACTGGTTCAGGAAAAAAAATTGTTTTTTTTGAATATGTATAATATGATTTGAACATTTTGTTGCTTAATAAATAATTAAATATAATTATTATATCTATAATATATATTTATGACGTCATGTTGACGTCACCGATTCATCCGGTTCGATTCCGATCCGACCCGGTTGAACCTCTGTTGAACCTTTGACATTGTCGGTTCGACACTTGACGTTGCCGGTTCGATCCCGGTCGGTTATGAAAACCTTACTAAATATCATGATGTGAATGATTTATAGTTATATTTCAAGTCCAGAAGGACCAGCTGCTTAGACAGGCTCTAAATCTACACTTCACAAGCACAAATAATGGTAAAACAGAGATGTAATCTCCATGTTTTGCATTAGACTATTAAAACCATATTTAGTTTTAGAATACTATCCACTGATTTCAACATTAGATTGTGATCTAGAAATATATTCTCCTGGTTGTATTTTGATGTTTAATATGTCTTTGCTGACATGTATTCCAATTTTTAGGTACTCTACTGGGTTTGGTGTTTCTGGTGGAAGTGCCTTGATCCATGATTTTTATTCCAGAGAAGTGCCTAATCCTGTCCATTTGACGGTTGATACGGGCTTCCAGAATGGAGAGGCCAGCATCAAAGCATACATGTCTGTCAATTTGTCTATTGGGGATCGACAACTAGCAGCACAATTCAATGAGATCCCATTGGACCTTCAGATGGCCGAGGCAGAACGTATTGGATGTGAGCAATTTATACTTGATGTATCATACTGCTCTCTGGATCCCTCCAGTGTCATCTCCAACTTTCCTTGCAACTTGGATGATCTCGTCTGTTTCCTCGTTCGTGGATTTCCAGTCTACTAATTGTAATCTAGCTTTGCATCTACTAATCCAAAATAAAATCTTTCCATCTTCCTCAATGTCAGTTGAAGTGCTTGTTAGATTCACCAGTACTAATGAAAATTTACTCGCTGACCTTTTGAGGAGTTACCAGATATAACACCATCGTGAATTGTTAGGCATCTAATGATTTTCTACAATAAACTTTACAATCAAGTACTATGAAATTTAACTGTGGTTTTTTTATTGCAGTTGATATTCTAAAGATGACATCAGTGGACAAGCTACCAAACGATTTAGAAGGAATGGAGTCTTCAATTGCCCGACTGCAGGTGTTAATTGACGAGATATACAAATATGTCGATTCTGTGGTGGTAAGCAACTCATTTTCTGGGCTCCGTTAATTGTGTTATTGTAGTGAAAAGGCTTACATTTGAAAGTTATTATAGGAAGGAGAGATTGCACCAGATAACAATATTGGGAGATTCCTAACAAATGCACTGGCAGCAATCCCAACTATTTCGCCTGCAGCTTTTGATAATCTTTTCAATGATAGACTGCAGGTACATAACATGGCCTTGTGTTTTTGTGGTTGCAATTGAATTGTTATGTTCCATGATTTGGGTACTTAACATGGTTTCTTTTCTGTTCTAGGACAATGTTTTGTTGGTGTACCTGTCAGCGTTGGCTAGAACTCAACTCAGTATAGCCGAGAAGTTGAATACTGCTGCCCAAGTCCTGTAGTTTAGCTTTTGTTCTGTTTTATCTTATGATGAGGCTGCCATTTTTCCCTGCTCACTGTCTTACTGTGTCCAATTTAGATGGTTGATGAAGTGCATTGTTTTTATGAGCTTCTGTTTGTCCATTTACAGCTTTTTTCCTCTTGATGATATTTAAGAGATCTTAGAACACATTTTTGTTGATTTGTAGCATTGGGGTTGTTACAATATATTATGGTGTACTTCTCAAAGTCGATTCAATGGTTCATGTTCTATTGTGTTGAAGTTGTTTGCTATTTCTAGTTGTAACTTGCAAGAGCAATGCTTTTGTGCTCTTTTTCTTGATGTTCTCGGCAATTGATCTTTGCCAATAAAATCTAGACAAGTATGTACCTCTAAAAATATCCTAGGATGAACTGCTAATGGCGAATCAGTTGGACTTGTTTTGCTCTTCTATTTTTCTTGGATGACTTCTAAGTTAGGCTACTGTATCAGGGACGTTCGGGGTCGTCTGAGTCCTTATCCGTTTAATTTCTACGGCGGAAGTTGGAGCTGTGATCATGTGCACTGACCATCCTCTTGCCTTCACGGTTGTAGGTGGAACTAAGAAGAAAGTTCATATATTCTTATGAATTTTATCTTATGGTTTTTATGGATAAGTGGTCGGGTTAATTTAAATATTTATGTGGATTTTGGATGCATCTCACTGGTCACGAGTTGTAGTGGGATTGGAGTTTGAACTTGGATTTCATTTACATGCGTTTCACTTGTACCCATTAATACTTAGACTAGTGAAAAATAGGGAATGTTCTTATTGTTGGATGTACAATGACCTTCAATTGTTTAACATTCTCGGAAAGAAAATTCATCACTTGGAGGGAGGGTTCCCCGACTTTGAACAAACCGTTTCCAAAGAGAGAGTATTCCAAACGAGAGGCCCGCACATGAAGCAGGACCGGTGCAACACATGAATTAGTAATAAGTAGTAAATGCTCGGATGTTTCTAATCCGCCAACTCTTCACCTAATGGTTTCCACACGTAGTTAGTTTAGCTCAAGGTAGAACAGGTCAACTAGAGAAACCAACGTATTCTAGACTTGTAGATGCCACCGTCAGTGTAATTACCCTGCATAGTCATTAGTCAATAGCCCTTCCATCTCTTTCTCTTCTGCTTCCTTGTCGTTTATGTACATTCCTCCGACGAGCTGTCCAAATCATCCCCAAATGGAAAATAAACAACAATGATGTCATCTCATGTCCCACTTCATTTTTGTACTTACGGAGATAGTTCATGCAACTCTTACATGTATAGGATATTATGTGACTTTGGACAATGTAGAATTATATTACAAATCTCCGCCTACATTCAATTGGAATTAGAATATTAGGTACTTCTATTTTTTAGCAATTCTCCAAGTGTCCCGTATTGGATAAGAGTGCACGGGAGAAAACGATTTTACGTGATGAACCATAATTCCTATTGAGTTTTATTTCTATCTTATTCCAACTAGTTTGAGATTACAAATTTTGTTGTCGCTCTTATTTTTCAACGACACTACCAACATAGTTGACTGTGAATTCATTTCTTAGAGGAAAAAAGGTAAAACAGTACACCAATTATCAAGTGTTAAAAGCAAAATAACTTAAGTGAAATACAAAAAAAAAATTGAAATCCAAGTTTTCTTTGCAAAAAACCATAAGTTGTATAGTGTAGCATAATTTTTGATCACGTGTCTTTATAGATTTTTTTGTGTTCAATTATTGTCTATTGAGGATTTTCCATCACGTCGTTTTGACTGTTTAAGATTGGGATTTCTTGCGGTGCTTGCACCTGTATGGCGCATGTGAAACGATGCAATATTTTTCTTTGACTTTCTGGAACAAGCAATTAAGACCAACAGACCATCACTAACCATGACCTGGACGACCCGATCATCAGTTCTCTCTCTTCAAAATCAGCTTTCTCTCTATTCCACATCATTAGCTTTCTCTTTCCTCAACCCACTTTCTTTTTTTTCCTGTACTATTCACATCTTAACCACAACCCAACACAACCCACAACAACCTACCTCTCTCCTCCACATCATTTCGGGGTCCATTTTGATAAAAATTTAAAAAATATAAAAAAAATTCTAAAAAATCAAAACAATTATAAAACGTATTCTCGGAAAAAAATTAAAAAAAACTCAAACAAAAAATTAAAAAAATCAAAACAAAAACAAAAAAAATCAAAAAATAATAAAATATTTGATGACCGGGTCGTCTTCGACCCGGTCATCTTCGACCGAAATTTTCAAACCAAAAAAATATTTTTTAATTCATGACCCTGCCACGACCTTGGGATGACCCGAGTTTTTAAGCGTCGAGGGATGCTCTCATGGCTTCATATTGTCTTGTAACAATTTTAGAGGAATAGTCAAGGTAGAGGAGCCGTTTTTTGTGTAGATAAATCAAATGTCTACATTGATGACATTCCTATAGATATTGTCCAATGTCCATAATATTTTATTGTGACCTATCGGGTTAAGCTTCTACACCTTCTTTGATATTATTTGTTACAAAATAAATCGTTTGCAATGTTATTAGTAAAATTCCCACGTAAACTAACAGGAGAAGATTTTATTCCGTTTTACATGATCATTGGTCATTTTGTGTGGTTTCAAATGTTTCTGACTTTAAAAATAGAAGGTTAAAATTAAGATCCACTAAGAAAATAGTGTATGTTATTTTATTCATTTCCCCCTAACAACTAAGAATGGCATGACAATCTCCACCATGGATAAGCTTTCTAAATCGATTACTGGAAGTAAGTTAATCAGGAGAAACAAAATTAGTTATGCGGCTTCAGGGCCACAAACAGTGAAATACTTTCCTTTCAAAACAGTCAAATTCTAAAACCATGTTTATCCTTAATCTGAACGAGGAGACTGTAGAAATAAATTTGGATAAATTTCATGAAACCACTTTTATCTCATAATTTGTTTTCGAACACAGAAGAAAGTTTCCAAGATAGTTGTAGACTTTTTTTAGGAGGACCTCAAGTCATCAGATTATTTATTAATTGAAATGGTACATCACGACGGTTCGTAAATCAAATATAACCAGTTAGCCAACCGAACCACCTCCGAGATATTAACTGATTCACCCGTAAAGACAAAATTACATCGGGCCTTCTAAAAGGTTGAAAAGAGAGCACCCACCCGTAGCACCTCAGATTTGGTATCCACTCGTAAGAGAGACGTGGTTTGGTAATCTTGAAAGGTGATGTCGGAAATATTCCAGTCCTGCGTCAGTTGTCTCATATCAAGAGGGGCGAAGGGACACCAAAACAACAGATGCTCCAAGGTTGCCGAAGCACAAAGAGGACAGCAAGGGTTGATGGTAATGAGTCGTCGGGCAAGGTTCACCATCTCGGGCTTTAGGAAGATAGTTGTAGACTTGTAGCTTCTAAAGTGAAATGTCTAGTTATATTTTGGACTTGTAGGAAGATAGTTCAACTTAAGTGTGTTGTCGAGATCGTAAGAGTAATCACATGATAGTTCCTACTAGCAAAAACAAAGATGACAGGGGCACATAAAGAGTTATACATTTGGCGGATTTTTGTCACTGAAATAATCAAGATATAACATTTAAAGTGAGTTATATTTTGTTTTTCACCAAAAAGATTTAAGGAGTAGAAACACAATGACAAATTTATGTTGATATTATTTATTAAGCTAAGAGATGAATGTAACGTGGGCAACAAAACATAAATTCGTATGGTGGGTCTCCGTAATGAGGATCAGCTGTCCACAGCTTTAGTCTTAGTTGTTAAGATTCTGTTGTTTGATGTCTCTCAACAGCACAAGAATAGAGTTCGTCCCAAACAGTGTCTGTTGGCTTTGAATTTATTCCCAAACAAAGCTTCCGGGAAGATCTTGTTCGTCCTACGCGCCTTCACCATTCCCCTGCTCCGCACTCCCAACTTAAGCAATTATCATACCCCAACGAGAAAAGATTGTCTTTTGCTTCAACGGCCTCAGGAATATACATATTGACAGAACAAACAGGATAAACGAATTATTTTCGAAAACATGAACCAATTCATGGTTTGTGCCGTCTAATTGAATACAACTAAAAACTTGTTTGGTAATAGTAAATTTTGACTTCAATAACCAAAACCATACTTTTGATAAGTTCGTGTGATAATCATTTGATGTTGTCTTTGAGACCTTCCGTCCAAGTGATATATTTTTCATTACACATTACTTCAAAGTAAGAAGAAAGAAACAAATCGAGAGGACAACTGAAGATATGTTAACTTTGTAAAGGTTCTACATTTTTTTAAGACAATCAAATCTAAAGATGTTCATGTTTCTATCAAAATACAAAATACACATATTCTTAAAGTACGGATGTTAACCATTTCATAATAAATATTACATCATGAGTATAAATGACAAGATACACATTTTCAAACATTTAAATTACATGATGATTAATGTTAGCTATATATTGTAGCCTATTAAGATTCAAAATCTCATATATTTTTTGAGTTTATTTATTTAAAGTTGCAATCTCTAGTTCTCTACAACATTATCCCTGTACTAAGATTCAAGCTGTATTTAAAACAACAGATGTTAATTAAGAGTTTTCCAATAGGATAACAAAAACGTTATGGTTATGGGTTTAGATGCAAGAAACCCCATAACGTGTCCATCCGTTCGTCCGCAGCAACATCCGCTTCGCCTCCACAGCCCTATAAATACGACCCCCTCCCCCATTCCCTGTCTACAAAACAAACATCCAACAAAAACCCAACCAAAACCTCCAAACACAAGACTTCGAATCCGACCGGACCAAAAAAACAACCACCCAAAATGGCATGTTCGGTGGCGGTCTTCTCCCCGTCCCCGCTCGACCACCCTCACCTGGCCGTCCCCGACGTGGCGTCCCCCTCGCCTTCCTCCCCCTCCCTCCGCCTCCGCTTCCAGAAGGGCACCCACCGCCTCCGATCCCTCAAGGAAGACTTGGACGCTTCCCGGTCGACACCGTCGTCTTCGGTTCTGAAGAGGAAGAGGCCGGCGAGACTCGACATCCCCCAGCCGGAGACGCTAGGGTTCGCCAGGGAGACGGGCGTGGAGGTCGTCGAGGTTGATACTGGGAGGTTCTCGGTTTTCTGTAAGAAGGGGAGGGTTAGGGAACAGATGGAGGATCGCTTCTCTGCCGGTGTTGACATCGATGGGGACTCCAAACTGGTATGTGTCAAAGATTTTTCATTTTTATGATTTTACTTTTGTTTCAATTTTATGCCGAGAATACTAGAAATGGTGGAAATTTTAATTGTTTTAAAGAATTATATGTTTGACTGGAGGTGTTTGATGTTGAATTTGTTTTTCTTAATTTTGTTAAAATGGTAAGTGGGATAGGATGGTAAACGTTGACTAGTGGGGATTGGAGATTTTCTTTGTCCTTAAGAATGATTTGCTTTAGCATAGGGTGCAGTTGGATAGAAGGTGCAATTGGATAATTTTAATTTTTCACAGATTTTTGGAAATCGAGGAATCTGTTGGCTATTGGCTAATGCTGATAGTTTTGAACCATAGGAAATATAATGGCTTGAATGTTTTGGGAACAATTTGCATTTTATATTTAGTGTAAGGAATTTAGTTATGTCCAACATTTTTTCTTAAAAAGGAGGTGCAGTTTTGTAAATTGGCTAATTGTGTTTTTTTATTGGTTATAGGCATTCTTTGGCGTTTTTGACGGGCATGGAGGCTCAAAAGCTGCTGAATTTGTTTCCAAGAACATGCAGAAGAATGTGATTGATGAATTGCCCAAAATTAGTAGTGATGACAGAAATGGAGTCATGGAAGCTGTTTCAGCAGGCTACCTCAGAACTGACTCAGAGCTGTTGAGAGAGGAGATCTGCGGTGGATCCTGCTCCGTCACTGCATTAATCAGAGACAATGACCTTATTATTTCCAATGTTGGGGACTGTCGTGCCGTTATGAGCCGAGGTGGCAATGCTGAGGCCCTCACATCTGACCACAAACCATCGAGAGAAGACGAACGGAACAGAATCGAGAACCTTGTAAGCACTAGTACCTCTTCTTTTAATTTGCTGCAATGCTATTGTCATGACATGTGCTCTTACAACTTATTCGAATAAAAAAAAACACATGTTAATTCCTGTTCTCATAAATGGTGGATTTCTATCTAATGCAGGGAGGTTATGTCGATTTCCGCCGTGGTACATGGAGATTGCAAGGGTCCCTTGCTGTGTCCAGGGGAATGGGAGATGCCCACCTGAAGCAATGGGTCATAGCTGAGCCTGAGACCCAAGTCCTCAAAATTGAACCTGAATGTGAATTCCTGATTCTAGCTTCCGATGGTCTGTGGGACAAGGTCTCAAATCAAGAAGCAGTGGACATTGCCCGCCCTTTGTGCATCAACTCCGACAAAGCATTGGTTCTGTCGGCTTGCAAGAAACTGGCGGATTTGTCTGTTTCAAGAGGGTCCTTGGATGATGTTAGTGTCATGATAATTCAGCTCAAGCAATTCTTGTAGATTATAGGTCAAGGGTATTAGTGTTTCAGAGTTTCAGGTTTAAGTGACGAGCCCACAATGCATGGTCTTTTTTTCCAAGGCTTGCGTTGGATGAAATGCTCCGCGAAACTAATTTCTAATTCATAGGATTAGCCATGGCAAACTGTATTTAGCAACCGGCTGTGTAGATAACAAAGGATGTAACTCTGCCATGGGAAATAAAACAAAATAAAATGCCATTATTCTTTCTGTAATGAGACGTTTCAACAATTTGTCTTTCTGTAATGAGACGTTTCAACAATTTGTCTTTCTGTACATGGTTGCTTTTGTACATCTCGATTACATGATATATTTTAGTTGATTTCCTTTCCAGCATCAGGTTGCGATAAGTTCATGGGGATTTAAATTTCATCTGCTCCTCTTTTTTTCTTCGTTATCTAGAGACTTCATTCCCATCAGCTTAACAGTAAACGTCTATATGAAGTTATGATTGGTCAATTTTCTTCTCGACTTTTTAATTGCTAGTATTTGCATAATGATTGTAAACCAATGGCTACTTTGAAAGAAAATCAATGGCTCTATATGGCCCTTAGGGCCGAGTGTGATAATCCCGGATGTGCTTCTTTACGTGAGTCGTTGAAAGGGAATATATGGTCTTCAAGGAAGATATGTCGACACGTTGCAGGAGATTGATGGACTTGTTGACTCAATAAAATAAAATAAACCTAAACGAGGTGAGACCACGTAGCAAAAGGCTAAACGGAAGACGGATACCACCACTTACGGCACACTCTTGTCATCGAAGAAACGACCAAGTCAAAAGGAGTTTATACTTTATATTATATTAGGATAGAATATAATTCCAGTCGTGATTTGGAGATGAAAAGTAAGAGGTAGTGGTCAGTGGAGCATGCTTATGTCACGATGATTATCAGAGGATTGTTTCTTCATTTCGAATTAATCCACTTACAACTTGGAATCTTAAAAAAACAGGGAGTACATGAGAATTTGTTTGTTTCTTTAACGAGTCGAACGCAAAACAATTACATGGATTAGTAATCCTTAGTTTGCTAGACTACCCATCCGTGTTTGATAGTTTAATTCCATTTAAATATCTTCGTCACGTTGATTTCAAATTTGATGTACATATATCGAAGACTTCAACTGTTGTCTCAAGGTCGGTGGCTTTGCTCTGTGGCTCTTATTCTGTTATGACAACCAAGGTATGGATAATGGTTCTTAGATAAATTCCTAGAGCAAGTTGAACCTATAAATTTTTCCTAACATACTTTTGGGAAGAAACGAAATCCAAAACAGTTGACTCCTGACATTAGAATATGTTTTTGACTTCTCTATTTTTTCATATATACCAAGCAGTCATTCTGTTATAAATTCGATTCGTACTTGACAACAAGCAATATGGATCCTAGTCAACCAGGGACCAAGTCATTCTTCAAAACCATTTGGGTCCTAGCCCATTATAGTATTTTGTTAGTAATTCGGATTATATTGTTTGTTACATGATGTTAGATTTTGGGAATTTGGGGTACTACATTCTATAGACTGGAATTTGTTTTTTTGATTTACTGTTTTCTGAACCTTGTATGTTCGAATGTTTTCATTTTTACCACTTCATTTTTTAATCATTTCAAGCAGAAATCATTTACTACTTTATTTAAGTAAAAAAATAATAATGCGATTGATTCAATTTTGTCCTTAATATTTTTCAGACATGCAGCGTGAAATTCACTTTGCAAGTCCAAAGAAATCAGTAATTTCGTTTTAAGATTGTTGAAATTGGGAAAAAATCTTTTGTCTCTGTTTACTTTTTAAGCTGTGCAATTTTGTACCTACTTAACTGGATATAACTGGTTCAGTGGTTTGGTTGAAAAAACATTTTTAACCGTGAACATAATTAAAATAATTTTCGATTTTGATGAAGTGAACTGTTATTCATCGGCGGAAAATTACTTAAATTGTCCGTACGAATTACCATTTTGTCATTCTACACTGTCTACTTATATACCTTTTCATTTCACTCTCCTAACACCAATCTTTCTTCATATTACTTTCATATTTACCAGAAAAAATGTCTCGGAGGCCGGGAAAAAAAACACTGGACGCCCCGGATTACTCAAATCTGGTAAAATGTCTTGTTTAGTTTTTATACAAATAAAAAATAATTTTTTTTTGAGTCGGGCGTTCGCGGGAGACGCCCAACCCAACGGTCGGGCATCCGCCGGAGCCGCCTCCACCCGACCAATTTTTTTTTAATTTTTTTAAAATTATTTAAATTGATTATAAATTGTAATAATTGCTAAATAAATTGATTATTAAGTTAATGATTAGTTAAATTAGTCTAGTAAATCCATTATTGATTATAAATTGTGATAATTGCTAAATAAATTGACTATTAATTTAATAATTAGTTTAATTATTTTAGTAAACGATTATTGATTATAATTTGTGATAATTGCTAAATAAATTGATTATTAAGTTAATAATTAGTTTAATTATTTTAGTAAAGGATTATTGATTATAATTTGTGATAATTGTGACCTATTGGAGGCGAGGGAGTCAGATACCATTGGTCAGTACTCATGGGGTTCAACAACGTTGACATATCTGTATCGCCAGCTGGGTATAGCGAGTCGTGCTGGTTGTTCTGTCATTACGGGTTGTCTTACACTGCTGCAAGCTTGAATATATGAGTATTTTCCTGCTTTCCGCCCTCATCGGGAGCAGAAGATCATTGAGGATGGTCATCCTCGTTCACGTATGTGGGTTGTCCAGGCCGAGGATAATAACGAGGGACGACTCCTTTCTATTCGTAGACGACTAGATCAGATGACTGCATCACATGTATATAATGTATATATCATTCCCGTTTATTTAAATTTCAAATTTATTATTATTAATATAGAAACGTTTAGGTGGAGTGGTTTCCGTATGGTCCTGAGCCTGCTGTAGCTGTGCCGAGGACTACATTTATGGGCGTTATTCGTTATAGGGATACACCATGGCTGGGGCGTCTTAGCCAGACGCCCGAGACGGGAAAAAATTCCACTTCCTTCACCTCACCGAATCCAAGCACTTCGCCAGACATTTTCGTGGTGTTGGTACTGGGAATGTGACTAAAACTGAGGTAAAAACCTTGTTTTAAGACACGGAACGAAATGAGTATTAAATGAATTGTGAAGGGCAAAATAGTAATTGGTAGAGTGATTTAAGTAGTTTTCTGACGACGAATAGTAGCTCCCAAGTGAACGAGAGATGAAATGATAATAGATTCTTTGGTCACGTATACCAAGAAAGATTTTGTTTGATATATTACAAATTTAAGTAAGAAGATTACAAAAACAACCGAAAAAGAAACTATTTTTTGTCCTTTTACTTTAATTTATACATCAAGTGTGATTTTCAAATTACTTGTGAATCAATGATTCACCTTAAACCATTGAAATTCATCAGTTCGATACTAAAACTGTGGAAGTCCTTATGTTTGATTATGAGTTCTACGGTTTAGGTGCTAAAAGTAATTCATCATACACGGTATCATTCCGAGACCGGAGAGACCACTGGATAGGACATGTGCCGATGCGGTAAGTTTATCTAATTTTATTTGTAATTGTAATGTATATTTTGTTATTATTGTTAATGTACGCTAATTTTTATGTTACATACAATGGATGAGTTGGGCGATACGGTGTACACAGCCGTTCTTGCGACAGAGAGACAGGATGCCGACTGAGGATACGAAACTTGCATGTGCAGATTGGGATCGTCTCATCGAGGATTGGAACAATCAGTTGGGCATTTCGGACCATGATTCAGATGTTGAGTTGTAGTTCACTTGCTCTTACTATCGTTTTCTTATATGTTACACTATTACGACATTTGTTGGTATTTGTTTATGCTTATGTGTGTACTCTTATTATTTATTTCTTACGAACATATCTTCTACTTATTTCTTTGACTATCGTATTTTTAATATTTATTTCTCACGAAGATATTTTCTACTTATTTCTTTAGATAACAAATAATACTTAAATTTAAAACCTGGTAAAAAAATAACACGATATAACTACAAATACATGATATATTATACATTACAAATGCATTACAAATTACAATCAAAATGTACTACATAACCGGTTCCAATACGTCATCCTACTTTCGTACTGATCCTCCCATCCAACAACACTCTCATCTCGCATTTGATACCACAAGGTCGCTATAGGAGGTACCGGGAAATCATCAGCTAATTCCAAACGAATAAAATGTATGTAACTCCCTAAATGAGCAACGACCAACTCTCTGACAAGCCTCGTCATGGCAGACGGACTCTCCCAAGGTAGCACAGTAAGACACGGGAACAACGAACCATCCGTTCGCATTGAGAAATACATGACCGCACACTTGTAACAATTAACAATAGGAAACAAGTCGTCCCAAATCTCCATATAATGATCCTCGTCACAAACTCCTCCGCCTCAATCAACGAACAATTTGTTTGGCCCCAACACTAAGTCCGCTGATATGTCGGTGACCCTTTAAATAAACTGCAAGTGTGTGGTTGTGCTGCCCATAGGTGCTACTAGAAACAATGACACATCCATCACGATCCCGTCGCTCCACCACTTTTACCAAAAAACGACAATCGCAACCTTTTTTTTGTATTCTTTCGCAGTGCAATACTCGTATCACGAGAACTCATTTCACGTCTGCGATCACATCTCAGGTAACAATCCATCCGGTTATCTGCTTTTGGTTTGTATGATGATATAACCAAAAAAATATGGCTCCTATTGCAACTTGTTTCGCCCATTTACAAGTTTCCTCGATTGTTGTAAATATTTCTTTATTATCAAAAAGCTCACTGTAATCTAATTCATTACCACTGAAATCTTGCAACGGAACCTGAAAAAAATTAATTTAACAGAAAATTTAAAAAAAACTAAAAAAAAACTGGGCGTCTGCCCAAAACGCCTCCACGTTAGTGGAGGCGCCTCGATAAGACGCCTCCACATTGGTGGACAATGTGGAGGCGTCTGGCTAAGACACCCCCACCTTGGTGGAGGCGTCGTATCCAGACGCCTCAACCTAGGTGTCAGCGTCTTAACCAGACGCCGAGGGGGAAAAAATCCGCCCACGTTACCTCGCCGGATCTAGGTGTTTCGTCAGTCATTTTTGTGGTGTTGATACTAGGAATGTGAGTAAAACTGAGTCAAACACCTTGTTTAAAGTCACGAGACGAAATTGGTATTAATTGATTTGTTAAGGGCAAAAAAAAGTAATTTTTAGGACGATTTAAGTAGTCTTTGACGACGAATAATAGCCCTTAATTAACCGTTGTAAGCAGATGAAATTTACTGTTTAGGTCTTTAGTATACCTAGACAATGTTCCTTCGTCTATCAAAAAAAAGGCTACGTGCGAGCGCAAAATGGAATTGATTTACTTTACCAGGAACCGATGATGAACTTGCATTCATACATAAGGTATATTCTTTATTCCCGAGCCTTACATGCAAGTTGTTATAGAAGAATAAATACCAGATAAAATTTAAAATCTAGAGGACGGGCCAATCTTGCCTCTTGTAACAAAGATGTCATACAAAACCATGACTTTCATGGAAAGATATATAAATATATTGGATATTTGTTTCCATTAGGATACACATAGAATGATAGAACACAAACGTGCAGATACCTTTAATTAGCTGCTCCAACGTATGGTCCACTATCTTTGTCCTTTGTTTATGTTCTTTTTTCTTTGGAGTATAAGCAATTTTCTTTTCATGAATCTGATCTGTTGTTCTCCATTATTTGATCACCCACCACAAAAACACAGGAAGTTGTGCTCTGGAGGAGGCAATCTCATTTATCAATTGTCATGCATCAAATTTTGGAATATTTGGTCTGTTTGTGGTCTGTTAGACAACTACCCTTGATATGTTCGTGGATAATATTCTTTTATTAGGCTCTATCTGCAGATATGTGGATAGACAATCTTGGTTGATGATTTTGTTGTTAACCAAACATACATCATATATTCATACAAGATATATAAATTACATTATGATAATAAAGAACATTTAGATTCTCCTGAATCATTATTATAATTTCACGATCAAGAAACAAATCAAGCAAGAAAAACATGCCAGGGAGTAATTTAGAATAGTTATTGATCATGTCAAACATAGGTAAAAGACATCTTGTTATATCCTAACCCTTGATTAGTGGTTAATGGTGTATAGGTGGTTGTTTGGAGAGGTTTTGAGATGGACGGCTGAGATCGATTTTGAGAGGTATATAAGGTTGGATTCTTCTCTCTCTTCTTTCTCGCCTTTCTATTTCTTTCACTTGTTTCTCCCTCAATCCCTCTTTTCTTCAGCGGTTGGTGCGTCGACGACGTGTGGTGGTCGGCGAGGGCAGGTGGTGCAGTCGTTGTTGCCGAGGTTGCGGTGGTCGGTGGCTCGGTTGAGTTCGCTGGAGATTGGTTTTCTCAGGGGAAAGCTCGCCATTAGATCTTCAAATGCTTCTTCAAGCCTTAAAGTTATGTGAAGTTTTCTTTTACGCTCACCTAAGTTCGTGTGGGTGTTGAAGTGGTCGACGGTAGGCCGAAAGACTCGTCGGACTTCAGTTCAGCAGTTTTCTGCTGTGTTCGGTCGACCGTTGTTGGTGTGATTTTGAGGAGTTTTGCCTTACACCGATCGAACGATGCTTCGTGCGGTCGACCGGTCAAGCATGTTAGGCAAGCTCTTGGTGTTTTCGGTCGACCGGGTCCCCTTGTCGTTCGACCGAATGCACTGTAGTTAGTCGGTTGAGGACGTTGACCATCCAAACGGTCGACCGCCTCGTTGACCAGTTCGACCGATTGCACTGTAGTAAGTCGGTTGGGAGCTTAGACCATCTAAACGGTCGACCGCTCTTCAAAATCGTTCGACCGATTACTTAAGTTGACTTAAAGTCTGTTCGACCGGTGTGCGTTTCGTTCGATCGGTCGTGGACCTTGAGAAACGGTGAGTCTCTGTGTTTTTCCGGTCAACCGGGTCCCCTTTGTCGTTCGACCGATGGGACGTTGAATTTAATATTATTGTGGTGTAGACCATCCAAACGGTCGGCTGTCAGAGACATTATGTTCGACCGATTGGTCGTTTTATTAGTTTGTGGTTCGATCGTCTCTGCAACCGATCCTTTTGGGGGCAAATAACGGACATGTCGGTCTGATAAAGATCAGTTGTGGCTCTACGGAGTGGATTTTATTTGTTGTCGTCGTGGCTCCGGCAATTGAGGCAAAGTCGTGGCTCCGGCGAATGAGACATGTATACGTCGTCGTCGTGGTTCCGACAATTGATGTAAAACCGTGACTCCGGTAACATTGAGGCAAAACCGTGACTCTGGTAACATTGATGCAAAACCATGACTGATAACATTGAGGCAAAATCGTGGCTTCGGTGAAAGAGACAATTTGTGGTGTTCTACGGTTGTGGGTCTTATGTCGTTTGTAGTTGTATTTGTTTCATTCATGTGTTAGGTTTGGCATATGAGGTTTCTTTATGGAAACTCAGGCATAGTTTCATGTTATTTTTCAGGTCGGACTCAACATTAGGAGGGTGGTGACTGTAGAAGAGAGCACTTAGGACCGGATCCTGTTTTCCTTCCTTTTGAGGTGATTGTGATTACATTTGTATATTCTCTTTTATGAGCTTTTGATGTAATCACTTTTTTTGTAAACTCTGTTACATATATATATTATATGTTGGTACACATGTTTTCTTGTGTCTTACCGTAATGTCCTCGAGTCGATTGTATGTTTTAAATTTTCCATTGCTTGAGAACGTTACCATCCCTTCCCTTAGTGTGCCATGTGGGCTTCTCATTGAATATAAATTTGTTGGTTGGAGGTCAAAATACAAACATTTTTGACTTGATAAACTAATCAAATACTTAATTTTTTTGTGATTTGTTTTCTCTTTGAAATGTTTATGACCGATCAATAATAGGTTGCTACTTGTACTCATTCAAGGGCATCCGTTGCTCAATAATAGATTGCTGCTTTTACCAGTTGACTTGTGCTTTTCTGATTCTTAAAATTTTGAAAGCGTTGATCACATTGGATAAGGAGCACAAAACTTTAGAAAATTCTCAGAGTCAACTTTGCATTTATATGGTGAATTTTGTGGTTGCACAAAATATCCAGATTGTTAATGCATGCTATAAAACATCTCACGTCCTGAGTTGCAGAGTTCTCTGCCTAAATCTCGGCTTCCACTTGCACGTTGCTATGAAATTTTGTATCCAATTTTTGTTGAAAAGATGGACGGGAAATATGTAGTATTTTGCAGCACCATGGCGTCCACCATTTTTCACTTATAATTAAACCTTAAAAAGATTACGTCTTAATCAAATTCCACATTCCATATCCGTATTGCAGCACCTAGAAGTGTCTATTTCGATCCATATTATTACACATCGGTGCTGGAAATTGAAGTTGGGAGGGCAAAATCTCATTGGATATTTTACGTATAAGTCGGTAAATGAAGTCTTCTACAAGACTAATTGTACAAAATCTCATCTACCTGTCTGATTATTGGTATACGAAAATATTCAGAAAGATCGAAATCAAAAATGTCATGTGAGCATCTTAGCATCTTATGAGATTTTTACAAATTAGCACAATTAATCCCAACCCAAAAATCTCCCACAATCCAGTTTCTCCTACCGTCACGTCAGCAAAAAACACTATAAAACACACAACTCAACCCAGCTCATTTTTCATCTCGGGTCACCATTAACCACAACCCAAAAATCTTTCCCAACCCAGTTTCTCTCTCCACCACGTCAGCAAAAAATACTATACAACCCAACCCAACTCATTTTTCATCTCTTAACCCTAACCCCACTTTCAGCACACTCTCTTCTTCAATTTATTTCTTTTTACCTCATTTATTCCACCACAAAAATACACAAACTATTAAATAAATTATTTTTACAACGCCTTTATCTTATTAATATTCATTTATTTTAATTCTCAGAAATTAATTATAATTATATAAATAATATACGTATCAATAAAATAATTTACCTATTTTTTAATATTGATAATAGTTAATAATGTTAATATATTTAATCTAATTAAATTACGTTAATTGCCAAACAATATTGAAAAATTAGATTTAATAATGACCACTCGAACGGGTCGGTCGGGGGTCTCTAATGCACCTGGGTAAATTCATGTGTTCTATTTTACTAGGTAATTTTCTTTAATTATATACGTTTACAATTATCTTATTAATTTTCTTTAATTACTTACATTTATTTTTACTAAGTTTGATTAATTATTTACATTTATTTTACTAATTTTCATTAATTACTTTCGTTTATTTTAATTTTCAGAAATTAATCTAATTATATAAAAACATATACATATCAATTAAATATTATTAAAAAATAAACAAATAAATTTTTAATCTTTATTTTAAAAAAACAAAAAAAATTAGGCCCACCCAAGTCGGATCCCCAACCGAGGTCGCGACCCGACCTCCTGTTAAGGGACCTGGGGTCGGGTCAACCCCCGACCCAACCCCAAACGGATGGTCTTACCAACATTGGATCCACAATCTAAAGACCATTGCTAGATTCTAACAAAACCATCCTAAAAGGCTAAAACATGTCATGTTATTTAAATAAGGAGGTGGTCCCTTCACAAATTCCAACCACGTTAAGGTGTTCCTCTCCACAAACTAATTTGACAAAGAATTGGATAAGAAATGATACTCTCAAATTGATAGGCACGGCAAAAAGTGGGAAATACTGATATTAGGCTAGTTACACGAATAATAATCGGTAGTTATAGTTACACATTAGAATTCGTTCAATA
Source organism: Triglochin maritima (assembly GCA_963682175.1). Lineage (NCBI taxonomy): Eukaryota > Viridiplantae > Streptophyta > Magnoliopsida > Alismatales > Juncaginaceae > Triglochin > Triglochin maritima. The sequence continues at coordinate 53,445,752 of OY821773.1, forward strand.
TAATTTCCCTCAAATATATTTAGTACAACCTAAAATTAATTATGAATTATGATGTTTCTGCAAATTACAACCTTTTCCATTTTTTCCGCCGGCCAAACACACAAATCATCCCCATCACCCAAGTTGTTGCACAATAGGTGAGCTATCCCATACATAACGGTTGATTTTATTTATTTCGCCGACGAAGATGAATGTTGATACTTTCGTAATAATTCTAAAATCACAAATAATTTCTAATTTACGTCATCTTTGATGCAGTGTAGTTCTATCAAACTCTTCAATAATATACTCTAGGGTTAATTACAATTTGCACCCTTGAATTATGACTTAATATCACTTCTAAATTCGACATAAATTCCAACAATATTTGACATCTGATTCAATCCGAACTTTTATGTAAAACTAGGTTTATGAACTTTTCATATATTCCTGAACTATGTATTGATATAACTTTATATGTATTGATATCACTCCTGAACTACGAAATTAACTTTATGCTATCAATCTACGATTATTTTTCCATAAGTCACCAACAAACAACTTATTTACCGTAGATACCATTATGAAATATAAATAGTATTTAAGAGCTATTATGTTAGTTTTACAGGTAACTTTGTTAATAATTATTAAATTTAAATGTAAATTTTGTAAAATTGTCTCTTAGCAATCCAACAACTAAACATAAACTTTATTGTAGTTAATATTGAATTACAAATTTACAAATATCACAAAACAATCTAGAAAATGTTATTCAATTGCTATTATCATCTCATTTTTTTACATCTCTTTGTTCGTCATATCTTCTTTTTTTACTCATGTTCGTGTCTCTTCTGTCCTCTCTCTATTTTTTTCTCTCTTCACATTTCTTCTATCATTTTCTCTTTTGTCTTGTCTCTTCCCTACTTCTCTCTCTTCTCCCTCCCTTATTAAAATTAAATATTTAAAATCTAATTAAAAATAAGTAAATGTTGGCAGGTAAGATAGAAGTTGGAGAGAGAATAAAAAGAAACGATCGCGAGGAACAGAAGGGATGAGGGAGAGAGAGTCGAGAGGAGAGAGAAAGAAGAAATGTGGAGAGAGAGACAAAAACATAGAGTGAAGAGACACGGAGAGAGAAAATAAAGAAGAGAGAATTAGAGAAAAATAAAGAAGAGAGGAGAAATGAGTGGACAAAGAGAATCAAAAGAGAATAGGAGTTGATTATATGTGTTTTTAATTGTTAAATTACTAAGAGAAATTTAATTTTCAAAAATTACAATTAAAAATTAATTTATATTAATGAAGTTAGTTATCAAGTTAACAGAGTGACATGATTTGAAAATGTAATGACTATGAAGTATTATTTATATTTCATAATGACATCTACAGAAAATAAATTATTTTTAATAACCACGAGAAAATAGTTGTAGACGACATAAAGTTAATTTTGTGATTTCTCAGTTGCACACAAGCAAAAAAAAGCAAATCGTGTTAAGTTAATTCAAAATGTAACTTATACTAAGGGCATAGTTAACGGGCCCGTGTGCCCAGGCGCCACCCCATTAACGGGTGCCTTGGGTGGGGAGCACATGCCCCCCCTCCCCCCGACTTTTTTTTGTTATTTATTAAAAATATTTATAAATTCATTTTAATTTCGTTTTAAATTGTTTTTTCAATATATATTTTCTGAAAATATGTTTTTTTATTTTGTACATTTTTTGTGAATTTGTTATATATTTTACTTATAATTGATCTCCAAATGACGTGGAGATGAGAGAATGTAGATGGTTGAGGCAGTCCGGGCGTGATTAAGGAAATTTTTTGTAGATGAGTTGACGTGGTGGAGAGAGAAACTGACGTGACAGAGAGAAGAAACTTGGGAGTAACCCAGCCGTGAGTGCTACGAAGGAGATCAAATTGTTCATGGACAGTGATAATGCACTAAATAACATTTCGTTCGTGCTTAGTCACATGTTCAACTTCTAAAAAGTGATAATACACTACTTATTATTTTCATTACAAGCTACATATGCAACCTCAGACGCCCATTCCCGTTTTGGGTAAAAAAATCATGCAAAATGACATATTTAGTGTGCTTAAATAAGCCAACGACCCTTTCGAAAAGCGAAAAAAGAAGACCTCATTCACCTCAGCCTTCAGCAGCCTTGAATCATGGGTCATACAGACCCTGTTGGCATCATGACTAACCACGACACGAAAAAGAAACAAAAAGCAGGAGGAGCAGTGCATGAACTCGGACGTGCATGGCGATTGTCGCCAGAGTAGACCCTTTGATGGGGGCAGACAAGCTATATGCATGCTCACGTTCGCTGAATCCCTGCATGTGCACGAGAGATAACAGGCAACGCAACCAAAACCAACCAGGATTTGCGGCCGCAAACAACACCCTCACCACTTCCCCATCTTTACTATACGTGATGTCCCTCTCTCTTTCATTAATACTAATATTAATTAATTGATGACTATATGGTTCGGATAATTTAATTTGTGCAGCCTTTTCTAAACCCACGTTGGCTCCTTACGGCGGCTCTGTCACCTCTGTCTTTGCCTAATACACGACAGGAATCCAGCACTCACGCCGTGGTCGGCGGCAATCGACCCACGACACTTGATTTGGCACAAGGTTTGGGTTGCTGTGCGCGATTGGTTTTGGTGCATGCACCTCGACTCGGGTGACACGAGTCGTGCTAACCAATCGCATCGATTCTGTGTAAGACAAATTACGCTACAGTTTGGAATTAATTATGTACCTTTAGCTAGTGATCATTGGTTTGTTAATCATAAGGTGTTGTGTTATTAGGGAAAAGTGGTATTTCTTACAAGTTAGGATGGGTGGAGATTTTACGCGCTTACGTGAAAAATGAAAAGATAAAATCAGAAATTGTATTAATATTAAAGGCACTTATAAATGGGTAGGATTGAATCAAAGAACACAAAAGTAGTTGAAAATTTTATTTTCAAAGAAATGTAGAAATAATATGCAGCACGTTACAAAAAAGGGACAAAAGAAACGTAAGCGGGGAATGTTTTTACTATAGTTTCATCAAAGTACAAGTTTGGCGTGATTTTCCAAGGACAAATTTCCTAATTCTAACAAAATATATTCCAGCCCATTGTTTATAGTTATTTTATCGTTAAAAGTTTAAACCGAATAATTAATCAGGTCGTTACCAGGTCTTGATAGATAAATTAGCACCTGATAAACAACCGAAGAGGTGGTTTTTTTTATTAACCTACACTTCCATGTATTACTACATCCTTAAGCGGACACATTATCCAATGTTTGAAAAGTTAATAGTGGAAATTAGAGACGAGATGCCGTACTAGACTAGTAATGATCAGCGTTATGCTAAGATTGCTGGATCATATATATATCGTGAATGGAAGGAAATAGGATATTCCGAACGTGTACATGGGCGTGCATTAGTTAAGGGCCACTAACTCCAACCGAGATTATGGCAGATGTGTTAAGTTGAACCATGAGATTCAATCTGCAGCTGGGCAATTAATTAGGTAATCATGCTTACATCTTGTGGACAGTAGGAGAACAACTAACGCCGAAATCATCGTCGAAATTTTTTGTGGCGATTGTGCGGTGCTTTAACGATGCCACGAATAAGCACCTAAGCTGACATTAATTAGAAACGTCTTCCTCCCCATATCCCGTGGACCCCAACTAAAGTATCGAATTTGTGGATCACACACCCTTTGATCCTGTGGCTCGAGCTCGTTCGTGAATCACACTAGTTGCCCACTCCCATCACAGCAGAAACAGCTGGATTTCCAGCATAGTCGGATTGTTTGATCCGAATCTTATGTGACTACGTAGAAAGAAGGGAAAAATAAGATTACAAATACTAATGATATCACATGATGCAACGAAAAACATAAAAGTAGTCTAACTAAATTTCATCGTTGTAACTCTATTTTCTAACTTTTAGGCCATTCTATTAACATATTATCTTTGCATAATCTTTCTTCTCAACCACAATTAGAAGAATGATGGTGAAGAAGCAACGTCACGTGATTAATAGAGGACACGTATTTGAAGTGAAAAATCTTCAAGTGAATCGAAGCCACAACCATTTGATACTTGTTTCCTTTTTCAAGTTGAATCGACATCCTAGTACTAGGAGTGTCCGATATTTATTAGAAAAACAATTTTATAAGAAAACGTTTCCTAATAAATGAAAATTTTATTTACGCGGTTCCGCAATTCTAGTAAATCGAGATTTGATTACTTCCAACACCATAATATCAAATATTACCAAATAGAGTTACAAATCAAATACTCCCAAATCAACACTTTCCATTATCCACCAAAATCTCCGAGATAACTCAACACTAATGGGACGCGACCTGTAATTAGATGAGATGCGACCCATCCACAAACAAGATAAACACAGAAACAAAACAAAACCCCTACGTCAACGCCCCCCGAAAGATGCTAATCCTCGTTGGAAAGCCCATGACGCCAGAAAACAGTCAAACCACGTAAACACTAAACACCATCTATATAAATACCCACAAATCCCCACATAAATCCATCACAACTCCAAAATCACTTCAAACTGCAAACCAAACCAAAACAGAACAGAAACATGTTTCCCTCCCCGGACCAACCCAAGCCTTGCGTCCGTGGGGCCCTCCTCGGTCGCGGCTCCTTCGCAACCGTCCACCTCGACGTCGACACCACAACCGGCAAACCCTTCGCCGTCAAGTCCGCTTCCGCCTCCAATGCCGCAATCCAAGCCCTCGAAAACGAGATTACAACTTACAAGTCCCTTAAATCCCCGTACGTCGTATCGTACCTCGGCGACGACACCACCCGCGACGACCTCTCCGGCCAGCTTCGCCGGAACCTCCATTTGGAGTACATGCCCAACGGCACGGTGACTGACGCCGCGACCAATTGTAGAAAAACAGGATCTTTAATGAAAGAATGCGATATCCGGTCGTATACACGATGCTTGACGGAGGCTTTGCGGTACCTCCACGGCGCCGGAATCGTCCACGGCGACGTGAAGGGCCGCAACGTTCTCGTTGGCGACACCCCCGGTCTTGCCAAGCTAGCCGACCTCGGGTCGGCGAGGAGAATTGGGGAGGGAAAGGAGTCAAGGCTATGGCAGGGGACGCCGCTGTGGATGGCACCGGAGGTGGTGAGAGGAGAGCTCCCGTCTCCGGCGTCAGACGTTTGGTCGTTGGGGTGCACCGTTATCGAGATGGTCACGGGGAAACCCCCGTGGGGGAGTGGTGACGATGGGAATATTCTGTTTAGGATCGGGTTCGGTGGGGAAGCTCCGGAGTTGCCGGTGGAGTTGTCGGAAGTCGGGAGGGATTTTGTGGGGAAGTGTTTGAGGTGGGATGCGGTGGAGAGGTGGAGTTGCGAGGGGTTAATGGAGCATGATTTTTTGTCGGAGGCGGCGAAGGCGGAGATATCACCGAGGAGTGTGTTTGATTGGATATCGTCGGAGTTCGACGACGATCTTAGTTCTTCGGTTGCAAGTGGGAATGAGGTCTGTTTTGTGGTGGCCAAAAAGAGGATTGCAGGGTTGGCTTCTGGTGGGATGGTCGATTGGGATGAGGATGAGCTGTGGGAGGTGGTCAGAGGAGATATGCCGGCCGTGGCCGGGGTATCGATGGCAGTGCGAGGTGGTGCTGATGAAAGTTGTGGTTTTGATCAGGTGGTTAATTATGACACCAATTCTTTAATCTGTAGTTCCAGTTTTAGTTGTAACTCGACCGGAGGGACGTCGCCGGTGGTGAGACGTGGTGCCGATGGAAGTGGTGGTTCTAGGGTGGTTAACTTTGAAAACGATTCTTTGATTTCTAGTTCCAGTTTTGGTCCTAATTCTTTTGAGTCTTGTACCCACCAGAAAGATGGTGGTTCGGTTGTTTTTAGTTGTAGGTGTGGTTCGCTTGTAACCTTATTTTTGTTAGTGCTGTCTGTTCGTTTGGTGATTTATAATGCATATCCACATTTTATTCTTTTGGTCTCGTTTTGGAGCAATGTGTCGTAAACAATTTTGGTGGTGTTTGGATTGTTCGCAGTACGTGGAATGGAACGATGTGTGCTGAGTCGGAGGGTCACATATACCTGATTATTACCCCTGCTCTTCTTCAAACTTCGATTCCTAGCTAATAATCAGAGATTGTTGTAATGAAATTCGATGCCGAAAATTTGAAAAGTATGGTCTGGAATTTGGATTATTCTCACGTGTTAAGAAGGCTACCTGTCATCACACGTAATTGTCCATTGAAACATCAGAAAGTGAAGAGTAACCTCTAAATAAATAGACGATTGTCTAGCTAGAATTCGATGCTTCCAAATTTAGTTTACCATTGATTTCAGTTTAGTTTCGTTGGTTTCATACTGTTACGTCTATTGAGCTTTGTTTTTCGAATTTGGTAAGAATAGATTTGTCAGAACATCAACTAATTGGATCAAGTTATTTGCAAGATAATCAAAAGGTAAATTTGTAGAAAGAGCGGACAGAGATAGCAATGCCCTTGAGATTACGCACAAAGCAGTGGTTCGATTTATCGGCTTAGAAGAGTTTTGATCGGGTCCAAAAATTTGGAGACGATTGGATTTACTATACTGGTTGACTATTTGTTAGAGAAATCAACCAATCCATAGCAAAAGGGTCTAGTGCTGAACCAGTATTATGCTTAAGCAATAGACAAATCAGGATTAGCTAGCTCTCGTTTCAACTTTAAGGAAAGTTAAATTATACAATTATGCAAGTTCAAGGTACTACACGATAAGGTTTACTAATTTAAATTGAAAAAAATGTCGGATTTGGGTAAGCTATAGTAGCATCTTTCTGAGACAAACATTACTTCCTAAATGTCAAATCGATCGAACTCCATAAATTAAAATGTTTTAATTAACCAGATACGACGATCGCATGAACATCTTAATAAACATATATAGTGGATCACCCTATTAAAACAGCAACACAAAAACTAAGATTTTATTTAAAAAACCAAAACAACATTCTCTTTCCATTAAACCTTGAAACCTGACAATGAGATTAAATTGGATAATCTTGTCGTGAATCAAGTGGATAATGAAAGTTATCGCAGAAACGGATACATATATAAAAATACTTAAAAGCAAGTTGAAGTATTTTTTTTTTGTTATCAGTAGTGATGAACTCATGGACTTCCCTCCGACACTTATGATGAAAGTTGACATCAGATGTTAGAATAAAATAAGTTCGTGCCTATGATTGATGGGGAAGAATTATTGCCACATGTCGAGTGATGAATGATGATGCTTTTGTTAATCTCCTTAAATGTCTTCTTTACTAGGTTGTTTTCCTTAATTAGCCAATGGCTGACAAACACAATTACACAAAGTTATGTTTTGTACGGATTTTTGTATTTAACTTGTTTCTGCTAGTCTACTTGGAAAAAATAAGATAGAACTGTTATCTTAGTATACAGTTGTGTACTATCATGCACTGACACTGATGACATAATAGTAATGGATAGAGATGTGATGTCATTTTGCTTTATCTGTAGTTTTTATGATTTTTCAGGCACACAAAATATGACATACATTCCTGTGAAACCTTTTGATTCAGATTTTTGTAAAAAATATGTCACTCAAAGTTATATTTGAAGCCAAGAATTGAGAATTGAAAAGTTCTATACCCAACATGTCAATAATTAATTTTGAGCTACAGGGTGATGGAGATATTATTAAAGCCATTTTTTAATTGAGATCCAATAAGAACATTGTCAAGCCTAGCATAATTTTATCCTTTTAGTCCCACTAATAAGGATCATTAGTTACTTTGTTTCTTATATATAAGGTATATGTTGTTGTGTTGAAAAAAATTAGAAATTAAAGAAGTATAATACTTAGAGCATCTTTAACTATGACGCGGATGACCTAGGTCATCTACTTTCTCTCTCCTCCAAATGATCTATCACGTTATTATGACCAAACATCCCTTTTTTCTTCACTATTCACCGATTAACCATGACTTAGGTCATCCAACTCTCTTTCTTACATATCATTAATTTTCTTCTCAACTTTTATTTATATTTGCCAAAAACATTAATAATCTATTTGGAAAAAACCAAAATACCAATAAATTGATATACTAAATAATAATAAACCCTAACCCTAATTATTATCAAAATATAAACTAAAACTACTTAAATCATAACTATTTATCAAAATATAAGTCCCTAATTATTAAAACAAATAACAAACCAAAACCAATCCCCTCGTCACAACGGTTGGTGCTTATCATAAATAATTGAAAAGTTTAGAAATTGTAAGGGACTTAAAACTCCTTAATACATGAGATGATATGGCTCAAATCCCTACATTAATAATGAACCCTAAATAGGATTGAGTGAGATCGATGAAAAAATGACATGATACTTCCACTCTTACAAAAATCCAATATTTTCCCCATAGTGATGATGATCTACCAAATTCAAATGATTTTGGCAATAAAAAATATTGGTCGATTTCAATTTGTTTTCCGACTATCATATGGTACCATTCGTATTCAAATTTCTAAATGTTATCAAATATCCACGAGATTGTGTTAACACCCGAATTTGTAATGTTGACGGAGTCACAAACCACACTGTTGTACATCTACTGCAAAAATCATGCATTCTGATCTATGCACATGAGTATCTTGCAACGTTATAGATGTTGGGAGGGGGATCTAATTATGCACTTATACGAAACACGGATTAAACGCACCGCGTATACCAAATATTGATTGCGGAATTAACTTCGGAACTTCTCCCAAACTGAATTGCAACAAGAACACTAATAAGATGAAAATAAACAAGCAAACACAAATGCACACCTGAAACAACCACGACACGCGCGATTTACAAGGTTCGGCAACGTGCATACGTCCTTGGGGGTGTCCTGCGGTTTCCTTTCCTTCTTCCGCTTCTCCAACAAGAGAAACAACCGAGATTACAAGTATATGAAGGCAATAAGTCCTCCAAATCACTCTAGATATATCTCTAGCATTAATCTCTCAACTCACAATGAACAGAACTATTCGTGGGGACACGGTTAACCGATGCTCGTTCGGTTAACCGTGCGTGCTTCAACAGGAGTGATTTATGTTCTAATTCGGTTAACAGAATCCTTCCCGATTGACCGAGGGAGCGCTTCTCACGCGGCTCGGTAGACCGCGAGAACGATTCTTCCACGAACTAACGAATTCTCCAACAACCCTTCTCGAGATACTTTTAGATTCTCGGAACACCAACGGTTTACCGAACCCGTTGTTCCGAAGTGTCACTTGCTCTCTGACGGTAGACCGAATCCAATTCGGTTGTCCGATCTCAGCTGCACACGGAGTGCCTGGAATCCTCGGTTCGGTGGACCGAATCCAATTTGATAAACCGACCCGTTTTCGCCGAAATTTCCTGGATTGTGCGTCGGTAGACTGAATCCAACCAGGTCGACAAACTCTTCTTGGATTTGCTTTCTTAACAAATATAAGCCAATATTCAACATCAGAAGACCTTGTGAGTTGTGACGAATTTTTTTAGATGAGTTTAATTTAACATTATCAAATTGGTTTATGTTTTACTTAAGGACAAGCGAAGGTTTATGAAGTATGCCAATGTTATTAATTCTAATTAACAAAACTTGGGAAATATCGACCTATACCCGATATTCTTTTATAATCATGTCTATAGAGACTTTTTTTTTGAATTTTTCGTAGTAAAACAACCACCATCCACATGGATGTTGAGAACTATATCTCTCCAATTTATTTCTTATTTAGTGGACAAGTAAAAATTTATCAAGAATAAGAGAGGACCGAGAAGGCTGAGTGTGTTACATGTGAATAGTTCATTTTGATATTGTATTACTTTTCAGAGCATCTCATTTATAACCAGTTTGGAGTGTTTCTGTTGAGTATTTTTTAATAATTTAGGTTCTTTTAATACAATATTCATCACTTGAAAATGTTTTTCAACTTGTAATATCCGAGCATGTGATATGGAAATGACTATAATTTCCAAAAGACATGCATTCTCACTTCCCGCAAGCTAGTAAACATAATACCTATACATAATATAACTACGTAACTCCTACTTCCGTACAAAGAGGAACACCAACACTTCCAAAATACCAATGTTTAGAGTATAAATTCACCACAAAATAGTACGACACTTCCAAAAAAACATTCATGTTTTTATCACTCATTTTCAACGATACGTACACATCCATATAAGTATATAACCACCAAATCTAGATACATGAAATAAGATAATTTAATTCATATATGCTTTATATAATATTATTTTTATTTATATGTGCATATAAAATATGAATCAGATATTATTTGAATCGGATGTACTAATATTTATATTCGTTTCATTTTTTACGGATGTTTATATCCGAATACAAATTCGGTTACGAATTATTTTTTCTCAGATAAATCTTTTGATTTCGATTATGGAGTCGGTCGAATTGACGAATTTCGGACACAAAGTTTCACCACTACTTCTAGGTAATCGGTAGTTTGTAAATCTTTTTTAAAATCTGAATGTAAGTTCCAGAATGATTTTCATGATTTGAAATTAAAAATATGTACTCGCACATACTTTTCCAACTTCAATTCTAAAATGATGGACACGGATTTTAAGTTTTAGACTTTTCCAACTCCCTGGTACCAATAACACCCTTTTCAATAATGTGAATGTGTGATCTCACTCGAAGTTCAAAAAATTCTAAGCCATTTCTCGGATAAATAGCTAAAAAAAGAAATACATTTAAAATGAAATTTAAGTAATACCAAAGTGAAACCGTACAATAGTGTACGACAGTCCTAGTACGCGGGTCCGCTCTGCCCGCATCGGGTCGACCCGGTTCAGCTCCGGGTCCGACTCATCCGGTCCGGAAACGAACCTATAAATACACGTGGCCACGCCCCACCCTCACTTCCACTACAAGTCGAAAGTTCGTTCCACTTCCCTCCATTTCCCGTTTCACCTTCTCCGCGTCCCCAAACCCCTACCCTAGCGCTCGAGGAGCTCGCCGGAGATCCTCGATCCGATTGCCATGGCCTTCGCCTCCGACCCCGTCACCATGAAGGAGGCCCTCACCGTGAGCTTTTCCGACCCCTTCTCTCCATCTACGACCTGTTTCCTCTCTAGATTTTAAAAAATATGTTATAATCTACTATTTTGTTTAGTTTGTTGCTTTTGTCTCGTGTTATTTGTATCTGTTCAAGCGATGATGGATCTTGTAGCTTCTATGTGTCAAACTCCTTGAAATTGATTTTGATCGATACTCATTGTTTTGGATCTTGTTGATCGTAGGTTTTTGTGTTTTTTTGTGGTTGCGTAGGTTGATGGATCTGTGAGTTGACTTGAAAAATGGTGATATTAATATCTTATCATGTTTTTATATTTTGGGAAAACAGCTCACAAGTCTTGGCATCAACCAGCAGTTCACCACCTTTACTCATGTTACTATGGAATCGGATAAGTATATTTGTGTTAGGGAGACGTCGCCACAGAATAGCGTTGTCATTATTGACATGGAAATGCCAATGCAGCCTCTGAGACGGCCTATGGCTGCTGATTCGTCTTTGATGAATCCTAGTTCCAGGATTATTGCTCTCAAAGGTATCATCGTCGTCGTCATCCATGTATATTAGCTAGATGATTACATGTTTTTTATTAGCTTGCTTCTTTTAGCACTTGCTTATAAGATGCTTCCTAGTGTGTCATCTGTCATGGTTTCAGATTTTCCAGTTAGTGTTGCAATGTTACCACGTTGAGTCCATGACCACTGCCATTGTCATGCCATGCAAGGACAGCGACAAAAACCATACAGTTTTTTCATTTGTTGCAGATCTCTTTCTTGTAATGCCAAGGATGAGAGTTTTGAGAAGCCATCATTTTGAGATGAAATAAGTTGTTATCACTTGATATGAAATATGTATCAGATTTAGCGGGAAAACTCGAACTGCATATACCACTTTAGACACAGCATTATGATCTGTTGGACCATTAGCTACTATGAAGCATTAGTAGTTGCTGATTTGACCATCTAGTTTGACTTCTTTCCGCTCATGTGTTGGGTATTCTAAGCATCCTTCTAAATCAATATTTTCGTCTAACAAACACAGTTAATATTAATAAAATTGAATAAAGAGATTTTGTGGTTGGGAGTTGCATAAACAAATTGATAGTATATACTGCTAGAAGTACTGTCACTATTGAATAACTACATGACTGATTGTCATGAAATTAATTTTTAAAAATAGTATCGCTCGCCATCTCCCCCTTGAATATATTCCAGTTTTCTTATAGCAAAACAATACTATACAAACTTACCAGTGTCTTTGTTTGTTTACTTATCTTTTTTTAACTGAGATGGTTTTGATAATTTGATTCATGTACGTTATTTATTTGTCAATTGCATTAAGTGAAACCCCATTTTATCTGCAGCTCAACTCTCTGGAACTACTCAGGACCACCTTCAAATACTCAATATAGAACTAAAGGCAAAATGAAATCCCATCAAATGCCTGAACAGGTATATATGGACAGTTTATCCTGACATTACCGGTCAAAAAAACGTTTGTCCTGACATATTCTCAGTTTCAACATTTACCTTGAGAATAAACAGTATGTTTTTATTGAAACACATATAGGTTGTATTTTGGAAATGGGTCCATTCAAAGATGCTGGGGTTGGTAACTCAAACAGCAGTTTATCACTGGTAAATAGAAGGTGGTCCTTTCATCTTTCAAGTTACTGTCTAAGTCGTTAAGTTATATTATGCTTTCATATTTTGATTCCTTACCTTCCACTTTGAATGTCTTCCAGGTGACTCCGAGCCCGTAAAAATGTTCGACAGAACAGCTAATTTGACAAATAATCAAATAATTAACTACCGGTGCGATCGCTCAGAAAAGTGCTTAGTGTTGATTGGAATAGCACCTGGTGCTCCTGAGGTATGCATGAAACTTCTTTTTCGAAGCTCAAAAGCAAGTCGTCCTGCATGTTTTTGTCACACTATACTACTATAATGCTCAAGGGGAAATGTTATATATCTTTTATTATTACGTGATTAGTGCTCATTGTATAATTTGGATTGTAAGCAAATGCATATATCATCGAAGGCTGAAAGCTACGAGTCTACACCAAAATCTTGCTTTTGTCATGTTCATGCTCTATGTTTTGGATTTGGCAAATGCAAACTTTACCAAGTTCATATAATAAATAGATGGTCATAAAATTTGTTTTTGATTTCCTCTTGCCAGTGTTCAAGGCATTGTTTTCTTTCTCTGACGACGACATTATAATGTACGTTCAATTTGCTAATTTAGTGGTTTATTCCTTAATTTTGTAATTGATTTACAATTTCACTTGTCCAAGGAAAGGTTTGACCTTTTTAACAATACATGCTCTTTTCTCCATTGTTTTCAATCTCTCCTCAAGGTGGACAATGAACTTATTTATGCTTATGTAAAGATTGAAAGATTGAGTGATATTGAGGAATTTATTCTCATGCCTAATATTGCCAATCTCCAAATTGTTGGTGATTGTCTCTACGATGAAGTGTTGTATGAGGCTGCTAAAATCATTTTTGCTTTCATCTCAAACTGGGGTAAGCTGGCTATCATTGTAACGCCCCGACCCCAGACAACTGATCACCCGCCCGAACCCGGTGCGTTAAGATACGATCCACGATCATGACCGCTGCGCACTCTGATATTTAAATCCATCTGATAGGCCCATAATTAATCTGAAAAATATAATCAACAATTTGTGAGCTCGACAGCCCGCAAGTACCAACCATCAATCAATCAGAATCATAATCATGTGGAAAATAATACAGAATATGACATTCAGTCAATAAGCACAATCAAGAGACATGCATCACAAATAAAATGCATGCATATCAATTTGAAACCCCCATTCAGATTCGACAACATCCTGTGCTTCTGAAATCTATCAATCTGTCAGACGCACACCTGGTAGCTCCACACTAACGACAGGCAGCCATTTCCTCTCTCGGGTGGCTCCACGCTGTCCGTTAGGCAGCTCTTTCCTAAGTTGCTCTGCTAGAAACATACACACAGCCACAGGACATGTCGACCGAAACACCACAATGCAATCATATGCATATCCATAAAATCAATATTAATGCTCAACATGCATGCAACTACGAATATCAAGAGAGACAGACATGATATGAAACTGAAGAATAACGAATCAGTACTTGCCTCAAAATCTCCATCTTTTTCTTCTCAATAATATTCTCAAAATTCCATATTCTCCTAAAACCACACAATCATCCAACAATCTTAATTAGTCCATTAAGATATTTGATTATTACCTCAACTAAAAAATTCAGGATATTACATTCACACTAGTTAAACTGCAGCAATTTCAAGGAGCAGTTGATGCAGCTCGTAAAGCTAATAGTTCAAAGACAGGGAAGGAAGTTTGCTTTGCCTGTGTTGGTGCAGAAGAATTTTGCCTGGCACAGATATGTGGACTCAATATAATTACTGAACTGCTAAACATCGCCCCAAAATTACTTAAATCGCCCCTTGAAATTACCAAATTGCCCTTCCTCCTATTTTTGCTTATATATCTCACAATTTCACTCTTTTTTCAAAACTTTCTCTTCCTATACCTACTACACAAGATTACGAATGTCTCGGAGGCCAGGGAAGCAGCCAGCAGTTCCCCCGGTGTACCCGTATGAGGTAACATTACGTTATTTATTTGTTTTTTAAAAAAAAAAAAAAAAAAAAAAAAGTCGTCGGCGTCCGAGGGAGACGCCCCCCGCATGGGGCGGGCGTCCGAGGAAGCCGCTCCCCCTATGGGGGGAGCGGCTTCCGAGGACGCCCGACCCATGCGGGGGGCGTCTCCCTCGGACGCCGACCCGAAGCGGGAGACGTCTGCGGAAGACGTCTCCCCGATGGGGGAGACGTCTTCCGCAGACGTCTCCCCGTAGGAGGAGGCGTCTCCGACAGACGCCTCCACCTTGCGGGAGGCGTCTCTCGCAGACGCCTCCGCCTTTTTTGTTTTTTTAATTAATAAATATCATAATTACTTTAATAAATAGTGATAAATCAAAAAAATTAATTTAACAAATTCTTTTTAAGTTTAACATTTGTGATATTTAGTTTTAACAAATTTTGATTTAGTTTAACAATTGTTTTAATTTAGTTTAACAAATTTTGATTTAGTTTAACAATTTTGATAATTAAGTTTAACAAATTTTGATTTAGTTTAACAATTTTGATAAATATGATAATTTAGTTTAACAAATTTAACAAATTTGTATTTAAAATTTCAATAAATAGTCATCGGGTCACAGTGGAGGGAGAGGCAAGTCGATACCATTACACGCCTTCCGTTCTTTAGAGGATGATTCAGCACCGCGTCATCCACGTAGACGGGGGATATCTGCTTCGGTCAGGAGGGAGAGGGAGGCATTACGTCGTCGTGAGGAGGAGGATGATTCCTTCGATGATGAGCATGTGGATAGTTTCGACGACGAGAGCGACGATGATGGCCCGTATGATGTGCGGCCGGAGGTGGAGAGGCAGGGGGATTATAGCGGAGGACGTGGTCGAGCGGGTACTTCTACTTCCGCCGGATGGATGGTGCGGAAGGGTAGGGGTGGGAGGTTTACGGCCGGGGATTCGAGCTCGTGCACTGTTGATCCCCGCGCTCAGAAGAAGAAGAGGGTCCAGGACGATTCTTGGATCGTGAGCAGTATGACGCCTGGTGGTCCTTTAGATGGGAGCGTCATTCCTAGTTTCTGGGGTCACATTGCTAGACGGATCTGGGACGGAGAGGATCGGAAGGTTCTGAAGTGCCAGAATCGGCACAGAGCCTGTACAGCACTACAGGGTTGGCGGTCTACACTGAGTGCTGATATCAGAGAGGAGATTAGTGCCACGCATTTGGGGCACTTACCGTACAGCATGTTCCCTTATCTCGACATGCCTTTGATTTCGGCGTTTGTGGAGCGGTGGCAGCCTGACACCAACACTTTCCACATGCCTTTCGGAGAGATGACGATCATGCTTCACGATGTTTTCCAGATCCTGCGACTTCCTGTGGATGGTCGTCTGGTTAGTGCTCAGGGGTCGACGTCTGAGCTGAGGTGTTATGTGGCAGAGTTGCTTGGTGTCACACCTGATGGTCTGGCGAGAGATACAGCTTTATGGAGTGGTGGTGGTGTCGGCATCGACTCCCTTGAGGACCTATGCAGACGGGCACGACCTCCGCGGGCCGATGATACACAGTTGACGGCGTACCTATTCTTGATGCTCGGAGCCGTCTTGTTTGTCGACAAGAGTGGTTGTCGGATCAGACCACGCGATCTACTGGAGGCTAGGGACCCGGAGACCGTTCGTGAGTACTCGTGGGGGTCAGCGACGTTGGCATACCTGTACCGGCAGCTTGGGATAGCTAGCCGTGCGGATTGTTCTGGGATTGCAGGTTGTCTTACGCTGCTGCAGGCGTGGATATACGAGTACTTTCCTGCATTCCGCCCGCATCGTGAGCGGAAGATTATCGACGAGGGTCATCCACGTTCGGGTATGTGGGTTGTCCGGAGCGAGGACAAGAGCGATGGACGATTGCGTTCCATCCGCGCACGGCTAGATCAGATGACTGCATCAGAGGTATCAAACTTTACACCATTTATTTAATTTTAAGATGTATTTTTATTAATGTGTTAAACTTTAGGTGGAGTGGTTACCCTATGGTCCTGACCCAGCAGCGGATGTCCCGAGGACTTTATTGATGGGTCTTATTCGTTATCGGGATATCATAGAGCCTTATATGCCCGATCGGGTCTTGCGTCAGTTAGGATATGTTCAGGTGATCCCGGTTGACATCCCGACACCAGAGCATGCGGTGCGGTCTGCGACAGCAGCGACGTACGACGTCAGGTTCCCCGCTTCTACAGCGGAATCGACTTGGCGGACATTTCCGAGATCATGCCGATTGTTCCTTGGCGACTTCAGACGTAGTCGCGACCCCTCCGAGTGTGATGCACGTTATCTTGATTGGTTCGGTACTTACTCACATCCTATCATCGTCCGTGGTGCCTCCCGGAGAGCAGATCGACCACCAGATAGGACGTGTGGCGATCTGGTAATTTTTTCATTTTATCTAAATTTATTTGTACCGTATAATTTGTTAATGTACGCTAATGTTAATGTTATGTGCAGTGGATGGGTAAGATGATACGGGCTGTAGACCCAATCTTGCAGATGAGGGATGAGCTGCCAGACGATGCCAGAGCTGCATGCGGAGATGTGGATCAGATCATACAGTCATGGCATACTCAGTTAGGCATCTCCGACCATGATTCGGATGATGAGTAGGCTGATCTGTTGTACCGTACTCTTAGTATTTGTATTTATATTTGTTTATCTGTTGTACGCTTAGTATTTGTGTTTGCTTATCTGTGGTACGCTTAGTATTTGCATTTATATTTGTTTATCTGTTGTACGCTTATTATTTATTATTTGTGTTTGTGTTTGCGAACATGTCGTACGCTTATTGTTTGTATTTGTGTTTTGCTTATCTGTTGTACCCTTATTATTTGTATTTGTGTTTGATAACCTTTCGTACTATTATATATAATGCAAATAAAGCAAACATATAAAAAACATATTACATAATAAAGCAACACTATATAATGTACAAACATATCAAAACATATTACATAATTATACAAACATATCAAAACATATTACATAATTGTTGCCAATATGCTATCCTATGTTGGTACTCCAGCTCCCATCCAATAACACTCTCATCTCGTATTTGATACCACAGAGTCGCTATAGGAGGTACGGGGAATCCCTCATTCAATTCCAAACGAATGTAATGAGCGTAACTCCCTAAATGAGCAATAATCAACTCTCTGCACGGTCTCGTCACGGTAGGCGGACTCTCCCAAGGTAGAACTGTAAGACATGGGTACAACGAACCATCATTTCCGAGAGAGAAGAACATAACTGCACACTTGTAAAAATTTGCAATGGGAAACAAGTCCGTCCACGTCTCCATATAGTGATTCTCGCCACAAGGTCCCCCGCCCCAATTAATCCGGTGACGAGCCTCCGCCACACCGTCGTAGTATACGTGCTCATAAAAAGATGGGTTCGCAGCTATCTCATTTGAAATCGAACGACGGGCGAGTTGCCAATTGTCTTCACCACCGTGGAAAACATCGGCGACACATCGAAATCCACAGTTTCCATCAGCACGTACATCATTCCACTGGTGTAGGAATGGCATAATGATTCCTGGAATTCTATCTCCATATGGGAAGTCGTCTACGTCAGCCCGCCCAGTCACTACAATATGAACAAAAAATACAGTTAGATATAATAACAAAAGATACATATTTACTGAAATAAATAACAAAATAATAATAATAATAAATGTAAGGATGGTATACCTGATCCTCCTCTCACTGACGAAGAACCAGAAGATCGACCACGACCTTTGCTTCCACTACCGGAAGAACGACCACGACCTCTACTCCCACTACCTGAAGATCGACCACTACCTCGCTCTGCATACTCAAACGCACTAGGGTCCCGTCGTGTCGACTTTCCCCTTGGTCGACCTCGTAGCTTTGTTTTTACTGCAGGCTCTTTCAAATTCGAATGTTCGGGGTGTAGCTGCTCGAATAAAACCCGAGAGGCAGATCGAATTACGGTAGGGTCACTTCCTGCAATCTCATCAACCAGACTGCGAAAATGTTCGGCGTCTTGAGCTGCCTGAGACACAAACTCTGCGTTCCCGGCTCCTTCCCCAATGACAAGTGTCCTCCAGAACGAATGAATCTGCTCTAAGTAAATTCCGTTTTCTGATTCAAGACATCCACGGATGGTACATGCGCAAGGTATCCCATGAGAAGTCAGAAAAGCGCACTCGCAACGATATTCAACTTCATCATCTAACTGTTGCATTCTCTTCACCTCCTGACTCAGCAACTGCAAACAGTGATGCGAAACTCTACCATTTATGTGACGATATAGAGAATGTCCGAAATTAGTCAAATTTCGCCGTCTCGAGTCTTCAAGAAAGTTTCGAATATTCGTCAGCTGCATTTCAGTAGCCGCGTTGACGCGCTCGAAAAGAGTGTCCAGAGCTGCAGTCGATGTAGAAATCCACTCTTTTAGAGCCGAATGAGCACTTTCGACCCTACAATTCGTGGTGTTCCCAAAATGAAGGACTTTGTTCGTCCAATTCAGCACAAACTTTTCTTTATGCACTAACCACGTGGTGTCCAGATACTCCGTGATAGCCGGCCACGATCTATACAAATCTTTCAGAGCATACACAGCTCTATCATACTCGGCTTCTGAAGTAGAAAGCATGATCTTCCTCCATCTTCCACGCCTCAAAGTCTCTGCCATCTCCTTATTCTTGCCGAATACGTGGTACGCGTAATTCAATACGTCTTTGTTGATGTGCCATGTGCAGAGTAAATGAGCAGAGTCTGGAAAAACCTCTCTCACTGGTCGCATAAGGCCTAACTCCCGGTCTGTTATTATTGCAGTCGGGCTGACAGTCCCCAATAACAGATCTCTCAACTTCTCCATCACCCACAAATAACTGGAGTAAGATTCATCCATCAAAATCGCATATCCAATAAGGAAATTCATGTTTGCTGGTGTGACCCCAATCATTTCGAACAAAGGCATCTTATACTTGTTCGTCTTGTAAGTCGAATCCATGCAGATAACGAAAGGATATGTCCGCAACAACTGGACTGACGTCGGATGTGCCAAAAAAGCGTGAGTGACGACATCAGTTTCTGGATCCGCCATAATCCAATGTAAGTACTCACACTGCACTGCTTGGTAGAGAAACTGCTGGACGGGATTCCGATCTTCAGATTTTGTCCTCCTCATGTAATCTCTGAAATTATAAATATGCCTTTGATTTGGATTGTCCTCCGGGAATTTTTCTTTTACTGCCTTCAAGATGTTCCGTGGTTTTGCTTGCGCCTCTGTCATATCACGAACAATCTTCTTCGCCCCAGAACTTAGACCACTAATTTGACGATGACCCTCTGGATAAACTGCCAGTCTGTGGTTGTGATGTCCGTGAGCACTATTAAAAACCAAAACCCATCCATCACGATCTCGTCGCTCCACCACTTTTATTAAGAAACGGCAACCGCAACCCTTTCTTTTGGTGTTTCTTCGAAGTGCAGTATCCATATCCCGAGACTCCATTTGATTTCGCCGGTCGCATCTCAAATAACAATCCATCCGACTATCTGATCTTGTTTTGTACGATGACACGACCAAAAAAAACCCAGCTCCGATAGCTACTTGTTTGGCCCATTTACATGCTTCATCGATTGTTGCAAAGATTTGTGTAGTTTGAAATAACTCACTGTAATCCACTCCATCACCACCGAAATCTGGAACCTACAAAAATAAAATCAAAATTAAAAAAAATTAAAAAATAAATTCGAAATTAAAAAATTTCAAAAATAATGTCGAAATTAAAAAAACAAAATCAAAATCAAAAAAAAAAAAAAAATAGGCGTCTGTGTTACACGCCTGCCCCATGGATGGGGCGTCTGTGTTAAACGCCTTCCCCAACGGTAAGGCGTCTGCGTAGGACGCCTGACCGAAGGGAAGGGCGTCTACTACAGACGCCTTACCCATGGGGAGGACGTCTACATAAGACGCCTATCCCATGGGGGAAGCGTCTGCGTTAGACGCCTAGTCCATGGGGAGGGCGTCCTACGCAGACGCCCTCACCATGGGGGAGGCGTCTAATGCAGACGCTCGGCCCAAAATTTGCCCCGCGCCAGGCTTACCTCACCCGATGCATCACCCTCGTCAGACATTTTCGTGGTGTTTTTACTGATAAATTATGAATATACAAGACCATATGCCTTATTTATAGACACGGGACGATATGGGTATTAAATATATTGTTAAGGGCAATTTGGTAATTTCAAGGGGCGATTTAAGTAGTTTTGGGGCGACGTTTAGTAGTTCCCTATAATTATACAGGTACTTTTGACACTGACACCTCTCTGATGAATACTACTGTAATAGAAATAAGGATGTGATTTTAAGATATTTTACGTTTGATTCTTCTGGTCCAGGTGGATGACTTGGAAGAAGTTAGTGATTATTACCAAAACAGAGGATATTTCAGCGAGCTCATCTCCCTTATGGAAAGTGGCCTTGGTTTGGAGCGTGCACACATGGGTATTTTTACTGAGCTTGGTATCTTGTTTGCTTGGTATTGTCCGGAAAAGCTCATGGAGCACATCAAACTGTTTGCAACTCGTGTTAACATTTCTAAGCTCATTAGAGTCTGTGATAAGCAACAACACTGGAAAGAGCTCACTTATCTATATATACAATATGATGAATTTGACAATGCTGCTGCTACAATTATGAATCACTCGCCAGAAGCTTGGGATCACATGCAGTTTAAAGATGTGTCAGTCAAAGTTTCCAATGTGGAGCTTTATTACAAGGCTGTGCACTTCTATCTGCAGGAGCACCCTGACCTGATCAATGATCTGCTCAATGTTCTTGCTCTTCGTGTTGCCCATACCCGTGTTGTGGACATAATGCGGAAGGTAGTCATTTTCATTCTATTTATAGGGTCCAGTATTAGAAAAAGGTAGGATATCCTTGTGTCTGAAAAAGATGTGGGTCTGTTTTAATATGGTCGGCTATAATTCACATGTGAACTTACATGGTGAAAAACTCGCATATTTTCCTGGCTCAGCATACTGGTTAGAAGTTCAAAGTTTGGAACGGTGTATACTATTTATTGTCTGAATTCCACGCCATTCAATTACTCTTTAGTTGGAAGCTCAATGTTTAGTGTAATTGTTTTAGATCCTGGCAGGTATCATTATGTAAAAAAAATGCTAAATAGGACCAAGGCCCAAGGGTCACATGATGCGTGTTAGAACCCTAACCCTTGATTAGGGTTAATCACGGATTAAGGGTTGGCTTTGCATGGGGAGTTGGGTTGCATAGTGTGTGCATGGGGAAGAGAAGGAGGCGAGCACTGTGGACGTGAGGGGGAGGTGTGGGCTGCGTGTGTAGGCGACTGTGGAGAGGAGATGGGTTGGGGTTTTTAAACGTGTTTTCTTCTTTCTCTCTCTCTCTCTCTCTCTCTCTCTCTCTCATTCTCTCCATTTTCTTCTTCTTCTCCTTCATCCAGCTGAGGCGACGATCGGAGGAGGCAAGGACTTCGCGCGAGAGGAAGGTGCTCGTCCAGAGGAGGCGCGGCGCGTGCTCGAGGTCTACCGGAGGCGACGTGCGTGAGCGAGCTCCGGCGGTTCGTCGTCTTTGCTTGAGGTATGTCGACTCATTAGTGTGGTTTTGTGGTTCCTAACCCTCGTGGGAGGGTTGTGTTGGTCGGACGGGGAGGTCGGAGACCTCTTCGGCGTTGTTTCCGTTAGAAACCTCAGCTGGCGCGAGGCGGAAGACGACCAACGGTCGACCGGTCCCTTCGGGCGGTCGACCGAATGTAGTGTTTTACCCGACTTTAACCATCACCGGTCGAACGATGCCTTGTGGCGGTCGACCGGTAGTGCGTATTTGCTGGTGAGTTGGGACTCTCTGTCTGTTATCGGTCGACCGATGCCTTTGGGTCGTTCGACCGGAACTTAAGTGTACCGATTTTTATGCATGCTTGTTCGACCGTAGTATGTTTGCGTTCGACCGATTATATGACGTAGAATACTAGGTTGACCCTGTCTGTTTTTGGTCGACCGAGACCCCTGAGTCGGTCGACCGATAGATTTGAATTTATGTTGACCAGACTCCAGATTTTGACCTCGTTCGGTCGACCGGTTTTAGACCTTTGTTCGACCGTTGGAGGATTGTGTTTTGAGCGCAGCGGTAGACTGTGTTAGGCGTACGATTGACCGATTCCTTACTGGAACCGGTCGACCGAATTACCTCTTCCGGTCGACCGTTTGGGCCCAGGACAGAATTCCTGGTCCCCTTTGTGAATGTCAACTTTGTCCACGGAAACTCGTGTCCTCGCCTTGTGCGTGAGCCGGGAGGTGACGGTAGGCGCGTTCCGCGTGCCTGCCCATGGACCGTCGTTGGGAAGAGTGTGGGTGTTCGGGACGCGTCACCTCCATGTATGGAGCGTGACTAATGAGATGGATTGATTGGACTCATTGTAGTATAGCAGGCCTGAGGGATCTCGGATTCCAGTGTTTGATGTTTGTGCGGGCACGCAACTGGCGTTGGGTGAGGTGACTACCGGCCTTCGGGCTACGGAGGTCGCTGCCTTGCTTTTATAGCGGCGCGGTTGGTGTTTGCGGCTCGTGGATCCTGATGACCTGACAGACTTCGGTCTGGACCCATCCGATGTTGTGCCGGACGTTGTGATGGACCACCGATGCTGTGTCGGTGATGCCGCCGAGGTTGTGCCGGCGATGATGATTGTTGGACCGAGGCTGTTCCGACTATGTTGATTCCTCGACTGGGCACCTATCGAGATGATGTTGTTATACCTTCCGGGCGAAGACCTTGTTGGTCCCCGTGGCTATTACCACAGAGATTTGCAGATCTGTATTCTATCGGCCGGCAGGCGTGACAGAGGCTCACTGCCGAACTCTTGAGTAGTGTAGCCGCGTGCGGGGGGTGCGATGTCGCGTGCTGTAAGACTGCATGTGCCTGCAGTAGGTCTCCTCGGGAGACTCGATGTTGACTGTCGGACTGATGTCCCGTTTTACCCTTCGGGGGAACTGTTTTCCATTCTGTCGATGTCATGACATGCTACTAGTATGATAGGTTCACTTGTGTAATGCATGCATATAGGTGAGTTGGCATACGGGATTTCCTTCTGGAAACTCAGGCATTTTTGTTATATATTTTTCAGGACCGCAGTAGGTTCAGTTGGGTGGTGATCGGCGGGCACACGCATTTTGGAGTTGGATCGTCTTCTCGGACCGCTGAGGTCGACATGATTACGTTTTATCTTCTTTTGTCGTTTGTTGTAATCATGTATCATTTTGACAAACTCTGATGTAATTTTGGTGCACCGCTATTTGTTTATGAGAAGTAACAGTCCCGTCTTTGATTATTGAGTTTCTTTGTCCTGATTATAATTTTTTTTGAATTTTCGTTGTTTCGGGATGTTACAATGCGATTGATTGTTGAGAAATAAATAGAGACGTTTTTGGACATATTCTTGTGACCTATTAGAATCAAGAACTTAGGCCATTTCACCTGATGCCAGTTGATCTTGAGTTTAAAGTTTTGAACTTTAAAGCCCAAACTCCAAGACACTATTCTCAATAATCTAAAATGACTTCTGTAATCAATATATGTTTGCCTTTATGGCGAATGCAGATTATATTTTTGTTTGTTTTGTCAGTCTTTTATCCCCCAACTAGTTTGCGATAAAAGACTTTGTTGTTGTTGTAAGTCTTTTATCATCTATCATTTGTTTTAGGCTTGCAACTTGCATTTTGTGAAGCCATACATGGTAGCAGTTCAGAGCAACAATGTTTCAGCTGTTAATGAAGCATTGAATGAGAAATATGTTAAGGAGGAGGATTATGATAGGCTGCGGGAATCAATTGATATGCATGATAACTTTGACCAGATAGGCCTTGCACAGAAGGTCAGTTATTATTTTCCTTTGAAACATGAAGCATGTTTGTTTGCTATTCGGTTTTCCTCAAGCATTTCTTTTGTGCTGACTGAGAAGGTTGGAAAAAATGTTCTTGTTTGTTTGCTATTTGTTTTTCCTTACAAGCTTTTCTTTTATGCTGACTGAGAAGGTTGAAAAACACGAGCTTCTTGAAATGAGACGTATAGCTGCATATATTTACAAAAAGTCTGGTCGGTGGAAGCAATCAATTGCTCTGTCCAAAAAGGGCAATATTTACAAGGATGCAATGGAGACAGCTTCTCAGTCCGGTGACCGTAAGATTGCTGAGGAACTGCTTGTTTATTTCATTGAGAAGGTTTGTTTCAATTAGACTGCATGAATTTATGATAAGTGCTTGACAAGTAATTTTGTTTCCAGTGCAATGTTGATTCAACGTAAGGTTAGATTAGAGGAACCTGATAGTTTTACTTTTTTCTCCATCCAATTTATCATTCTCATTTCGGTTGACAATTCGAGCCTTTTTAGGCATCTTTTAATTTGTTTGTTTCATATCTCTACTGCTATGTCTTGTTTGCACATCAATCTTTTCTTCACCTTTTGTTTACATCTCTGATTAGCCGACTTTTCTTTTGCATGGTGATCTGCCATCCTTTGAAAATCCTGCATCCGGAATGATTATTTGAACCATAAAGAGTATTAGACATAAATACTTGTCCCAAAAAATTACTCCTGTAATATCTTGAGCCTTCTATCCAAGAAATTCAGTGTTACTAACAACTGGTTTTTCCATTCCATTTATTTTGTCATTATGTGTAGTATCTTCTCCATTATGCATCCCAATCCATCTGAAATGTCATTTTAGGAGCGCATTTAGCTCCTAACATGTCCTATTTGTGTAAACCTGTATTAACATATGTTCTGAATTTCTTTGTTTAAGTTCAAGTACGCCGCAATCTTTTGCATTGGGAAGTATTCTTTTTGATCTAGTATTTGTTTGCATATGGTCATGTTTTTCATTTCTATATATGGGTTTCTTCTCAATTCATCTGCATCATCATCATCAATCAGTTTTGAAAGTTTTGCATCTTAAAACCAATACTTTGTGCTATGAAGAATTTTATTCATACATATCTGTTCCATAAAGTTATTCCTTCCATCTGTAAGCTTTCTATCCCTATCCAAAATATCATTTTGATTTGGTCCTATTATTCTCAAAGGTTTATAGTCTCAGTTCAAAGCCAAATAGACTGAATGTTTGCATATGCGATGTATACCGTATGTCAGGGGTGGATCCAGAAATTATTTTTGGGTGGGGCAGATTGTCTTCACATTGTCGAATTTTTTTGGGATGATCCACGATTTTAAGACGATATTTTAAATAAATAAAATAAAAAATTGAGAATATTCTTCCTATTTTAAACATTTTTCTAAACCTGAATACATTAAAATTCAAACATCCCAAAGAAATTTTCACTACCATAAAACACAACACATTAGTTAAATTGATTTTATTCTTACAACTCAAAATCCAATATCCAAACACAAAGCAAGTGGTTTGGAAAGATTTATTGACTATGTTCGTTCTTAAGTTTAAAATCGATAAAATCTAGACAAATAGAGAGAACAAAATAGTGTATAAGTATAACCTAAAATTATAATAAAATAATTTTGTAATAATTGTTACTATTTATGTTTATTGGTATTTTCGTTCATTAGATTGCAAACTTTAGATTTATTATTCATTCTATGACTCTTATGTATAAAATGACATTGATGAATAAGTTTCCTATCAATGCTAGTTTATTTTAAGTTTTCATTTCATTTTCAGCCAACAAACGAACTCCACAGTATTAAAATAAGATATAACATGTCAATGAACATAATTTTACTTGGAAAGTAATATTACACATCGTAATCAAAAAAGTCAAATCTCAAACATCCACAACATCTAGTTAAAATCTATGCAATTTTTATTTTTCAACTAAAAATTTATCAAACTTACACAACAATGCAAGTCCAAAAGATTACAGTGTATTTTCCGAATGTAGTTGTTCAAAAGAACTTCAAAGTTCCTAAACCGTATCAAATTGATTCTAAAATCAATTGTTGTCAAAATATTATCTTAACTCCTCCTAAATATCAAATTAAACAAAACAATTATACCACAAACTTCAAGATACTACACCTAAATCTATGGTATTGAATAAAAATAAAAACTAGGAATTTTTTTCCAAAATCTGGATGGGACAGATGCCCCACTTGCCCTGTGTGTGGCTCTGCCACTGCCATATGTTCTGGTGTATAACTAACACATTGTTTCCATCTAAAGTAAAATTGTATCCTCTTCCAATATAATTACAGTGTGTTTGTTTATGTTATTTGAAAATTTTAGAAAACATCAAAACAACGGATATTAGAATTATTTGGAAAGGCAAGCCATTTCCAAGTCACCATAATATATTAATATAATTATAGACATGTGTTCTTATATATATGAAATTTAAAATCGCACATTTGCACGTCAATCGTGAAAATATATTGGAAAACAGAACTACAGTCTTTTTTTGATTCGCTTTTGATGGCTTATATATATATATATATATATATATATATATATATATATATATATATATATATATATATATATATATATATATATATATATATATATATTTCTAAATCAGGTGGTATTTTTAATCAACGTTTAAGTTTCAAGTTGCAGTACAATTGAGGAAAATTACACCATCCAAACATCACGACGGAAACATTCCATTATTATTGGAGGATGTAAACCTGTTCTTATTGGAATTTCCATTTTTTTTTTTTTTGCTTTCTGCCATGTTTACTAATTCCATCATATATTGTGTTGATATTTTTTCTCCTGACAAATGTTTTTTAAATGCCTTTTCGAAGCATCTAAAAATTTAACTTGTATTTTTTTCTTCTAAATTTCTCTGTACTTGTTATAGCACACAAAAATTTCCATTGTCCGATTACCAATCAGAAAGTTTTACAATGTTATCCTTAAAGCCTGGAGATTTTAATGTGTTTTTTTATATCATCTTCATATACTATAATTTCAAGGTATTTTTGTATTCATATTGCATTTTATTTGTTTTTCATATTTTTGTAATTGCATGATAAACAACATTAGTTTTCGTAATCTTTAGTCTGCTTTATTTGTCTTATTGACCCTTAAACTTTATTTTGTCTGATCTTTCAGTTGGATGATTTAATTTGTGGTTGTTTATTATCTAATATTGTTCGTAGATCCTATTGCTTATTCTGTTGGTTAGTTAAGCTTCCTCAGTTCTCCGTATCGGCTGGTAACAAGCAAGTTCATCTGCCTAATAGCTGATTAACATTTCTACTATTTTTTTCCGTCGAAACACCTTTGAGCCAGATTTACACTATTTTAAAATATATACATAAACATTTGCTGATTTGCATGATGTTGCAAGATGCTCTTTTCAGGGAAAGAAAGAATGTGCATGCCTCTTCATTTGCTATGACATGGTTCGACCAGATATTGCTCTCCAACTTGCATGGGAGAATAATATGATCGACTTTGCTTTCCCATGCCTGTTACAGGTAAGCTCTTATGTGCGACCTTTCACCCATTGATCTGATATATGAGATTGATTCCATAACATCACTATTTTTTAGTTCATTCGTGATTACACGGGCAAAGTGGATGAAATGGTGAAGGACAAGATTGAAGCACAAAATGAAGTTAAAATGTAACATCCTGAAACAACGGAAATTTAAAAAAAATCATCAATACAACAGAGACCAATAATCAAAAACGGGATTGTTCCTTCTCATCAAATATATAAACGGTGCACCATGTTACATCAGAGTTTATCAAAACGATACATGATTACAACAGAACAACAAAGGGAGATAAAAGTAATCATGTCGACCTCAGTGGTCTGAAAGAGAGGATCTGATCCCAAGATGCGTGCGTCCGCTGATCACCACCCAACTTGACCTACTGCGGTCCTGAAAAAGATATAACAATGTCTGAGTTTCCATAAGGAAATCCCGTATGCCAAGTTCACCTATATGCATGCAATAGTACAAATGAACTTATCATACTAGTAGCATGTCATGTCATCAACAGTAAGGAAAACAGTTCCCCCGAAGGGTAACACAGGACATCAGTCCGACAATCATCATCGGGTCTCCCAAGGAGACCTACCGTAGGCACATACGATCTAACGGAACAAGACGTGATACTCCCCACACGTGGCTATACTAATCATGGGGGTCGGCAAGGAGCATCCGCCAAGTCTGCGCCATAAGAAACAGATTTTTAACTTTGTGGTCGAAACCACACCAACGGAGCCGTCGGTCCATCAATCATCATCTCAGTAGGTGCTCATCTGAGGAACATAGCCGGAACAACATCGGCCCATCAATCATTATCACCTGAACATCATCGGCGACATCACTAGCACAACATTGGTGGTCCATCAATACGTCCAGCACAGCATCAGACGGGTCCAGACCGAAGTCTGACATGTCATCAGGCTCCATGAGCCGCAAACACCAACTGCGCCGCTATAAAAGCAGGACAGCGACCTCCGTAGCCATCCAGGTCGGTAGTCACCTCACCCAACGACAGTTGCGTGCTCGCACAACATCATACATTGGGATTCGTAATCCCTCAGGCCTGCTACTCTACCATGAGTGCAATCAATCCATCACATCAAGTCATCATTCATACACGGAGGTGACACTGAAGGGAATGTGTTCTAAAAGTTTTACTTTTAAATGTCAATTATTATGAATTGAATGAGAAATCATTTTGTTCCTTGTTTATGTTATTCGTCTTTTGGAAGTGTTAAGGAAGAGACTCTTGGTCCTTAACCGTAGAGCTCTAAAAGATATTGGTTTGCATAAAACAAAAGATATTCGCAATCATGTTAATTAACATGGAACATTAATTACCGAGTTAAGATTGTCGTGTTGGTCATAGATCATTGTAGCTCTACAAGTGAGTGACAACACGGGTATGCAAAAGAGGAAAAAATTACTTTTGTATACTGAATAGACCTAATAAGTAAAATATTATAGAAATGTGTTTCTGTGTCATTAATATTTTACTGTGTCTTTGGTCCTTTGATATGAGACTTATATCTAATCACTTAAGGAGTTCTTAATTAGACTAGTGTCTTGAGCTATCGATGAGTGTAGTGTAAAGGCATTAGTTGGTTAAGTACAACTTTTGTTGGAGAAGATAGTTAGTCAAAAGACTATCATTGCCCCTCTTAATTGAGTGATGATATTAGTGGGCCCCTTGATAAAGCAAAGTTATAATGTGCACAATGTGATTTGAGTTAAGTCACATATTTATAACTAGCTTAAAGAGATCAAGAAATGAATACTAAGACAAAGATGACACAATACTACTTTGTGTGTATTCTTAATATCATGAGGCAAGGGACGGACACAAGTGGTGCACGCCATCACTAAATGGATCGGGTTTTGGTTCGAGTGGAATTAAGACATCTAACTAATTGGGAGCTATAATGTGTAGCTAGATACCGCTTATAGCTTGTGATATTAAGCTCTTAATATCACTGCCAACTTAGTTTAGATTCTCCCATAGGTCACACCACAAAACTGGGAAACAAGGAATGAGGATTTTGAGTTCATAAGATGTGTCGGGTTTCATGTAGAAAATATGACACATGGGGTGAACAAAGCAAAATCAAAGTTATGTTGTGATTAATAACATAATTAGAATCTAAATTAAATTCATATGTGATGTAAATATTATGGGGTGTAATGATTGATCATTACATAGGATAATATGTTACATAAGTTGTGAATTTACTACTAATCCCGAAATGTCAAATTTTGTACGGGTTAAACCAAAATTTGACAAGTCTACAAAACAGTGCTCAAACGGTCGACCGGATAGCAGTAAACGGTCGACCGGTAGGGCACGGTCGACCGGACGAGTCTCGACCGATAACAGGGAATTTTCATCTGTTCGAACGGTCAACCGAAAGTGATCGGTCGGTCGACCGAACATTGCGATGGAATAGTTCCTGTTACGAACGGTCGACCGAATGTTGAACGGTCGACCGAAACATTGGTTCGAGCGGTCGACCGCACCTGGAAACGGTCGACCGGTCCAGACGGTTTTATGCAGAATTAATTTAAGAATTAATTAGATCATGCATGGAATTGGTCCATAATTGATTTAATTCGTGGCTAATAATATTTATTAATAAATAATGGATGGTTAGATGGAATTTTGCATGAAATCATGGGCAAGAGGTTGCACATGAGTAGGTAATTTGGAGAGAACCTATAAATAGAGGTTATCTCATTGCCTTCCTACATCTTGATTAATATTGCTTTTCATGCAAAATCTCTCTCCTTAATTCTCCACGAAAATTCCATAAATTCTTAAGTTTAGTTTAGTTCTTAAGAGATCATCTTCTCAAGAGAATTAAAGAGGGGTTAGTAATTGGATTCTAAACCCAATCGGAGATTGAGAGACTAGCTTCCCTCTCTCCGATCTTGTTTAGAGTTTGGTGAATACTCGGAGGCATCTGGCGCAGCGAGGAGCATCCCAACGGTCTCCAAATCTTCAAGAAGTTTTAGAGAACTTCTAGGTATGAATTTCGGAGCTCCTTTATGTTTGTTTTAATAGAGTTTTTGAAACTAGTTTGTTAAAACAAACCGATGCATGCAATAGATTCTAGAAAATTGAAAATTGATCCTTATTATACATGAAAAATTCGAAAATATATATGTATAATTAAACATGAAATCCTACAGACACGTCCCGAACACCCACACTCTTCCACACGGTGGTCCCTGGGCAGGCACGCGTACGCGCCACCGTCACCTTCTGGCTCACGCACAAGGTGGGGACACGGGTTTCCGTGGACAGAGTTGGCATCCTAAAAATGACTGAGAATTCGGTTCTGTGCACAAACGGTCGACCGAAAGAGGCAACCCGGTCGACCGTTCCCATGGAAGGTTCGGTCGACCGAAAGTCTGCAATGGTCGAACTCTCTGCGCAAAACCTAAGTCTCAACGGTCGAACAGAGATCTAAAACCGGTCGACCGATATGAGGTCAAAATCTGGAGTCTGGTCAACATCAATTCAAAACTACCGGTCGACCGACTTAGGAGTCTCGGTCGACCGAAAACTACGAGGGCATCCTAGAAGTTCTAAGTCATATAACGGTCGAACGCATAACAATAAACGGTCGAACAAGCATGCATTTCTATTCAGTACACTTAAGTTCTGGTCGAACGAACCCAAGGAACCGGTCGACCGAAACACGACAGGCAATCGCAACTCACCAGCAAAACGCACAACCGGTCGACCGTCACAAGGCATTGTTCGACCGGTGAAGGTTAAAGTCGGGTAAAATACACTACATCGGTCGACCGTTGGTCGTCTTCAACCTCGCGTCAGCCGAGGATTTACGCAAAATACGCCGCCGGAGGTCTCCGACCCCCCCCCCCCCCCCCCCCCCCCCCCCCCCACACACACACACACATACGAGGGTGAACAATAAAATCACACTAAGAACCGGCATACCTTCTCGAAACGACGAAACTCGTCGGAGCCTCGGCAACGTCGCTTCCGGAGACCTCCTCGCGCGCCCACCTCCGCACGCCTCACCCCACCGGAATCTCCTCCTTCACTGCTCGCCGGACAACGAAAAGAAGAGAGTGAGAGAGAGCAAGTGTGAGGGAGAGAGAAAGATTTTAGCTTTTAAACCAAAACCCAAAACCACTCATCACCTCACTACCCCTACACCATCACCCTAAACTCCTTCGTTCTCATGCACTCCACTATTCTCCTCCTCTTCCCCATGCAAAACACCTCCTAATCACCATTAACTCCACCTAAACCTCATTAGCCTTTAAGCAAAGGTTGAGATCATTACAGTTAGATCAAAGAAAGCGAAGAAAAAGGAATGGTTGCTCAGCAGGTATCTCAATTTTGAAATCTGTAGCAACTTTCAGTTAAAACAAAATTGAGAATAATGCATTTATTCGCTTCTGCAGAACATGTACACCCAGCTGCTGCCTCTTGCGCTGTCTGCACCACCTTCAGGGATGGGAGGGCCAGGTACAGGTGGATCCTTTGCACCACCACAGCCACCTATGACTGGAATGGGGATGCCTCCAAATTCATTGAGTGGTTACTGAGCATTCTTTCAGGTTTGTGGTGTGATTCGTTATAATACAATAAAGTTGCTCTGCACCGGCTTTGAAAGAAAGGAAAACACACTACAGCAAATACGCCAATATATCGCTAATGTAGATTTTAGTGATACATAATCTTCAATCTTTTGTATTATGTGATTTTTTTTGCTGCGGTTGAGCTACCCTTTGCCCTTTTCTTGGCCTATGTTTCACAGCGTACGAGAGTATATTACACTCTGTATACCTAGTTTTACATCCATAAAAAACCTCAGCGGCTTTCTTTTCTATTTTGAAATCAGTTCACTTGCCTAGACGAATGATTATGTACTTTTCGTCATGTTGTCTATCCGTGAAGTTTGGGCGCTACATCAGTTCTGAAAGCTCGTCTTTACACATGTTCGATCAAACACAATTTTGATCTGTTTTCAAAGCCCGTTAATCTTATAACCGTATAGGCTCGGGATGATATGATCCGGAGTGCTGCCTTGCTGGTGGTTGTAATAAGGTAAAAATGGGCTGATTGGCTCCATGCATATTTTAATTTGATATTCAGTAGTATGGTTAGGATAACTATGAAAGTCTGTTCTGCAAGCCAGATTTGTATTTTTTTGGACGGTTCCTTCACGCACGTCCTGTTTCAGATTTACAGTCGCTTTGTATTTTTTTAGTGGCTTTGGTTGGCCTCGCTTCTGGAGTCTGCTTAGGGAGATAATTTTCTAACAAGATTTTAATTCCTCTGTGAGCATAGAAACTAGGAAAGTGGGAATTACTAAAGGACGGACACTAACACGACTTCTAAGTCCTCTTAATAGAATTGGCATGAAATTAAATCCATTTTTAGCTTCAGTCTCGTATGTCTCGACTTGATTATATTTTTATTCCATTTATCTCCGATCCAAGCGTTGGACTTACATGTTGGAATTTCCCGCACTACATTTTAACAATGTTTTCGTATAGAAGCTGCTTGAATTTGTGACATCAGAAATACTAAATGGATCAATATAAATGATATGCCTAGACTAATTTATTTATTCATCATGTTGACCACTTAATTGCCGACTTGAGTTTGCTTGGCCCTGACGAGATTGTAGCAACCATATGCTACATTTAAGCCTAAAAACTTTACCTAGGATTAGCAAAAGATCTACATGGTGAATGACCCTGAAAATGCATCTACCCGTTGAGGAAGACAATGGTTCGTAGTAGTATAAAGATAGACGAGTTATGTCCATTGAACCGATTTGATAAGGGACCATGAAAGCCTGAAAATATTTTGATTCTATAAAAAACAATTTGCCAGCCAAGGTAACATGGAAGAAATTCTACATAACATCTACAAAATTGTTGCTCTTTTCAAAGGTTCCTCCAATCACCACCTAGAATTTCCTTTCCGCAAATGAGACATCAAATTGCAGCCCATGCGCCAAACAGCAACCTCACACCATATATAAACTGTTTTCTGAACAGGAACGCATAAGAGTGCCTCAACAAAATTGAAGAAAAATTAATAGCACCAGCCCTTGAAAAATGGAGCTGAATGGTGCCTATACAAGGAGGGAAAACTACAGATTAGCTGCATTGCCCTTTGCAACTTAGGAAGAAACATCAAGTACTTACTGTGAAATAAATATGTGACACTAGATAACTCGATACAGCAGAACTTCTATGTACGTTACGTCATCTTTAAGGCTTGTTTCAACTGAGCAAGAGCATTTGGATGAATACTGTTAATGGCAGCATTAAAGGAAGCATCGCCATGTAGAGCTGCACATGCTTGAAGGTTTTCCCTCAACAACTTCTCCAGAGATAAGTGCTTAATAGGATCAGAAGCCCTTATCTATGAAAGAAAAAATATGTAAACCATGAGCAATAGAGATCATCTAGTTATAACAACAAACAAATGATAACGTTATCATTAGACTAGGAAAGTTTGATGATCTGTATCGATAATGTAGTCTTACTTGTCTTTTCCGCAACTCTTTACTCGGAACAGCAGCATACCCATAACCTTCGCTGTTGCCACCCAAAGAGTTCACAACATCATCACTGAAGAATAATTGATAAATAAATCAAGAAACAGAGGAGAAAGTTGATGGATTTTAAAAAAAAACGTTACCTGGATTCTTCACTTGAATCTTCTGCTGCTCCTAATAGTACACTTGTACAGACACTAGCCGAGTAATACAAGTTTTAGGATCAGTTGGCAACAGAAAAATGACATCCACTAGTACAGGATCAAAGATTACCTCAGTATCTCATCAAGCTTATCCATAACTTCAGGTAATCTAAGGGTTAAAATAATAGAAAGAGCTAAAGCATATGTCTTCCGTTGTAGGGTTGTAACACTGTCAATCTGTCGTACCAAATACAAAATCAGCAACAGTTTAAGAAGAAAAGAGCAGCAAAAGGAGCATGCAAAATACCATCTAAGAATTCAATCGAGAAAGTGTAGCAAAGTAGCATGAAAAGTAACAATATCAACAATTTTAAATTATGTTCAATTTTCCCCTCCAGATAGCAACAGTTTCAACCATGTATGGAGCCCTATTCATATGAAAAATGCAAATACTTTTTTGATCATTAAAAAATTTACCATTATAAATGTTGATGGAAATACAAGTCTCTTATTGTTATGAATAATGCATTTCCATATCCTTAAAAGATTAAAAATAGAAATATGGATAGGTGTTTGCATATATTGCCTTGGACAAGTCTCTTGCATGTGGCATGATAGTGAAGTAGTAAACCATTGAGTAAAACTTCGAAGGAACTGTCAAAATTATTCGCAGCTGTTCTTTATTTGGGGGAAACCTAATACAAAGTCCTATGGATATCCATATTTGTATCTCTATCTACCAAAACTTGTAATTTAATGCCAGTATCGGTTGAAGTTTGAAAACCATATTCATGTCTACCCAGAATCATGTTGATATCCTAAAACAAAAAATAGGTTGCTTCAATGTGAACCAGATACTTTGGATTCATTTGAGCCCTAATTTCATGCAGTCAAAATAACACAACGACAAAGAACGAGGATATCATAAGATATCCAGACAAGCAACTTGACATGATAAATATTCTTTGAATCGTACAAAATCCAAACATGTTCTTCTACCAAGATCATAAGAGTGCTATCATGGGATATGTTTCTTAAAGAACAAATCGACTGACAATAACACAAATGCACATTCCAACCAAAAAAGATACAGTTGTGCAAAAGGTAAAGGCCACCACTGATAAATACTAAATAAAACTAATAATTCTGTCAATGTTTTTTAGAAAGCAAATGTTTCACCTTGTCAAGCCAAATATCAACCAAGCAAAGAAGAATATTTTGATTTGTTGAAAGTCCTTCCTTTTGAAGGGCCAAAACTAGTGACGATCCCGACGCTAAAGTTGCAAGATAATTAGTGTTGAGGACTAGAAGTCTAGCTAAAATGGCTCCAGAAGTGGCTTGCAGAGTTGCTCTAGACGGATTATTGTCATCTCTGCTCATGCACACGATAAGCAGTTTCTACAAAAAGGTAAAAAAACAATTAGTTTATTTCCGTTGGGTGCCTATTAGTAACAATTATTTGAAGCAAAACCAAGTAGCCACAAATGACAAAATCCATTATCACCTGAAGAATACCGCAAATTAATGGAGGCACTTCTGCAGGATACAACTGCAAATGTTGGAAAATATATCAGCATCACTGAGCATAATCAACTGCAGATGAAGATAGCATGATCACAAATTGTTCACGTGCTAGGGTATATTGCTACCGAAACTTAAGCTATCCATGTAAGGCATGGAATCAAACAATCAGCATGACAGACATTATTACAGGATGCAAACCCCAAAGATGGTTCAAATACAGATGGCAAAGTGAAAAGAAATATCATTGTGGTGAAAATGAACTGCAGTCTCGTTTTCCAATAGAATTAAAACATCAAAACCAAATTTCCAAAAAGATACATATCAAACCATCATTCAAATCGTATCTCGTCCTCTCAAGGTTTTTTCTCCTACTTCCATGTAGCAATTCACCCACCCAGTGTAAAATTGTTTGCTTTTTTTTAAAATCAGTAGCACAAATTGGTTTGCTCGCATCAAGTACGAGAAAAACAGAAAAAATGGATGTGTTGCATATCCCGGCTCACATCTTCTCAAGTTTTTTTAATACTTTATATATGTTTTGAATTTCAAGTTTTCACCAACTGTAGCAGATTTGTTTGTTGGTATCCGGTACGAGACAAACAGAATGAAAATGGAGTGTTACATATTCATGCTACCTCATATGAATAAATAAATAAATAAATAAGAAAATGAGAAATGACTGAATAATAGGCAGTACAGAGGAACAAAACACGCAAAAAAGGTGAAAAACTAAGCACTTTGCTACTGCTTTTCTCTGGACAGTCCAGTACGAAACTGCATTTGCGTATTGCAGGTTCAGCATGT
The DNA here is from genome assembly GCA_963682175.1 of Triglochin maritima. Classification (NCBI taxonomy): domain Eukaryota; kingdom Viridiplantae; phylum Streptophyta; class Magnoliopsida; order Alismatales; family Juncaginaceae; genus Triglochin; species Triglochin maritima. The sequence goes on from OY821773.1 coordinate 53,483,031, forward strand.
GCCTTGGGGTGATTGTATCAGTAACATCTGCCTCTAAGGGGTTTCAAACTTAAGATAAGACTTTTCTAACAGCACCATCTCATCTAAACAAGGAGGTCTACTTCAGATTTTAGCAATGAGATCAGCCAAAACATTGACACCTAATGCTAAGACATAATATAGCTCAAATTCTTATTTACTAAATATAATAAATTGCACCTCATGTTAGCTGGTTGAGATGGTGGAACAGAAAAAACAATACCTGGATCAAAGTATCAATGATAGGTAGAGCGGAAAGCATTCCCTTATTGTTGGCATTTTCAACGATAATCTCAAGAACTTTAACTAAATCTGAAGCATGCCTATTAAGAAATTCAGAACTACCAGAAAGTATGTAGTCCTCAACTATGCTGACAGCAGCCTGTATGTTCAAGCCAGTTGATCCAAGGTAGGTTGCAGATGGAAAAAAAGAGCATCAATCGTTATACAGAATAATCATGAACAGAATAAATATACGTGAGATATAAATGTCTATAACCCACAGATCGGAATATAGTCAAGATAAAACTTTAAATGTATGCAAAGAAGCAAAGGGGGGATGGTAAATTAGAAAAATAAGCAAGAGCTGAGATATAAAATGCAATGCAAACTCGTAACCCAGAATACGGTAGCGAGAAAAATCTAACTATATGAAAGGAAACATAGGGGAAGGGATAAAACAGAGAAACAATCAGAGTTTAGATTCAAGTTCAAGTTACAGAGAAAGGGTGCTTTATACAAGATTATACGTATGTAGCCCAATTGTCCATTCTACGTTAAGAAAAAAACCAATAAAATATTGGCTTGTTGACGTTTTTAATATTTATTTACTCATATTGTAACCGAACAAGGAACAGTGTCGATTTCCCACAGAAAAATAACCACGAAATGAACAAAAGCTCATGAAGACCACATTCGAGATGGTAATATTGCGTACATGCCCTTGGAAATTTTGATAATGTATGGCTCTTAATAAGACAGCTGACCTGCAAGTGATCGAAACTTCTTTCCATTATAGGAACAAGATAAGGGAACAAATCTAACAGATCAGTGACCATTGATGGAGCATGAGAAACTGTAGCTTCCCATAGCTGCATAAACCACATGCACCAGCATAAATTTTCAGGAAACATGATGATAGAAAATTTAAGAGAAATTAAATATGACTAACCAGCACACTATCCTCCAGAAGATTGAGTTCATCAGGGTTGTTTATATCAATGCCTCTTCGTAGAATAGGGAGAAGCATGTTATAGCAAATGGGTGACTGATAGCCAAGGGAGGACACAAAATTCTGTAATGCTGTTAGAAGCTGAATCTGGAACAAACTTTGACCAGCAGATTCCTCCCAAATCTGCAACAGAAGAAGGTTCAGGTATTCAATGATGCACACCAAAAGGTGACGATGTTGAGTGATTGGGCATTTGAAGAAACCAGCAGTTGGATAAAAGATATATTTTATCAGGAACGATTTACTTTGAACTAGCCACATGACAAATCATTACATTTTATAAAAAAATCTAACACATTTAAAGTACAAAATCATGCCCCCTAAACAGAGTAATTATTGCAGTTGATTGGAACTATGGCCTTCTATTGCACCATTTGGATTTCATTTGTTATACTCTACATGTAACTTGCAAAAGTCAGAATTCATGACACTTCCTTTGTATATTGATGTTTGCTGTAACTTGACGGTTTTTATCACCAAGTCTTAATGCAAGAAAGAAAGGAGAAAAGCTAGAACTGAACCTTCTCACTTAGTTGTCGTGACATACAAAGGAAAATCAACTTTGGGAAGATTGATCTGTAAGTCAGTCCAAAATATTTTTACCAGTTTCTTTCCTGGCATGTCATGACTATGCAAGTACTTGTGTATCGGTTACATGCTTAATTCATGCTCAACCTTCAAGTACACCCATCAGGGGGCTAGGGCAATGACAGAAAGGTAATAGTTTACTTGATAAAACCTCTTGATGGGAGTGGCAGAGCTACTTATCGTCTAAATGTCCTTGCATAATAGATCACTTCGGCTTGTAAGACATGCCCCCCGTGATACAACAATCACATTGCATGCTTCAGGAGAGCTTTACTGTGGTTGCTCGGTGTGGCTGATAGGGTTGACCTTTTACAAGTGATTTCATTTAAGGTATAGACTAACACCTTTCCGTGAATATAGGTTGTACAACTACATGGTGCAACTCAACTCATGATGAGCAATAAGGTAAATATAGAAAAAACTCCCCTCAACTGTACCAAGCCCTTGGCTGAAACCAACACGACTTGGGATTTCACATTCTTTGTTTTTTGATATTTTTCTTTCTTTCCTCCAGACTTTGCTGACTAGGTTCATGTCATGTATACATGTTGCTTTTTTAGGTGCTCTTCTTCAACAATATATTTCCTTCTATCACTCCTTTCCAAGCCATGTTGAAAACTCCAGATAATTTACATGTTTTCACATTTGAAATTGTATTTTTTACAGGATTTATCATCCTATACGGAAAACAGAAGTTGGTAACTTCATCAAGATAAAGAGATTCCGGCCTAATAACCCGTCAATTTGTAACGGAACCAGAAGATTCTAAAGCTAACTACCCAAATCAGTAGATATTATCTATGAAAGTGCAAGGTTAACTAAACAAACAAACAAAGATGAAAAATCAACAACAAAAGAAAACAATAATATTAGACCCCAAAGAATTCTTGCGATGTGCGAGTCATTAAAGGCTAACATCAGCAGAGAAATGATCCTCCTGAGCGCAGTCAGAGTAAATCATTGTATGAACAAAATTGTTGGCACAAGTAATATATACCTTTGATGGAAATCTCTGCTGGGATACAATACAAAATACTCACCATAAATTGAAGAAGTAGACAAAAGCTAAAATAGAGACACACCTTCTGGAAAAAAATCATCAACTGATTCCCAAACGGAATTATTTTTTCACCAGCATGTTCAATCATCACAGAGATCAAATTTAGAACTTGCACCTGAGACAGTCAATAATTTATGTAAGGATACCCATAGTACGACTTTCAAAATTAAAGGAGCACCTAAAAAGTTTAAACTATTACACATGTCAAAAGAAGTATCTAAGATAAAGAGGACGTCATCACAAATTCCACCTTTTGCTTCCATTATTCTGTATTTTTAAATGCTAGTTACTTTTTTTCCATGATGAGAATAGAGACCCCCAATCCTTATAAGATATTTTTGTTGAACTCAAAATTTTATTTCAATGATGAGAATAGTGACCCTCGTTTCCATAAAGAATCTTTATTTTCACTAAATTTTCCTTCTATAATAATTACTTTGTTGAGTTGTTCTTCTGAATTTGGATGCATATATACAAACAGACCCTAGAGGTTCAGGATTTTATGCATTTAACTTCTTTCTGCAACAGATTGATCATGTATGACACCAAAATTTTCAATTTGTGCACAATTGTATTCTCTGCATTATCATCAAGAAACTATCCCATAGATAGAGGCCAACTATAAGATGCAAAGTTTTAGCAAATACTCTCCTTGCTTTAAGTTTTAACATAACATCAAACCTTGAAAAGTCATAGCATGCGTGAAGACAAAGTGGGATAATGAAAATACTTCATCACAGTCAGCCTTATCCCCTAAAAATTGAGGACGAGTATTAGGAATGCTAACAGACATTTAAGAATTAAAGGTGACACAATGTCAACCTTGCGAAGGACTTTAAAATTTTGAACAAAAAACTTATGCCATAAGTATTAAATACCAAATGGACACAAATATTTGACCTTCAAGAATACCATATTTTCAACTATAAGCAGAAGAAGAAAACATGGGTAGTGAATAAGTCATTTTGCATTACTGTTATGCTGTAGAGAAAGGGAACAACACTACTTACTTTTGAATCAAATTCCTGAACATCTTCCACCAACTTAAAGCATGAAGTGCAACACATAGGAAGATACTCACGGAAATCATCTCCAGAGAAATTGCAGTCTTGAATGAGATAACACAATGATCGACATGATGCCAACTGGCAAATTTGTTCCTTGTCAGTAAGAGAGAGAAAAAGGCAACTACACAACTAGTCTACTACTAAAATCTTGGATACAATGTAACAACAACAAAATAGGAATCAGATAGCAGCACATACCCTAACAGCCACATCGTTGTGCTGAAGTAAGCTGACCAAAGCAGAATATACGACTTTCCTGGTGTCAACTTTAACCTGTTGATATCAATTTGCAGTGCAAGAAAGAGCTTGTCAGGCATGCTCTTCAGTCATTACTTAACCAACTAGTGTGGAGAAGAGCTTAAGGATTTATATTTCAAAGTATAACTATGTATTTAGAAGCAAGCAGACTTAAGTTTGTTCAGAAATAAATCACAAACACAAATTACACAATGCGAAGGACAAATTGCAAGAAAAGTGCAATTGCAAACCTGCAATTTTGAACAGATACAACATAAGGTGAAGATATGGATGTACCAGGTGTTTTCAGTATAGGAAAATGGTGAGAAATTGGCAACTGGGCTGATCTCACCTTATAGAAGGAGTAATGACTGAGCTAAAAAAAATGTGCTAACTACCATAATAACTTTAAGTCTTTTAAGTTTAACTATTTGCCTAGTTGCATACAAATGGCTAAAATTTCTTCGAAAAAAAGGAAACCTCACTATAAGAGGAAGAGGGGTTTGGCTAGCGGGTAAGAGAATTCAGGCATATTTTTTGTTTTAAGGGTATCGTAGGAATCATTTTTTGGATTCCCATTATTATATCTCTTAGTCATGGGAATTTTTAGGTTTTCTTTCTATTTTGCTTTTTTTCCTTTTCTTCTTGCACCTTTTTTGCTATCGATTCATGATAATAATAAAAAAGATGAAGAGGTAAATTCTTATCAGTAAAGGGAACAGAAGTTGATGTATAGTGCACATGTTGCTCAATGACCAAGTTCAGCACCCATGACAATCTTGTAAGTTGTACTTTCCATTTGATATGTTTAGTTTCTGGTACTACAAAAAGGATAAGTTTTCCTTATAGGCAAGGTCCATCAACACCTCCCTCTTAACTTGGTCTCAAAAGGTTGGACTTGGTTGTCTTGAAGATCTACATTTTCTAGAACAGCACAACTCTAAATTTCAGCGACATTATCAATCTCCAATTACATCTTCAAAGCACATATTGTTTAAAAGAGATCTTCACACCAGAAAGTGCAAGTTTCTCCTAAGAATTCAATACTAAAAATAACCAATAAAATGCAGTGATAAACACCAAAATCACAGAGCTGTTGCAATGCTGAAAATAATGATTAATATACGAATTTGAAACCTTTATGGTTAAATCTAATAAACAACAAACACAGTAGGTTAATATCAGTTTGTTATCTGAATTCTGAAGAAGCATTACGCTACACGAATGATTATGACTTGTGTGTTGTGTCTTTATTCTTTAATGGAATGTTGAAAAACACTAGGAAAAAAATCAGTTGACAGTAACATATTCAAAGACAGATGATACATAGAAAACCTAGAAACTGGAATACTGGATTATAAAATATGACCTCTGATGCCCACTGGCCCAACACTATTGCAATTTTGCGATGTATTATCCTCATATTCGGGTGGTGATTTGACAGCTCCAGAACAAGAGTACCATTGAACCTGCAGATGGACAACCAGAGAGGAAAGATTGAACAAAGAAGAGTTCTAACGGTTCATTTAGTAAACGAAACAATTAAGGTAACATATAACAAGTCCAAAAAAATAAACTTTAAGAATGATAGGAAGGACAAAGGTTAAAAGAAAAGGAATGTGGGCGTTCAATAATCTACTAAATCAATAACCAACAAGTACTGATGTGCATCATAATAGTTAAGCAATATGTAAAAGGAATTGATTAAACAATTCAAAAGAGTGCAACTAGGTGGCATAAAGAGACAATATATCAATATTATGATCACAAGTTGCACTTACTTTCAATTACTTTCCGAACCCCAACCCTCATGTTTATACTATATATTGATTGCTGAAATCTGCCATATTTCCTCCCCATGCACTATGATCACAAGTTGCTGAAAGTCTGTCATATTATGATCACAAGTTGCACTTACTTTCAATTACTTTCCGAACCCCAACCCTCATGTTTATACTATATATTGATTGCTGAAATCTGCCATATTTCCTCCCCATGCACTATGATCACAAGTTGCTGAAGTCTGCCATATTATGATCACAGGTTGCACTCACTTTCATTTACTTTCCGAACCCCAACCCTCGCATTTATACTATATATTGATTGATGAAGTCTGCCATATTTCCTCCCCATGTATAAGCACTCCCAATAAGATCATTTCATGTTTTTCATTTTTAATTAAGAATAAATATCACTTCATTGGATTAGATCCGGGAAAATTGCAACATCAAGTGTAGCTATGTAATTACCCTAGGGGACGGTGGAAAATCACAATGGTATAATAATAATAATAATAATCAAAATACAAATTTCATTTATCCTCGACTGAAATGATCAAGCACTCCATATTTAATAATTACTTGTTTTTGCATGAGAATATCCAGGACGATTCAACACCCTACTATATCAAACATCAAAAGAGCCTTCCAAGCAAAGTGGCGATTTGAAGAAACAAAACCATCATGATTCAAGACAAGAGATTTTCATCCTCTCACAACCACGATCCTCCAAATTTTGGTCACCAAAACATTCGTATAGAGCTCATTCACCATCAAGTAAGTGTAACAGTGTAGTTACCCTAGGGGCAGTGGAGAATCACAATGGTAAAATAATAAATTAATAATGATGATGATTATCAAAATACAAATTCCATTTGTCCTCGACTGAAATGATCAAGCACTCCATATTTAATAATTACTTGTTTGCATGAGAATATCCAGGAAGATTCAACATCCTACTATATCAAACATCAAAAGAGCCTTCCAAGCAAAGTGGCGATTTGAAGAAACAAAGTCATCATGATTCAAGACAACAGATTTTCATCCTCTCACAACCACGATCCTCCAAAATTTTGGTCACCAAAACATTGTTATAGAGCTAATTCACTAATCGCAGGGAGAATACTACACCAGCAACTAAAACTACAGTCTTATCATTTTCATTTTCTGATAGCACAAGCAACCACCACTACATGTAATAGGGAAGCAACAAATACAAATTATCTCTGGTAGATCCACTCCATTCTTTTTAAGATAGAAATGTTATGTTTCCTTATTCAAGCTGATACAGTTTAGCATGAATATTAATTTTAAGTTGACTTTCAAATTTTAACACATAAATGTCCAGTTTCAAATACGGATATTTGATGTCAAGAAGATTTTTAGGCTTTTTTCTAATTTAATGTTAGAAGTAGATATTGAACTTCATCTTTTGGAATTTCCACTAACAATTTGAGCATGGCACTTTCTGTATGTCATATTACTAAGTTAAAATGTCAAACATAGAATCCATACAAAGTCTAGCAACTAAACTCAAAATGTGGCACATGGATATGCATTTTCTATTTTATCAATAGTGCATAAATATCTGAGTTAAACCATAACCAACATGGACCCAAGTTTGGTAGCAGGTTGTGTCCCAGAGACAATTCGATGTGATTGGTTTTGAATGCTACTAGAAGAGGAAAATTTGATGTAATTATAAATAAAGTTAATTATAGCCACAATTTTATGAGAATAAAAATTGTAAGTCATGTCAAATAATTAAATTTAAAAAAAATTATACTTTATCATACAGCATTAATTTATTTGATAGTAAAGCCATATCATTGGGCTAAAATGCATGCCATAGGTAAAAAAAGTTAGCTATGCATGCCATTGTAATATTGTATTGTATAATTGCATTTGTTCCACAATCAACAAGTAATACTTAAACCATCATAGACCTACATTTCGAAGAAAGGTCGATATCGTATTGTAGGTCGTGACCAAATTACACAAGGTAAATGCAATTTGTAGCCTTTGCAGCAATAATAGCATATTGATAGGTTGGAAGGATAACTTAAAATAAAAGGTGGAAGCATGTCTTTTTTTGCAAGTACTGGGCGCATGTGTCAGCATATATAAGAATAAAGAAGCACATTAGACACACAAACTGGTGGATGAAAGTAATTCATAAATACAAATACAAGGAAAAGATTACCATTCGTCAAAGTTGACAAAACTTGAGAGCTCATAATAGACATGTCCAGCTGCAGTGTAAGCAGCATCCTTTAGAAGCATTCCAGGTGTAATCTCACTCTCGGCAGCAGGACAATTACTCATGGCATCACGAAGAATGGAAACAACAACACAACCAAGAATCTACAAAAAGCACGGAAAGTTTACTTTGCGAACTCTCCTTCAATACAAGTAAAAATTGAATTGTTTGTCAACTGACATGTTTATAATTTTCAAACAAAACAATGTATAGTGCTTCAGCACAAGGCCTCATTTTCTCTGTCCACTGCATCATGTCTTGCTCATGATGAAAAGATTCTGGATTCTCACTCCACTCGTCCAAATCATCCGTGGAGAATATAAAATACCTGAGATCAAAAATTATCAGCATATCATGATAAATCATAATAAATATCTGTTAACTTTTATGCATTTGAAATCTTAAGCATTTGAAGAGGAAGCAATCAAATGGGCATCCAAGTAGTCAATCGACTTTGTTGAAAACGTGATGAACAAAAGGAAGACTTAGTTCTCCAGAAGAGGATTCATGCCATTGAAAAGGTTTGGAGCCTCATCTACCTATATATGTGCATTCATTAAAACACCAATGGAAATATATGATGTAGTGATATATGATAACTTTAAGATGCACTTTTCAAAAGAAAAGGAAAATTAGATCATGGAGCAGCTAGTCCAGGAAACTACGAAGCAGTACTGCCAAGGGGGAAATTGAAACAACAAAATAGCGTGCACACTGCACGGGATGGGATCTAGAATATATGCACTTGCAACAACAACAAAGTCTTTGATCCCAAACTAGTTGAGTTAAGCTAGAAATGAAACTAAATAAGAATCATTATTCAGGCACGTGAATCGTCTTCTTCCACGCACTCCGATCCAACGCCAAATCCTTGGAAACTACATTCACTTGAATCACCAAAAAGAAGAAGAAAGAGAAAGATTCACACTCAAATTGCTGGTTCTAAACCATAAATGCAGCAACTCAAATGGTATGACTTATTTGAGATCAATAACAATCTTTAGATCAACAAGCCACAATTTTTTTCACAAGAACAAAGGAAGATCCTATTTTATTAATAAGTTCAAGCAACTTACAAATTATTCTAACATGCCTAGCATAGACAACAACAAAAAGTAAGTGTTTTTTTATTAATGATAAATAAAATCATTGTTTTTGTAAAGTTGACAGTTTCCATCGTTGCATGAGTCATAACAAAAATTAGATTTTAAATTGGAGTATCTACCAAGTGATCTCACAAAATCGAAAACATTTGCATCATATGTACGGGAACTTACAAAATCACAGGACCAAAACATAGACAATTATCTTTATACTGACTTTTTATTATTATCAATAATTATGTAATTAGTTTAAATTTGACAATTATGTAATTAGTTTAAAATGACTAATTACAAACAAAAAATTGAAAAACATGTCACCAACATGATAAATTCCATGAGAGGAATGACATGTAAATACCTTCTTATTAAAATATTACACAGCAAAACAACACGCTCACTTGAAAAAATATTGTGAAGTACATCAGCGGTGGCACGGGAAATATTCTTCTTCCGTTGCTCCAGAGTCACACTGTTATCACTAATTACATGGCCAATGGGGCTTTGCTGGTATTCTTTACACTCTAATACGGACTTCACCATCACCATACATTGTATTAGGAAAGGTTCAAATGATAGGATTGCTGGATCGGGGTTGGCAATTTTGTTGAAGCAGAACTCCATGGCAGGGATAAGAATGCATCTGTCACCAAAAGAATAGGGATGCCTAGCCTGAATGGCGATCAAAATCTTCATCAATTTGATACATGAATTCTTAACAAATTCCAATAATCTGATCTGTTGTTTCGGGAAACAAGAGTCTGCAAAATCAGTATATCAATGTGAAATCACAAGTTGAAGGAACCATTAATTTTTAAAACACATAAAAATGCATGGCTATTCTGACAAGAAAAATACAAATGAAAATTACATGATTGATAACTAAAATATATATGTCCATCACAGATTTATAGCTGTGGCACCATTCGCACTCATAATGTTGGTAAAAGGAAAAACATCAACTTAGAGACATATATGACCAATAAACAGGATCAGGATTATTTTTTTGAACAGTAATAAACAGGATCAGGTTGTCTTTCTCATCTATTAAGCAGACAATTAACACCAAACTATCATACATTCAGCATAAACTCCAAAGAATCACTGGACACTAAATTTGCATGGTGTAATGGGCATAAGTTTTGCAGCATCTACTCAGTAGACTCAACTCTCAACTAATCAGACAGCTGTTAACATCACGTTATGTAAAGACATTCTTTTATTACTGTAAAACAGGCTATAATTGTTTTAAGGAGTTATTGACTCTTTCTTTTGTTAGGTTAGCACAAACCATCATCTCAGGCACTTCATTGTTCATCTACCCCCTCCGTAACTTTCATCAGAACAATTTTTACTGCATAAATTGAAAATGTAATACAATCCAAAACACGACTAACTGCTAGACATTCAAAGAGATTTTGCAATTGTTGAAAATAGCATCCGAAAGATCTAATTTCTAACTTTGGACTAATTTATGACCACTTTTGCTTTCTTATCTCATATAAAGGAAAATGGATTTGTCCATCAAATGTACTACTGCTAGATGAACTTTTTTGTTCAAAAGAATATGTTGCACTTGCACAGAGGCAAGACAACAATGTTGTAGAGTTCTAATGCACAACTAGCATCAAACAAGTAAATCAAATTTTAGTCAAAACAATTAGATTGCAAATAACTACACTGCCCTACAGGAGCAAGATGGACCATGTATGTAATCAAACTGATAATCCATTATTAGCTTCAGAGAAATAACTTATACAAATACATGAATATGTCCTGAAAGTAGACCTTTGTCTTAGTGAAAGAACATAGGAATCTGTTTTTCAAAACTCAATATTAATTCTTTTTTTTATCGGTATTTCAATACATGAATATTGACATATTGTGGATGAATATTATCATCATATCTATAAAAAAAGCTTTTTTATCGGTATCTCAATCTTAAAATTGGATGAGTTAGTTTGTCAGAAGTTGGAAGACTTCTTTAAAGTTTTATAATCTTGTACCCTTAATTTAATTTACTTCTGTTGAAGGTGGATTTTATTTTATTACATAATTATGCACATCAGGTGTCTACAAAGGATTGCACTTTCAGTTTTATATACGAAGGAATTGTGCTTCATTCTTATAGTATCAGACCCTGTATTCTATTTATATTATTAGCTGAACTGAAAGATCATATATATGATTCATAACCATAAGATTTCACCACCATAAACAGATTTTCACCAATCAAAAGAAAACCCATCATAAACATATTTGACTTATACCACAGGACAGGCAATGTCATAGAGTTACATCTACTCCGATTGGACATTCAAACCCTTCTTTTCATCTTGATTATCAACAGATGTCAAATGATCAAAGGGTTATTGTGGATGAAGAGGATATTTGAACTAAATAGATGGAAGTCGACAATTTGATCACAACAAACAAATCAAATTGCATTCAGCAATATTAGTAACAATGACAAGCATATTGATCAGATATAAGTTAGTAACTCTGAAATTATCGAACTGATTGTATCGTAGAAAACCTACAGTATGGAAGAAAAGACTGAACAGCATCCAAGATCACAGGACACACTATTTTGACGGACTGAACCTGCTGGCAGATAGAAAAAAACATGGAATATAAGTATCTTAATTTTGAATTACAATATGGAACGAGAACAAATTCACACGTTTTCCCCAGAAAAGTGTGATACCTCCGTAGACGTTATATCACTTTGATGGCCACAAACAACCAGCTGCCTAATGATCTTTGAACACAGGAACCATCTCTCACATATCAGAAAGAAATCATCCAGTTGTCCTGTTAAGGAATTGGCACTAAAACACTGAGAAAGGGCAGCAAAATTCTGAAGAATACTTTGAACATCACTCTGCCAGAGCTTCCAGCAGTAGTCAAATAATTGCGCAGCAACCTAAAAACAATGTACATTGTGGATGTCAGTTGACTCAGATAACAAATATGTCTGAAATCGGATGAGTAAGTTCCATTCAGTGGCTAAAATTCAGTGCAAACCATGAAATGATGTAAATTCTATTCACCAACAACTCATTATGACGAATAAATTGTTAAACATCCATAGAAGATAAGAAGCTAAGCACATTATGATCTCCAAAGTCCAAATTGCCATGAATCAACTTCAAACATAACATTATTAGCCATAACATTGTATGAGCCTATCATTATGCCCACTTAATTCCATTCTGCTTTTGAGCTTGAGGACCATGGCATACTCAACATGATTGTAAGTTCCTAAGAAAAGCATGCCCAATGGTTCTGCAGTCTACTTGTGGGTCATGATCATAAAGCCATAACAAACAGATGACAACAAGCTTAATAATTAAATAGGATCAACAGATAGTCATTCTTCTAATCCATTTCCACCTAGGAAAGAAATTGTTCCCAGTTACTGTGGTAACTGAGAAAGCTATCTTACATTACATTCAAATGATGAGAATGAAGGCTTTGTTGCTGTTGTTATTGCACATCAAAGAACTTTTAACAACTGCAACAGTCAGCCCAACAAGATGATCAGAAATACACTGAATATAAAATGATCTAACTGACCTCTGCAAATTTCTTCTGATCTGAAATAAGGCGTTTTGTGGATAACTCCTTCAAAGTTCGAAACAGAACCAAAAAAATTCTGTGGGATGCAATGATATCTGCTGACTGCAGCTGTTGTGACAAAGTGGAGAACAGTTCTGGCCTGAGGATGGTGAATCATCCAGAAAATTAGTTGGAAAACACAAACAGGAAATGCTAAATGAAAAAAGAAAATACAGGTACTTTCTCGTTGTTGTGTTTGATCTTTAGTGCGTGGTTGCCAGACACAGATGAAATATTTATTAAATGACTTAAAATATATGTATATAACCAACAGCCACTTCATTTTACTTGAGCATAGTAAATTGAAAGGTTCCACAGCCAAAGTTTCGAGCTAGGAGAATAAGCAAATTAAAGTCATCACACAGCGAGATAGTCAAACCAAGTAAAAAATAATTGCATCAGCCAAAGTTTCAAACTAGGAAAATAAGCAAAGTAGCAAACTAAAGTCAGTTCACGCTTATATAGTCAAACCAAGTAAAAAATAATTGCATCAGCAAAAGTTTCAAGCTAGGGAAAAAAGCAAATTAAAATCATCACACTGCAGTTATTGATAAAGCGGCCGCCTAGGCGCAAGTCGGTCCACAGCCAACTAGAATTTCAGTGACTAGTAACTCAATTACTTGGTTGGGTATTCGGGTCAAAAGATCCAAATACCCGGTTATATCAAAAAAAACTAAACCTACACACAACTCCCACCTCTCCCATCCCCTACCCTAAAGCCTACCCCCACCACCACCTCTGGTGCGTTATAGAACGCCGGCAACCCTGTCTGACAGCCCTCTGGCATTTTACATCTTTTTCTATTATTTTTCTCTGTTTTCATTTGTTTTTACATATTGTCTTGCTGTTTTTAACATGTTTTCTGATTTTTCCACTGCCAAATAGGCGGGACTATGCGAGGGCCCTTGTCCTGGCTGCTAGGCGCCTATCCGCCTTTTAATCCTTGTCCCACAGTTATATAGCCAAACCAAATACAAGTAATTGCATCTTGCGGCTCGAATTGGCTATTACATATCAATAATGGAGGCCCGAACCAAAAAATAAACGACAAAGGATAAAGAGAAGGGAAAATGAAAGGTTGGGGGAGAATCTATGTAGAATTGAGAAGTAGAAAACAAGATCATCTCAAAATCAAACTTACATTCCATTATCTTGAAGTGATAAAATATCTTCAAATTCAAAATATCTTTTGAGATACCTACTCCCCGAACAATAGGACAACTCCTCAATCAAGTATGACAAGAATCAATTTCAAATAAAAGCATTTGGACATAGTTTATACGATAGAATCAAATGGGAACCCAGTTTCCAAAGTTGCCAATCTTGATACTAAAGAACACTTCTCATTGTCGTCTGAATTCTATCAGCTCAAATAATAGGATGTATTGGTGACCATGACAAGTTTGAGTCTGAAAGGCAGTGGGATACTATATTAAAAAGGACACCTTGTATATTAAACAAAAACATTCACCTCATATATCAGCAGCTTTAATTTGGTTGATAAAAGTATAAAACAATATAGCCCAAGAAAAAGAAAATACCACTCCTTTGGATAATCAATTCGTGCAATCTTGGATATGAGAACTGCAAGTTGAAGTGCGATCTGCAGCAAAGCATACAAGAGCAAAGAATGATCAGTGCAATCTTCTTCAAAAAATTAATTTCACCAATGGCATGTTGTATATGTATATTTTATACACAAGTATACTCCAACTGGTTTAAAGGATTAGTTGGGTGAGGGGGGATGCAGGTTCGATCTCCACCCCTGTAACAACTCGTGGAATGTGGGATGCAATTGCGCAACTCACTTTAATAATTAAAATTAATCTTACCAATTATCAAAAAAAAATGTAAGAATTGAGGATCAAATCATGATTTCATTTTGATTTATCTGTTTGCACCCTTATTCCATTTAGAATATCTTTTTTCTTCTTGAAATCATAAATTATCTGTTTTTTATCTCCAATTCTACCCGTTGCAGCTAGATTCCCGCAATCAACCTTTTTTCAGCAATGGATTATTCATTAGATTTACAACTCGAATATTGCCTTCTTTTGTCCACTATCTTTTTTTCTCATTAATATAAAAGAAAAGAAGGGATACAAGAGATGAGCACAACAAAGGGCGGTAGTGGACTACCAGGAGTAGGACCAAAGCCAAAAAGGGAAAACCAAAAGGTAAATAAGACAAATTAAAACCAGCAAAACAGGATCAAAAAGGCCAACATGACCACACTAGACCAAGATGCATCTGGATGATTCAAGATGATCTTAGGAACCCGATATCGTGCCCCACACCATTGGGACCACTATATGATATCTGATATCGACTTAGTCCATATTCTGCTAAACTGGAAAGACCACGGCAGGGAGTCTGGCGCTCCTCGAGCTGGGAAGTTGCCGCAACCGTGGAGCAACTTCAAAAGGAAGCAAAAGTTAACAGACTCCCTATCTGAAATTGCGAGAGAAGGTAATGTCCCCACGAAAGGGTGGAGCCATGCCAAACCATGTATTCTCCTACCTTAGCTGCCTTATTCAGTTATTTACCGCCAACCGATACAAGGAAGGGAAATTATCACGAAAAGAAGAGTGGCTCACCCATTGGTCTTCCCAAAATTTCACTGACAAACCGTCCCCAATACCGCATTTCATTCCCCACGTCATGACCTCCTCCATACTATCATTTATTATTTTTCATTAGCTTAAAACATTCTCTTGTGAAAGTCACACACTATCTTCTTTATAGTTTATAATGTCATAGTTGTTCATCAACGTGATTCCAGTAACAATGCATAATCTGAAAATACACCAGAACTCCATTAAGTGTTATCTTATCAACAATAAAAATGTTAGACATCATCCCTTTCCATAATCAATTATCAAGCATTTGACTAAAACATAAGCAAACCATGATTGCACATTTGCATTCCATCACACTCACCTAGTTTCATCCCATACCAAATAGATTTAGTCATGCATGCCCAAAATGACCATATTTTTAGAAAACAAAGAATATGATGTCTCTACTCAAGAGTGAAGGTTGATATATCATACTATAGCATGAACTGCTCTAGTGCTCTGATTATCATTTTCTTAGCCTCCTCATCGTGTGCAGCTATAAAATAAAGATCAAGAACCCAATATTCAACAATCAGCAACATTTTAACACTTGCCACAAGATGCTTAACTCGTATACAAAAATAATACAAGAATGTATATCAAGGCACCTTGTTCAGTTTTACATTTTAGGTAGTAAGTCGAAAATTAAGATTTTTTTATTGCAGATAACTCCTATAATCAGTTCATATAAATCTCACATTGTAAATACTAGAAAAGGGAATTTAACCGGAAAGCAACATTTGAAGGGTTTACAAATTAAGAAATCTCCACAGTGAAGTCTATTTAGCAACCCCAGATTTTGAAAATATTCCTTAATTGTGATGAAATGAAGAAACAAAGAATTGAAAATGAAATGGCAACGCTAACTGTACCACCTTCAGATTTTCTTCTCTAACATGTAACATCAGTTTATTTCGGAGGTGCATCTTCTCTTCATTGTTGATGCCTCTGGTAACAACCAAAAAAGAAATAAAATAATTGAATTAGATGTTTCAGCAGATCAATAGGATGTCCAAAACAACAAGAATTGGCAAATTCAAAATTGACCAACTGTACAAGGATCAGAACATATTTCCTGTTATCATGTAAATCACTAGATAGTGCACAAGAAGAAGCTACAAAAATTTATCAGCTAGTTTATCATGGCTTGCTTGTCTGCAAAAATTGTAGTAGTCTAGTGGAGGAAACAGGACAGTCATGTGAGTGCTCTGGATTGGGAAGCGGAATAAAAGTTAAGAGGTAACATGTATGTGAAATTGGGAAGCCTTAAGTCTCCAAACAAAAAAGGCTTTTGAGGTAACCATTGATGTGATTTGGAGAGAAAGGAACGACCACGTCTTTGGCCAAATGACGTCTCACTAGAGCATATTGCAATGCAAGTTTGTGTAGTGCCACATGTTATGACTATTACTCAAAATGTGTGTCCAGAGTGCGACATCTGTCGAACTTTAATTTTGACTTAGTCGTTTTAGGGGATTGTATAGTTACACAACAATAGTTTACTTTAGAAGGGTGTAGCGAGGTTTTTTTGCTGCCCCGTTCATTTTGTACTCCTTTTGTGAATAATATACATGGGGAAACCTCACTTTCTTGGCAAAAATAAAAAATACTATGGTGCGACCATTAAGAGAAGTTTCAACACCAATCTACAATCCCTTGAAAGCATGAAACTGTACTTAAACAACACCAATTAGAAGGGCTTGAAATAGTGCATTCAGAAGATCTTTTTCTTGTGGAAAATTCATAAATATTACAAGAAATACCTTAGATTTTGGATATTTGATTGTTTGGTTTCTTAACAGGTGATTTTTTTTCTTCTAAAAAGGAGATGGTAATTTCAGTTATAGAAGGCCAATGACTCATGAGAACCTATATTCTCTTTGTAGACCTTAAAGATGGGCCATAACAAGCTTTCATCTTCTAGATCATTAGAAGACTAGATATTTAAGGACAGCAGAGAGGTACAAAACTATAGATTCGTCATATGTTATTGTACCTGTACAAAAAGGTAAAAACAGTAATGCACCCTAAAAAATTGTTCTACATTTTAGTGTCCGATGATGCCCTTACATGATGATATCATTCCTTAATTGTCCTTGGTAACATAAGTCATTTTACATGACAGGACAAGTTACCTTCTTTGTAAAATTAATATGTTGCAGACATGGTATTATATTGATGTATTTTATGATTTTAATTTCTACTATATTAGAAATTATGAATCTCAAAATATAGCAAGCTGACATATAAATCCAAAAACACATGATAAATAATTTCGTATAGAATACCACGAAACGGAGTTAGTTATACACAGCTTGAGAAATTTAAGCCCTAAGTTCACGAAACATTATAAATTATAAACTTTGGAAAATAAAATAATATTTATAAGTAGCCCATGTCCCATGGTGAACAAAATGATCTTTTTCATTGTTTAATCCAGTATTGAACACTATAACAAATTCATGAAAGTGTTACAACATCTTATTCATGTTTTCGTTCGTCATACCTAACATGCTATGTGTTATTGATATTATGTCTAATATGCTTAAACATACAAAATATAATATCAGTGGAGGTGATTAGAAAATAGATAGTCAATATTATAGATCAGAATATATAATAACAAGTATACATGCTTGAGTAAGCTTTTACATGGTTAGACTTATAGTTGATTCTAGAATTGCAAGATGTCAAAGTAAAATTGCCTCCTGTCAGTGAACTAATGATTGTAGTGTAACGCTAATTCACCACTTTTGCATTAGATTTCAATTTTAGCATTAGATGTCAATTGCAACAATACTTTTCTATTACATTCCAATATGGCGGTAAATTTTAGTTACAGACCTCATATATGATACAGGTAATTGTGGTTTACACAAACTGTGTATTAAACAATTTAAAATATGGCATAACTATTAAATCTGGCATAACTTCAGTTAACGTATTAAATTGTAGTATTTTGTGCTACAATTAGGTTGGCCACATAAAACCCAATATTTTGCTTGGTTGATTCTTCAAGGAAGAACCTAAAGGGAGGTTGCCCTAAAATCTGAGTAGTGAAGGGTGGTGGTATTTGGCTGGAATGAGGAACAGAATGATCTTTTTGGGCGAAACCAACTTGTCTTGATATCAAGCGAGAGGAGGTTGGCAGAACCTGGCGAAGATGGCTAGGGACATTTTCTGTTGGCTTGCAGGAGCTGATCCAGATGCAAGCTTCACCTTTTGAGAGCCTCTTGTCCATAAATAATAAAAAATTGTGCCAGAAAAAAAAATAGCATTTTTTCTAATTGTTGGGAGTCTGTTTGGTTCTATTTTTAAAGTAGAACTTGCACCTCTTTTTGCGCTCAGACCTTGTTGGAATCTTTATTGCCTCTTATCATGTTTTATTTTCTTTTTTTTTATCCTTGCATCCCTTTTTTATCTTTTTGTTTTGGTCTTGTATCCTTTTTTATCTTTCTATTAACAGTATGAAAATTGCTACGAAATAAATGCATGCTGTGCAATCTTATTCTAGATTACAGAGAAGTACATTAAGTCCAACATGTTGCTGATAGCTCAAGCACTACATAAATAAAATAAATAAGCCATTCATCTGAATCTTGTTTAGAAGAGCAGCAAGAAGCAAGAAAGAAAAGAAAAAATTGTCTCGCCTTTTATTTTGTAAAGTTACCAACCAAACACACATTTTGTACTCAGGATGTACCAGTTGCCATTCACCAAAGCATGAGTTGTGATAAAGCTAAGCCCAAAATTTTAAGACAACACCTATGGCCTATCCCCAAAACCTTTGGGAAAATGTCCACTAAACAATAGCAATATATTTTTTCATTTTTTACCTAGATGGGATATTGACATTAATATCCACGATTTGCATTACCACATCTATACTTAAACCCTTAAATTCTCATCTACTTGGCATGAAGTATTTCACATCGCAACATGAGATTCTTGGATATCATCAAATTGAACTTAAAATTTAAAACTGATTTCTGTTTGTTCTTTACAATGGCTTAAAAGTGGTTTCATTCCTTTTTATCATTTCAGCTCTGAACTGTCCTTCAAATTCTATTATTTATTCTTACTATTACGTAGTACAAAATACCCCCACAGTTACTGAAAGATTGTGATTGCTATAGACGTCATGGTGATAATTGGCTGCATGAGGTAACTTTATCTTTTAAATTGCCAGAACTGAGCAACTATATAGACTTATCTCATATTATAAAGCAATCCCTTGATACCCCTTCGGTAGGAATTAATGAAGCTATTCTATTAACGACAAATTTCGACATGAATCAGCTCATCAAAAAAAACTAGCCTGACATACGCCAGTTGTCAGAGGACCTAACATGTCAAGCCTATCATTCTCTCAGTAGCAACTGACTACGTGAGGTAATTTTCTCTTGAAAATTGCCGCAACTGAGCAACTACGTGGCCGTGTCTTATATTGTATTGCAATGCCTTGACCAAAACAATTAAAATTGGCATTTGACAACAAATCTCATTAGAACGGCTCAAAGAAAAAAAGACTAACATAATTGGAGGGGGAAAAACTAAATTGCCAAACACGTCTTCAATCGAGCCCTTCCGTTTTAATCCTAAACACCTAAAAGCAGATACCAAAGCCATTGCAGCATCACACCACATTATCGAAATCAAATCCCTACCAACGCGACTCCACGAATCTCATCATCAACAAATCGGAAGGAAAAAAACGCAACTCACGGAAAATCCCGCCTTTGCCTCCAGTAACGAGCGATGCTGTTCTTAAAATACACCGTAGCCAGAAGCCTTACATCGACCTGCGAAACCAGATCCTTCGCCGCAACAATCTCCTGCAGATTCATCCAAAAATGAAAAAATAAAATAAATCAAGCTCACTTCATCGGTACCGAAACGAACAAAATTTCTTCCGGTCCGACGCCGGACCGAAACGACGAGGGAAGGGGATTACCAGAAGGCAGGAGCAGAAGCCGGGGCGACTCTCGCACTGCGCGAGGGCGGACTCGGCGGGGTTGCGGAGGGAGTGGTCGGGGCTGAGGGCGTTGGAGAGGAGGGAGTAGACGGTCTGGATGTCCGACGCCGAGAGGGCCATCGGGGCGAGATCGGCGGGGATCGGATCGGTGGAAGGCTCGAGAAGGAATAATGGGGAAGGGAAAGCGGGAGTGGGAGTGTATAGAATAGGGTTTGGAATGGAGGGAGGATTGCGTGGAGATGGAAGGAAGGGAGGGCAGTTTAGACTGCGGACAAGTGTGGTTGGAGAGCTAATGACAGCGTGATTGCAGCGTAATACTGACCCCTTTTTTCCCGATGGAAGACGACTGTATGTATTTTTTTGTTGGAAACTCCAAAAACAAACAGAAGCCGACAAAAATTGAAGAGTTGATGGTAGAAGCTACGGATGCAAATAGTTATATCATGTGTATATCGATTTTTCATATTTGGGTGAATTAGTGAAAATATATACGAATATGGATATCTGTTTTTTTAAAAGAAATTATACGGGATACGGATATGAAATTTTAAATTTTGATTGATATGTGGGGTTGTAAGTGGGGCGGGGTGGGTTTCCGCCCCACTGCTACCTGCCCCGCCAAAGTTAAGCAAGTAGGCAGGGTGGGGTCAAAAAAAATCTGCTACCCGCCCCGCATAAGGATGGACTAGGCTATGCAGAGCAGGTTTGACGGGTTTAATCTTTTATTAAAGTTAAATACAAAAATTAATTTATTTTCTTTAACGTTATCTATTTTAATCAAAGTTAAGTACGAAAATCAAGGAAAAAATCAATCAATGTATGTTTTTAAAGTTATATACAAAAAAATTAAAGCTAAATACAAACAAAATCAAAACTAAATGCAAAAAAATCAAAAAATATAAGGTTCATGCGGGTTGCAGGTTATGCGGGACGGGTTGGGAGAAAACCGCAACCCACCCCGCTTATTATGCGGGTGGCGGGTTGGTGGGTAACATTTTTTGTCTGCAAACCGCGTTAGGCGGAGCGGGTTGCGGGTAAAATCTTAGCCATTTACAACCATATTGATACGGTTACATATAGGGTCTCCGCAGAATAAATATAATATTTCTTTCTTAATATATGCTTAAATTAGGGATTTTTTTCATGATTCATTTTAATTTTTACTACTGTACATAAAAGGTGTTACATTTCCGAATGTGATTTGTTATTCGTACTGATTGCTGTTTTGTCATTCTCTCGTTTCTACTTATATATCTCTTCATTTCACTCTCCTACTATCACTCTCTCTTCGTACAACTCTCATAATCATCAAACCCAATATTTCGGAGGTCAGGAAAGGAGTCAGTGAATGCCCTAGTGCACTCAAATCTGGTAAAATGTTCAACTTCTTTTTAGTAAAAAAATTAGGGGACGTCCGTCGGAGTGCCCCCCCCCCCCCCCCCCCCGGGGGTGGCATCTAACCCAGACGCCTCCCCCATAGGGGAGGAGTCTAGCTTAGACATTCCTATTATTTTTAATACAAAATCTTAAAATTATACGATATGTTATCTCAAAATTTTCAAGTTCCGTTCCAAGATTTTCGGTATTATTGGGTGGATTATATTAAGTTTTTTTTGTAAATCATGAAGTTTTACCAAATACCACATCGACAGATCAGTCAAGGTTATTTTTTGGATCTTCATCACTTGCAAAAAAATCATTGTAATCCAACTCATTACTACTGAAAATCTTCCAACGAGATAACACACCGTATAATTTTAAGATTTTTTTTGGACGAACGTCTTAGTTAGACGCCCCACCCATGGGAGGGGTGTTGGGTAAAACGCCCTCCCCATGGGGGAGGCGTCTTAGCCAGCCCCCCCCCCCCCCCCCAATGGGGGCGTTTTACCTAGACGTCAGGCCAAAAATAATAATAATTGAAATTCGCGCTTTTGAGACGTTTCGCGCAGACATTTTCGTGGTGTTGGTACCGGTAAAGTGTGTAAAACTTAGATATAAGCCTTAGTTTAAGAGACGGAATGACAATGTGTATTAAATGGATTGTGAAAGGCAAAATGATAATTATTGTGGCGATTTAAGTAGTTTTGAGGTGACGAATAGTAATTTCATTCTAAATTGATATAGTTAAGATATAATTTTATACAATTTAAGAGGTAAAATTTTATGCGAATTACCATGATATTCGTTCATTTTATAATGTATGTGTGCACCACATATATTTGTTTTTTAATATGTTCCCGTTTATAAAATATTTGATCCATATCCATATATGTTTTTTAAGGATATGGATAAGCATTTTTAATATTAGGGGAGATCTATATCTGTATCCGCAAATTGAATATGGATATAGATATAGTAATACTCATATTTGATTCGTATTTGATCCGTTTGCACCCTTAGTAGCAGCATAAAGAGTTAACATGTGTCCTTTTTTTTAAAGAAAATGTCTGAATTTTTTTGTTGGAAACTTTGAAAACAAGAAAATTGACAAAAATCGAAGAGTTTTGAGTTGCCTGTGAGTGTTGAAAAAAATAATTTTATGTTCTCTGATCAATTCTTTGGTTGTGTCACGAAGATGATCGCGAACTAATTAAAGGTGGTCTCCGCCAAGTTGGTTAGCAGACATCGTGGTGTTTTTGTACAAGGACGACATGTGTCCTTTTACCCATGAGATTTGTCATCAAATACATATCGATTCGGGAAGAAGTCATATGTGTGTTGAGTTAGATCTCGTGAATATGTGCAACTCGCTTTCTTGGAGTTTTTGGCAGGTGGTTATGGTTCAATTTGGTTTTCTCAAGAAGTGTTGTGAGTGGATAAGTGGGTGCCTTTGTGTTTCATTTTGGGGGTAAAATGGAAATGGACAGTTCTTTGAACCTTTTGAGAATACAAATAGACGTAGGCAAGGCGACCCAATTGCCCTTGTTTGATTGTTTTGTGCATGGAAACTTTTGAAATGCTCTTTGTGTTGTATGTTAATCACAAGAGACTTACCCTTTTATGATGTATGGATCCCATACCTTATGCTTGCACAGAGATCACAAAAATGTGCAAAAGATCAAGTATATTACAAAGTATTTCTCAATTGACTATTGAAGAAGAGACACATCGTCTAAAAGAGATTATGAAAATCCAATTGGACGACAAGGTATACATACGTCGTTTGGAAGTGGAACAAACATTTAAGGACTTTTGGGGGGTGACAAGCCAAATGACGGAAGCTTGAGTAGGTTGTCTAAAACTGATGGACAACACATGTCAATACTTGAGATCGGAAGACCGGAGTCAACTTAAATCGTCCGAATTGAGTTTGACACGGTGTTGACTTGAGTGAACTTTTGGTGGTTTAGACAACTTAGAGAGGCTTAGGTTGTCCGAATTGACTTAGTTTTCTACCCCATCACTTGTGTTTAGTTAACAATATTAAGACTCAATAAATGAAAAATTATGTTTATTTGAAGCTTGATTACATTTATCGAGTCTATAGTCATTGGCTCATTGCTCTAAGACGTCCTTGACATGTATTAAAGATATGCACATTACAAGTATATATGCAGTGTGAAAATGTTTGATCAATTTGATTAACTATCGAGCATGGATTAAGATTTTGTTGATTAATCATCAACACTAACACGATTAAGGCTAACAAAATCCACTAAACTTCCTCTGCTACGAATTTTAATCCAATCAACCACATCCTCCTCATTAAACTCATTAAACTGGACCAAGCCAATTAACCTCGAAAGGGTACGGAATTAAACTGAACCGGACCCAAGTAACCCCTCTCCTTAAAAAAAGAAACTTCTCAAAAAAGAAAAAAGAAGTACCGCAGATAAGAGGATCAACGACCTCACCACACTTGTGGTGGAGAATACCAATCTCTCACTTCTTTCCACCCGCAAAATCCTCCAACCATCATGGAGAGATTCGCCGACGTCCACCGCCACCTTCTCCGTCACCCTCCGCCGTCTTCTCCGGTGGGTCTCCACCACGCCACTTCACGTCCCTCCTGCCTCCGTCGACGCCCACTGGTACAAGTATGTATTCTGCTTCAGTACTACTCGTTTTTGTTGTTTTCAACTGCCAACTTTTGAAAGTCAGTTTTGCACTTTTATTTTTCTTTGCAAATATAGTGTGTTATAACCGTAGGCAGAGCGGAGTAAGCACCACATGACATTAAAAATTGTACTTGCTTGCTGAAAGAAGTGGAATATAGCTCACGATAGGCTCTTGTTTCAGTTTGTATATGCGCAGGAAGGAAAAGTGTGTTAATTTGTCATGATGATGTTGTCAACGTGACACTGTGAAGGATTGATACCGCTATTTTTTGTTGTTTCGAACTGCTATTGTTCTATAGGTATTTTTGTTGAGGAATTACATGTGATTGTTCCAAAAGATGTATCGACTCGCAATCAACGTTAACAGAAATATGTTGGGCTGGGTCGGTTTTGGGTCATTTTTCTAATAATTCAAAGGGTCCGGTATCAGGGATTTTAAGTATTAAACATATGAAAAGGAGTCAATGTTATATCTATCACAGGCAGTTCATGGTTCTTTCTTTCCACGAAAAAATTTAGCGAAGCTTTGTTTTAGATCTCTTATGATGGCTTGGGTGCCAAGGGAATTTTAAATACTGATTGTTGGTACTTGATACCATCGTGCGTTGTAATTGGGTCAATACTATATGTTGGCTTGTGATGGCCTTCAGGTTTAAAATGACTGATGTTTGGTCCTCGTACTCTTCTTTTTGTAATGGTTGAAACCATTTTATATTAATAACGAAGATTGGATGAGAAGCACATCACAGTCCCAAAGTCTTACAAGAAGGAAACAAAATAATTTTGAATATGATTTCTCCAAGACATGGCAGTGGACTTAAAGCACTACCCAGATGTTCTCTAATTATCTCCCATGTCTGATCGACTCCTAGGTTGTGTACATGGACATTTCCTTAATTTCTATCGACCACAATGTGGCTATAAATTATGAGAAGAATATGCTTGAATTTTAGAAAATTCATCTTGTTCATCGCTCAAAATTTGCAATGGAGTAGAAGTCATGATGTATTACAATCATGATTCTCATATTTCTTTTCCCCCCAATATGCTAATATCTTGACAAGCATGATAGGTGAGCACAAGTTATTACTAATCAGATACAAGTGAAGCAAATTATGCAAAACCTAAAATAGTATCACTATTGACATTACATCATAATTTAGTATGTAATACATCTCCAACCAGGGTGTTTGTTTACCATCTCTCTTGTCGTTGTGGTTTGTTAAACAGGTAGGTTTGTGATTTTAGTGGTTCTGTAATTCTAAATGACTCCTTTAGAAGAAGAAATAATACACAGAAAAAAGCTGGCTCCCCCAACTCTGTCCACTGTCAAGCTCATAGGCGAGCAACACTTTGCGTGCCACAATCTCATTTGGGTCATCAGCCATTACTAGGGAGTGTCCACGATTGATAACATCATAACAGAAACCTCAACATCAAAGACATCTGTTAGCTTCTTGAACTAAGCTGAGGCCACAGAATCAATTCTTCATTCACTGCCGTGTGACTTGTATCCCATGGTTCTGCACTTCTGCCCATTGTAGAATAGTTCAGTGTGAAGGATAATTTTTTATAACATCGGTTAAAGGTGCAGCGTTAAATGTTTATGGTTGTATTCTTTCAAATAACAGTTATTAGGACATGGAGGCAAGTACACACGGGCAGGGGGCAAGCGGCCTTTCAATAGAAGCTTTAAAGCTTGATAAGACAAACTTTTGACAAAATTATAACAAATTAACTGAGATAAAAGCACATGTGTAGAAACAAATTTGTACTATAAAACACTACATCAAAACAAGTAAGAAACAAGAAAACAGAAATGACACACTAGTATTTCTTACAATTTCGCACTAACCTCTACCTAGGTCAGTTGCCAAGTATTTTTATGAGGTTTCCACTACATAATCTTTTTCCAAGTCAAGGATAAGCAACCATTTTTACACGCTCTTTGTAAATACCATCACCAAGATCCTTACCCAACTATGAAATTGCCTTTCATAATTAGAAATTTTAAATGTTTTAACTGTCTATCACAATATGAGAAGTTTTCCACCTTCAAAATAAACAAAAGCACAAGTTCCTTGATAACTCAACTCTAAGCTATTGATGAATGACGGTAACACAAGTATAATCATGTTAGGATCTCTTGTTCGAGGACAATGAATCTCCGGAAGAAGAAAAGCAATGTGGGGTTCTTTTCTTTTGTGGCTTAAATAATTCGTTCATCGTCAATGGAGTAAAAGACCTAAAAGACAGTAACATCCCCGAGATTGGGCATTGGATATGATTCCATGGAAGAATATTATTCACGTGTCTGAACCATGACTATTTGAGTTTATTTCTAACCTACCTCAACTAGTTTGGGATTACAAACTTTTTTGTTGTTGTCAATGGAGTTAAAAATTAGGAGTTTTTGGATTATAATGGACTTAATTCAAATGATTTCAAAATCATCTGCAGTTCTTATTTATTGTGAAATAGAAGATGGTGGTTGTGTATCAGATGATGGGTCACTCAGAACAATCTATTTGTTATTACAAGGGTATAGTTGCATACATACAAGCCTCTCCTGCCTTCCATAGGACAGGCACCTCTTTATAGGTTTTGGCCTTTTGGGTAATGGTGATGTCGCCATGTGACTTAAACAAATGCACAAATCACATGTACATAGGTAGGAAAACCTTAGGATTTAAGAAACAACATGATAACCTTTGAAGATAATGATAGCCAAAAAGAAGGATATCAGATAAACATGACTGTTAACAGTTCACTGCCCTTACAAACCAGTCGACAAGTCCAAAAATAATATATTTGAAAATCCTAGACCAGTCGGTTTGCTTCAAAGAATCTTAGTGGAGCAAGTTTTAGACCAGTTAAGAGCATAAATGAGGGTAGCAATAGCAAAGCTTAACTCAAGGACACTTATGAAGCTTTCAGCTGGGTTCCTTAGAAATTATGTTCGAGTGGTAACATGCTTTTGTTAAGACCATTTCAAGCAAACTTGCACTCTTGAGTCTTATCCAGTTCATTATTTTTTTCCGAAATCATGTCTTGTTGTTGAATAGTGTGTGAATATTAAATATACTGAATTAGATGTATTAGTTACTTCACTTACATATGATACAGAACAAACTTCACACACGATTGTGACTTGATTGGCCTTCTTCTTGCCCTAGTTTGTTCTAGCTTGATAAGTCAAACTCAAACAAACTCTTAAGTTATGGGTTTTCTCAAATCCATCAGATATGATGCCAATTTTGTTGTTGAATTTTAGCTACTAAATTAATACATTTTGTGTTGGCTAAAAAAACATATAGGCTAATTATCAACTTTCAGTAAAGCTTCTCACTACTTACTCTTCTTTGTAAACAAAATGTTACTTGAAGTGTGGTTTGTGTTTGCTTCGACGACATGGCAAGGAAGTATATGTTTCAAAATAGAAAAAGATATGTATGTTTATGTTAGCTTTTGGCAAATAATATAACATCCTAATTCATAGTCTAAAGTCGTATGTTCAAGAATAATTCAACTACATTTAGTAGTTGGTGGATGATTGAGATGTCTGATGGTTTTTGCTTCTGGTTTATCAACCGTTAACATAAAGTTGGTTTTTTTCTTCCATTCATCTTGTCTTCCTGCTAAAAATAATATGATGATATAATAATGGGGTATTTGAGGCCTCAGTCTTAGTCCTGGAAGATCTTATTTGCATCTAATGTCACCTGCAGGCTAAGTTGCAAAATGACTGGGGATCTTTCAATAGACAGAATCACAAATCAAGATCGACATTTGTATCAGATAGGAATATAAGTTCAGTTTCAGTTCTGCTTCCGCCTAAGCTGAAGAATGCAGGGCATTCTGCGGACTTTAGGTGGACTAGGATTCACTCGACAACAGATAGTGACAACAAAGCATCAGAGACGAGTGAAACAAGCTCTGCCATTGGTACAAACACGGCCGTTGCTGGTAATGAGCTCCCATCATCAAATGTTCAGCCTGTTATAGATGGTGGGGATAAAATCATAACCCCTAAAGGTACAACACCAAGGAGAGTCCCTCTAACGGCAAGGGAGAAATTAAGAGCAGCACGTGTCATGTCCAAATATACAGACACAAAGCCCTCCAAAGTCAGAACAGGAAACAAAGTTCTCGATGCGTTGAGAGAAAGTGAAGGGGGCAAGAAGAAGTCCGGTCTTCCTGAAGCTCCCTCAAACTTATTTGATGATAGCAAAAGAGGGATGCCGAAAAAAGGCCTAACTTTTAGTTTCCCTGGAGGAAATGATCTTCTGATAATTGCCTTCTCCTTTGTCTTCATCAGCACTGTCATGTTCGCCACCACCTACTTCGTGTGGAAGGTTGGTGCGATTCATTTCAATGAGTACTGAAACGTAGAAGTAAGCGGTCGGCCTCTGTACTATCAATGGCATTGCACACTTTTGGTGTTGGTATTACCTCTGTATAGTACTGCATTAGCGTCAGAAAATTGCGGGCTGCATTCCGAATATTGGATGAGAATATTTGGGCCACACTTCAATGTTTATGACATAAACTAGACATGCATAGCAGATTCCCTGTTCAAATTTGGAAACTGCTTGATACCATGAAGATGTGCTGCTACGGCGGCTCGCTCGGCTAAGGATTCAGCATTTTGTTTTTGTGTAGCTTGTGAAGTAGTTCAGTAGTTGTACTAGTGAATAATTCTCCATTTACATAATTTCTGGTGCACACTGGACAGACGACTCCAAAGTCCTTGTTTCTGTAGTGAGAAAATTCTCATATCTATATTGCCAAACTTCTGAACTTTTTTATGTACCAGCAAAATCTTCTGAGAGAGAAGGTACATAATTGCATGGCATTCAGATACAGAGGTCTGGCTAGTTTTGACTTTTGATTTTTAAGGGATTGTGATGGAAACTTGGTTTGCCAAAAACTTCTTCAATGAAAAATCTTGTCCAACTGGAAGAGAGTTTGCATACCTCGCAGGTTTGGTGGCGTTGGCGTTTTAAATCTTCACAATCAAAGCATTGCTCTTATATGTAAGAAGGTTTGGAATCTTATTTCTAATAACAATACCTTCTAGCAGGCTATATAGTAAGAGTCAAATACTTGCCCAGAGGCAATCCTCATTATTTCCCAAGGCAAAATAAACAACGTTTGGCTCCTTTCTGGAGATCTATGGTAGGGTGGATTCCCACCCTTCGCTTGCATAGCCAAATCAGGGTAGGCAATGGGAAAAACTCATTTTGGTTTGACATTTGGCTTGAGGACCAAGCTATTTCAACCAGACTTCCGGAAGCTTTTGACCTTGCTTCTAATATGTTCGTCTCGGTTGTGGAGTTCGTTAAAGACGCCTTTTCTGATCATAGATGGATAGAAAGGAATTTCAAAGGTCAGATCGAGGAAAGTGCTCTGTTGTTCTTGTTGACGGCGGCCTTAGCTTTCTCACCATCCTCCTGCCCTGACTCGAGACGGAAAACACGACAATTACACTGTTTAATCTATGTATAATATCCTTTCGGATGGTAGCCTAAGGGATTCACTCTTTAAGAGCATTTGGAAAGGAAGGTCACCTCTCAAGTTAAAATCTTCTCTTGGTTAGTGTTCAATAATAGAATACTAACAAAAGACAATCTTGTTAAACGAGGGAACCTCTTCTGTCCCCTATGTAGTGTTTGAGATTGAATCGGTTCACCATTTATTTTTTGATTGCTTTATGGCGGCTACCTTTTGGGAAAATTCTAAAATTCTAGAATTAAACTTAGAGCCAAAAATTCTGCTTCTTTTAGCAAAGAGAGCCACAATTCTCTCCTCTTATCTTGGAAAAATTGTCAACTACTGTTTTCTGCTTTTCTTTGGACTTGCTGGGTTGAACACAATGCAAGGGTCTTCAGAGGCCTTTCTTCACCTTTGAAAGTTATAATACTCAATTGCTTTGATTTGGCATTACTTTGGACAGGTAAGTCCACTGAGATAGGTGACCTTTCGGTGAGCAACAACAAACTCAAGCGCGCTAGAAGCATCATTTGTGGCAAGCTTAACAGTCTGCCCTTCGACATTGATCACACAATTGTCGCTCCTGCTGATTACATTGGGGCTTCAAATCTGAGAGGGCAAGATGCTGATGAGCATCTTCAGTGATCTGTTGGGTTCGTTGTGAGCTTCTGGCGATGTTGCCTTGTTATCTTTGCTTCATGTTGGTGTAACATCCTCAAAAGCGGAAGAAATTAAATTTTTAATAAAACACAACACGAGGATGTTACCGACGAAAAAGGCCAACTGGTGCACCAACATATATACAATATATATATCTGAGAGTTTACAAAAGTGTGATTACAACAAAAGATAAGGAAAATATACATGTAATCACTCGGACCTCCAAAACAGGGAAAGCAGGATCTGGTCCCGAAGGCGCTCCTCCGCGGTCACCACCTCCTAATGCTGCCTACGACCTGACATAAAACATGAATATGCCTGAGTTTCCCGAAAGGAAACCCCGTATGCCAAACCTCTATAACAATAAATGACTAGATATCTAAAGCATGTATGATATGAAATGCGATAGATCAACAACGTCTCACTGGGTCCTCGGGAACTCTCTCCCTACCACAGTAGACACCAAACAGTGACGGGTCCCACGGGTCCTCTAGCCCAACCCTCACACACGTGCCCCAGGCACCTCAGCCGGAAACTCCCTCGGCGACAACACACGTGCCCCAGGCACCACGACCGGAAATATCCTCGGTCAACACACACATGTGCCCCAGGCACCGCCGGATTACTCTCAGGTCGGTATCCTCTGTACCGCTGCCATCTTGAGCTGTCCAGAAGACCACTCTCAGGCCGGCACCGTCACCCCTCTAGGGCTGGAGATCCGTTGTCATCTTGAGCTGGCCCCACACGCGAACCACCCTCAGGCCGGCACCGGTCACCCCACTAGGGCCGGAGATCCGTTGCCTTCTTGGGCTGGCCCGACAACACCCGTGAACCACTCTCAGGCCGGCACCGGTCACCCCACTAGGGCCGGAGATCCGTTGTCATCTCGAGCTGACTTCACAACACAAGAACACACAAAAACCGTACCAAACGGTCGAACAAAATGTCCCAACCGGTCGACCGAATCCTCTCAGCAGGACTGGCCCAACCAACAAAACTGTCAATCGGTCGAACGGCAAAGGGGTCCCGTTCGACCGAATTCGACCAGTAAAACTTGTACGACAGTAATCTGCACCAACGGTCGAACGACCCAAACTCACCGGTCGACCGCAAACGACCAGTACCAAACTCCAAAATCCGCATAGTGCACCGGTCGACCGGAACATCTCACGGTCGAACCAACTTAAGTTATTTTTAATCGCCGGTCGAACAAGTCAACAAGGCGGTCGACCGTTTGGATGGTCAACGCCCCCAACCGACTTACAACAGTGCTTTCGGTCGACCAGCAAAGGGGTCCCGTTCGACCGAAAACACACAGAGCCTTTTCTGCCTTGATCAAACGTACCACCGGTCGACCACTCGAAGAGTATCGTTCGACCGGTGCAAGGGTTTTCCGCCCAAATTCCTCTACAACCGGTCGACCGAACCATGCCACCGGTCGACCGATTATAGTGCAGAACGCTGCTGCAAGGGTCCGACGAGCCCTCCGGCCTACCGTCGACCACCCCAACACCCACCAAAGCATAAGTGAGCATCAAAGTAAAGCTTGACATACCTTGAAGACTTGAAGAAGCCTTCGAAGACTCGACGGCGAGCTTTTCCTCGCAAATCACCTCCTCCGGTGAAAACCAAACGATCAACGATCTACTCCTCTCCGGCGAGCGTCCGAGCTTCACCTCGCCTTCCGAGATCCGCCCCACGTGCACCTTCACACGCCGGAGACACGATCAGAGAGAGAGAGAGAATTTGAGCGGTGAGAGAGAGAGAGAACACGAGAGGGAGAGAGAGAGTCAACACTCACCTTTTAACCCCTCTCCCCAAATCTCCACCCTTCATCTCATCCCATCCAAACCAAACCAATCTCAGCCCTCCACTCCAAATCACCACTTAAGCACCTAATCAAGGCCCAAAACAAGATTAGTCTTAAAAAGGATTAAGGATATTACAGTTTTGCTTTTGGGTACTATGGCCATCTTTGGTCTTGATCTGCGGGTTATGTTGTTGTAATGATGGTACTCGTGGCCGGTGGTGGTTACATCACTTTTTTTTGCTTATGAAATGAATGGTATTAATCTCAAAAAAAAAAAAACTTGGTTTGCCAAAACACAAGTTCAAATAAAAGAAGTAATGAACTTGATCGGCATAATATAGGTGCACATGGTTGAAAACCATAGGTTCCCTCTCACTTGGGTGTGCTACTCTACTCTGGGCCTTTCTAAATAATGAAAAGAACTTTTGATGGTTGGTTTTGTGGTTGCTACGGAAACGAATGTGGAGATTTGTATGAAGGGAAGAAAAATAAAAGGAAGAAATGTTTACTGTTTGAACAAACATGGGAGAGTTAAAATTCAATTGCCTATATAAGAATCTAAGCGAGCCAAACTTAAGTAGTTTGCTAAGATATATATAACTATCTCATGTTTAACAAACCAATGTAAATGTTTATACTAAGTAAAAGTTGAAGGCAAAATTTGCCCATTTCTCTCTAGTTTTTTCTTCTGTCTCATGTTGTTTCCCAAGTAGATCATTAGTGATATTAATACATAATAAGTTTGTTTTCCTAAGGAGTAGTGATATGTGACAAGTTGAACAACAATATGTACTCATTTGCATGAAATTCGGTAATAAATGAAATTGAGTTAAAAGTCTTGATTGGAGATTTTCTTAGTAAATATCTAACTAGTGTACTACTATCTTCCTGAACCATCCACTTTCCAATCCCCATCTCCTATTGTCAGGCAGGATCTGCTTCAGTCCAAATCGTCTGCAATGGCCAGCCAGCTATGAAAACTGAAGAGTGCACCAAATGTTACACTCAAAGTGGGACAGCCAAATCCTTTCCCTTATCTTCTCATTTAACATGCAAGATACGTATTGAAGGCAAAGTTCCAACCAACCAACCAACAGGGGTCCGTCAATTATTGGGTTTCGTTATTTGATTACGTCCACGTGTGGTTACTTTGACGTCCGTGCATGTTGACCACTGACGTGAACGTATCCGTACCGCATGGGCACTGAAGGATGGGTTCCTCATGTGCTGAATAGGAAGCTGAAAGAGATTGTTTTCTCCAGATCACATGCCGTGCGTGGGTGGATATTTTGATCAAATATATTAGGGTGACTGGGATTAGTACGTTTGAATTTCGTGATTTTTTTTTGATTTCATGGATTTTAGTTTCTTATAAAATATTTAATAATATAAAAAATGAAAAGAATATATATATATATATATATATTTGTTCCTTTCTATCTAATTATAAATGGGGTAAGTTAGGTGCTCTACGTACGCCCATTGTAAGAGGTTGTTACCATCGTTCATCCTCAAAATACTTTTACTAAATCTTGCCAATGTACTCATTTTACACCTATATAAACTGAAGCTTGATAAAACTCAATGATCATGGTTTCCATTTGACCTAGAGACCTAGTAAATAGATTCCCATCGTAAAATGATTCCATCTCAATCGCATTTAGATTAATTATCTTGATTATTTTGATTTTTTCCCATGTTCCAATCTAAATGCACCCTTCCTTGTTCGTAATTACGTCGACACAAGTGTTGCAAACTCGTCAAACAAATATTGAAAGGAGAGAGACGCTTGGTTAACTTGTGTGGGGATCCCTCTCCATGATTAGTTGGTGGGACTTGTTCCAATGATGGTGAATTGTCCTCGTTAGACCACCTAAGTGGGAGTGCAACTAAGGTATATGGTTTGGCTCATGTTGAAACGTCCCGAGCCCAAACAAGTGCTTACATGTCCGAACCCAGTGCGTTAAGATACGACCCTGATCGCTGCGTACTCTGATATTTATATCCATCTGATAGACCCATAAATAATCTGAAAAATATAATCAACAAATTGTGAGCTCGACAACTCGCAAGTTCCAACCGTCAATCAATTAGAATAATAATCATGTGGAAAATAATACAGAATATGACATTCAGTCAATAAGCACAATCAAACGACATGCATCACAAATAATATGCATGCATAACAATCTGGAACTCTCATTCGGATTCGACAACGTCATGTGCTTTTGAAATCTATCAATCAGTCAGACGCGTACCTGGTAGCTCCACACTAACGACATGCAACCATTTCCTCTCTCGAGTGACTCCACGTTAGGTAGCTCTTCCTACGTGACTCAACCAAAAACATACATACAACCACAAGATATGTCGACTGAAACACCACCATGCAATCACATGCATATCAATAAATTCAACATCAATACTCGGCATGCATGCAACTACGTACGGATATCAAGAGAGACAGA
Organism: Triglochin maritima; assembly: GCA_963682175.1. Classification (NCBI taxonomy): domain Eukaryota; kingdom Viridiplantae; phylum Streptophyta; class Magnoliopsida; order Alismatales; family Juncaginaceae; genus Triglochin; species Triglochin maritima. Next base: position 53,518,073 of record OY821773.1, read on the forward strand.
CATGACATGAAACTGAAGAATAATGAATCAGTACTTGCATGTCTTGCAACCACAAGATTTCCACAAATCACATCCAATCTCCATTTTTTTGTTTATATCTCTTGTACCAGAAAAACCTAATCAAATATAAAAATCATCATCTAAATCATTATCTATGGTGTTCTTGACCAAATCGGTGAAGTTCAATCACAAAAATAAGATGAATTAGCTATTTAACTAGGACTTGCTCTTACATACCTCAAAGTCAACCAAAAACCGAACCTCCTTCGCCCAACCTCTTCTCCATCTCTTTAGTGACACTCCTCACGTTTTCTTAAGCAAAACCCTCCTTCCATTTTACACCAACTTCTATATATATAATTACACCAACCCAAAACAGCTCTCCATCCTCCAACCAACAACTCCCATCTCACCCAACTTACCATCCTACACGTCACTTTAACCAACCTCCGTATCCTCCAATCATCTCATCACATTTAGCCTAAATCTTATCTTCCAAAACCAACCCAATCCATTAAACTAAAACTCATCCAAATCATAATTAGTTCTTAATTAGGGATTAGTCCCTTAAGTAAGTTTAGGATTCTAACACATGCAATGGGTCCTCCTCTTGTGTCTGCATGCATGCACGTATTGCCATGTAATGTGTGTCAATTATTCTGCTACTTAATGGTGATCGAGAAAGATTGTTGCCAGGAAAAAGACTGTTCAATCCACCACTACTGTGCGAAGGATATGTGGACGTGAGCATGTTTTGACTAGTTCTTCATTCTCATCCATTAGAATGGATTAGATGGTTGTTTCGTGCCGGCCCGATGTGACAAAATTGTATAGTATAGCATTGATCCTTTCTAGATCTACCAAGTTTGCACGGATTCATTAACTCATTGGTTCTGCTCGTTTGTGGTTCGGCTCAATTCCTAATCAGTCACTGAAATAAACACTCGGACAAAATGAATGATTGAGTCGATCGAGTACGAGTTGCTCATTAGCTTGACTAGTGGTTCGGTTTTGTAGTTTTGTTTATTTCATGTATTTACATATTTCATGACACTAAAAGTGGTGTAGCCGTCAAATAACAACGAAAAATAGGTATAGGACAATACTAAACATGAGATATTTTACATCGATTTCAAAAGAAAGGCAATTGTACTTTATATATATATATATGGTAAAGTTCTAGTGAGCACAGTGTTCATCAAATTTAGTTTAAATATCTTACAATCTCACAATTAGATCTTATTTACAGTTAATCTCATCATTCATTAACATAACCGTTTTTTCTTAATCTATCTTACAATTTGAAATGAGTGGTGAATATTGTAGGTGTTTAATTTAGAAAAATTAAACCCTGAACTCACTAGAGAATCTCTTATTTATTTATATATATATAAACAGTGGCGAACTAATCAACACGTAGACAATAACACAAACAGGAGATTATGCAAACTAAAAAAACACTATCACTCATATATTATGCCTATATCAGAAACCAGCACGTGAGGATCACGTCCGACGATATCTTAATTCATGCTCTAGCCGCTTTAAAAAGGAAAAAACCACCTGAAGAAAACTGAAAACCCTGAGAGCAAGGATTCATATATGCTGCCATCAAAACCACAGTCTCGTAATTGCAGTACCCAAAAGGATAATCAAATTGGAACAATTCAAAATATCTAAAGATTCCATTAAATTCCCATTGTAACAAACAAGTGGTCCTTCCAAAGGCACCTCTCAGTCAATGCAGGAAATCATGGATTGTATGTCTCCACGATCCTATCCTGTAACTTCTAAACTATTCTTAAACAGATAAAAGAAGAAAAATGTTTTTCAACTTTCCAAACACGATGTCTTGACTCTAGCTTGATGTTTTCCTTTCGTGACGTGACCAATTTACTAGAAGAAATCAACAAACACGATGATTGATGAGATTCAAAGATCAGTAGAGCTGACGACAGATCATTTTTATACTATTGCTCAAAACTTGTAATTTATTACTAATGTTAAAAACTTACTGGTTTGCATTATATGTTCCTAATAGAGCTTAATTTAGTTAGTACATTTTAATTTTTGAATAACCAATACCGAAAATCGAATTCCAGTTCTCCTGATATATATGAGGTAGTAAAGTTGAAAAGTCTATAGATGAATACTTTATAAATGGTCGATCAATCTACTATCACTACCTTTGGTATAGCTAATATCTAAGTACAATTAAGAAGTAGATCAGAGAAGATACACGAATTATTGATGGCTCGTGTGCCACTTGGTCCACGGGACCCATAGCCATAGGGATGCAAATGGCTTACAATTTTCCACGATCATTAATTGATTGTTGATGGATATAACCAAATTTATGGTTCACCTTTACTTTTGTACTTTTATGGTTTGCCCCGCAAATTGGTCTCCGTAACGACTTCTACATTTTATTGATGGCTTTTGTACTCTAGGACGATATTTTCGCAAACATGTTGGTTACAAGAAATTAAAAGGTTCATGGCTATGTCTATTGAATACAAATTATAAGTGCATGTGTTCGAAAGAAAGAGAAAGTAATTAATAGTATTTTTCATCGGGTCCAAGTGGAGACCAAAGATCTTGAGCGACCGATCCGGTGGAGCAACTCAAAACCAAAAAAAACGTAAAAAAAATTCAATTTAATGAACACGCCAGAAGTAAGTTGCAACTAACAAATCTGCCCACGCTGGTAAGTTGGTTTTAAACTAGGTTTTATAGTGTTTAGATTGGCATGACTTTTGAAATCAATGCTTTAGGGCCTTTTTTCTATTTCCATTATCCATTAATCCACCTCTGTTCCCGTTGAGGACCCACAATGTGGATATCTGTTTGCAAGCAATCAGATGTCAACAAGAATAATAAGAAAAATATTGAGGCTAAGCAAGTGGAAACTAAGCAGATGAAAGCGAGAGATCATATATAAAACAAAAACAATGTAAAAAGAAAACTTTCTTCGGGACATCATGTGCTAAGTGAGCCTTTTGGAAGCATAGATTGCATAAAGTTAGGAATATGCCCACTTAAAAGGTTGACCTCCTCAGAGATTTACATTATTTGCAGTGCTTGAGACTCCATTTAATATTATCCACGTACACAAATCCTGTGTACAATTTTACCTTTTGAAAGGATAATCTGTGTGTAAATTTGCAACTTGAGATTATAGAAAAGTTCTATGCAATACTTTTTTACGAACAAGGAAACCAAACTATGTAATGATATATCATATTGCAGCTTTTGGATTTTGATGTTTTAACATGCATCGCCCACTGATTGTAAGAAATATTTTTGTAAGACAATTAGATGCTAGTGGTGGGCTGCTTTATTATGATTACGAATCAAGACGATGGAATTCATATAAATTATTCAACATGCTCCAAAAGGAATTCCATGGGGACCTGTAAGAATTTGGAATTTAGACGTTTTGATATAGTAAAAAATGTCTAATGGAATAATTGGGCCAGTCTATTTTTAGGGTTAATTTGACGTTTTGATTCTAGAGGAGAATATTCATATATTAATTTTTTAAAAAGAAAAAAAAGTTATTACAATTTTGTTAATTTGGTGATGAATATGTGGCGCTTGAGCTTATTTATTTATCTTCGAGATATATAAGCACTTCACGAACTCACTATAAGAATTAATGGACCTGATTTTACTTGTGAATGCCTTCTCCTTAAAGATTTATATGATGTTTAATTCCGTTTCGTTCTATCTACAGATTTCCAGAACAATTTAAATTCGGACCACACACATTATCTTTCGTCCTTATTTGCCAAGGCACATGTGTGGGTCAGGTTTATACCCTTTGAAATTTGTAAAAAAAATTCTATCATGCTTTGTATAAATCTCAGGATTACTTTTGGATGCGATACAGACACAAATACTCCAATTGGATGAGTGGAGAAACTGCAGCAGTTTAAAAAAAAAAAAAAAAAATACAACACAAGGATGTCCAAATCATAAAGTAATTAGTTGGAGATTAGTTCTCTTTGTGAGGTCACACTGCACAACATTCTCTGGTAATCCTCGTTCACTCCCCCTCTTTATAACCAACACATGCGTTCTCTTCCTCTCCAATCACACCGCTCTTCCTTCTCTTGTCTTCTACCACTCCGCCCATCGAAGCAATGGCACTGCCGGAAGAAGAATCGACTCCCAATGTACTTCCTGCATTCCACCAATCCCTGTGATGTTTTCCTTCTCGTGTCTCAGGGTTTCTGTTTGATTGAGTTCTGATTTTGTGTTGGAAACATGTTTGATTTGTGTTTGTTGCTTTTGGGGGGAAATTAGCGGAATTTCCCTTACTAAACCTTTTGAATTTTTTTTTGGTTTAAAAAATTCATGAAAAGTACGTTCTTTTGCCCTATCCAAGCAGGCATAATTGTTGCTTGGAATCTCCAAAAGAGAAGTAAAAATTAGTATAAATTGCAAATTTGCAACTCGAGTTCACTAGAAGGATAAGGAGGGAGATGGAAAAGTTGGGAATTGGACTCTGTACTTTCATGTTGCGTTAGTCGTGACTTACGATTAGGATATAATCACGTTTCTGTGTTTAGGAAGGGTTTCCACTCTGGAGTCTGTTAGTTGTTTGAGGCAAATTTTTAAGTGGATTTATCATATAAGTGGCTTGTTTTTATTTATTCAAGTTTGTGTTGTTCTATTGTTTTATTGCGGCTTTTATGACTTTCAGGTCCATTTTGGTTTCGTGTAAGTTCCAATTGGTAGACTTTTGGAGAAAGACTCCCTTGTTCCTAGAATGGTGCTTGTCCCTAGAAATGTGATTCTATGGTTTTTGTTAACATGCTTTGGTAATAGGAATCTGTATGTGCTTGTTCTTTTTTCAATTTAACTTGGAAAGAAGCTGTTAACAAAGACTAAAGGATTAGAACACTCCCAAGAATTTGGGTTTGGACAAGAATGGGCGGAAGAAGACGATTCATGTGCCTAAACAATGACTCTTGATGTGTTTCATTTCTTGCTTACCGCAACTAGTTTGGGTCAAATACTTTGTTGTAGTTGTTCTTTTTTCAATTTCGCCTGAGATTATAATCATGCTGTGTATATTTTATCAGATAGAAAAGGCTGCCGATGCCTGAAACTTGGAAATTGCTCATGCTTAATTATCAAAAATTAACTCATTCTAAAGGGTCATATTTTGTAGAGATTTTGTTCATTATGCACGTGTTAATTGAGTTATTGACCATCATATTCCTAATTCAGGAATCTTCTGTATTTAAAGTTGTACCATTTAGAAATAATTTGATTTTTTGTCTTTCAGAAACCCAAGAATGCCAAAATGGTGCTGAATCTTGCATATCAAAGTCTTGGAGTGATTTTTGGTGATCTCTGCACTTCTCCTTTGTATGTATATAAAACCACGTTCTCTGGCAAACTGAGTCTCCATGAAGATGATGAGGAAGTTTTTGGAGTGCTTTCTTTTATATTTTGGACGTTCACCTTAATTCCTCTCTTCAAGTACATAATTTTCATACTATCAGCAGATGATAACGGTGAAGGTAACAACTTCTCTTTCTATGACATAACAAAGTACCAGCTCCAATGTAATTGATAGTTTTTTAGTTTTATTATTTTTAGTTGGTATTCTTGTCACACCAAAGAAATAAGGTTTCCAGTTAGAGAAAAATTGATGCAGATGAAAAAGTTTGTGAGAAAGATGAAAGGAAAATTTTCCTAATATCTTTCTTCATAGTAGTACCATTTAGAAAGTGATTTCCTAATGCAGGTGGACCGTTTGCATTATACTCTCTGCTCTGCAGACATGCAGGACTAAGCATATTGACTAATCAACAATCTGATGATAACAACTTATCCACTTACCGTACGGAGCGAACAGTGGAAACTCAGCGTGATGTGGTACTTAAGGAGTTCGTTAGTAAGCATCCACGATTACGAAATGCACTATTGGCTTTTGTGTTGCTTGGAACTTGTATGTCAATAGCTGATGGGGTTCTGACTCCAACAATCTCTGGTGAGCATCTACTTATTTTCTTGTTTTTTGGCTGTTGTTATATGAATTTTCATTACATCATAATTAGAATCTTAACAATCTATACTTGGGGATTATTTTACTGGGTTTGGGGACTTTTTGACTGATTGTTCCTGTCTAGATTGAATTTGACTTCTTTCACTTTTTATTGAACGATTGAAATCTGATCATGATGCTTCAAAACATTGATGTTCATTCTTCTTATGTTAATTTTTGGATTTAGACTAAACAGAATTACCTGGGTCTTGTCAGTACTTGCTGCAGTCTCAGGCTTGAAGGTGAAAGTTTCACTTCACCAGAGTAAGTTCATTATCACATCACTAATTAAGATATCTGCTAGGCTACTCACGCTAATATTTATGCAACTTAATACTAAATTATCTTTTGGCCCCAGATTATGTCGTGGCGATTTCATGTGTTATATTGGTGGTGATCTTCTCTCTTCAACATCTTGGAACTCATCGAGTTGCTTTCATATTTGCACCAGTTATTGTGCTATGGCTTATTTTTATTAGTGGTATTGGTGTATATAACATATTCAAGTGGAACCCAAGAATCGTCTTCGCACTTTCTCCATCATATATGTTTAGATTCCTTAAAAGCACTGGGACCGTTGGTTGGATTTCGCTAGGAGGGGTGGCACTCTGTGTTGCTGGTATTTCATTTTGTTCACAAGTTCCTTCTATCAATTTTTTTATATTTTTAACTTAGTAGGAAAAATGAAATTGCTAATTTTTATCCAACTTATTTCAGGTACAGAGGCAATGTTTGCTGGACTGGGTCATTTTTCTCCTCTTCCCATTAAGGTAGCTGCTAATTTCTTGACCATTTTGTTTCCCTTTAGAAAAATTTGCTGACAGTGCTGCAGCGTCTGATAGATTACTTTCACATTTCTGGTGTATCCTTGTATGATTGTTGCTTATATGGGAGAAGCTGCATTTCTTTCCAAAAACCATGAAGACATAGAACAGAGTTTCTACAAGGCTGTTCCAGGCAAGATATTGCAATTAAGTAACTATTGTCTGAACTGTTAAATGAGTAAGAACATCACACACAGTGCCTTTGATTTACTGATATATATATTATGTATCCTGCAGAAGCTGTGTTCTGGCCAGTATTCATTGTAGCTACGTTTGCGGCTGTTGTGGGAAGCCAGGCTGCAATATCAGCTTCATTTTCTTTGGTGAGCCAGTGCTGCGCTCTTAGTTGTTTCCCTCGTGTGAAAATTGTTCATACTTCAAAGCAAATATATGGGCAGATATACATTCCAGAAGTCAATTGGATACTCATGTTTCTGTGCTTATGTGTTACAATTGGACTAAGGCACGCAAGCATGATTGGCTATGCTTATGGTAAGTATTTTGTGCTATGAATTTATGATCTTATTGTTTAGAAGGAATTATTGGTTCCTTATTTACCAGGCCAGAATCTCCCTTTTAACTTTGTTTTTGCAATCTTAGGACTTTCCATCACAACGGTTATGTTTGTAACAACATTCTTGATGTCTTTGGTCTTCATTATTGTCTGGAAACAAAAAATAGTTGTGGCTCTCAGCTTCTTGGTGTTCTTTGGATCTATTGAGCTTCTGTATATCTCAGCCTCATTTGTAAAAATCCCAGAAGGAGGATGGATCCCTCTTGTTCTGGCTGTGATATTCATGGTCATCATGTACGTTTGGAATTATGGCACATTAAAGAAGCATGAATTCGACATGGAGAATAAGATCTCAGTGGATAGAATCCTCTCTTCTGGTCCTAGCCTTGGAATGGTTCGTGTCCCTGGGATTGGAGTTGTTTATGCTGATCTTGTAACTGGTTTGCCTGCTATTATCGGTCACTTTGCTACAAACTTACCTGCATTTCACCAAGTCCTTGTGTTTGTGTGCATCAAATCAGTTCAAGTACCCCATGTTCCTGAAGCCGAACAATTTGTAGTAAGCAGAATTGGTGCAAGAGAGTACAGCATGTTCAGGTGCATTGTAAGGTATGGATACAAAGATTTTCAAGACGAAAACTACAAATTCGAGAACAAGTTGGTTGCAAATATCTTGGAATTTGTAGAGACAGAAGCAGAAGATTGTACAACAGTGTCAATTGAAAGGCCAGATCGTGGGATTGTGATTTCTGATGCTGAATTATCTTGTCCTCAAGTTTCACCAAAGCATAATATAGATAAGGATTCGAGATTGCTGGTCAGAACAGGCAAAAGAGTTGCAACTTCTCCAACTGGTGACATCAAGAGCATGTTATGGCATGAGGGGTCTTCGGAGATTTTGAAAGCCAAAGAATCAGGTGTAGCTTATATAGTGGGTCGGTCACATGCCAAGGCAAAGGATACATCGCCTCTTATCAAGAAGTTTGCGATCGACATCATCTATGCGTTTCTTAGTAAAAATTGCAGGGGACCAGAAGTTATAATGAATGTGCCTTACTCTTCACTGTTGGAGGTTGGTATGGTCTACCAAGTCTGAAAGTCCGAACCTGACAACTATATCAGGTCTCACAAAAGATCTCCTGATATTAAACCACCAAATAGTATTTCTGTTTAGGACATGGCTGTTACTAGATGGACTAATATCGAAGGAGGTCGACTGAGTTCTTTGATCTCATCCCTTGCTTGTAGACTCGGAGTTTACTCGGACGGATCAAAGTTTGAATCCTTAAAACCTGCTATAGATCTGCAGGTTATCTTTATAGATCCGAAGAATCAAAACTTGAGCCTTGACCTCAGAAATTTCCATGGCGCATCATCTTTTGTTCAAATCAAAAAATGGAACAAAGGCTTCGCTGGGGGGTGTTCTTTTTTCATAATAATTTGCCAATTCTGCGAGACGAAGAGTAATTTGAACAGATGTTCTGGTCAGAATAGAGCTATAAGTATCTGTTTCTCCATAACCATTGTAAAATATGTCTGCCAGCCAAGTTTTTTATATATATCAATCATTTTTTATTTAAAATTTTCCTGTCTGTCTTTCAGAACTATGATGGCTGATTGCATGGATTTATTTCTTTTGCCCCTAACTGTTAGTGTGTGTTTTTCCTTCTTCGAAGGAGCCTTTGACCTTTTACAAGTAATTATGATTAGTAGCGATAATTGCACTTTAGGTTTTCGTGATTTAATTTTGTCTAGTATACATATTACTCTACAAAATATAATGTAATTAGTGAATTTCATACAAATGTCATTAGATGTCATAACGTAAAATTTATACACAAGGTGTATCCCGCCAAAGTGTGGATTCGTGTCTTGTTGTTCAACTAATTTGCTACACTTAAGAAAATTAATAAAATAAATCATACCAATTATAGGAAAAACTTTGATGGGAAGAATAATATACGCACCAGCTGAGCTCCCCACGCCCCGATCGATACAGAACCGCACGTCCCCACGGCCCATGTCGCTTTGGTAAGCTACTGCTATAATTTTCATACACAAAATGGAAAAATGGGATAGCCGCAATCTTGCTGCTGACGTTAATATGTTTTCCACCGATTGTACAAAATTCCCATCTATGAAATCCGTTTCTTCTGGAAGATGTCTCCTTTGACATCAATGCTTATCCAGCCACATCCATAGAGTAAATAAAATACCATAAGTCGGCTTGCGTTGACCTTTTGGGAGTGTTAGTCATACGGAAAATTCTGTAAAGTGATTTTCAAAGTTAATCAGAAAACAGATAAAAAACAAAATCTTAATGAAATACAAGTTTTTTAATTGAATTTTATTATTTGTGTATGTTTAAATAAATAAATTTTAATCAATTTGAATATTGAAACGGATGACCGAAATGATAATTCCGAATGCATAAATCCCACCTCGGTTTGATATATTTGTTTTTGGTTGTTACAAAATGGAAGCTTCTTTTCTCAAACGCGTCCCTCACATTGCAAAATGTACGGCGTCTTGTGTTTCTTCCGGTGAATATATACTTTTGTTCCCCATATGGCCCAGCTAAGAGTACGTGACATAATGTCATTCAATTTCAGTATTCTTTTTGTTGCGCAAAACGTGTTACTCATCATTTGGGTATTGAGATACGATAATGAAAAGTTGCTAGTTTTTGAATTAATAAACTCTACATGAAGTTTCGAGTTATAGATTCCAACTGATGAATAACTTAAAATAAGATAGGAATTATTTCACCAACACATAATTATTCATAATTATTAAAAGAACAAATGAATAACTTTATTTCCAACACAACTTACAATATACATGTACACATCTATACAGATGAATAACACACATCAACACCCATTATAAATATTGATCAACGTGCTCAACCAAACATCATAATCCTGAACTCATCAAAGCTGATCATTCCGTCCCCATCAACATCAAACTTCCGAATCATAACCTGACACTCCTCCATATCTCTAACCTTCCCCAACATCCCAAGTGCATCTCTAAGGCTGGAGGCAGTGATGCACCCTGCGCCTTCCATCTTATACAAGTCAAAGGCTTGCCTCAGCTCGACATCGCCTTCCTGATCTCCTTCTTCCTCCTCCACAAGACTCACAAAATCCTCGAACCCGAGGAGCCCGTCCCCGTCAGAGTCAATTGCCATGACTAATTCCTCGACGTCCTCTAGAGGGAGGTCGTAGCCGACGGTCCTCATGCACATGCAGAGCTCTGTGGGGGAGATAATGCCATCGCCATCTACATCGAACTGGTGAAATGCCACTACCAACTCCTTCTTCCCGAAAACCATCGTAGATATGACTTAATTACAAGAGGATTAACTAAATGAGCAGAGTTGGAGCGAAGAAAAGGAAAATTCTGGTCGAAGATGCTCTTACGTATCGATATGTCTCTACTTGTCTCGTATTGGAAATGTCAAGAAAGGATACGTATAAGTAGGTGCATGGCCGAAATTATTTGGTGGTTTGTTGGATGGATCTTAGAAATTTCTAAGGATTTTCATGTGATGGATATAAGGAAGATTTTCAAGTCGGTGGAAGAAAGACTAAGTTCGAAGGAAGGTGATATGAACATATAATCATCGACTTTGGTGTGGGAAAAAAGTCGGAAGAAATTGACGGTCAACTATAGGAGGTGATGACACGGTAATAATTACGTTAGCATGACTTTGTATGTATTAAAAGATTCCGCACCACCACGTTGAATTTCTTAACATCAGATATTATTCTAATCTGGTATTCTTTAACATATTTAATCTAGAACGAGGAGATCTTAATACCAATCATCAACACAAATTCTGATTCCCCGAGTACTTTGTGTGCAAGAATACTCGGTTACACCATCTGGAAAACATTATGCACAACTTTTGGTCCAATCAATGAAATACTTTATTAATCTGCTTTTGTTATCTGATATCTTTCAATTCGCATTTTTCTTTCAATCTGCATTTTGAATTGGTTATACTGACGTAGAAATCCGTATCTGCCTATTTTCAATCATCCTCGAATGTTAACACTTTAATGGAAGAAGAGCCAACCAAAAAGTTCATAGTCAAATCTAAAGTAGAAAGGACAGTTTATGTTGTTGAAGAACTCGAGGCTCAGACTTAATACATCATCAATGCCCCCACCTCGGAACTCTATCATACAACTTAATGCATCTCATCATCCAATGCCCACAGATCTTAAATATTTCTCTTTACTTTTCAAACGGCTAGATTATACTAATCTACTATATAATCACATGTATTTGTAATCGCAAGATAAGAATAATACAACAGATAATCACATTTTCTACATGGTATCAGAGCGTCGATCTCAGATCTAGAAGGATCATCATCGGAGGTGAACCTTCGTTCACCTCCTCTGTCTTCCTCCTTTCCTCATTGATCCCTTCCACACAAAAAGAAAACTCAAAACCAAGCTTCCCTCATACAAAAATCCAAAAAAACCCCATCACCGGTCATCTGACCTCAGACCTTGTTTTTTCTCATCAGAATCACCCAAATCCAAAAAAAAACCATCATCGGTCTTCTGACCTCAGAAAAAACTCGCCATGGCATCAGAAGGGTCCACGCCTCAACGACTCACCACCCAACTCCTTACCGGGGCAAATTATCTGCCCTGGGCTCGGTCGGTCACGTTATCACTCAGCGGCAAGGGAAAACTTGGCCATATCTCGGGACACACACAAAAACCAGACACCGACGACGAAAAGTTTGAGGAATGGCAAACCTCCGATCATCTGGTAGTGACCTGGGTGTTGAATTCCATTCAACCTCAGATTGCGGAGCTGTTCCTTTACTCCGACTCGGCCAAAGAGCTGTGGGACTCCATCCACGCTCTGTATGGTAAGCAACAGAACTTCGCCCACATTTTTAAAATCAAACAAGAACTTGCGCAAACCAAACAAGGGTCTAGATCGGTTACCGAGTATCTCGGTACTCTTAAAAGCCGATGGGACGAGCTCGGTGTGTATGAACCACCGAGCAACGACCCTAAAATCATCAAGGAAAGGGACGAGCAGAACCGTGTCTACCAGTTCCTGGTAGGTCTCGATCCTAGCTACGAGCCCCTAAAATCTCAGATCTTACTATCATCGGAGCTTCCGCCCCTCACTCAGATCATTGCGATGATTCAACGAGAGGAATCCCGAAGACATGCCATGCCACAAAACATCAGAGAAAACCACAGAGAAAACCAAGCTTTCGTCACAGTACAACATCAAAACCAGAAAGGAAGAGGACACTTCGGAAAACACAAAGACGAGCACTGTGACAACTGCAAGAAAAAGGGACACAGTCGCGACCGGTGCTGGTTCCTCTACCCGCACCTCCGACCACCAAAGGATGGAACCGGAGAAAGAGGGGGCGACAGCAGAGGAAACCCTAACCCCGGCGGCAGACCAAACGTCACCCGCAAAACCCTAACAACGGAGGCGAAAAACAAAATGGGCATCCGGGTCTGGATCCGGGAGTCGAGGATATTTATCCTCTGATTTCGCGGATCTTCCTCTTACCGACAAACCGGGCTCCATGATCGGGTCGAATCTTGACCCGCAGTTTGTAGGTGAAGGAGTTGGGCTCTGGTCTGCTGGTCACGGGCCCAGTCCAGCACATCATGGGCTTCACTCCTCAAACAACCTTGGGTCTGAATCTATGCACACAGAATTGGGTCATGTGCTGGCCCAGCTCAACAGTCTACTTAATAAGTCCGGTCAAAATCAAACGTCGCAAGGTAATGGGTCAGGTGTTATTTCAACTCACATCTCTCGCAACCATACTTTTACCTCTAGTTCATGGATTTTAGACACTGGTGCAACTGATCACATGACCGGAAACAAGGATCTTATATGCAATATTCAAAATAACCCAAACATAAACAATTTCGTTACTGTAGCAAATGGAAATCGAGTAAAAATTGGAGGTATAGGACAATCTACAGTCCTAAATAACACATCCAAAAATATATTATATGTTCCCGAGTTTACATCTAACCTTCTATCTATTGCAAGGATAACAATTTTTTTTAAGTGTAATGCTATTTTCTCACCTTCTGATGTGTTGTTTCAGGATCGTATATCAGGGAAGATGATTGGTAGAGGCACTCTCGTCAATGGTCTTTACATACTAGAAAAATCTGACAATACCTTCCATGCAAATAACGCATCCCGTTATACACCCGACCTTCTACATAAACGTTTGGGACATCCATCTTTTCCTGTTTTGAAAAAATTATTTCCTAGCATCATACCAAACCTTGAATTATGTTGTGAGACTTGTCGCCTTGCAAAACAAACTAGGTTACCTTTTTATTCTTCCACCACTAAGACTAGGAAACCTTTGGAACTGATCCATTCTGACATTTGGGGGGGGGGGGGACCAGCTCCCATAGAGTCATATAACGGTTTTAAATACTTTATCACTTTTATCGATGATTTTTCTCGCACTACTTGGTTATATCTGCTTAAATCCAAATATGAAGTTTTCTCTATTTTTTGCGAATATGTTGTTTTGGTTGAAAACATGTATGACACAAAAATTAAGACTTTTAGGTAAGATAACGGCACTGAATACACTAGCTCCCTGTTTCAAACTTTCTTAAAAGAAAAAGGTATTCAACACCAAACCACCTGTATTAATACCCCGGAACAAAACGGTGTCTCCGAAAGAAAAAACCGCCATCTTCTAAATGTCACCAGATCGCTGCTCTTTCAGACCAAAGTTCCCACAATTTTCTGGTCTGAAGCCATCTTAACCGCTGTTTATCTTATCAATCGTCTACCTAGCCCCATTCTAGACAACAAACAACCCTTGGGGATTCTGAATAAGAGGGAGATGGGCGTTGGTCACCTCAAAGTTTTTGGCTGTGTATGTTACGTTCATAAAAGACGGATTGACAAATTTGACTCTCATTCAGTCAAAACTGTCTTTTTGGGTACTCTTGTCACAAAAAGGGATACAAATGCTATGACCCAACGAATTGCAAACTCTATATTTCTAACTCTATATTTCCAGGGACGTTTCATTCTCTGAAAAAGAATCATACTTCGAATCTATGACTAACACTTCTGCAGGGTCAACTGGCTCACTTCCATCCGTCGACTTACATCCAAACGAGTTCTCTCTCCTTGAAGGCAATCCTATTCCTCAAGGAGGGGGAGAAAACGGTCCTCAAGAAGGGGGAGAAAACAACACTCCGGAGGGACAAGGAGAGCACCACACTGAACCAGCCCGCGAAGTAGCCCCCACAAGAAGATCTTCAAGACCTACGCGTCCCCCATCTCACCTTCAAGACTTTGTCACTTATAATGTTACATACCCAATTCAAAACTACATATCCTACAACGCCATAGCAAATTCCCACCGAACATTCCTAGAAACCCTTGAGAAGGCTAAAAAGTCAACCTCCTACCAAGAAGCCCTTAGCAACCCCAATTGGACGAAAGCAATGAAAGAAGAACTAGAAGCCTTAGAAAAAAATCAAACTTGGACCATGGTCAGCCCAAAACCTGGAACCAAACCCGTAGGCTGTAAATGGATTTATAAAATCAAATATAATAGCAACGGATCAATAGAGCGATATAAAGCTAGACTAGTAGCCAAAGGATACACCCAAACATATGGCATCGACTACCAAGAAACTTTTGCCCCTGTTGCAAAAATGAATATTGTCCGTGTTCTCCTATCTATAGCAGTCAACTATGGATGGAATCTCTTTCAGATGGACGTCCGAAATGCCTTCTTACAGGGAGCCTTAGAAGAAGATGTCTACATGACTCCTCCTCCAGGTTATAACACCACTCAGGTTTGCAAACTTCACAAATCAATCTACGGATTAAAGCAATCACCCTGAGTCTGGTATGCAAAACTTAGTCTATCTCTAAGTCAATTTGGTTTCTCTAAATGTTCTGCCGATGCTTCTATGTTCATCAAACATGATCACAATATTACCATCATTGTATTAGTTTATGTAGACGACATTATAATCACCGGAAATAATGACAAAGAAATTAATAGAGTTAAGTCATATCTAAAAAATAAATTTGACATCAAGGATTTAGGATTCATGAAATATTTTTTGGGCATTGAAATTGCTTACTAAAAAAAGGGCCTATTTTTATCTCAACGGAAGTATGTCCTTGATCTACTTAGAGAAACAAGAAAATTAGGATCCAAACCGGCCAACACACCTATCGAGACCAACCGAAAAGTTGGTCCCACTGATGGTGAACCATTAAGCGATATAAGTCAATTTCAACGATTAGTAGGGAAACTCATCTATCTAACCGTCACTAGACCTGACATAACTTATGCAGTTAGCACAGTAAGTCAGTTCATGCATGCACCACACACACACCATCTCGACATCATTGATAGAATACTCAGGTATTTAAAGAAAACTCCAGGACAAGGCATATGGATGAAACAAAACCAATCTAACTCAATCATTGGTTACTCTGATGCAGATTGGGCGGGTAGTCACGATCGTAAATCTACCACTGGGTTCTGCACTTTCGTTGGAGGAAACCTCGTCACTTGGAGGAGCAAGAAACAAAACGTTGTGGCTAGATCAAGCGCTGAAGCGGAATATCGTGCCATGGCATCCACCACTAGTGAGCTGATTTGGCTTAAACAACTCCTCAAAGAAATGATGGTTCCATATCATGAACCTATGCACATGTTCTGCGACAATCAGGCTGCTCGTCACATTGCCACCAATCTTGTGTTTCACGAACGAACAAAGCACATAGAAGTTGACTGTCACTTCATCAGAGAAAAAGTTCAAACTAAAGAAATCGATGTCCCCTTCGTCTCAAGCAAAAACCAACTCGCAGATATCTTCACCAAACCCTTGGATCAAAAACAGTTTGATACCATTCTTCACAAGTTGGGTTCCTTCAATCTCTTCCGGACTCAACTTGAGGGGGAGTGTTGAAGAACTCGAGGCTCAGACTTAATACATCATCAATGCCCCACCTCGGAACTCTATCATACAACTTAATGCATCTCATCATCCAATGCCCACAGTGTTGGCTTTTTGGCCTTAATCTAGGTTTTGATGATTTAATTAACCTAATCTTAATTATGATGATGTAGAGTAGCACACATATTGCATTGCATATATATAGTATTGTGCTAACCTCTACAGGTGATCAAGACTCATGGAAGGAAGGAAATCAAGTCAAGATTTGTAATAAAGCTAAATGAAGACTTGTAATCTTGATTTTATTTTGAGTCTTAGGAACATGTGTAAATTGAGCATACAAGAGTTAAAAACCAATCACATACACAATAGGTTCCCTATAGAAGTCACACACGAAATTTCACATTATTTGGACTTCATTAGATCACCCAAACCTTAGTCGGAAATCACTTATAAACTTAAACCCAGATTTCATGTGTGAACCGGTCGACCGAACCAGTTCTCAGTTCGACCGGTTTATAACAGACTCTCCACAGTGATTTTACCGAACTCTACCGGTCGACCGGTTCTACCTTTTCGGTCGACCGATCCCGGATTTTAATATGGCCGTTTTTCTTGTCGTATTCCTATAACGGTCGTATTCGTATAAAACAAACTTAACCCCAAAATACATTCGGTAACCGGTCGAACGAAGACCTCTTTTCGGTCGACCGGTTGAACACATTTTCAGAAACCAAATTCCCTGCTATCGGTCGACACATTTCTCGTTCGACCGATTGACCTTTGTCTCAACCGAATCCCCTTTTCGGTCGACCGCTCCATACTTTGGTTCGACCGATTCACTTAAGTAGAGTTAAGTTCTAGCTCGTTTGTCCGACCGAATATTCTTTTGTTCGACCGTTCTCCTTGAAATCAAGTGAACGGTCGACCGGTGTAGTAGTTTCGGTCGACCGGTTCTGGACAGATTTGCAGCCCGATTTTCTGCTTTGTGTATCTTGCACAAAACCCAATCAAATCTATCCCCAACGGCTAGAAAACCTTAGGAGCTTATAAATAGAGGATCAAGACTTGTTGTTAACACAACTCTCCAACTCCAATTGTCCAAACTCATTAGAGAGAAACCTCAATCCTCAAAGCTCCCATTTCTACACTCTATAAGCCTAAAATTCACACACTTGATCAATTACTCATCCTACTCAAAGTGTGCTCAATTAGAGAGTGAATCCCACTCGGTTACTTGTGTTGTCAAAAGAAGCAAGGACTTCGGTGAAAGCCCGAAGTGTCCCTCTCGGATTGTGAGAGGAAGAATTCAAGCAAGCGAGGGTTGTTCGCGTTGCTTGTGGTGTAAAGGCGTTCTCTCCCGGCCCGGAACGGGGAGTGGTTAGTGAAGACGTAGGCGGAGCTCGCGGAGTCGAGCGGAGTCTACAAGAGAGGACTAGGACCCGGGTGGGGTGCCGAACCTCTATAAAAACGCCGAGTATCTTTGTGGTTTGCATTTCCTGTTAATTTCCCTACTTGTTTTTTAAATTTGTTTCCGCTGCATTTATTGTTTGATTAGTTAGGGATTAGATTAAAAGTGATTAGTGGACCCATAACCCACACGATCCAACATTTGGTATCAGAGCCTTGTTAGCTAAATTCTATACTTAATCGTATTTTTAGCATGGCTAGCACATCTAATCACTTAGAGGGTTTATGCACCACAAGGCCTCCTTTGCTTAATGGGTCAAATTATGATTATTGGAAAAATAGAATGAAAATCTTTTTAATATCAAATGACCTTAAGTATTGGAAGTTTATTCAAAATCCATACATACCCCCAAATGAAGATGATTTAGATTCTCTATCCAGGGCTCAAATGAAAGAAATTGAAATGAATTCAAAAATTATGAATATTCTTTATTGTGGCCTTAATGAGGGAGAATACAATAGAATTAGGGGATGTGAAAGTGCAAATGAAATATGGCATAGGTTACAAATGCATCATGAGGGTGATAGCAAAACCAAAGAAACTAGGATAAGTCTCCTCATGCATAAATATGAAATATTTTCTATGCAAATCGGTGAGAACATAAGCGACATGAACACTCGCTTCACCGATATCACTAACTCTCTTTTGATTCTTGGAAGAAGGATAAATGAAGGAGAGATGACTCGAAAATTCCTCCGGTCATTGAGCAACGATTGGGAAGACAAGGTCGTGGCAATCGAAGAATCGCACGATCTTTCAAAATTAAAGATGGAGGAACTCATTGGAAATCTCATGGCCTATGAGCTCCAATTGAGTCATCGAAGAGAGAAGGAAGCTTCAAAGAAAAACTCCGTGGTGGCATTACATGCAAAGTTTGATGAGCCAAGGAGGGTGGAAGAAGAGGACATTGAGGTCCTTGCCCAAGACTTCTTCAAATACCTCAAGAGGGATAAAGGAGAAAAGAATGAAAGAAGAGGTAGAAGAAGTGAGAAAAGAGAAAAAGAAAAAGAGAGGGAGGAGAGTGAAAATGAGAGAAGAGAAGGGGAGAAGAAAAAAGAGAGAAGGGAGAGGAGAAAAGAAAAGGAGAAGAGCAAGAGAAGAGAAAGGAAGGAGGAAGCACACAAGGCTACATGGGATGATTCTTCATCACCATCATCATCGTCTTCTTCCTTGCAAAGTAGAAGAGAAGTGGCTCACTCATGCTTCATGGCAATTCAAGATGAAGGAAGTGAGGTATCCTCTAACTCTTACTCTAGTAGATCACATTCTTGCTCATCTAAATCATATGCTAGTGATAGTTCATGTTCTAAAGAAGAAACTTATTCTTATGATGAACTTCAAAATGCATTCCATGATTTAGTTAAACAATATGAGATCATTTGTGAAAAGAACAAAAATGCTAGAAAAACTATAAATGATCTCAAATGCCAAATTGAATTAATCATGAATGAAAAGAATGAGGTGATTGCTAGACTTGAATCAAATGAATCATCACTTGCTAGTCTAAGTAAAACACCCATTGTTGATGAACATGTAGATCTTAAAGTTTCAAATATGCAATTAAGAAAAGATCTAGAAATGTTCACTAAAGGAACAAAAATGCTTGATATGCTATTAGGTAGCCAAAGGCAATCTTTGCAAAAACATGGTTTAGGTTACAATTTTAAATTGAAAAACCATGTATCTCACACTACTTTAAATGGTAAGCATATGTTCATTAACCATAGTTCCTCAAGTGTGTGGGCACCCAAAACCAAAATGGTTTGGATCCCAAAAGCTAATGTTCAAGGACCCAAAGTAGTTTGGGTACCTAAATCTACACTTGTAGGTACTTGAGGAGGAGATTGGTGGTGACCGGGTGAGCCAAAACGTCAAATTCGAATCCGGTTGCATCACCAAGTCAAGATTGGAGCTAATCAAATTCAAGTTTGGTATAAAATTTCTATCTTTGAATTTTCTGAAAAATTAGCTCTAATCTAGTTAATATGCTTAATTGTCATATCCTTAGATGTTCAATTCATTGAAAATCATTATCCCTATTCATTGCAAATCATTTTTCACATCCATTGATTCTAAATGTCAAATTTTAAATGGATGTTAGAATAAGGCTTAAGTTGAAACTTAAATGAACTTAACTTGAATCATACTCATTGTTTCCATTTAGCCTTATTGATAGGGGGAGCTTAAATGTTATATCTTTTATTAGAGTAATGAAGTGCACAATTTAGGGGGAGCAACTTCATTACAAGACATCCAAATTCTAAGCTTAAAGTCTTAAATAATTATTATTTTTGATGGATGTCAAAGGGGGAGAGATAATTAAGGGGGTAACTTGGAATTTGACATAAAAGTGAACAAAAACTATGCACATCCATAGGGGGAGCATTAATTTGCATAGTTTACATATACAAATTCCATGTATTTAGATAGAATTAAGATATAGGTTGCCATCATCAAAAAGGGGGAGATTGTTGGCTTTTTGGCCTTAATCTAGGTTTTGATGATTTAATTAACCTAATCTTAATTATGATGATGTAGAGTAGCACACATATTGCATTGCATATATATAGTATTGTGCTAACCTCTACAGGTGATCAAGACTCATGGAAGGAAGGAAATCAAGTCAAGATTTGTAATAAAGCTAAATGAAGACTTGTAATCTTGATTTTATTTTGAGTCTTAGGAACATGTGTAAATTGAGCATACAAGAGTTAAAAACCAATCACATACACAATAGGTTCCCTATAGAAGTCACACACGAAATTTCACATTATTTGGACTTCATTAGATCACCCAAACCTTAGTCGGAAATCACTTATAAACTTAAACCCAGATTTCATGTGTGAACCGGTCGACCGAACCAGTTCTCAGTTCGACCGGTTTATAACAGACTCTCCACAGTGATTTTACCGAACTCTACCGGTCGACCGGTTCTACCTTTTCGGTCGACCGATCCCGGATTTTAATATGGCCGTTTTTCTTGTCGTATTCCTATAACGGTCGTATTCGTATAAAACAAACTTAACCCCAAAATACATTCGGTAACCGGTCGAACGAAGACCTCTTTTCGGTCGACCGGTTGAACACATTTTCAGAAACCAAATTCCCTGCTATCGGTCGACACATTTCTCGTTCGACCGATTGACCTTTGTCTCAACCGAATCCCCTTTTCGGTCGACCGCTCCATACTTTGGTTCGACCGATTCACTTAAGTAGAGTTAAGTTCTAGCTCGTTTGTCCGACCGAATATTCTTTTGTTCGACCGTTCTCCTTGAAATCAAGTGAACGGTCGACCGGTGTAGTAGTTTCGGTCGACCGGTTCTGGACAGATTTGCAGCCCGATTTTCTGCTTTGTGTATCTTGCACAAAACCCAATCAAATCTATCCCCAACGGCTAGAAAACCTTAGGAGCTTATAAATAGAGGATCAAGACTTGTTGTTAACACAACTCTCCAACTCCAATTGTCCAAACTCATTAGAGAGAAACCTCAATCCTCAAAGCTCCCATTTCTACACTCTATAAGCCTAAAATTCACACACTTGATCAATTACTCATCCTACTCAAAGTGTGCTCAATTAGAGAGTGAATCCCACTCGGTTACTTGTGTTGTCAAAAGAAGCAAGGACTTCGGTGAAAGCCCGAAGTGTCCCTCTCGGATTGTGAGAGGAAGAATTCAAGCAAGCGAGGGTTGTTCGCGTTGCTTGTGGTGTAAAGGCGTTCTCTCCCGGCCCGGAACGGGGAGTGGTTAGTGAAGACGTAGGCGGAGCTCGCGGAGTCGAGCGGAGTCTACAAGAGAGGACTAGGACCCGGGTGGGGTGCCGAACCTCTATAAAAACGCCGAGTATCTTTGTGGTTTGCATTTCCTGTTAATTTCCCTACTTGTTTTTTAAATTTGTTTCCGCTGCATTTATTGTTTGATTAGTTAGGGATTAGATTAAAAGTGATTAGTGGACCCATAACCCACACGATCCAACACACAGATCTTAAATATTTCTCTTTACTTTTCAAACGGCTAGATTATACTAATCTACTATATAATCGCATGTATTTGTAATCGCAAGATAAGAATAATACAACAGATAATCACATTTTCTACGTATGTTTTAGCGGTGAAATTTCAAGATTTATTTAATTAGGATAAATCAAGACTTTTAGAGTAAGATGTGAAATTATTAACATCATGTCTTTGTAACAGTACAGGGGTACATTAGTCCCCCAACCCCACATAATTTTAAGCTACGAAAAAAAAAATCCTTAGGCTCCGAACTCCGTTGGATGTCTTTTTATTGATAAGCTGCGCAGGTTAATTGGATAAGGTTCCATTGGATGTCGTAAGTTGATTTAGAAATTAGAATTTTACTTTTACTTTGAAGTTCAAATTGAGTAATTTTCAAATAAGTTGTGTGTATCATTCTTTTTTCTACTTAAATTTGCAAATATCTCATTTTAGTTTGAAATATCACACTTATTTTAATTTGAAATAACACCCAAATACCCAATTGCCATCTCACAGATCAAAGCACTTCATGGGCGGAGTCCATTGTTAGCCCATCGTTAGGTCGTAGACGAAGCCCAGGCCTATATTGTTTTGATAACAGCTGGGTTTCAAAAACGTTATGGGCCTGGGTCCTGACCCATATCTCAAACCTAACAATTAGAACCTTAGAAGGCTGCAACAAGCTAGACTCAGTTTGCCATAATGCCACCCCCACGTAGATGTTGTATTTTTAATTTCTTATTGTTAAATGATTTTCTCGAACAAGGTAGTTACGTTTCAAAAAGACTGTTTTTGATTACAGCTTGGCCAAATTGTCAAATAAGAAAAAGATTTTGGTCGCATTAGTTAGAAAATAAACAAGGAAAGTAACTTCCAACAACTTCTTTGTTTTGGGAACAAACCTGCCACAGTTTGAACAAACCAACAAGAAGAAAAGGACAGGACCGTCCTAATCTCTACCCGTTTCGTGTCTTAACTTATCCTTAACGGAACTTCAACTAACCCGTCGTTATCCTTTCCCCGTCGATTCTAGTTACTTAAGGAAGGAGATTAGTCTCCACGATGGTGCCGAATTTGCAACCAACAGACATGGTTGGTGCCATGTTGTTGTTAAGTGGGCATCAAAGTTTCAACTACACTAGTTGGTATTGGTTGGATCTTTTCTCCTCCTATAACTCACATTATTGTTCTTACTATACACATCTAATAAATCAATTAACTCTCTGTTCCTCTCATTGTAGAACATCTCAATCGCCAATAAATAAGAACTATTTAGTTGTCATCGGAATGAGAAATCAACATGGCAATAGATATTTTAAGCTCTCAAATATCATCTGTCTTCTTTATTTTCATGACAAAATTAAATTGATTGTGAATTAATTTTATAGGCTCTCGTGTTACAATTCAAGGAAAAATACCATAACAATATTCCACAATATGCAATATTTATATTCTTGAAGGTCGATATGTAGGCAGAATGTTGATCGTGTTGAAAATTATGATACATACTAGACGAATCGATCTGCACTGTTACCAAATTTCATATAATTTTGCAATTGAAAGGAATGTCCTTATTTTCATATTATTAAAGCAAACCGTTTCTATAAGTTTCTCCCAACCGCCCACGAGCAGTAGTTGAAGTAACAACAAGACCACAAGAGCGGTTGTAAGCATGTTTGTAATAATTTCTCAAGATGTTTGTAAGTTCCCAATAAGCAATACAAACTATCAATTACAGTTAATTAAAAACAACAGAGAAGAATTCTTTTTCAAGGGTATCATATATAATACAGCATATTTTGGACTTCCATATCAGAGCCTAAACAGAGAAATGTGCATCCAAAAATCTTAACAGCCAACAAATGAACAGCAACGTTCACCTACATTTAACTATCTTTACGAATAAAATCTGAGCCTAACTTTAAAACAAGCAAAGTTCCAACAAAACACACAACATTAATCCTCCAACTCCGGTTTTCCCCAACACTTACACCCCTGTCTTGTCTCCATGAGCGCTTCCACCTCGGCCGCGACGATCCCCCGAATTATCGGCAACAACTTCACCATCGTCTTATCCACAACGACAACCCTCTCCTCCACCCCGACCCGCCTCTCCTCCACCGCCATCGAACCGGAGACCCCCACGGGCCCCAACGAAAGCGATGTCATGGGATCGTCCTCCCCGGCCGCCTTCAGCCTCTTCCTCGCGTCCACCGACTCCGGCTCCTCGTGCTCCGACGTGTTCAAAGAAGACTGAGTCGACGTGGTGGTGGAATACTCACCCTTGTGTGTTCTCCGCCTCCGGAGAGTCGAGTTCCAGTGGTTCTTGATCGCGTTGTCGGTCCGACCGGGGAGAAGCTTCGCGATCAATGACCACTTGTTACCGTGCTTCGCATGCTCGGCCGCGATTATCGCGTCCTCCTCGGCCGTAAACGCCCGGTGGTGGACGTTAGGATTGAGTTGGTTGTGCCACCGGAGGCGGCAAGACTTACCCGACCGACCGGGAATGCCTTCGCTTATCGCTGTCCAATTCCGCGGGCCGTGGAGCTCGACAAGCTTCCGGAGCTCCATGTCCTCGTCCGGCGACCACGAGCCCCTCACCTCTCCTCTCCCTTCCTCTAACAACACCATCTCCAAATCAAAAGTTTAAAAACTCCTCTAACACAATGTGTACATGTGTGAGGGTATTTATATTATTAGTTGTTTGGTTGGTTAAGGAGAGGTTTCGTTATAACTATAAGTTTGAATGGCGTGGGTGTGGATTGAATGCGACGGTTTTGGTTGCGAGGGTTGGTTAGCATGAGCCGTTAACTGCTCACCAATAAAGTGGTAACTTATAAATTAATTCGAACCCCGTTTTGTTTTGTTTATTTCCTGTGTCGCAAACCGCGCGTGTTTGCTGTGTCGTGTGTTTAATTGGTGTTTTTGGACCTATCTGGTTAAGTTGGAAGACCACGTTCGGATGTAACGCCCAACGTTGACGCGCTATCGTGCAATCGCACGTCGCCTTCGCGTAACGGAAATTTGTCCACGACGGTTGTTGGTTTCGTTCGTGGAAACTTATTAGTTGTTATTTGTTGGGTCCGTTTGGTTGTTTATTTTATTGCATTTGTCCCGGGTATTAAATACGTTACTTTTTTATGTTTCTTGTTTATGTATATATTAATAATAAAATGTTTAAATTGTCCCAACATTAATTAGAGAAACTTAACTGCTCCATCTAAGCCTAGCCCACATCACCAAACAAGTCAAGCTTGTCTACATTCGTGCGGGTCTAGTTTCATCTGTCGGCAATCTTCCACCTGCCGTAATTTGGACTTCTTGTAACCCCAAACTTGGTGCGATTATACTTAATGCATCATCAATTTTACTTCTAATTAATGACACTAAATTCTAATATCGTTCCAAATATCTTAGTATAAAAAAATCAAATCTTAAAAAACATAATCTAAAACATCAACAATAAATAATCATTGAAAAAGGGTTAGCAAAATCTATTTTTGATATAACGAAATACCTAAAAAATGTATACTTGGAGAGTACTGTTGTGAATATAACTAAAACAGAGGGCATTAGTGAAATGTATACTTTGAGTATGACCGGTCAAGGACATTTGAGTCGGAATTTAGTTGGCCGTTGAGGAAATCATGGCCGTCGGATATATGGTGACGCCTGTGGTGATGGATCCACAAAGCATACTTTATTCCTGGCCGTTGATCAACATCAGGGGACGCCCGAGCAACAACCGTTGGATGAGGACGTCTCACGGACCACCAACGGCTGAGATGGACGGATGACGTGTCGCTTTCGAATAAACGGGGTTGGGAAAAAGACGTGGCTTGCCAGCGAGGTTTGTTTGTTGCTGGAGTTTGACGGGCAACTAACCGAGTTGGACGACAAAAACATCTCCATTTTGTATATATATTTAAATTTAAATTTTTATATATTGTTATTGGCCCATGCACTTTGGTTAAGGTTTACAGCTCTCGAAGAGAAGAATAGTCGAAATCTTTTATATATATATAAAAAGTCGAAATCAAACATCTTTGCTTTCTCCCATGATGGCGCAATAAGAGGGTATTACATTACATAAATGATAAGTTAATTAACGGTATGTTAGTAGGTAATCCCTTTCACAAGTAGGCAAGTAGCTTTGTGTTTTTTCCCTTCTTCAGTTCGGAGGGGGTTTCATTTTCTTTCCAGTGATATGATCTATTTTTACGTTGTTGATTTATGAGCTTGTCTGTGGTTATTTTGTCCTGCACGCTTCCTGTAGTAATTGAAGAGTCAAGAAAAATGTTGGGCGGTGCTGTTAGACCATAACCCGTGATTAGTGGACTAACCCCTGGTTAGAAGGTGCTTTGCATGGGAAGTTGGAGGAGACGAGGTGATGGGGGTGTAGTGTAGGGGTCGGGTACTGTATATTGACACTCAATCCGACCAAAATTCCAACAATATCTGACATCCGTTTCGACCCAAACTTTCACGTAAATATATGTTTAGGAGTGTATTAGGGATACAACAAAAAAATTAAAAAAACGTCGAATGTGTGTTAAATAATGAGTTTTTGAAGTTCAAGGGGGCAAAGTGTTACAAAATTAAAGTTCAATGGAGGTAACTGTTAACTTTGAAACTTCAGGGGACAAAGTGATACCAATGCATAGTTCAGGGGGAAAACTGTAATTAAAGAGCATAACATGGTAGTTGGTATTTCAATAGTTTGTTATTGAAGATTTTAAATGGAAAAAAATACTAACACTACTTAATGCTTGATCTTAAAGAGCATAACATGGTAGTTGGTATTTCAATAGTTTGTGATAACAATAAATTTGAGCCTGCATAATTGGTCATTTTATCCATATCTGAAGTGGTGTAGCTTCATAATATGAGGCTGCATAATTTGTTGGTAGTTCAGTAGTGATAGACACACTACCTCAGCAGGAAAATGGTGTGGCTTGAGGGAGCGTTCAACTTCCTACGGCAAAAAATGGGATAATTTCATGAACAGACTCTAAATGATTCAAAATATTATAACTACCTTGAATTTTTTCATAATTCGGTGAGTAATTTAAAATTAAACAATATTTCAATGTTATTGACTTGCTATCTATTTTAAACATAATGTCAGTTACTTACTTCAACTTCATTTCAAATTTAATTTACAAGTTCCCAGTCTTCTATTTGGACTACATGGTAAACACGGGAGGTAGAACTATAAATGGGTAAGATTAAAACCGTTTAGCCGTCCTAACCGAACCGACAGGTAGGATCACGGATTGTAAAAATCATAACCGTTTAATAAAATTGGCAGATAAGGATTGTGAAAATCATAATTGTTTAATAAATGAGTGAATAATGTTACATGATTTAACCCGTCCGTTTAACTATTTAACCGCGAAACATAATGAATATATATAATATTTTATTATATATACCATATACATATTTTTTGTATTATTATTGTCATTTTTTGTGGATGTTTGATGTTATTTTATATGAATTTGTAGATGTTTAGATTATGATTTTTTGGAGGTTTTGATTATAAATTTATGGATGTTTGATGTTTTTAACAATTTTGACAAGTTTTTATCCATTTACCTAATTTTTATATCAATTTTAGTATTTATTAAGTTTTAACCATATAATCATTTAACTTCCAAAAAACGTTAAATTAAATTAAACGGGTAGGGTCATGGGTAGAGATAAAAATAAATGGATTTCTAACCGAACCGTGAACCGTTTAATTAAGTAGGTAAGGTCATAGGTAAATCCTATAACTTCCCACGAAACGTCTTGTCCCAACGGGAGGAATTAAATTAGTTGGATGACATTTCGAAAGTATATTTTCGCATGTTAATGCCTAACATTTTTGTGTGTATTCTCAAAGGCTCAAATCGGCTCATTAGATTCAACTCGGGCTGGATAATAAACGTCTGGATCTAAATTAGATTCCAGAAGAAATAGAACCGATGATGACAGAGAATCGGATTGAATTGATCCGGTCTTCGGCCATGTTCGGCCTGGTCTAATTCGATATTGGACCGATACATAGATCTACCTTTTATATATTTTTCAGAGGGAAAACTCCATAGAATTGGCCTTTTAAAATGTTTATACATTGAAAAACATCAAAATGACTTGCGTATGAATGTATGATGTCGACGACAAAGATTCGATTTTGTACTGAACTGTAAAGCGCGGGACTCACATTGGGAAACCTCCAACTTATTTTACATTACATAAGGTAAGGTGTCACTAAAACTTGTAGTCACTGTTTAATCGCTGAAAGCAAAACATTAACTGTTACCAATAACCTTGATCAAACGAAAGTACAGACACTAAACGAGACGTAACACATTTTAGAAGAGACTATACTACAATAGCAAACCAAAACAGAGATGAAAGACAATGACCAACCGAACACATACATGAACAGACCATTCACCATTGTGAAGATTCTACTGTGGATTCGGGGGGCGGCCGTTCGCGGCGGACACTCTCGATCCCCATTCCAACAGCTCTTTGCTGGTGTCATCCTTGTGGCAAATGACCTCTATGAAGCAGAAGCAATCCTTCTTCTCTTCAGTGGCTTTCTTGATGGCTTCCTTCAGCTCTTCCTCGTACATCACTTTGGTGGTCCAGCACTTGCCTTCCCCGTTGTGGATGGCGTCCACCATCCCGGTGTAGTTCCAGTTCTTTATCACGTTGTAGGGGCCATCGTGGATCTCGACTTCAATGGTGTATCCACCATTATTGATGAGGAAGATTATGGTGTTTTGCCCGCATCGTAACATTGTCGACACATCTTGAGCTGTCACCTGAAGGAGAAAACGTCGAAATGGTTTGGTATGCCATTGCCACTAGTATTTGTATTGATCCAGATAAGTGCCGCTAACATTGTTTCGATTTTGCCTCCATTGGAATTTGGATTTTACCTAATTAAATATACTCATACCGGGTTCTCGAACCCCTTAAGACTTTTAATAATGATTCATAAAAGTGAGATGAGCAGCGAACGATGTAGCTTATATTGAATATAAAACTAGTTAACTGCGACTTAAACCATAATTGGAAGCGTATAAATTGTCCAAATTCCATGGACCAGACCATTGTTTATTGTATTTCGAGTCCAACTCCCGTAAGGCAGAGCCTACGAGAAGTTTAAAATTGCAAATCACGTGCTAAGTTTAATAAGATGCAACTTAACATTTGTCCCCATAATTATGTCAATTATGAAAAAAATTATGAACCGTGGAACGATGCATCAGAATTTTTGTGACATGAATTGAACCTATGGACAACTAAAGATGAAATGACAGAATAAGTGGTTGTATCGTACCTGGAAGCTTCCATCTCCAATGCAGGCGATCACACGCTTGTCCTTGGCGGCCTGGGCGTAACCAAGTGTTGCGCCAACAGACCACCCAATGGAGCCATACTGCATCTGAAACTCATAACTGCATCACCAGAAAATCACATAAAAATTCACATGAGCCATGTGAATACAGATAATAACAAGAAAGCTAATGAAGCAATGGAGGCTTCGTGTTTGAAACTCTGAACTTACCCACAGCCTCTAGGCAACTTGAGCTTCTGGCAATTGAACCATGAGTCACCAGTCTCAGCAATAACAGCAGTATCACCCGACAACATATTCTGGATGTGCTTAAACAGAACATTCACTCTAAGTGGCTCCTTTGACTTGCACTCCAATGGAAGACCATCAGGCACAAAGATCCTCCTATAGTTCTCATAAGCAGTAGTATTCTTCTTAAGTCTTTTCGCCAAAGCCCGTAGGAAATCCTTCATGAGAATACACCCGAATGCCGGGCCGTTACCGATGACAACCCGATTCGGCTGGAGAATAATGGCCTTCTCCTTCTTGAGTAAAAGAGAGTACCCAACGGAACTGTAGTCGTTAAAGATGGGCCCTGCAAATATGTAGGCATCAGCTGACTCAACGATTTCGGCGCAGAATGAAGTGCTCACGGCACCCCAGTAGGTGCCTATGAAGCGGTCGAGGTGTTCAGGGACCAGCCCTTTGCCGGATGGCATCACTGCCACAGCATAGCCACATGCTTCCGCGAGCTCCACAAAGGCATTTCCTGCCTTGGCCACACGGATCTTGGGACCGCCCACCATGACGGGCTTCACAGCTTTGTTGAGGAATTCGGCTGTGGCCTCCACTGCCGCTTCAAGACCCATCTTGTTGCTTAGCCTGAAATTGTACAAAACACGTTTCCCATAAGACTTAAGTGAATAGAATTTAATTAATTTTGAATGGAACATGTTTCAAATAATGAGTTCTTAAATTGGTAGCAAACGGATTTGTGAAAACGATTAGTGTTTGATAATTACTTGGGAGAGAGGAAGAATGGAACGGGCTCTCTGCTGAAGGTGGGATGGGGAATGGCGGGGAGATTGCATCCTACACTTATGTACACAGGTTTGCTCTCCCTTATGGCGGTAGAGATCGCGGTGTCGATCTGTTCATGTGCGTCCTCCAAATTGTTCACAACAGCCTGAACCAAAACAGATCAACCATAAGCCTCAACTGATTTAAACTCAAAATCACGGTCCGAAGTGCATAGATTAGGTTCAGATCAAGGGATGTTTTTTTATCCCAAATCGAACTAATTCGCAAAAGAACAAATCAAACAAAACAAAACAAACCAATTTAATTTCCATTTACATTTGATAAATGTCTTTCTTTCTTCGTTATTTAGGATAATAAGACAACACAACTAACAAATAGGAATATGTAACGAATCAAACTTCTATGTCTGTACACCTTGAGTAGACATAAGACGTTTATAAGGCATAAAATTTGTTGAGTTATAAAACAGTGATGTGAAATAAATGGAATCGGATTTCAATCTTTCGACACACAACGACAGCAGTAAAAATAATAAATAACACATTTGAAATGCAAATTCTGAAGTTGGGTTTGAAAACCAAACCAAATCAAATCAAATAAAAGACATACCTGATAACAAGTGACAGTCTGGAAGCACCTAAGCTCCTGACTGAAATCCGGCAAGCCAATAGTATGATGAAGAATCCTATTAGTCCCATGATCATTCGAGTTGGGCCCTCCAACAATACAAATAACCGGCAAGTTCTCACTATACGCCCCAGCGATCGCATTAAGCACACTCAACCCGCCAACCGTGAACGTGACCACACACGCCCCGACGCCGCGGGACCTTGCGTAGCCGTCTGCGGCGTAGCCGGCGTTGAGCTCGTTGCAGCAGCCGACGTTGGTGAGACCGGGCTCGGCGATGAGGTGGTCGAGGAGGGTGAGGTTGAAGTCTCCAGGGACGGTGAAGACGTCGTTGACGCCGACCTGTACGAGGCGGCGAGCGAGGTGGCGGCCGAGGGTGGCGTCGCAGGAGGCGACGCTGGCGGAGGGAGTGAGGGCCGTGCAGAAGTTGTTGGGGAGGGTTCCGACCCCGTTTGGGGCGGGTTTGGTGGTTTCGATCGAGCCGAGTTGGGTGTCCATTGGTGGTTGTGGTGGTGGAGTGTTTGAGGTGAGGCGGTGTGAAGGGTGGTTTATATAGGTGGAGGGAGGAGATCGAGGTGGGATTGGAGTTTGTGGACGTGTCTGGGTTTGGTTGCATGAAACCACGGCCGACCGGTCTTGGGTTTTAATTGTGGGTCTTTCTATTTTTGGTATTCCTATGAAAATGTTTCATATGATTCCAAATGGACATCGTGGTTTCCATCTTAAGTTTATTTGGGTTAAATGATTATCAGTCTAACTAAATGATTATCATATGTATTAATATGCTTGACTAAAATGTAGAAGGTAAAAGACACACTTGAGAAGAAGAAAAAAGACTTTTCTTTGAAAAACTTATTTTCAGTAAAAAAATAAAAGATTCATAATGCATTATTTAAGGTGATCTAAAGTTCCAAACATCCTCATAAAATTGAAAAACAATATTTCTTAAACGATACAATTTCTTCAAAAAAATGGTATGAATTATCCAAACTCTTAATAAACTTCTTACTTACTGATGAATTTATGTAAATTAAAATGTAATGGTATTTTTTGCAGCAATTAGGACTCCAAATGTAAGCACTCCCGTAGATGTATCTTACTCCATTGAAGCTGTCGGCAAGAAAACTGCTTTTGCGGTATTGGTTAGAACTGAAAACAGTTGGCTTGGAAAGGACGGTGTTATTAATTGGGCACAATCAACAGTACGTGCTACGTGGTAAATGGGTCTTCCGTCACTTCTAGACTTCTAGTGTGAGCATAGAAACATGTGATTTTTTTAGCAAAGCATGTGAAGACCTGGCTATAGTTAATGAATGGGAACGATTCTAAACACTAATCAAAATCTTATCTGAGATGTCATGACTTCAGTTTATTTTAGTTATTGTACTCATCAATTTACTTTTGTATTAAATAGTAACATTGCGATGAAAGAATGAGAGTTTAAACTTCATGAAATATCACACAAACACACCACCAACCTATGTGAGAGAGATGATTTGAATTTAGATTTCGTTGAAATATATTATATGGTCGACCTGAGAGTCACTGCATGCATGTGAGAATTGAAATATCGTGACTTAAGTTTTCCTCTACACATTTCCAAAGCATAGGATGCGTTTCAACTTCAATTTTATAAGGCTTTGGTTTTAGATTCTATACCTTCTAATTTTGGCATATTACATTAACATCTTTTAACTTGGTCGATCATCACCTACATTGTTCGATCTGATATTATGTACCTTTGCTGGTAACATCTTCAAGCAATAATTAAATTTTATCGTTCAGATCTAAGTTACCTCTAATGAATTAATCTGACATGAAGATGAGGGTGTAACAATGTCGTATTTAATCTTCAGTTTTGAAACCCAACACGAAATGTACGTGATTATTAATTTGTCCAATACGATACTCAGTTTTAAACATCCTCATTCCCTATATATTTTTGCGTAAATCAATAACTTATTTTATCTTGCTCCACAAAAATTCTATTAGAAGTTTGAAATCGAACGTGGAAGTCCCAGACAAAAAGAGTTTACGAGACTTGTCATTTTGATATGGAAATCAAACTTAGTTAGCACAGTTGGAGAAAACTACGAAGTCCGAAACAAAAGTTTACTATACGTGTCCTCTTAAAACGGCAAAAAAAGTCCTTTAAAGCTACCGAAGTTAAAAAAAACGGGTTATATACAATTTACCCTTTGAACTATACTTTCGTATTATTTGCATATCTGAATTTTCAAAGTTGACAGTTGCTTCTGTAAACTTTCGTCTTGTAACACTTTGTCTTTTGAACTTTAAAAATATATTATTTAAACTCGTATTCACTTTCAATCTCATCCAAATTTTAACCATATTTGACATCATTTTCGATCCGAACTTTCACGTAAATATAAATTTAGAAGTGTAATAAGGATACAACAACAAAATTATAAAAAAACAAATATGAGTTTAAATAATAATTTTTTAAATTTAAAAGATAAAGTATTATAAAATAAAAATTTAAAAGTTCAGATACGTAAAATGATATTAATTTATAATTTGAAGAACAAACTATAATTAACCTAAAAATTAAACTCAAAGCAGCGGCGAAGTCGTAATTGTCAGCGACACAAGTCCAAGTGTCCAACAGCAAGTGAGGCGACGGTATTAGACTCCACCAGTCCAAGCTAGAGGAATCTTTTCAGACCCATGTGCCATATTTAACGTACCAAAAATGATCTCATAATTTTATAATACTCGATTGGACATCTTTGTTTGGACTGGTGTGGGGATCGGTGATAATAACAAGTTGAGATGGGACCTCTTTGTTTGGACAGGAATCCGTGCAAGAATATCCCGCAAATGTACAACTTGAATAATTGAATCTCCAAAGTCCAAACAATCACATTTGACACTACTTGTCATAAAAATAAACAAGAAACATGTGATTGGGGAAAGTGTCCAGGTTCGGACAATGGCGGTGGTTGTGTATAAATGTTGGGGCCCAAGTTGCAAGCTCTGAAGTCTAAACAAACTGCATATATCCCAAAATGCGATATTACACAGTTTTAGAACGATCATACCGCTGCCGCCATTTGTATCTTACGGAATAATTTGAACCTAAACAAGTAAATACGCATCTTCCTCGAACACGGTGGGAGTGGATCTAACGTTCCGCTAAAATTCCGTAACATGATTGGCGCGCACAAGTCACAATAATAGATTAATAGTATATGAATAATACATGATATAACTTACCACATCTAATGTAAAAGCCATAAATAACTGTGGTAAGATAATACAATATAAGGTCAACCCACTAAATTAAACCGGTGAATCCCAGGGCCAATGTGAAGGGTGAGAGGAAATAATTATATTGTCGTACTAAACTGGTTAGGATATGTTAGAAATGAATCACATGTCGGACACGTAAATAACATTCTTCCATGTCCTCATATCCAACGTCAAATTCCTAAGAATCTTCCAATTTTTTAAGTCTTTTTTAACCGATTCTTCCCAATTTAATTTTGGTTTGCTTCTCTCTCTTCAAGTCTTCGTTACAGCTTCATCAACGTATATTTACACATCCATTACAACAGTCACACTCATCTTTCGTACATATTGTCTTTTTGTGACTCAACATTCCGCTTCATACAATTTCACAAGTTTTCCAATAAAATTTTCCTTTTAACTTGAGAAAGATCTTGTCACACAAGATGCTTGATGTTTGCCACCATTTCATCTACCCTGACATACTATTATGACTAACATCTCTGTCGATCTCCCCATCCTTTTGAAATATTGACCATAAATATCAAAAAGTATCCCTTCTGCCGCCACTTGACCATCCAATCTAATCTCTTTTTCATTAGTATCAACGACGTTGAAACAACACTTCGTACATTCAATTTTAGACTAAGTTTAAAACCTTTTGTTTCTAAAGTGTCTATCCACCACTTCAATTTCATCTCAACCCTTATCATACTCTCGTCAATTAGTTCCACATGCATTATCTGCAAAAAATATACACCATGAGACTTCAAACTGTATATCTTTTGTTACCTCGTCCATCACTAAAGCAAAAGGATATTGACTTAAAGGTGATCCCTGATGAAGTTCAATCATAATCGGGAAGACACCAGTCTCACTATCGCAAACTTTTAACGTTAGTCTCCACACTCTCGTACACATTTT
The DNA here is from genome assembly GCA_963682175.1 of Triglochin maritima. Classification (NCBI taxonomy): domain Eukaryota; kingdom Viridiplantae; phylum Streptophyta; class Magnoliopsida; order Alismatales; family Juncaginaceae; genus Triglochin; species Triglochin maritima. The sequence goes on from OY821773.1 coordinate 53,553,090, forward strand.
TAATCAAGTTAGTATATTTTGTTGATACATTCTTTTTTCTTTCTAAATCATACCTCTAAATCGTATGGCCCACCACATAACACTTGTTGGAACTCTATCATAAAACATTCTCTAAATCAATAAAAATCACGTGTAAGTATTTCTTTTGTTCTTTATACTTCTCCATGAGTTGCTTAATCAAGAATATCGCATCATCAACCTTTCAGGCATAAAACCAAATTGATTATTTTTAACACTTATTTATCTCCTTAAACGGTGTTCAATTACTTTTTCTCATAACCACATCCACTAAGTCTCTCAATTTTCCAGTTAATTAAGGAGCTAACATTCCAACTGACTACGTGAATCCAACTATCCTAAATGTCCAGCCCCCTAAGTCTAGTACATTATGTTGGTGAGAATCCTCTTTAATATGAAAATGGTACTTCGTTGGTTGATCACACAAAATAATGATATTTTCTAAATTATAAGAACTTAAGGTGAGTGTAGTTGATACTACATATATACCTTTTAAATTTAAGGATGACATGCATTTTCTGCCCACACAGAAATAGTAAACGTAAGCGGAAAGGATAAAACAAAGATATAATTACCTAATTAAAGTGGGCATAAATCTTTCGCCGATTAGAGAAATTTCTAAGAGATAAGTACTTTTTTACCCTTGCCGTAAATCGGATTCGCCACTGCACTCTTATATTTAATGTTGTTTAGTCATTTTCAACTCAATTAAAAAGTCAAACATGAGAATTTGGTCGTGCAATGAAGTAACTTTCGTAAGTATTTATATTTGTATATATTTAACTAACTTTTGAAACGGAGTGCATCACTTGCTTGCAAATAGTGTGGACGTGTGGTCCATGGAGTCGTGGACTATGGGAGTATGGGTCGTCCGTCCGTCCGTCCGTCCACTGTCCAAGTGTTTTACCAGGCGTTCAACACGTTTTGACCTCTGTAGTTTGCAATATAACTATTTTTAAGAGTGTTTAATATTGATTAGTATCAAATATTTTAGTGTCAAAAACCATAGCGTAATGCAATGTTGGAGGGAGACCAGCGACATTGCGTCATCCGTAACATGATAAATTTTCAGGTTTTGCAAAACCGGAATGTGGAGGTCATAGTTTGATTGGTTTCTGACTCTTACGTGGTTACGTTTTCGGTGGGAAAGGCATTCAATTGAATATATTAACAATAGAATTAAATTCCTAAGCAGTCAAAACAAACTATATCAATACAACATTAAATAATATCAAAATGTTGCAAGATTCCTTTTATTATTATTATAAACAAACACACTATAGTTTCCTTCTTACGTAGGACACAAAATGTGATATAAAATGTTATTTTTTAGAATTAGTGTTGTTTTGACTCAAGTTGTATCTAGTGACGTATTTTAGTATACTTTAGGATAGTTTTGCAAATTACCTAGTCTTGTAAACATCTTATATTGGGATGGTTGATGAAAAAAAGGGGATCTTTGCTTTTGCCCTAACTTTGTGTTTGTTAATACTTTCTCTTGGTGGATTCCAAGATTTATCCTTCTCGGTGGATTCCGAGGCCTCTTGGTGGATTCCAAGAGTTTATCCTCTTCGATCTTGTATTGGAGCCGTCACCGGAGTTCCATTCCGGCAACCTTCGCTTCCGTTCCGCGTCAGGTGGTATCAGAGCCTCGTTAGCGCCTGTATGTCGTACGACAAAGATGAAGCAACGTTTGGGGATGGTTGGCGTGTTGGTCGGCGTCGACCAGAGACCCAACGTCGGCCCATTTGTGGACAACAATGGTATGATTCTTCTACTGATTCAGATGATGATGGAGAGATCACAACCTATCGACGTCGTTGGGCGAACATTCAGTTGGAATCGAGTGATTCAGAGGATGATGACAACGAACGATGTTTACTAACCAAAGGTGTCGACTTCGCCGGAATCACGTCGACAGACACCAACCAAAGCTTAGACTTTCTTGCTTCTTTGGAGATCCGAAAACTGAACATGTGATGGAATGGATATATGATGTCGAGTGGTACTTTGAAACGAAAAGGGTCTCAAGTGACCGTCAAGTGCACCTTGCCGCCTCCAAGTTGAGAGAAGATGCTGCAATATGGTGGGAGGACTTACAACTTCAACGGAGACGACAAGGAAAACGTTCAGTGCGATCTTGGTCAAAGATGAAGGTGTTTTTACGATTGCAGTTTCTGCCCACGATTGATGAGTGCAGGGTGTTTGGTGAAAAGCCCCAACCAGTTCTAGGTGTGAAGGTTGCTTGTTTGCTCACTCCTAAGGAAGAACGAGTGACTACTGCAAATGAAGGAGAGAAGTCAAATGAATATTCGGATTCGCAATGTGTTGTGGTCGAGGAAGCATTAAATATGGCCTGCAAGATGGACGAGGTTGTTGAGCAAAATAGCGCCTACATGGTGTTCGAAAAAAATGCCCAAATCAGAGCTCATTCCAAGTCTTGCTGCTTTGCACACTCCAACAATTGTTGCGCACCAACTGTTCGTGACAACACCTAAAGCAGTGCGGACTGGGCATCTTTCTTCTACACACACTTTGAAAGAGAAGCAAGATGATGGAGATTTGGTTGAACCTGTTGATGTAGTTGAAGGTAACCAAGATCTTGATATGTGTTTGTTAGGAATTGCTACTTTGATAGGGGCACCAGAAGTTGCTACAAAGATGCAGCATCCCTCGGAACTAGTTAGTGAGCCACAATTGTTCGACGAAATGCTGGTACCAATCCTAAAGACACATGTTGTTGCGACATACACGACAAGAACTACTGAGCTGAAGGTGCTCGATGGAATGCTCAAACCAGTTGATGGTGTATGTGCTGCCACTACCGACACCCGAACAAGTGTTGAACACCAGGGGACTTGTGAACATGAGCTGGAACATGCTTCTCTCAATCTAGTGAGAGAAAGGGTCATTAAAGGAGCAGATCATGATGAATTAGAATTTTTGTCTAATACCACACCCATGAAAAGAATGGAGCTTCTGGTACAGAGTACCATCATGTGGAGGATGCAAGTTGGAATCCTTAATTGCATACGTGGAAGAGAGCAACCAGCAAATTTGGTTACGACTGGGTTTATTTTGGCAGGAGTACTATTCCTATGGCGTCTAATGAAGGTTCAAAGTTTCATCTCAAATGCACTAAGGTGGCAGTAGAGACTTGGCAGGGAAAAGAAAGTGCTTGTGTCTAAAGTGAATCCAATTCTGATGATGCTAAAAATATGGTTTTGACGAAAAGGGAGCATCCTAAGGCACGACCTTTAATCTTTTGTGGTGAATATGGTGTTCCAGGTATGACACAAGACTTGCACTCCACTAATTTACAGAAAGTGAATCCAATGGCCTCACTTAGGGATGATAGCGAAAGTAAACATATGATTGAGTTGCTCATTGTTGATGTTTCCTTTGCTGCATTACCTGTGCTAAAAAGCTAGATCAAACTCATGTTGTTGCCAGAGATTTTATAGTTGTGGATATTCCACTTACGAGTGACGAAGTTGGTGGAATTGTTCCAAGAAGAGAAGTAATGACATGTCAAAACTTGGGCCAAGTACATCGATTGTTATCTACTGAGATGATGCATCTTGATAGGTGCAAGTTGTTGCTCTCTTTGACATCTGGATGTGGCTACGAGGGGTTGCCTGACCTTAAGGAAACTCTCAAGTCATATTATAAGTTGCAAGTGCATTTTAGTGATCAGGAACAATTTGAATATTTTCAGTGAGTTCTTAGCATGTTGCGAAAAAGTTCACTTAACGACAAGTATGCATTCAGGTCTACTAATTGGATCTTTTAGGGGTTTGTTCTAAGCATGAGTTTAATACTCGTTGGCGATGTGGATGATGGAGATACTCTTGGATGGCCTCCAGACGCGAAAGTCGCCAGCTTTCATTACATACCATAACTCGAGGGCGAGTTTTCTTTAAGTGGGAGGGACTGATGTAGGACACAAAATGTGATATAAAATGTTATTTTTAGAATTAGTGTTGTTTTGACTCAAGTTGTATCTAGTGACGTATTTTAGTATACTTTAGGATAGTTTTGCAAATTACCTAGTCTTGTAAACATCTTATATTGGGATGGTTGATGAAAAAAAGGGGATCTTTGCTTTTGCCTTAACTTTGTGTTTGTTAATACTTTCTCTTGGTGGATTTCAAGATTTATCCTTCTCGGTGGATTCCGAGGCCTCTTGGTGGATTCCAAGAGTTTATCCTCTTCGATCTTGTATTGGAGCCGTCACCGGAGTTTCATTCCGGCAACCTTCGCTTCCGTTCCGCGTCACCTTCTCTAAACTCTAGTGTGGAAATTCATTCAAGTAGGTATTAAAACAAATCACTTGTTAATTTATTATGTAATTCCTCTGAAGTAGTAGATCATGTTGGTGAGAATCCTCTTTAATATGAAAATGGTACTTCGTCGGTTGGCCAACGTTATTGTTGGACACATCATTCATCTGTGGAGAGCACCAAAAAATCCAGTGTTGACGACTGCCCCAAACACAATTCATCTATTGGTTTAATATATAGATTTAGAGTTCTGTAATTAGTTTTGGTTTGTCATATCTCATAATTAGTTGAATCCAACTTTTTTCGTGACGAACCCACGAAATTTCCGCTCCTACAAAACAATTTGACAACCTCCAGATCGTCTTCGAAGCACTGGTCCGCGACCTCAAATTCCAACCATAGATTTGACCTCCGAGAGCACCAAGAACGCGGGGAGATGGACGGACGTTGTACTAACGAAACCCTTCCACAGACGACGGGAGAACAGGACAAGTTGGATCTGGAGAGGCGGAGGAGAGACGACGCGGAGAGCATACAGACGGGTAAAAATGTGTCGTCCATTGCAAATCTTGTTTAATTTTCTTGCTGTGATTTTAATACTTTATGTGAAACTGATTTCGATATTGCGGTGACAGTCGTGTGATTCAGCGGCGGAGGAGTGATGTGGAGTGGAGACGACGGTTCCGCCGTTTCGGCATGCATTTGGACGGGTAACAATGGGTTTACCCATCCTCAACTTTGCGTGGGTGACGCAAGACTTAGATGTGTTTGGTTAACCTAATAAGATAAATGAAGTGAAAAGAAAAAAAAAGTTGAATTTTCCTTTATTTGGACAACAACTTGAGGAAAAAAATGAAATGAGAATCATCTTATATAAAATGGATTCTCAACCTTCTCTTATAAAATGGAGAGAAATGAAAAGAAAGTTGAAGAGAAATGAAAAGAAAGTTAAATTTTATTTATTCTTCTCAAAATACTTAAAAATAAAATATTTAAGATAACATGAGTATTTTGGTAATATGATACTATATTTTTCTTTTCTCTTCTAATTTATTTGTATCCAAACAATTTTTTTTTTTTTATCTTCTATCCATTTCTCTTTATTTTCTCTACTTTTCTCTCATTTAACCAAACACAACATTACATGCGATTTCCTTTCATTTTAAATATCTTAGATACGATTACGAACCATGTTTTTATTTTCCACGATATTTGATTTTTTGTTCACAGTATTGTAAATAAAAATGTCTGATGTTTTTGGTGTGCCTCCTGTGACTCTTTTTCTGTTCATGGGCTTTGGATAAAAAGCTCTGTACAGAACTCATCCATCTCTTGTCTTTTAGACATGACCGGATATCTTATAATTTTCAATTGGTTTAATTACAATTTGCACGTCTAAATTATGTTTTGAAATCATTTTATATTTCTGAACTTTTAAAGGTAACAATTATTTCATTTGAACTTTAATTTTGAAATATTTTGTCAACATGAATTTTAAAAATTCATTATTTAAACATATATTTGCAGCTTTCTTTGCAATTTTTTGCCTTGTTTTTCTAATAGGCTCATAAATCTAGTTTTATGTGAAAGTTCAGATGGAATCAGAAGTCAGATATGATTGAAATTTGAGTCGGATGTAGTACAAATCTGACCCAAATTCCAACAATAATTGACTTCTGATTCGATCCGAACTTTCACGTAAAATTTGATTTAGAAGTGTATTAAGGATACAACACAAAAAATTACAACAAAACTGTAAATATGTGTTTAAATAATGTATTTTAAAATTCAAGGAGACCAATTGTAACAAAACGAAACTTCAGAAGGATAAGTGTTACCGTTGTGTAAAATGATATCAATGCATAATTAATAAGATAAAATAGTAATTAACAATTTTCAATTTTAGTAAGCTCTTCACTCGTGATCTTGGATAATTATTTGCATCCTTTAGAATCATATTCGTGTTTTGTGTCTATAGTCATTACTCACCTCTAAATGAACCTTCACGTCATACAATCAAATTTTCAAGAATCACGTATCTATTGACCAAGTAGATGCAAGATTTTACATACTTCTGGCTTCAATTTAACCCAACACTTAATGCTAGAGTGTGTTCCTTTCCAGGTCATGTTCTTAAATTTTTGAAAGTCATCAACACTCTTTCACACGTGTCTACAATTCTCTAACACTCGTGGTCTCGTGCTAGAGAATATTACCTTCCCATTATCGCATTCTATATTCTATTGCATGTCTATTCTTTCTTGTTAGGTTACTTAGGTGGAGTTTTTGTCAATTCACCCCGACAACAAATCATAAACTGAGATTTTTGTTCTACTTGTGCCTAGCAATCATGACTTTCGTGGGGGGTTATAAAATTTTAAAATAACGTGTTGACTCCCATATGTCTGAAATCCAATTTTATTCCCTCTACATTTTTGTGTTCCAATTTTATTTTCCAACGTTCCAGTTAGATACTTTAGTAGATTTCATGTATACAGGCCTCGAGAACTCATGACTGCAATTTCTGTTACACTCGTGCCCGACATTCATGATTCCCGTAGCTGTCCTAATTTTTTAAAACAAAACGTGTATACTGCAATCTTTTCTCAAGTTTCATGTTCTAACTCCAAATTTATTATATGTCTTTCCAATTAGTACGGCTGGCTTAATTTAGAAAAATCTCAAGTGTAACGTCCCGAAACAGCGGAAAATTGAAAACTTTAAACAGATAAAGAATTAACACAGGGGACGTCACCAGACCACAAGTACAGATATATATAATAGAGAAACTGTACAATACAAGAGTCAAGGATGATTATAACCCAACACAAAAGATATACAACACATGTACAAGGGAAAAATCATCCACCTCGAAGAACCAAAAGAGACATGATCTGGTCTGGGTGCTCCTGTCCGCAGTCACCACCTCCTACTGACGTGTACGACCTGACATAAAACATAAATATGCCTGAGTTTCCCGTGGGAAACCCCGTATGCCAAACCCCTAAAATATGAACATAATATGCGTAATGAAACATGAAATGAAATGCAGTAAAACATAACAATCTCCCGTGCACACCAGGCACCGCCGGAACACATCGGCCTCGGGTCTCAAGGGTCCTCTCACCCCAACCCCCAATCACACGTGCACACAAGGCACCCGCTCCTCAGAGCCACAACAACAACGTGCACACACGGCACCGCTCCTCAGAGCCACAACAACAACAACGTGCACACACGGCACCCGCTCCTCAGAGCCACAACACGACCCTCCTCTCAGGCCGGCAATGTCTGTACCGTCGCCCCAAAAAGGCCGGAGACCCGTTGCCCTCGAGACGGATCCAACAACACACGGCACAAGCATCCACATGCAAAACAGTGCCCAAACGGTCGAACGGAAGAACCCAACGGTCGACCGAACACCACAACTATTCCTCAGAAAAACCGAATTAACGTCCAACCGGTCGAACGACTCCCAAATCACGGTCGACCGAAATCCAACAGGGAAGAATCCTCTCTCGCTCAAAAAGCACCAACGGTCGAACGACCCTCAAATCACGGTCGACCGAAAACAACCAGGGAAATCCCCCAACAAAACCGCACTACTCGGTCGACCGAAACCACACTCCCGGTCGACCGGCCAATAAGTTAACTTAAACGTCGGTCGAACGAAGTCAATGAGCGGTCGACCGTTTAGATGGTCAACGCCCCCAACTGACCTACAACAGTGCTTTTCTCTCGACCGGCAAAAGGGACCCGTTCGACCGAAAACACCCAGAGCCTTTTTCCCCTGGTAAAACGTACCACCGGTCGACCACTCGAAGAGTATCGTTCGACCGGTGCAAGGATTTTCCGCCCAAAATACACTACGACCGGTCGATCCTGCCGGTCGACCGTTGCAGAGCAGAAAAGCTGCTGCAAGGTTCTCGACGAGCCTTCCGGCCTACCGTCGGCCACTCCAACCCTCGCAAAGGCTAAAAGGAGGTCTACACTAAAGCTTGGCATTCCTTAAGGCTTGAAAAAGCCTTTGAAGAACCTCGGCGAGCGCTTCCTCGCAAAACTCTTCTTCTCCGGCGAAAACCCGAACACGATCGCCTCGACTCCGGCAACCTCCTGATCTCCTCCGAGCTTCGCCGGCCTCGCCTCCGCGTCTTCCTCAGCTGGACGAAAAGGGATCGAGAGAGAGGCACGCGTGAGAGAGAAACGAGTGAGAGACAAGTGAGAGAGAGAGAGAAGAGTTTCCAACCTTATATACTCCTCCTCTTTCAATCTCCACCATCCATCACAACTCTCATCCATCTCAGCCCTCCATCTCCTCCTCCCCTAATCCTCCACCTAAACACAATAAACCCAATTAGCAAAGGATTAGGATGTAACATCAAGTCTTGACTTGACTTACGTTTGTTCTTGAGTTTGTGTTAGTGCCACTTTCCAATTTCATGTGCTAACCACTAATATGTTCTTACTAAGTCTTGACTTACGTTTGTTCTTGCGTTTGTGTTAGTGCCCCTTTCCAATTTCATCATTAGGTGTATCTGTTGGCTTCAACAATTTCTTTTAACTACCCTAAAATTTCGAAAGCGTGGTAATTTTAATGGCGAATATCAAAAGCAAGTACCACCATACTTCAACTTAAATAGTGTTAATATGAATATGACTCAAATGATGAGCAAAAAAAAGTAAAAAAAAACCCATCCAGAAACTAGTGCTTTCCACCTATGCTCAATTTGATTCCTGGATGTTGCATGAGGATAGATTAACCAAATTACATTTGTGGACGCCACGAACAATTACCAAAGGAAGTGTCCTAAAAATGAGAGGATAAACTGACAATCTTGAGAACTTATTTAGGATTATTTAAAAAATAACGTGTTATGGAAAAATGTCACCTAGACAGAGTTGACTACGAAATCAAGCATCATTTTCATCAATCTACTTTTTATATAAAGAATCATCTGGGTGCCGTAGAAGGAGGAGCATCCATAGTTAATTAATTCTCTCTCTATCTGGCCATTATTGCATCCCTCGTGTATTTTTCTCACTGAAGCATCTGTGTGAAGTTTTTCGTTAGAACATTTCATTTTTGCATCCCCATTTTGGTATTCTCATTGCAACATTGAAATAATTGTCGGAAGTGGCAAAATTTTGTGAAACATCTTCACATGGAGCAAAAAGAAAATCATAAAGTATATGACATATTTCAGATAAAAATAAAATCTACATTAAACATATAATGAAAAGGTAGAGTAAGGTAAAGGGTTATAGAAGGTGAGTGACAGGGAAAAGGTAAAGGTAAGCATCTCTGGTCGTCTGACTAGCCAATCTGTTGAGGTGTTAATAGCATTACTTGTTGAGAGAGCAACTTCAACAAATCAAGCTTTGTGTCAAATTTCACCTAACTACTGGGAAAGTAATTAATCAGGTGATAATTTCACCTAACTACTGGGGAAGTAATTAATCATGTGATGTGACACGGTATAGCAAAATGCCATTGTTTCCTTAATATTTCAAGTATGTCCTCACTAAAGTTTCATCATCAAATCTACAAATGGTAAAATCAAGGTTAATTCTTACGTGTTACTTTAACCATCGTCGATTAAAAAATTACAAATGAAACTAAAAAATAAGATCAAATTAACTTGTTGGTAGTCTCACCTGATGGTAAAAAAACAGATTCACACACTAAATTATAAAAAAACACTAATTCGATACTTTAGTTATAGGTTAAATTATCAAAGTAATATTTAACCTCAATAAATGGTATTGAAGTGATGGATTTTATAACTGAAGGTACAAAGTATTTGTCCACCAAAAATTGTGACTGCAATTCACCATAAAAGGAAGAGCTAGAAGAGAGTAAGCAACAAGCAAAATACTTGCTTTTTAATCTATCTATACCATTTGTAGATCAAATTTAATTGGCAGTAGGAATTAGAGCAAACTTGAGCAGATTAAATCGCTGTTTACTTATGATGCCAATGGAAGATGAATGTATTGCAGTCCTCAGAAACAAGCTTGAGGCTTGTCTCCAGAGGAATCAGTATCTAGACAAGGAAAACAGAAGGCTGAAGCAAGAGCTTGCTGTTATGAACGGACAGGTTGCATCGCTAAGAGCACAATTTCAAGGAAAGAAGTTGGCATCACCACAAAAGAAGTTTCAGCCATCAATTGTCAGCAACATTACTTCCGGGGATAAGCAAGCAACTCTAAAGGATTTTTCAGTCGAAGCAGTGAACAACAACACCTCTCTCTCTAAAGGATTTTTCTCCAACAATATCTTGGCTAAGCAAAGGGCTCCACGAATTCCAAAGCCACCTCCAAGGCCGACCACTAATCTTCCAGAAGCGGTACCATCTTCAAATGGAGATAAAGTGTCTCCACCGCCACCACCGCCACCACCACCACCATCACGAAAATTAATGCAGAGCTCTAAGAGCAATATGGTTCGAAGAGCACCGGAAGTTGTAGAATTATACCAAACACTTACAAAAAGGGATACAAGGTTCAGTAAAACAACCCTTTCAGGAGCTATGGCTGTGGTTAACACCCGTGAGATGATCGGCGAGATTGAGAACCGATCGAGCTATCTCTTGGCCGTAAGTTGACAATATACCTTTAAATACCATCATGAAAACATACTAATTATACTCTTAGGTTATAATATTTTTTGAAAATTTAAATGTGTCATCTATGTAATTCACTTGAATTGATTGTGGCAGATAAAATCAGATGTAGAAACTCAAGGTGAGTTCATCAACATGTTAGCGAAAGAAGTTGAGAATGCTGCATATGGTGATATCAATGATGTAGAAGCTTTTGTTAAGTGGCTCGACGAGGAACTTTCTTACTTGGTTGACGAAAGGGCAGTTTTGAGACACTTCCTATGTTGGCCGGAAAAGAAGGCAGATGCAATGCGAGAAGCTGCTTTTGGATACAGAGATCTAAGAAATCTTGAATCTGAGGTGTCATCATTTCGCGATGATCTGTGTCAACCAACAACCTGCGCGCTGAAACAGATTCAAATTTTGCAAGACAAGTAAGCGAATAAATTCAAAGCTTTTGGTAGTATAATTAATGTGCATTTTGTAAATGTTTTGTGTTGTTTGTCATTGTATATATACAGAATAGAACGAAGTGTTCATGCTCTGGAGAGGGTTAGGGACAGTACAGGCAGGAGGTATAAGGACTTTCAGATTCCCTGTGAATGGATGCTCGATAATGGAATGATAGCCAAGGTATGTTGAAATTAGTGTTAGTACTGGTTGCCTTTATATGGTCCTACTCTTATCACGGAGAATACTTAACTGATTGTAATAGGGCAGTCAAAAGTTGACATGATGAATACCATGACATGAAAAAAATCATATAATATAATTTCGTGTTTTAAATGTTTCACGTGTATAGGAAGTTGATAAGATTTGTTATGTTTTGTGTTTATCTAAATGGAGACACAAATGAGTGACATGTTCCTGTGCAAAAATACTAAAGAAGAATCCAGATCAAAGTCACCTTGGGTACTAGGTTATCTAATTCTAATTCTCGGAAATTCTCCCAGAGTATAACCTGAGGTGCCCAACATCTTTTAGAACACAACCGATCCAACATAGACATGTAAGTGTTTTTTTGCCCACTAGTTAAATATTACCACTATACATTGCAAGTGAACAAGATATACACATGATTGGCACCCCTACGGCCCTAAATAAACCGGTCATAGTATCTTATTGCCCAAATAAGAAAAAAACTATTGGGAGTTTTATGGACGAGTTAGTACTGTAGAAACTCCTATCTGTGGTAGGCATAGAAACATCAAGCTTAAGAATTCTATAGAACAAATTATTTGCGGAGCAGCCCCGAGTCAGTAGGCTACTAGGCTTCATAAGTAGCTAATTGAACTATGCTCTTTATAAAGCTGAAGGCCAAATGATTATAGTGACATTAATGTTTCTTCTCTTGCAGCTTAAAGCAGGGTCAACAAAACTCGTAAAATGTTATCTGAAGCGGATTTTATTAGAATTGCAATCACAAGTGAACCTAGAGGAAGACGATCTCATTGTTCACGGTGTTCGGTTCACATTTCGTGTGCATCAGGTATCTTTCAAACCCCACTCGGATTATTTTGGAAGGTTTTTTTTTATTTACAAAACAACCATATCAATATTAAGTACTGATCATGACAAATTGCTTCACTAGTTTGTTGGAGGCCTTGATGCGGAGAGTAGGCTTGCTTTCCAAGATCTGAAGAAGGCGGCAAGTATTTGTCAACAGGAAGCTCGTGAATGGTAAACAAAATAATGCATAGTAATAATGGAACCATTCCAACCTGTTTTAAAATTTTCAGATGGTTACATACTGCACATCGGGTGCAAAACAGGACCTTGTAAATGCAAATTTTGGATAATGTAGGATGAGAAATAAGACGAGATATTATGTATAACATCACAAGGATTTGTATTTTTGTTATCGCTTATCAGAATGTTGGAACTTTAGGAAACCATTACCTATAGGTTATTATCAGGGTTACGTTTTCATTTCAAATAATGCGATTTTAAGAATAATCATGGGTATGTATGTTCACTCAAGGTAATGTGTTAACATTTTAAGCCAGAGGAACTTTGTCATTTTTCTAACACCGCAAGGCCAAACATCAATCTTTTGAATACAAAGGCCATTGGGCGCGCTCAGCATTAATGAATTCCTCTCATATCACAAGCGACTGGGGGCCTTCACTTGTAGCCTTTTAATAAAAGACTGATAAAAGACTGAACTTGTAGATGAATTGGGGGTTATTATATTGGAATATTGGGTTGTGCACTTGTGCCAAGTGTTGTTTTTTCTTCTTTTCTTTATAATGACCTAGAATTTTCCGACATGCCTCAACTTTATGAGGTGAGCTGCATTGGAGATTCGATCTCAAGACCTGATATGTGAATCTACTCCCTCAACCAATTGAGTTACACCCCGGGGGCAGGTTATAACAAGTCGTTGATACTTGATAGATAACTGATGCATGCACTACACAGGCTCTTGAGCTAAGCTGTTGGATTTGAGCAGATCCCTTAGTTAATTTTTTATGGTACTAGTATTGGTATTCTATAAAAGAATTGTGAACCAATGATGGTGAAGCGCTCGTCAAAGAATCCAAAACTCAAACCTCTAACCACCTTTATATAGAGGGAAGATTAGGAATTACAAAGTTGGTATCGGATCTTACGTACCAGACTAACCGGATTCAAATACCTAGAGATAACTAGAATGTCTTATTGGGTCTCACGGGTTGGACCATCACTATTCTCGTTATTACATTTTCTTATATTCTACAGTAGAAAAAAAGTGTTGATCATTTTGAAGGATTGTTTCCGTAATTATCCATTCAAGTAAACTAATTATCAAAAGAAGTAAACTAGCATTAGAACCCTCTGCTTAAGAAATTCCATTGTTTGAACGTTAAATCAGAAGATAGCTTAATAAAACAGGTTGTAGACGCTTAAAAGAAAAGGGAAGACTGCTTTAAAGACGTGATTAATATGTAAGTTGTAACACAACCACCCAAAATCATTAGCTGACTTGATTCCATAGCACAAGTTGCCCAATTAATTAAAATGATTGGGTTGTTTTGTTTTGTCGTCTGAAATCCCTTCCAAAAAATTGCTCACATATGCGAATAAATTTATCTTAAAGTGGATATTAAATGCTACCTGACTTCATACACATCCCAATCGCATAACAAATCTCAAATGTATAGTATCGAAGAAAATCCAGAACCTCTGCTGTGTATGAATTGTTCTATTCGGTGAATGGTTGGAGCATTATCAGATTGGTTTATCCGGAATGGACAAGCGTCTCGTTTAAGTTGGTCATATTCAATTCAAATGATCAAATCCAACCTATTTAAAAGTGACAAACCAGCCAGGCTCTTAAGCGCGGCACATGCATGTCAATTTATATATCAATTAATAAACGAGACATGCTGGCTTGGTTAACCATCTTAATAAAATACTAAATATATGTCGTGAATTCGATGTTAATTTATACGGTGAATTGCATGGGTGGCATTAACAACAATCAAAATTACTTTATGTCATCTAAAAGTACCTACTTAGCCTAATACCAAAGAAAAACTAAAAAAATTACCTTAGTTTCATTATTATTTTTCCAATGTCATCCCGTTAGAGCATTCTGAACGGGTCATCCTTCGTGGATGATACCGGACGACCGCGGATGAGTCGGTTATGTCACGACCCGGTTGGCCTGTTTTTTTATTTTGATTTTATTTTGATTTTGGTATTTGTTTTCATAATTATGGGTTTATATTTTGATAAATAATTAGGATTTAAGTAGTTCTAGTTTATATTTTGATGATAATTAGGGTTATGGTTTATTATATTTTGATAACGTTATGGTTTGATAGCGAGACCCCCGACCGACCCGTTAATTGTGTTTTATGTTGTGTAATATTTGAATTATGTCGTGTGTTATTTGGTTTAAGTATTATATTTCGTTTGTCGTCTTCTTTGGTGTAACCGTACGTTTGCTAAAAATAATGTAATATTTGCTTTCTTAATATTAATGGTATTTAGTATTTGGTAATCATTAATGCTTTTGTTAAATATAAATAATTTTGGAATATAATAAAAGTTGATAATAAGATTCATGATGCGGAGAAAAGAGAGTGAGATGACCTAGGTCATTGTTAAGGGGTGAATAGTGAAGGAGAAATATGCGGTTAGATCATGGTGACGTGGCAGTGAGAGAAAAAAGAAAAAGAAAGTGGATGACTTATGTCATTGTTGCGGATGCTCTTACCATTAACTTCTCCACTAACATTTGTTACTCATATTAATATTTAATAAAAAAATTACAGAATCATCTTGAATAAAATCCTGAATTCATAAATTTCATTTTGTGTGTTGTTATAATATTGAAAAAAAATACTCAAATAATTTATCTATACTTTATGTCTTTCTTTCACATGTATCTTTCTTCTCTTCTCTTATCTTTTTTTTTCTTTCACTAAACTTAATGACTTGGTTACTGAATTTGAAATCCGATAATTTCTTCTATTTTAAAAATAAAAAAATTAATTATTTTTGATAAAAAATATATTTTCTAATAAATATTTTTTTGTATATATATTTTTTCTTTTTCGAAAAAAATATTATTTTGATAAAATTTATTTTTTCTGAAAACTATTTATTTATTTATTTCAGATTCAAATTCATGATTTTTCAATTTATTTAGTAAAAGAATATGAGAATTGTTCAAAGAATTTTAATATTTTTTGGAAAAAATTACTTTATAAAAAAATAGAAAATGTATTTTTATAAAAAATAAGTAATAATTTTTGTAATTTTAAAATATAAAAAATATCAGATGTGAGAGAGATATGAAAGAGGAATCTGAGTCATTAAGGTTGTATATGACTTCTTATTGAGATGCTTCTCTTGGAAGCTCTAAGACAATTTCTTCTCATTTAGAAGTTGATTATGTTTTGATTCCACTTCTTTAACATCCCAAGGAGTTTCAAATTTGACAGATTTACCAATCTATCATTCCTCTCATCTTTCATACATGGATTCCTACAAATCTAATAAACATACAAAAATGATCCAGTCACAACTACCGCATCCAAACCAAATAATCACAATTTTCACTCAAGTCTTGTCATTTTTTTGACATGGATTTCGGTCTCAATGAGTTTGTTAATAATTACCAACTAAGCATTCTTGTCAACACTACAATCCACTTCTGCTTAATCACAAAAAATCTTCTCAATCCACTTTTTATCGAACTTGTAATGTTAGAGCTCAATAAATGAGCGATGACATGATTGGCAAATTTCGAGATGATTTTCGTGGTAAATGACCAAACAGTCTTACTTTCCCAATTTCGGAGTCAATTTGGCGACACAAGATGAAATTTCATGTAAAGGCTGGGGGCATAATGGTTCGAAAACCACAAGAATGCAGGGTTGCGACACAGGAGTTGTGAGAAGCTCCTCTCATGACCTTCTGCGAGCAGGGGTAAAATGGCACTTTCGGTTGCAGACTGGGAGTTGATGGTTTGCAGCCTCCGTTCAATTGTTGTGGCTCTTGCTCGTTAGAGAATCTAGGAACTCATGCATCCAAATGGACCATAAGTTTAATAAGAGACAAGGAAGAGATGAGGGAGGAAAAAGTGAGATGAGAGAGAGAGAGAGTATAGATAAATTATTTGAGTAATTATTTGCAATATTTACAACACATAATGAAATTAAAGAATTCTTGGTTTATTTAGCGTGATTCTGCAAAATTTCGATTAAATATTAATATAAGTAACGGGCGTTAACAGAGAAGTTAACAGTTTGTTAGCGGAATGACATTGGAAAATTTAGTGGCATTACGACAAGTTTTTTGATTTTTTACGAAACCTAAGCAATTCACTATAATTTGAACTTATGTTGAAATTTATTTATTTTACTTAATAAATGTTTTACCTTTTGTATATATGGTAATGTGTTATTTTATTAATAGGTTTTCTGAACGATGAGAAATTGTTTCTGCAAATTATTCTTATTTTTGGCTCTCCATGTTAGATGGTGACTTCAAAATTCATTGGCAACTATCCATCTGACATTATTCTGACCTTTACTGAACATGTTATAGATGTCTACGAAGTAAAATGTTATATATAAATTGTCGCATTTACTAGACTTTCGTTGATTTTAATGTTTGTGCATGGGACTCAAGTTTTAGAATCTCAATCTTCCTATATAAACAAATCATCGGGAAAATTACTTAAGGTTACTTATGCGGATACGAATAATGTTGAAATATGAAAAGAAAAAGACGTCGAAGAAACATACCAGAAACATACTCCATTAATACAATTCTCCCAGTCTCGTTATCCAATCAAGAAAATCAATGATATAATGTATATGGAAAGAGCAACGGTATTCTCTAGTATCTAATTGTATAAATACAACTTCAAAACCCTAAATAAAGATATAATTCTATTGTACAAAATCTACATGATATCAGAACGTGCGTTCTGAGAAAAACAAAATCCAAAAAAAAACCCACCCAAACCCAAACCCATCTCCGCCTCAGAAGCTCCCCGGAGCTCATCATCGGTCGGGACAACCAGGCAGTTGCGACCTCTGTCGCCCTCCACTCCTAGTAATGACAGACGGTAGTGGCAACTCTCAGCACCTCACCACACAACCTCTCAATGGGACCAACTTTCTCTCCTGGGAGCAGGCCATCTCTCTGTCCCTCAGTGGCAAGGGGAAGCTAGGCCACCTCACCGGGAATACCACAAGACCCACCGACCAAGAATCTGAAGCCAAACAAGAGGAATGCCAGAATGCTGACCACCTCGTGATGTCTTGTGTCCTCCAGTCGATGCAAAGCCAAATAGCGGAGATCTTCATGTACAAAAACAACGCAAAAGAATTATGGGACTCCGTCCATGAAGACTATGGTAAGCAATAAAATGTTGCGCATATTTTCAAACTAAAACAAGACCTCTCGCAGATCAAGCAAGGTCAAAAACACGTGACCGAATATCTCGGCATGCAAAAGAAAACATGGGACGAACTCGCCATCTACGAGCCACCGACAACTGATTCAAAAACCATACAAGCCCGAACCGAACAAGATTGCATCTACACATTTCTTGTTGGACTGGACTCGAGCTACGAAGCACTCTGTTCCAGCATCCTTATGTCGCCGGAACTACCCACCTTCTCGACCATTATTGCGATGATTAACCGTGAGGAAACCCTCCGGAAAACCAAACCCGCTTAGTCGGAAAACCAAGAAACTCAGGCATTCGTCGCCGCAAAAACCAACATAAACCATCGCGACAAAGGTAAAACAAAATATGGAAATAAAAATCAAGAATATTGCGATAACTGTAAAAAACAGGGACACAACAGATCCACTTGCTACTTCCTCTACCCACACTTCCGGCCATCCAAGGACAACTCGGAAAGGAGGGGGATGGGAGGAGCGACAGCCAGGTAAACCCCACAGGGAGAGGCAGCGGAAGATACGAAGGAAACCCTAGCTTTTGGGTGGAAGGAAACAAGTGGGCGTATATCGGGTCGGTAGCAGATCAGCGGAGCTTTTATACGACAACAAATGGAGCATCCGATTACGCGAGCCCGAATCTGACATTTGATGGTCCACCTCTTCAACAATCTGGGCCCGGATCCGCAAGGATGGGAGCTGACCCACTTGAATTCTTTTTTGCAGTAGTTCAATACCCCAAGTAAAGGTAATATATCAGGTATAAATTCCGTCTTAGATAATTACAATGCATATTTAGTAAATAATTCTCATAACTCTAGTTGGATTATAGATTCTGGTGCAACTGATCACATAACAGGAAATTCTCCCATGATAAATAACATAAAAACAACTTTAAATTTTCTAAATAAATTTGTCACAGTCGCTAATGGAAACAAAGCACAAATTAAATGTACATGAGAAATGCAATTCTTTGATAATCAAATGCCTGAAATTGTCTTGTACGTACCTAATTTTTATTCTAATTTTTGTCGGTTGCGAGGCTTACAAAAAAATTAAATTACAATATTATATTTACTCCTTTAAAAGTAATATTTTAGGATCGTACCACATGGAAGATGATTGGTAGAGGAAAAGTCGCCAAAGGACTTTATGTGCCTGAAAATCAAATAAGGGGGATGCTAGTTAATGTTTCTAATCACGATACCTGCCACCAAAGAATGGGGGCACCCATCTCATATGGTTTTACAAAAGTTATTTCCGTCTCTTAAAAATGTTTTGTCGTGTGATGTGTGTCGTTTATCAAAACAAACCAAACTCCCTTTTTATGTTTCTGAAAATAAGACAGGTCGCGCTCTCAAATTGATTCACTCAGACATTTGGGGACCTACCCCTTTGGAATCCTATAATGGATTCAATTATTTTATTTCATTTATTGATGACTTCTCTCGTACAACCTGGCTATACTTATTGAAAGCTAAATCTGATGCATTTTTGGTCTTTTGTGAATTTGTTGCATTTGTTGAAAATTTGCTTGATTCTAAAATTAGAATACTTAGATCCGATAATGGATCATAGTATACTAGTAACAATTTTCAAAGTTTTTTGAAACAAAAATGGATTTTCCACCAAACCACATGCATAAACTCATGCACAAAATGGTGTTTCCGAACGAAAAAATCGTCACCTTTTAAATGTTACTCGATCCTTACTTTTTCAAAATAACATTCCAAAATATTTTTGGTCTGATGCTATTTTAACAGACACTTACCTTATAAATCGCTTGCCTAGCCCGACAATTCAAAACAGGCAACCCTTAGAGATTTTACATGGAAAAAAATGAGCCGTATCCACCTTCGAATTTTTAGTTGTACTTGTTTTATTCACAGGAAGCGAATGGATAAACTTGATCACAATTCCATCAAATGTATTTTTTAGGATATTCTGTTAGGAAAAAAAGGTTCAAATGTTATGACCCCATTAATTGTAAATTCTATAATACTCGTGATGTGTCTTTTTTCGAAAATGTTCCATACTTCAAAGATCATCAAGACTCTTCCGCTACACCTGAAGCTCATGTACCGGTTGCTGACATCTTCGACGTTGCCTCTGAAAGGAATGTGTTCTAAAAGTTTTACTTTTATATATCAATTATTATGAATTGGATGTACAAACATTTTGTTCCATGATTATGGTATTCGTCTTTTAGAAGTGTTAAGGAAGATGCGTTTAGTCCTTAACCGTAGAGCTCTAAAAATAATGGTTTACATAAATCAAAAGTTATTCACAATCATGGTAATTAACATGAAACATTAATCACCGAGATAAGATTGTCGTGTTGGTCATCGATTGTTATAGTTCTACAAATAATTGACGACACGAGTATATAAAAGAGGAAAAAATTACTTATATATATTGAATATACCTAACAAGTAAAACATTATGGAATTGTGTTTCGTGTCATTAATGTTTTAATGTGTCTTGGATCCTAAGATATGAGACTTATATATTTTCACTCAAGAAGTGCTTAATTTGATTATTGTCAAAAGCTATCAATGAGTGTAGTGATAAAGGCAATAGTTGGTTGAACATGACTTGTGCTGGAAAAGATAGCTAGTCAAACTATTATCATTGCTCATCTTAATTGAGTGATGATATTAGTGGGCCCCTTGATAAAACAAAATTATAATGTGCATAATGTAACTTGACTTAAGTTACATAGTTATAATTACCTTAAAGAGATCAAGAAATGAATATAATACAAATGTGACACATTTCTATTTTGTATATATATTCTAAATATCATGAGGCAAGGGACGGACACAAGTGGTGCACTTACATCACTAAATGGATCGTGTTTTGGTTCGGGTGGAACAAATACATCTATGCTAATTGGATAACTATAATGTGTAGCTAGATACCGCATACAGTTTGAGATATTAAGTGTTTAATATCACTGCTAATGTGGTTTAGATCCTCCTATAGGTCACACCACAAAACTAGGAAACAAGAGGCTTGATTTTAAGTTCATATGATGTGTCGAGTTTCATGTGAAAATAGGACACATGTGGTGAATGAATAAAATCAATATGTCATGAGAATTGACATAATTAGAATCATAATAAATTCATGTGAGGTGTATATATTATGGGGTGTAATAATTTAATATTACATAGGATAATATATTACATAAGATGTAAATTTGCTAAAAACCCAAAAGATCAAATTTTGTGGGAAATAAATCCAAAATTTGACAAAGGCAAAATCAGGGTCAAACACGGTGAACCGTTCATGGTTCGGTCGTCGACCGGGGTATCTTCGGATCGGTTAACCGAATGAGGAATGGGTAAGCACAATTGATTGACCGAAATTGTCTAGAGTGTCTGGACAATCGGGTTCGGTTAACCGAGTGTGCACGGTCAACCAGGAAGTAGTATTTTCGGTAGACCGAAGGTGACACGGTCATCCGTAGACTATGTCCCAGGAGAAATTCTGGTAGGTCAACGGTAGACTGAGTAAAAGACGTGGTTCATCCGAATATTTCCAGGGAATTTTTCTCATGCGGGATCGGTCGACCATCTCGCTCACGGTGCACCGAACACGTGTTAAAACCGAACAAATCGGTCGACCGAGTAATACTCGGTCCACCGAACAGAACGATTCTGCCTGAATTATTAAGAGATTAATTAAATCATGGGTGGATTAATTCCACATTTAATTAAAACGTTTTTAGGGTGCTTATGTGGAAATTAGAGATTAATTTTAGCAGAGAATAAACAAGAGATCATGGCTCAAGAATAGCTCTTGATATGGATATTTTCGTAGCCTATAAAAGGGCACATACTTCTACTTGTTTAATACTAATACTAATGCAAAAATTATTTCTCTCATTAATCTCTCCTCTAATCACCACGAAATTCTCTTAGTAATTTTGAGTTTAGGAGATAGAAATCTCAGGAGCTCAAAGAGGGGTTATTAGCTAGATTCTAAGCCTTATTAGAGATTGATTGACTAGCTCATTTCTCTCTAATCTCGTTTAGAGTTTGATGAACACTCGGAGGCAAATCTGTGGACGACGCAACAGGCAATGCGACTCCGGATCTTCAAAAAGGTTTTAGAGAACCTTTATGTATGATTCTACCTTTGTGGTTTATTTTAATAAATGTAGGGTTGCATGATATTAGAATAAACACAAAGTAATGTACATAGAAATTGTTGACAATATGAAAACGATCTTGTATGTTGTATTAATTTTTTATAAATATATACATACATAAGGATATGAAATCCTACAACCTCCTCACCGGATACTATCATCGAAACTCCTCAACAAGAAGCAATTGAACCTCCTCCAATGGACGACCAAGGGGGAGTTTGTTTTTATTACATTACAATATATATTAGTTATATATTCAAAACATTTTTATTAGTTATAAACCTAATTACACCATTTTTTTAGTTCTTATAACTAATAATTACTCGTATGTTAGTCTGTTTTAATTAATTTATAAGTCAATAAAGCTAAAATTACCGTGTAGACTTTCTTTTCCTTAAACTTTTCTTCTTCTTCTCCATCGTGTAAATCATAATAACTTTAAAGCTTAAAATATTCCAAAAGCTACTTTTAAAAACAAAATCTAACATTCTTATCATTACTCATTGCTTGTAACTCTACCAACCTAAATTCTCTCCGGACAAACTTTGTATTAGTTTCACTATTATTGTCAAATTTAAGTTATTTTTAAAACATTTACTTCTAATACATGACCTATATTCAATTTTTTAATATGTTATATTTTTTCAAATAAATAATGTGTTGTTTTATAAGATATTATATAGATATGAGTATCTTTTTATATATATGATTCGTGTCTGTATTCGTCCGTTTCTGAATGTTTTGTATTCGGATGAGTCCATATCCATTTTGTAGGGATATGGATATTGTTTATTTTGTATTCATAATGATTCATATATGTATCCAAATTTCAAAATTAGAATAATATACATATATCTCTAGGGAACTACTAAACGTCGCCCCAAAACTACTTAAATCGCCCATTGAAATTACCAAAGTGCCCTTAACAATATATTTAATACCCATATCGTCCCGTGTCTATAAATTAGGCATACGGTCTTGTATATTCATAATTTATCAGTAAAAATACCTCGAAAATGTCTGGCGAAGGTGATGCATCCGGTGAGGTAAGTCTGGCGCGGGGCAAATTTTGGGTCGGGCGTCTGCATTAGACGCCTCCCCCAAGGTGAGGGCGTCTGCGTAGGACGTCCTCCCCTTGGCCGAGGCGTCTAACGCAGACGCCTACGCAATGGGAGAGGCGTCTTATGTAGACGTCCTCCCCTTGGGTAAGGCGTCTGTAGTAGACGCCCTTCCCTAGGGTCAGGCGTCCTACGCAGACGCCTCACCCTTGGGAAGGGCGTTTAACTCAGACGCCCCTCCCATGGGGTAGGCGTTTAATACAGACGCCCGAATTTTTTTTGATTTTTTTTAATTTCGATTTTATTTTTGTAGGTTCCGTTGGAAGATTTCGGTGGTGATGGAGTGGATTACAGTGAGTTATTTCAAACTACACAAATCTTTGAAACAATCGTTGAAGCATGTAAATGGGCCAAACAAGTAGCTATCGGAGCTGAGTTTTTTTTGGTCGTGTCGTCGTACAAAACAAGATCAGATAGTCGGATGGATTGTTATTTGAGATGCGACCGGCGAAATCAAATGGAGTCTCGGGATATGGATACTGCACTTCGAAGAAACACCAAAAGAAAGGGTTGCGGTTGCCGTTTCTTAATAAAAGTGGTGGAGCGACGAGATCGTGATGGATGGGTTGTGGTTTTTAATAGTGCTCACGGACATCACAACCACAGACTGGCAGTTTATCCAGAGGGTCATCGTCAAATTAGTGGTCTAAGTTCTGGGGCGAAGAAGATTGTTCGTGATATGACTGAGGCGCAAGCAAAACCACGGAACATCTTGAAGGCAGTAAAAGAAAAAATTCCCGGAAGACAATCCAAATCAAAGGCATATTTATAATTTCAGAGATTACATGAGGAGGACAAAATCTGAAGACCGGAATCCCGTCCATCAGTTTCTCTATCAAGCAGTGCAGTGTGAGTACTTACATTGGATTATGGCGGATCCAGAAACTGATGTCGTCACTCACGCTTTTTTGGCACATCCGACGTCAGTTCAGTTGTTGCGGACATATCCTTTCGTTATCTGCATGGATTCGACTTACAAGACGAACAAGTATAAGATGCCTTTGTTCGAAATGATTGGGGCCACACCAACAAACATGAATTTCCTTATTGGATATGCGATTTTGATGGATGAAACTTACTCCAGTTATCTATGGGTGATGGAGAAGTTGCGAGATCTGTTATTGGGGATTGTCAGCCCGACTGCAATAATAACAGACCGGGAGTTAGGCCTTATGCGACCAGTGAGAGAGGTATTTCCTGACTCTGCTCATTTACTCTGCACATGACACATCAACAAAGACGTATTGAACTACGCATACCACGTATTCGGGAAAAATAAGCAGATGGCAGAGACTTTGAGGCGTGGAAGATGGAGGAAAATCATGCTTTCTACTTCAGAAGCCGAGTATGATAGAGCTGTGTATGCTCTGAAAGATTTGTATAGATCGTGGCCGGCTATCACGGAGTATCTGGACACCACGTGGTTGGTGCATAAAGAAAAGTTTGTGCTGAATTGGACGAACAAAGTCCTTCATTTTGGGAACACCACGAATTGTAGGGTCGAAAGTGCTCATTCGGCTCTAAAAGAGTGGATTTCTACATCGACTGCAGCTCTGGACACTCTTTTCGAGCGCGTCAACGCGGCTATTGAAATGCAGCTGACGAATATTCGAAACGCTCTTGAAGACTCGAGACGGCGAAATTTGACTAATTTCGGACATGCGCTATATCGTCACATAAATGGTCGAGTTTCGCATCACTGCTTGCAATTGCTGAGTCAGGAGGTGAAAAGAATGCAAGAGTTAGATGATGAAGTTGAATATCGTTGTGAGTGCGCTTTTCTGACTTCTCATGGGATACCTTGCGCATGTACCATCCGCGGATGTCTTGAATCAAACAACGGAATTTACTTAGAGCAGATTCATTCGTTCTAGAGGACACTTGTCATTGGGGAAGGAGTCGGGAACGCAGTGTTTGTGTCTCAGGCAGCTCAAGACGTCGAACATTTTCGCAGCCTGGTTGATGAGATTGCAGGAAGTGACCCCACCGTAATTCGATCTGCCTCTCGGGTTTTATTCGAGCAGCTACACCCCGAACATGCGAATTTGAGAGAGCCTGCAGAAAAAACAAAGCTACGAGGTCGACCAAGGGGAAAGTCGACACGACGGGACCCTAGTGCGTTTGAGTATGCAGAGCGAGGTAGTGGTCGATCTTCAGGTAGTGGGAGTAGAGGTCGTGGTCGTTCTTCCGGTAGTGGAAGCAAAGGTCGTGGTCGATCTTCTGGTTCTTCGTCTGTGAGGGGAGGATCAGGTATACCATCCCTATATTTATTGTTATTATAATTTTGTTATTTATTTCAGTAAATATGTATCTTTTGTTATTACATGTAACTGTATTTTTTGTTTATATTGTAGTGACTGGGCGGGCTGACGTAGATGACTTTCCATATGCGGATAGGATTCCAGGAATCATTATGCCATTCCTACACCAGTGGAATGATGTACGTGCTGATGGAAACTGTGGATTTCGATGTGTCGCCGATGTTTTTCACGGTGGTGAAGACAATTGGCAACTCGCCCGTCGTTCGATTTCAAATGAGCTAGCTGCGAACCCATCTTTTTATGAGCACGTATACTACGACGGTGTGGCGCAGGCTCGTCACCGGATTAATTGGGGCGGGGGACTTTTTGGCGAGAATCACTACATGGAGACGTGGACGGACTTGTTTCCCATTGCAAATTTTTACAAGTGTGTAGTTATGTTCTTCTCTCTCGGAAATGATGGTTCGTTGTACCCATGTCTTACAGTTCTACCTTGGGAGAGTCCACCTACCGTGACGAGACCGTGCAGAGAGTTGATTATTGCTCATTTAGGGAGTTACGCTCATTACATTCGTTTGGATTTGAATGAGGGATTCCCCGTACCTCCTATAGCGACTCTGTGGTTTCAAGTACGAGATGAGAGTGTTATTGGATGGGAGCTGGAGTACCAAAATAGGATAGCATCTTGGCAACAATTATGTAATATGTTTTGATATGTTTGTACCAATTATGTAATATGTTTTGATATGTTTGTACACTATATATTGTTGCTTTATTATGTAATATGTTTTGATATGTTTGCTTTATTTGCATTATATATAATAGTACGATACGTTAGCAAACACAAATAAAAATAATAAGCGTATGACAAATAAGCAAACACAAATACAAATAATAAGCGTACGATATGTTAGCAAACACAAACACAAATACAAATAATAAGCGTACGACAAATAAACAAATATAAATGCAAATACTAAGAGTACGGTACAACAGATCAGCCTACTCATCATCCGAATCATGGTCGGAGATGCCTAACTGAGTATGCCACGAGTGTATGATCTCATCCAAATCTCCGCATGCAGCTCTTGCATCGTCTGGCAGCTCATCCCTTATCTGCAAGATTGGGTCTACAACCCGTATCATCTTACCCATCCACTGCACATAACAATAACATTAGCGTACATTAACAAATTATACGGTACAAATAAATAAATGCGTACATTAACAATAACATCCATGCGGGGGGCGTGTCCCTCGGACGCCGGCCACTTTTTTTAATTTTTTTTATTTTTAAAAACAAATAAATAAAGTAAGGTTACCATATACGGGTACACCGGGGGAACTGCTGGCTGCTTGCCTGGCCTCCGAGACAATCCTAATCTTCTGTAGTAGGTATAGGAAGAGAAAGTTTTGAAAAAAGAGTGAAATTGTGAGATATATAAGCAAAAATAGGATGAAGGGCAATTTGGTAATTTCAAGGGACGATTTAAGTAATTTTGGGGCGATGTTTAGCAGTTCAGTATCTCTACCGAACCCCACCAATGTCCAAACAGTCTTGCAAACGATCCAACGTCCCTATCTGATCTTGTCAGCAACACAGTTCTTGTCTTGTTCGTATTAATATATTATTACTATTAACATCTGCTTCCACGCAATCACATCGGATCTTGTGACCCGGGTACGAGTCTTGAACAAAATTTTACTGAATTGCTAAACATTATCTCAAAATTACTTAAATCGTATCTTCAAATTACCATTTTGCCCTTCTCTCATTTCTACTGCTATAACGCGACATTTTACCCTCCTATCACACATCTCTCTTCATCTTTCTCTTATAATCATAAAAAATAAAGTTTTGGAGGTCAGTAATGAGCCAACGGACGCCCCAGTGTACTCGAATCTGGTAAAATATCTAACATCTTTTTAATAAAAAAATAATAAAAAATTACGGTCGTCCGAAGAAGCCGCCCCCACGTAGGAGGGGGCGTCTGGGTAAGACGCCTCCCCCATAGGGGAAGCGTTTTACACAGACGCCCCGCCCATGGGACAAGCGTCTGTGCAAGACGTCTCCTCCATTGGGGAGGCGTCTTACTCAGACGCCCCCTCCTACGTGGGGGCGGCTCCTTCGGACGCCCGTAATTTATTATTATTTTTTTAAAAAGATAATTGATTATAAATTTAGATAATTGTTAAATTAATTAATTAATAAGTTAATAATTACTATATTCGGATGACCAATAGTCCTTCGGTACACCGAAAATTCAAAAATTTCCAGATCCAACAATTTCAAAATCCAGACCCCCGAACGACCTGTCGAGGTGGTATTTGTAAGTCATGATGTTTTACCGCCGGGGGATTTTGGATCTTAAAAAATGTTGGATCTGGATTTTTTTTGAATCTTAATCACTTGCAAAAAACACATTGCAATCGGACCGGTTACCACCGAAAACTTGCAAAGAAACGTAAAATAATTTGAGATAACACACCGTATAATTTTAATTTGACAAAAAAATTAAAAAAAACGGGACGTCTGGCTAAGACGCATGTACCATCGTGGAGACGTCTGGCTAAGACGCCTCCACCATGGTCGAGGCGGCTTTACCAGACGCCCGTGTCGGAAAAAAAATCTACCTCCGTTACTTCGCCTGATTTAGGTGTTTCGCCAGACATTTTCATGGTGTTGGTACTAGGAATGTTAGTAAAACTGAGTCAATAACCTTGTTTAAAGACACGGGGCGATATGAGTATTAAATATATTGTTAAGGGCAATTTGGTAATATCAAGGGGCGATTTAAGTAGTTTTGGGGCGACGTTTAGTACCCAAATTTTAAGGTATATATGTATTATCTTATGTTATTATCTAATACAAAAAAGTAATTATAAATATAACAATAAAAAATACGAACGAACTATCGAGCCGAAACACAATTTTTTTATCGTTCGAGTGGCTCGTTTACTGAACCAAGTTGGAAGATTTTTTTATTTTTCATCAAGATCTTTCATTTTCAAATTAAGATAGAGTCGAATGTTTTTCAAGTCAAATTATCGAACTAATGTTTGCGGCTCTAACTGTGATCTTGTTTTTAAGGTGAAATGACAACGTGTGAAGAGGACAATCTTCCCTCCGAGTCCGTTGTTGGCAACTCATGCTACCATCTTTGATTGGCCAGGCGATTTGGAGTACTCATGTTTGATGTTAGTCATATTTTTAGTCATATTTTTAGTTACATTTTATTTAGTCTATTTTACTCAGCCGTATTTTGACATTTAGATACATGGATATGTCTATTGAGATTCACGTTTACAGATTTCTTATTTGTAAGGTCATCATGACCATGGTCAACATGGTCATGAGCAGATTCTATTTTCCACATCAGTTCTCCATCTCCAACTCACTTCCAACACTATTCACATCTCAAGCACAACCCATCACAACACATCTCTTTCCTCCACATCATCTCTTTATTTCCACTGACTTTTATTCTATTCCAAAATCAATTATATTTACCCAAAATAATAATAATTCAAATAATATATATATTAATTAGCAAATAATTATTATTATGTTCAATTTAAGCATTGCAATGTAGTTTATTTTCAATTAAAGCGTGCTAATGTAGTTTAATTGCAATTTAAGCGTTTTAATGTACGTTTATTTCAATTTAAGGGTTGTGTCTCCCTATTTTCAATTTAACCGTTGCATTCTAGTCTAATTTCGAAAATTAAGTAATTTTAAGTTAAATAACGTAATTAATCTAACTCAAATTTAATTTCAAAATATTAACAATCGATCAGAACCTCATAATTTTTTTAAGTTATTCCAGTTATTTAAAATAAATCATAATAAATACCCAACTATTTACAAAATAATACCCCAAATCATTTAAACTGAATTATATACACACAGGAAAATTAAAAGAAAAAACCCAACCAGTAGAGATTCCACGACTCGGTCTTCCGGGTGGGACGACCCGTTAATGGTGGCCTAAGACGATCCGTAACCATGACCACGGTCAACCCGGTCATGAGCTTTCTCTCTTTTCCATATCAACTTTCTTTCTCATCCACAACAACTTTCTCTCTCCCCAACCCCACTTTCTTTTTTTCCGACACTATTCACCTCTTAACCACAACATATCTCTCTCATCCACATCATCTTTTATTTCCACTAACTTTTATTATATTCCAAAATCAATTATATTAACCCAAAACATTAATAATTTAAACGAAATATATATATTAAATAGAAAATTATTATTATTAATAAAACAAAATTCATATTTATTTAAACAATTGTACGTAGCACAATACACTCCCTCCTCCTAATCGACCCCCCTTTCGAGGTAGTTGTATTGTACGTAGCACAATACAACTCTTTTTTTTGTTTTGACACATTATTATTGTATTCCATATATTGATTTGTTTACCCACAAATTGATAAAAACACAATTAATTTTCGGTTCGTCTGAATCGTTATTTTAAATAAATCTTAATAAATACTCAATTATTTACAAAATAATACACCCAAATCATTTAAACCCAGTTTTATACACAACCAAAAAAATTAAAACAAAAAAATTAAAATAAATAAATTTAACCCACAAGGACACATCCCTGCGACGACCATGGTCGACCATGTCGTTCCCATGACGATCAGGTTGACCCCATCCCTGGTCGCGACCCTGGTGAGGGGCCGACGATCGGGTTGGGGGAGGTCAATTATGTCAGTACATCAAAGAGTTGTGTTAGGTGTCTTTTCACAAAGATTATCCTTTCAAGCACATCTACATCTTTTATTTAGGAATTAAATTAATTCCTAAAAATATCCAATTCTTCTCATTTGATATTTAATCCAAGAAATGTCAAATTTAAGTATAGGTCCCTAATTATTTCTTTGTTGAAAGTAAACGACTGATTAGAAAATGTAATCAAATTTGACAGTTTAAAAGTCACAAGTAGTCAACTTATGGAATAAATTGATAAAATTAAAAAAAATGATGACTACCAGTACCATCTTTTAATAAAATGAATTTTCAAAAAAAGAAAAGAAAAGAAAAGAAGACTCTACGTCTCTACCCTACTCTGACTTGTTGTTTGCACTCCTCATTCTCCTCTGCCATCTTGTTCCAAAGCTATCGTATTAAATAATACACCTAATGGCTAGCCAACAAATTCTAAACCCTCCTAAAGAAGCAATCCACTAAGTCGTTACTTATCCATCACCACACTTCTCCATCGATCCCACCCATCCATGCCTCCCACCACCCTCTCCTATACCATATGCTCCCTTTCTTGGTCTTCTACTTCTCCGGCCTCGCCCTCCTCTTCCTCCTCCACCTTCTCCTGCAATGGTGCATCTTTCGCAAACCGGTCCAAGACCAAACCGGTCTCGACCCCAACGAGCCATACTACCACGCCATAACAATCCCCGATGATGGCGGTTTCCCAACAACATCCAATTGTGCATCGTCGAACTTAGGTAGCGAAGGCGGGGAGGATAGACAATGTTGCATGGTTTGTTTAAGCGATGTTAAGGTAGAAGACGTGACCAGGAGGGTTTTGGGCGAGTGTGGGCATGCATTCCACGTGGGCTGCATTGACTCGTGGATTAAGGCTTGTCGGGCCTGCACGATATGCCGGACGCCGGTCCCTTTCGATGGGGGATCCGGTGAGGCGGTCGAGGGACGGGTTGGTGGGATGAGAGAGGACTTGCCGGTGTTTGTAGGGCCATATGGTGCTAGAAGTGGTGAGGTTGGTTGGTGTAGGGGTGATTTCAGCTTTTCTTTCTTCACTTGTTTTGATTCAAAGTTGTGGTTTGAGTGTTGCGATGGGATTGTGTTAGCTTGTACAGTTTTTCTTTCTTCATTTGAAATCAATCCTTGTTCCTTCTTTTTTCTCATCAAGGAAGACTTTGTTGGATATTGAAAATATTATCTTATTTTAAAAAAAAATATCTAAGAATGTATATGCGCTCAATATTTTCTACAAAATTAGTAACACTTTATTGAAAAAATTAGTACCTAATTAGATTTTGAAGTTGTGGCGGTGTAGACGCCTGTGCTTGGGTCGAGTTTTTATGTTACAACCCGATTCACCACGATCACAGGTGGAGTCAATGAATTTTACAATTTTTACATGAGCAATGATTGGGGGATCACAGTTGTTTGGATGGACACATGCCAAGTTTTTTTTAACGAACTTTTGTCCTAAAATTGTCATTCACATAAATACTTAATCACTATGACGTCAACTATTACGTTTTGTGTTCCTTAAAAACTAATTACTCAAACAAATCAAATAATATTGATTTTGACTTAATGTAGAAATGTAGAAGACGTGTATTGAACACAAAGATGATCTCTCCTCAATTGAGTTGATTGAGGGAGAGGTGATTGTATTTATACTCTCATGGTATGATGTACAAGTTACAGTAATCAATACAGAACTAATCTAAGGTTTACAAATAACAGATATGAACAAAACTTTCTATATTGATATATGGGCCTAATGGGCTACATCTGGATGAGTTGGGCTTTGGTACTTAACAACACGTAGCCAAATCAAGTACCAAGTTAATTAATCAAACGTAATGAAAGAAGATATTGTATTTCAATAAGTTCCCACAAAAGGTGGAGGAGGAGACGACCACCGAACATACAATCAACATTACTTGGCCACTGCTTGCTACTTCTGACTAATAGTGTTGTTTAAGTGGAAACTAATTAACCACTCTAAATCTCTCTATCTGAACCAAGTAGAACGCAATTGTGGGATCATGGTGTATGTCTCCTCCTTAAGGCCTTTGGTAACTTCAAAGTGGATGAACGAGAGAATGATGTGGATGTGAATTCCTGCTTGCAGATATGCTTTGATTCGAGTTTTTGACTTTGCTTTTAGGATCCACTCTTAACACACATTGCCACGGCTTGTGCCCAAAGCCTGAGCTTAGTCTTCACGTGCTCTGGACTGTCTCCTGCGACAATTAACGACAATGACAAACATAAGTCGGGATTTAAGCTCCAAAAAGACTACAACAAATGCAACTCCTACATGTTATATTGTATAAAGCTAGACGTAAAGTCCCTTATGAATGAGTTTTTGTTTTTTTCCTGTCAAAATCAAAGTGCACTGTCATAATTCGATTAATGAAGTGAAGATCAAATGTAGAAGCCTTTAGTGATTGTAATTTCTAGCTAGCATAGTTAAATTGTATAGTGAAATTCTATGTTGGTGAATATGGCTCTCCAATCAATTTGAAAAACCCCAAAATTGATGTTGAAAATTTCATGTTTTAACTTCTTAACAAATACGTTTTGTAAACCTTGAAACAAGAAACACCAATTAATGTACTTTATTTTTTAACTCAAAATTCTATAAAAATATATATAATTAGAACAGATACCTAAGATTATACATTCTTAATCCTTCTCGCAAGCTGCAAATTTTTTATACTATATATATATGAGGTTAACCTGGTTGATTGTAGATCCTTGAATTTGGGAAGGTCAATCTATATAGAAATGTGAGTTAGAGTTATTACAAGAAACGAATAGAATTAATGTAGAACACGATGATGTTTACACAAGTCGTAAAAATTGCATTTTCCAAAGTACGTGCATGGAAAACCTTTTGGAACCAATCATACGTGAACCTACCGGGTTGAACCAGCTGATTCCATGCATCCGACCCAGCAATCTGGCAAGGGCTCGTGGGGCTCGGGGATCCGGTCCCTACGGACAACAATGAAGCTCCGGCAGCAGTGGCGGTGGTCGGAGATGAAACCGGACTCATTGAGAATTGTCGATTAACAGCGAAATAGAGATCCAAAGCAGGCAAAGTCCCACACAACACATGCCCACATTCCTCCTCGCTAAACCTAAACCCTAAGTCCATGAACCCCTTCAACTCCTCCAAATCCCTATCCGTTATGCTCCTCACTCCTTCTCCATCCACCGAGCACGGCACGTCGGTCTCCATATCCCCCCCGCCTTCCGTCACCAGCACACTCCTCCTCCTCCACACTTCCTTCCTCCTCCTCCCCCATTCCGCTTCCCTCGTCCGGTCCTGCAACGACATTTGCTTCGACAACCTCTTCTTGCATGCCGTCCGACGTTCCTCGGGAACTATTGAAGCCTCATTCTTGCTTGTTGGATCCATTTTCTTCTTCTTCTTCTCTTTCTTCCTCCTCCCTTCTTCTCTCCTTCCGGCGAAGGAGGAAGGGCTCAGGTGGGAGGAATGGTTATTACAGTGAGTTGTGGAGGTGATGGTGGGATGATTATTTAGAAGTATATATGGAAAGTGTTAGGAGGTAATACATGTCTGCCACTCTTTTGTAACCGAAAAACGACATTAGGTTTCTATTTAGGCTACAACAAGTTTGCGTTGCACCAACACAACATCGGTGAAGCCAAATCTTACAGCTACACTTTTTTCCTTCTAATTTTAGAGTAACAATTACACATTTGGATTGTGGATTAGGAAATATTTGTAATTAAACAATTATTTCTCAAGTAAATAAATTTTGCATTTATACTCTTCACGTTTCATCATCTTACAGTAAGCAACTTTCATCAATTTAATTGTAGCTCATTTTTCACTATAACTTGACTTATGTTATTAGCAATTGATGTATTTAATTTGAAGCTCATGTAAGCATGATTCGATGATCAAGAAGGTGAATTGAATTAATGGTCTCGGCTTATCAACTTGAGTTATGTTAGGGTTTTTATCTTTGTCTATTCTCAAACCAAAGAGAAAGTGAAATTGAACGTTTTTTTTTATCAAGGAGGAAGTATCTACGATGGTACGAAAATTAGAGGAAATTCACGGTAATTTTTAAAATTTAAAAGGTGGCCTACGTGAGTATCCCCTTTTTTAAAGTATAAACGTAAAGCGGGTGATTAACGATTACAAGTTCTGGAGAAATCGTGGCTGTCGCTTGTTTGGCGGAAGTTGGATGTGCATTTCAGTATTTGGTATGGTGGTTGTTGGGGTCGTTGGAAACGAGGTGTTACCGATGTTAAAGTGTTGTATTTGCGTTTTATGGTAACAAAATATGCCGAAAATATCGGATTGAAATTTTAACGAATTGCATGTAGATGTTGTTAATAAGCAAAATTTCCGGAATTTGGTTTAGTTTGGTGCAGATGGGAACTTGTTTTGTTTAAGATGTGTGGGTTGTCAGAATAGCTTGATGAGTATGGAGTGATTGGCAAAACTATGATGATATATTCCCAGTGAAGGTGCTTTTTATCAATTAAAATTTGTTAAGTAACGTAAAAATGTAAAATGATCGATATAATGATATGCTATTTTGGAATGTATTTTAGCAATAGAAAATGTTACTTCAGATCGAGACCTCAGAGTTCGGTTTCATGGATGCATTATTGATCATATTAAGTTTGCATGCCACTAGTGTCACATTTAAAATTACATATTTGGTTGACATTGTGATAAAATTTACAAATTCTTCGTAATATTTTGATATTCCATCACTATACAAATTTATCAAAACAAAATTCTACTTTGAGAGGTGAAATTTCAAAAGTTCACGTAACAATTTCATGTAGATGTCTCCTCCGAACCCATATTGTCTACGTGCAGACACAGAAAAATAATTTTGATCAGGTGTGTAGAGGTGTTAAACCAATCAAATTTCACAAATACAACAAACTTATGGATAAAATTAATAAATAAATGAAAGTTACGCTACAATGTCAAAGTAAGTGGGCGACTCAAAGTCAATCAACGAGCCCGTCCAGTTAAAGATTTTATACCGATCCAAATTGGCTTCGCAAAGCCGCCACTCCTTCCTCTATCTTTCACTTCCCAAACACCATAACCTTTCTTTCCTCAGTCTTTGCATTTCCCCAACAATCTCCAAACCCCACTTCCCGATTCCCCACTACCAACGCCACAACCTCCTCTACGTCAAGTCGACCATCACCTTCTGCAACCGGGTTTGTTGGTTAATTGGTTCGTCCTTTGTGGATTCTCCGTGTTTTTGCTTCGAAACCGTAATTTTGGAACTCTAGTTAGGAATTGTTTCTCTTGGATTTGGAAATTCTACGGTAGTATTATAGTTGGTACGTTTGGTAGTTGGGACCATCGTTCCTTTCCTTTTTTACGGAATCGGTCTGGGTGTTCTTTGAATGTTTTATTGGATGGTTCTGTTCTGGTAATTCGGAGTCTGTCGGATGGAATTAATATGTCGTCATCGTTCTAATCTTGATTTGTAGGGCTAATTAATTGTCAGTCTTAGTTATTTGAATAATTGCCGCTTTCCGGATGCAATTTATTTAGGAAAGAACCTGGTTCTTGTGAATCTTATAAGCACAGTTGGACTTCAACTATTTTACTTGTCAGGTTCTAGATTTCGATTTCATGACCAAAATAGGAGAAAATAGTTTGTTCTAGAATAATTTGACGGCAGCGATCCTTCACTTTGTGCGCACCTTCGATAACCTAGGATTCTTAGCAAGTTTGTTTCTACACTCTTGTTTATTCTTCCATTCATCTTGGTATCAAATATGTCGTCTACATTGGAGCGCATGCAGAAGGTATTTTCGAACATTTTAATCGTTGTTGCAACTTAGTTACAGTCTTAATCTTTCCAATAGTCCTTTGGCTGTTATTTATCTTCGTTTTACAATTTGGACGGACCGATTATGATTCATTTTCAAGTTTACTACTCCTATCCTATCAAGCATTTCACTTTACCATAGATCAAATGCTTGAGAAAGCTCTGTTTTTTTTTTAAACATCCATATTTTGCCATGTTGAGACTTGAGACAAGAAGGCTGAAGATGTAGGTCTAACGTACAAAATCTTTAAAAAGTGTCTGCAGAAAGGCATCCATGCAGTGCATTTTGTACTTAGTTGAATTTAGTTCAAGAATGATACAATTCAGTATATGAATTATTATTGTTCGAGGTGATTGATTTACATTTCCCTTGTATACAAAAGCTGAAACTTCATGTGAGTTATTATATGGCACCAACCACCATGGCAAGTATTGATCGATGACGTTAATAAATTTAATGGAGATCTGTTTCCATAATGCCAGCATTTCTGCATTTCTAGAAGCAGTTGTTTTGAAGTTAGAATTTCGGTAAAAAGTATGCTTGTAATAACCTAATCTAAGCACCCTAATTAAATTAAACTAAACCTAATTAACCTTAATTAATTATGCATGAAGAGGTGGAGGTGTTAGAAAGGTGGAGGATGAAGTGGATTGTTTGGATTGGAGGAATTGGAGGTGAGTTGAAGATAAGATTAGGTTTTTGGTATAAATAGGGGTGTTAGGTTAATTGCAGACGGTTTCTTCCTCATTTTTACTTTTATCAGAGAGTGAGAGGAGGTGAACGTCGGAGAAGAAGAAGAAGGTGAAGTAGAAGAAGAGGAGAAGAAGGAGAAGAAGGAAGAAGAAGAGGAGTGAAGTGACTCAAGCTTGGGAGACTTCCACAACCATCGAAAAAGGTATGCCAAATCTTCAATATAACTCACTTGTGCCTTGTGAGTGTTGGGGATCGACGTTGGTGTCGAATTCCCCGTCGGAATTCAACCAATTCAGAGGTTGAAGACGACGATCGGTCGACCGGTGCCTGTGGGCAGTCGACCGATCCTATTATTATATTGATGTTTACCCGCGAACGGTCGAACGATGTCTTAGGACGGTCGACCGTTATGCCAGATTTGTGCGGGAAAAAGGGGATATGCTGTTATCGGTCGAACGGGACCACTTAGCCGGTCGACCGAATAACGATGAGAATGGGTCGGTTGGGGATTTTGACTTATTAAACGGTCGAACGTCCTTTACCTTGTTCGACCGATCCATTCGATGCTAAGTCGGTTGGGAGCTTTGACCATCAAAACGGTCGACCGCTCTTTAACTTTCGGTCGACCGACTGAGCATTTATTTAAGCGGTATAGTGCTTGTGTTGGTTCGGTCGAACTGTATTTCAGTTCCGGTCGACCGAACGAGACTTGGGCAAAATATTGAAATCCCTGTTATCGGTCGAACGGCCCCTTGGTTCGACCGGTCGGATATATATATTATATAAAATTGTATAGCGTAGACCATCCAAACGGTCGACCGCTAGATGACTTTTGTTCGACCGATTGGTCGGTAATTCGGTTGGCGTGGTTCGACCGGTAGACTTGTTTGTACAGTACTGTGTACTGTGTGGGGGACCGGTCGACCGATGTGCTTTTAGCGGTCGACCGATCTGCCGCAGGTTGGTGGATTTATCCACACGCGATCCGTCGATGTCAGGTCGACTACCGGCTCCGAGGCGACGGTTGATTACCGGCTTTGAGAGCTACGGATTTCACCTTCGACGAAGGCGTATTATTGTACTACCATTTTCCTCTCTTACCGAGCGGGGTGTGAGGGATGTGTACCGTAAACCTTGGGCAGTTTGCGAGGGTTTAGCGGTAGGCCGAGGATGTTCCGGCAGGGTGCGCGTTAGGCGACTCTTGGGGGAGCAGTGGCTGTCGTCTGACCCGAGTTGTGTATTCGGCGGGCTGACTCGCTCCATGGGTGCGGCGTGTACCGGGGGTTCCTTCCTGCACTTTTTGGGGAGCAGTGGTGTCGACTGACCCTTGTGAGGCAGCGGTGGACTGACTTGACCCTAGTGGCAGGAGTGGTTCAGTGCCGCGGAGGCGGTGAGGGCATTATTGTGGGCCCGAGGCGGATGATCATGTGCATAGCATTGCATTGTCTTTAATTCCTTTTTGTATTTTAGGAGGTTTGGTATACGGGGTTCCTACAGGGAACTCAGGCATGTTTGTTGTTTGCATTTCAGGTAGCGAGCATGGTTAGAGTTTGAGGTGGTGACCGAGGACGGTGCCCCCGAGATCAGATCCTGTAGTTATAAGTCTCTTTCTTTTGAGGTGATTACATATTGTATAGCTTTTGTCGTAATCACAGTCAGTTTGTATATTTGACTTCCACGTGGATCATATTTATATTATATATGTTGGTTTGTTTCCCGTGACGTGCCCAGTGTTGACCGTTGACGGTCTTTATTATTGTTTAAATTTTCCGCTGTTTTCGGGTACGTTACAATGCTTAACCTAAATACTTGCTTACTTGAACGTTTATTAAATTTTCTATTACATGTTCAATGGTCCACCTTTGAATGTGGATTTCTTAAAAGATACATAGCATAAATATTTCATCGTTATTTGACGAATGCCTTACAAAAGGTTGACTGTGTAGTTACCATATTTCTGCTTTAAACAACTTTTCTTGTTTCTTTTTTCCTGTTATCTGCCACTTAAACTTATTCTGATAATCTCCATGAGTGGTAGTTTAAAGCTTGAGCTGCAAGGAGATATGCTTGTCTAACATAGTGATTGATCAAGTATGAAGTATCTGATTCGTTTTCAATTGTGGGTATTGTATGATTCTTATTGGGTTTTATTTCTATCCTGTCCCAACTAGTCGGGGATCGAAGGCTTCATTGTTTTTGTTGTCGTAAGTTTCGTTCTCCCTTACTTCTGTTGGTTGCATTCCAGGACAAAGAAAACACATGGATGATTTGGAGGCATATTATGGCCGCCAAGCTTTCAATAAAATGCAATGGACAATTTCTGAGATCCTGTGGGGTGATGGGCATTCTTCAACTTACGGTGGTTCCTCACTTCCTTGCCTTTGTCAGTTTATTGAGGAAATGGAAACTACAAAGTGGGAGGCTCCTGAGCAGATCTAGGCGATATCTAACCCCTTATTTATAGTTTTGTAGTTGTCCTTTTTAACACCCCACTGAATGTTCAATGTTAATACTATAAACTCTATATTGCAAGTGTTTTCTGATTAATCTTTTCTTGTGAGCATCTACTTTGCTGCTGCTGTTTATATTCAAGATACGCTATTATTGTTGAATAGCTGAAAGAGACAGAATGTCTTCTCCTTTTTTGGTTAGGGCATCAATTTCAAGCGGAACTAGGAAGTCATCTTGTCCATCATCTAGATGTTTGTTAAGTGTTGAAGAAATTAGTTTCACCTTGCTAAACACAATATGTGTGCAACACTCTATAATAGAGTTAGACTCACTACCCTTCACCTAAGTGCTTATATTTTGTTAAGGTAGTGAACAAATCAAATTTCACATGATTTCAACTTTTAAAAGTCAGATGTTCACATTTCAGAGTTTCCTGCAAACTTAATAAGGAAGTTAGATGTGGGGCCATACTCCAACCCATCGACGCGTAGACACAGAGAAAAAAATAATCTTGGTTACGCACGTGCGAGGGAGTATTGAAGAATTATACTCACATTGTTAAACACAAGATGTGTGTAACACTCTATAATAAAGTTTGACTTACTACTCTTCACATAATTACTTACGTTTTATTGAGGTAGTGGACCGACCAAATTTCAAATTAAAAACTTTTAAAAGTCAGAAGTTCACATTTCAGAGTTTCCTGCAAACTCATCACACAATGTTCAGAACTTCAAATTCCTCGTCTCAAGACTATATATTATTGATGTAAACCAGTGACAACCTAAAACCATAACACTTCTGGTTTATAAATCAAACAACATAGAATGAATACCTGTCTAGATCTGAAACAAAAGTTATTACTCAGGAGTCGGGAGTATAACAGAGTGATTCCATCTTGTGGCAAAACTATAAACCAGAAAAAGGAGGCTGTTATGTGTTGCATTTATTTCCTTATCAGCTTCACAAGATGAAGTGAAGTCACATCATCACTGAAGTTTACTTTACGCAGTCTGTTTACCCTCTTCTATTGAGCATTGTAATAGTTATTCACATGTGAGCTGCTTAAAATGTACACATATATATATAATGTATAAAAAAGCAACATAATACACAAAATACCCTCCCATGAGGGAAAATCAGACTCAAAAGTCAAAACCCATTGAGAATCAGAGATGCATATTCATTCGTTACTGCTTCCTATAATAATAATAATAATAATAATAATAACAAACGAATGCATATTCACAAGTAAAAATCATCACCTACCTATGCGGCTACCGCTACGCCTTTAATGCCTCATTAATTTCTCCCTAACCCCACAGTTTAATTCCATCAGGCGGCTTTGGATTAATTTCTGAAAGTTCTTGAAAAACAAAAACATCAGCACCAACGAAAAAATTGAAGAATCCATATATTCTGACTCAGTATGTACTACTTGTTGAATTCTTGTTACACCACATCAACCGCCACCTCAGATTCCTTCATGCAAATTGGATTGCGACACAGAGGACAAGTAGGGTGAGACCTCAACCACTGGTCGACGCACTCCGGGTGAAACTTGTGGTCGCACTCCGGCATGACCTTCACCTTCTCCCCCTCCACCAGCCCACTCAAGCATATCGGGCATTGCTTCTCCTCGCCCGTCCCAGACGCCACATGGATCCTCACTGGCACACTCTCAATGGCCACCTTATCAAGCCCAACCGGACCCGTACCATGCCCGCCGGAGCTAACCGTGATGACCATCCTCCGATATCGACAAGCCCACCTAGCGTAGACGCAAACAATCGCAAAGAAGAGGATGAAGGCGAACATGAGGATGACGGGGAGGAGACCGTGAGTGTGGAGGTGGAAGTGGAAGTTGTTGTCGTCGACTTCGTCGTAGTGCCAGTGGAACGGCTGCGTCGTGGTGCGGGACGGAAGAAGTGGCATCGGTGTTTGGGCCATAGTCGTGCGTGCGTGCGATATTGAATGTGTTTGGATGTTGTAGTTTTAATTACCTCACACGCATGTTTTGGTTTGGTTTGGTTTGTGGGCGTGTTGTGGGGTTTTGAAGGATTTGTTGTTGGAGTTTGCTTTGGTTGTTCGCACACGGTCGACACCTACTAAAAGAGTGGCGTAAAGAGGAAAGAAAGGGAGTACAACACGAGGGGGAGGAGGAGATGGCAGGTAAAGAGAAGGGAGTGGAGTTTTAACAGAAATGGAAGGTGGACTCACTGGAGTGGTTGTTTCTCTCGCTTTAAATTTTTTAGATCCGTTTTGCTTTTGTACCCTCTTTATCTTTCTTGTCTTTGAATCAATAAATTTCATCTTGGATTATTGTCACTCGACTCACTCGCACCTTCAGTTTGTTTTCTTTGCGTTGAATATCAGCTTTGTTAGCATTTTTTTGAAACATTTAATTATAGACTTTTCTTACTTTTATTGTTCGAGGGTAAATATTTTGCTTTTGCTGCAGAAGTATGTTGTGATTTGTAAATGGAACCTAGTAATGCATATATAACGAACATGAAGAGTATTATGGCAAAACCGAAACTCAGCTTTAGGGTTGTAAATGGATGGAATTTTACCCTCAAACCCGCCTCACCCCATATAATGCGGGCAACAAACAAAACAATCTTATCCTCCAATCACATATCTTGTCTAATAAGTGAGACAAGATGCGATTGTTATTAACTCGCCTCATATAACTCACAACCCGCCTAAATCAAATATGTTATTAATTTTTTATATAATAAAATCATTATAATGTTTCAGTTTTACCTATTACCATTAACCTACTCTACCAAGTCATCACTCAACACTCACCAAACATCTAATTTTCTAAAAAATACAGCGAGTGATTACTATTTCTCAAATTTTGATATTCTTTTATTTTTCTTAGAAAAATCTAAAAACTTAAAAAAACCCACCAAACCCATATAACCCGACTATTCCAACCTTAAGCTAGACTAGTAGTAGTTTTTTTTATTTTTAACCGGTCCCACTCCACACACTCACTTAAGTTAGACAGTCCTATTCCGCTTAGTCCTCCCTCAGCACCAAGACCGACCCTACCAAAAAAATAGAAATAACAGTAAAGATAGTACAGTTAAGAGAAGATCACAAAGCATTAAATAACAATTATGATTATGGTTATGAGTTTGAGATATTTGGTGGCGCTAATGGACAGTAGGAAGAAAAAAGAGATGTTACGTGCCAACAGCCATGGATTGGTAGGTCAGGTTGTCTTGTTGTCAAAATTCAAAAATATTTGTCCATAGAGACAAGGTGTCTGCCACGTAGGATGATGTTCTACTTTTTGGATGTTCCAAGTTAGATGGTTAGTTATGTAGTTATTGTGGTGATTATATTTTTATATACCCCCCACGTTTGTTGTTTTTCTAAGAAAATATTAAATTCATGAAAAATATGAATTTGACTGTTTTAGAATTTTAGCCTTTGTGCTTTATAAGGAACAAATATCATAATTGTTTACAATCTTGTAGGGTAGTCTCAAATGGTGTCATGGTGTGTGTGATTGGCGGAGGTAATTGAAGGGAATGTGTTCTAAAAGTTTTACTTTTAAATGTCAATTATTATGAATTGAATGAGAAATCATTTTGTTCCTTGTTTATGTTATTCATCTTTTAGAAGTGTTAAGGAAGATGCTCTTGCTCCTTAACCGTAGAGCTCTGAAAGATATTGGTTTGCATAAAACAAAAGATATTCGCAATCATGGTAATTAACATGGAACATTAATTACCGAGTTAAGATTGTCGTGTTGGTCATAGATCATTGTAGCTCTACAAGTGAGTGACAACATGGGTATGCAAAAGAGGAAAATATTACTTTTGTATACTGAATAGACCTAATAAGTAAAATATTATAGAAATGTGTTTCTGTGTCATTAATATTTTACTGTGTCATTGGTCATTTGATATGAGACTTATATCCGATCACTTAAGAAATACTTGATTAGGCTAGTGTCTTGAGCTATCGATAAGTGTAGTGTAAAGACATTGGTTGGTTAAGTATGACTTTTGT
Organism: Triglochin maritima; assembly: GCA_963682175.1. Classification (NCBI taxonomy): domain Eukaryota; kingdom Viridiplantae; phylum Streptophyta; class Magnoliopsida; order Alismatales; family Juncaginaceae; genus Triglochin; species Triglochin maritima. The sequence continues at coordinate 53,596,196 of OY821773.1, forward strand.
TGGAGAAGATACTTAGTCAAAAGATTATCATTGCCCCCCTTAATTGAGTAATGATATTAATGAGCCCCTTGATAAAGCAAAGTTATAATGTGCACAATGTGATTTGAGTTAAGTCACATATTTATAACTAGTTTTAAAGAGATCAAGAAATGAATACTAATACAAAGATGACACAATACTACTTTGTGTGTATTCTTAATATCATGAGGCAAGGGACGGACACAAGTGGTGCACTCCATCACTAATTGGATCGGGTTTTGGTTCGAGCTGAATTAAGACATCTAGCTAATTGGGAACTATAATGTGTAGCTAGATACCGCTTATAGTTTGTGATGTTAAACTATTAATATCACTGCCAATTTAGCTTAGATCCTCCCATAGGTCACACCATAAAACTGGGAAACAAGAAGGTGATTTTATGTTCATATGATGTATCGAGTTTCGTATACATGTGGTGAATCGATAAAATCATTATGTCATGAAAATGACATATTTAGAATCATGAATTTATATATGAGATGTAAATATATGATGGGGTGTGATTGTTTGATATTACATATGATGATATATTGCATAGGATATATAAATTAGCTATAACCCTAAAGATCGAATTTTGTTGGGAATTAATCCAAAATTCGATAAGGCAAATTAATTAATTAAATTTGCTAAAACCCCAAATACGAATTTTGTTGGGAATTAAACCGAAATTCGATAAAGGCAGATTAATTAAATTTCCTAAAACAAAAAAAACGAATTTTGTTGAGAATTAATCCAAAATTCGATAAATGCAAATTAATTAAGGAATTATTGATCATGATTTTGACTTGGTCAATTATGATTATATTTGGATGTGGATTAATAAATTTAATATTGTGAATTGATCTTAAGAGAGAAAAACATGGAAGAATGGGTCAATGCATGACCCATGATGTGGAAATTAAAGGAGCCTATAAATAGGCCTAATTTCCTTCATTAAAAATAAGTATATGCAAAATTCTCTCTCTCTCTAACCACCCCAATTAATTCATCCGAAATTCTATAGTTAATTTGAGTTTTTGGAGAGTAAAATCTCAGGAAAGAAAAAGAGGATTATTAGCTAGATTCTAAACCCGTTTGGAGATTGATTGGCTAGCTCCTTTCTCTCCAACCTTGTTTAGAGTTTGGTGAACACTCGGAGGCAATCCACCGGGCGATTCGAACGGCAACGCGACTCCGGATTTTTAAGAGGTTTTAGAGAACCTCTAGGTATGATTCTCTTTGCAATTGTTTGTTTGTTCTAATGCATGTTAAATAATTAGGACAAACAAATGCATGTCTATATGAAAATCGAAGAAAATATGAATGTTTCGATCCTATATGTTTATAAAATTTTGAAAAATATATACATATAATAGGGCACGAAATCCAACAGTAATTAGGGTGTGGATGAGCTGAACCAGAAGGTCCTTATCAAATATCCATCTTAAGCTTTGGTCGTGTCCATTGTGAGAAAAAGGCTGCTTGTGAAACTCCTTGGATGTTTCCTCAAAATAAATATCCTACATATAAATTAATAATCGTCAAGTGTATATAGATATAAAAATTGAGACCGAGGTGGTTATAAATAATGTGAGATGTTTGATGTATTAATGATGTAAATGTTGTTCACTTATCCACTCACCTTGATCAAATGACTACACACACATATATTACATGCCATGAAACAAATTTTGCAGGAAAATGGATAAGTAGTACTTAATTGAGCAGGAGAAAAAGTCACTATCTGAGAAAATTAAGGATAAACACTTCAAACAGGCGAAATGTCTTTTAATGGACCACACTAAAGTCATTTTCAGGAGCTGTTGCTGTTGTTATTTTTTCTAAATATAAATATACACAGTTTGAGATATTTTTGGTTGCCAAATGGTGTTTGGATCTCAGCAGAGAGCATACCATGTAACAAGTGACCATGTGGTGGGCTGAAAATGGATTATTTATAAATTTGTTAGAACCAAGACTTTCTTGATCAGCATGGGAAACAAGGAAGAAGAGGTCAATTGTTGGTGACCCAAAAGTATGGGGTTTACTTGTTTGTTAACAAGTGCTTAAAAATCTCAATAATCATGGACACATGTGTGGTCGATATGTATTGCCTGCAGTAGCAATTGAAGAAAGAAAACAAACGTCTCGCACTGACCTTGCTTTCCATCCTTGTTTTGTTTACTACAATCTGGGTGAATGCGTGCTGGCAAGTTGGATTACGACGGATTATGTTGTTTTGTTATTGGCACTACATTCCCGTTACGTAAGAGGCACTAGACTCAGTGCTACCCATGGTTTTGATTTTTTATTATTTATTTATGCAATTTTAATCCTCTGTTTCAGTTACAAATTAGAACTTTAACCATTCGTATATATCTCGATTAATCAAATTGTTGATTCGGCATCTATAGATGTTTGAGTTCAATGCTCATTCAAAATACAATCGTGAGAACTGCAACTATATTATTTCGTGGGAAATAATACCAAAATAGATTTTAGACAATACTAATTTTTAGAAAGGATACACTTTTAAGCTTGTCGGTCCAACCTAAAGCACTTACCTCATCATTACATGAATCACAATAATTGGGTGTGTTTGGAACTTTGGATGGTACAAATTCCAACTGCTCACAATTCCACAATAAGGAATGGGCCTATCAGATTACCATTAAACCCCCAACAATTCCGCAATGACAGAACATGTCCTTGATTACGTTCCTGTATTTGCCATCCTGCCACTGCCGAAGTCCACATCTCATTAATCTACCCGTTTTGCGAAAATTGGATGGTATCATTCATGATTAACAGATCGTGATCACTCCCCCATCTGATCCTCTCTTCCACCCATCTTTGTTTTAGATCTTCACTGCCTTATCGGACTTGTGGCGACTCCGGTTGAAGTCCAATCAAGTGGTGGGGTGGTCGGTGGCTTCCAGCATGGGGCAACTCCGCTAGTCCCGTTCTCCCAAGGCGTCGGATCAGATAGGGTACTCAACCCCAACTTCATATTAGGATGCAATTGCACAAACTCTAACGTTTCATGCGAGTTTAACAATGTAATTGAAATTAGGTTGGAAATTGGTTCTTCCTATTTGCTGCAAAAATGTTTCCTTTGTTGCATGTTATTATTTATGCAACTCATGTTTGTTTACGTTGAATGTAGATATCTAATTCAAAATTAATTGGTTATGAATGAAAAGATTTTACAACTTATAACCTATGATAAAATCAACATTTTACCAGATATGAGACTATTCTCTAACACTCATCCACGTGCATGTTTGAGATATATTTTTCCTCTGTGTCTACGCGTATATAACAATAATAGTGGAGGTGTCAAGCCGGTCGTTGAGCATTTCTGGTTCTAATATCATGTGAAAGTGTGGATATCCAACTCAAAACCAATTGGTTATGAGTGGAGAGATCTTACAACTTATAACCTAAAAGAAAATTTTCATTTTAACCGATATGAGACTATTCTCTAACAGTTTCAAATTGTTCTGTCCTTAATTTACCCATTTCTCCTTAATTTCTCCTTCTGTAGTCTTACTCATTTCGTTTTTTTGTTTTGACATTTGTCCTGATTTTGATAGGAATTATTGGCCTTAATATCAGGTAATATTTTTTTCTATAATTTATTTCTTCCCATTTTTTATGCATTATTACTTCTCTGTATAATGTTGATTTTAAGGTATTTCCATGTGTGTAGTATAAATTATTTTGTTCCATAGCTACAGTTGAGAGGTTGGTATTGATCTGCATAGGAGATGGATGGAGGGAGGATAAGGAGAGAACCAAAGGTATTTTGGTTATTCTCTTCGATCAGACAACACTTTCGAACTCTAACCGCGACACCCAAACAAGATCACTTCCGGTGGGAGGAATCTAGAGGCTTGGGGTGCGTTTGGATGGTTAATAATGAATGATATGTGTTCTAAAAGTTTACTTTTATATGTTAATTATTATGAATTGGATGTGCAAACATTTTGTTCATTGATTGATGTATTCGTCTTTTAGAAGTGTTAAGTTAGAGGTTATTAGTCTTTAATTGTAGAGCTCTAACAGATAATGGTTTATATAAATCAAAAGTTATTTACAATCATGGTAATTGACATAGAACATTAATTACCGAGATAAGATTGTCGTGTTGGTTAAAGAGTATTGTAGCTCTACAAATGTTTAACGACACGAGTATATAAAAGAGGAAAATTGTTACTTGTATATATTGAATAGACCTAGCAAGTGAAACATTATAGAATTGTGTTAATTGTCATTAATATTTCATTGTGTCTTGAATATTAAGATATGACACTTATATCTTTTCACACGAGAAGTGTTTAGTTTGATTAGTGTCAAAAATTATCATTGAGTATAGTGATAAATGCAATAGTTTGTTGAACATAACTTATGCTGAAAAAGATAATTAGTCAAAAGCTTATCATTGTCTCTCTTAGCTTGAGTGATGATATTAGCGAGCTCCTTTATAAAGCAAAATTATAATGTGCACAATGTGACTTGTGTTAAGTTACATATTTATAATTAACTTAAGAGATCAAGAAATGAGTATAATACAAATGTGACACATTTCTACTTTGTATAATACTCTTAATATCATTAGGCAATGGATAGACACAAGTTGTGTTCTTTACATCACTAAATTGATTGTGTTTGGTTTGAGGAGAACAATACATTTTTGCTAATTGTGTAGTTATAATGTGTAACTAGATACCAGTTATAGTTTGTGATATTAAGTGTTTAATATCATTACCCATATAACATAGATCCTCTTATACATCACACCACAAAACTGTGAAACAAGAAACTTGATTTTGTGTTCATATGATGTATCGGGTTTCATGTGTAATGAGATACATGTGGTGAATCGATAAAATCAATATATCATAAAAATTGACACAATTAGAATCATAAATAAATTCATATGAGATGTATGTATTATGGGTGTAATAGTTTTACATTACATATGAATATAGTACATAATATGTGAATTTGCTAAAAACCCCAAATATCAAATCTTGTTGGATGTAAATCTAAAATTTGACAAAGGTAAAATCGGGTAAAAAATGGTAGACCGTTTCTTGATCGGTCGATTGAAGGCTTTACAATGGTTGACCAGACAGAGATCAGATGACGCACAGTTCGACCGAAATTATCAGGAAGTATCTTGGTAATAAAAACGATCGACCGGGCGAGGTACACAGTCGACCAAAATTATCAGGATGGGTCTTGATGGTTGAGCGGTCGATCAGAGTCAAATATTTGTTCGACCGAAAATATCAGGGAATTTTATTGATGAGAAATTGGTCGACCGTTTGACTCATGGTCCACCGAGAATGTCAGAAACACAACCGTTCGGTCGATTGATTGGAAATTTTGGTCGACCGTTGGGCACAATTCTGCCTAGAATTGTTAAGAGATTAATGTTGATCATGAGTTGGATTTATTCCAATTATGGTCAAATGATTTTGAGGATGCTTATGTGTCAAATTGTGATTGGTTTTAAGGAGAGAAAAATAAGAGATCATGAGTTTGTAGTTAGCCTATGATGTGGGTGTTGGGAGAGTATACAAATAGGTCTCACATGGCTACTTATTTAAGTTAATGCAAAAATATTCTCTCTCCTAACATCTTCACTAATTCATCCGAATTTCTCTTAATTATTTCGAGTTTTTGAAGATTAAATTCTCAGGGAGCTTTGGAGGGGTTATTAGCTAGATTTTAAGTTTGATTTAGAGATTAAATAGGCTAGCTCATTTCTCTCTAATCTTGTTTAGAGTTTGATGAACACTTGGAGTCGAATCGATGAGATATTCGACGAGCGACGCAACTTCAGATATTCATAAAGATTTTAGAGAACATTTGGGTATGATTCTCTTATATTTGTTTTAATATATATGTAGTTTATATGATATTAGAATAAATATAAAATAATATACATGAAATCATCGAAAATATAGAAATTGATCTTGTATGAATGTATAAAAAATTTAAAATACATACATACATATATAGAAGAACAAAATCCTACAAATAAATGTACACATTTGTTTTATAAAATCTTGTTTGATTTCTGGACATTCAAACAAAAATTATCATATCTCATTTTACTAAAAAATTATGTCAAAATTTTGGCATTTAACACTAGGTTTCAAATGCAAGAAAGTTAGTTTTTTGAGATTTCGGGAATGATTGACGTAAAAGGTTGTTGTTCAAACATTGTTTGCTTACAATTATATAGTTTGCCACTTCATTTTTTACTATTATACCTCCCAATTTTATTCGGTTATTTCATTGTATATCCTTATTAGAAACTAATACACCCACTCAAAATCCAAATTCCCCCTGTCGTCAACCGGAAATCCACTCATTTCTCCAAAATCATGATTAAGCAACTGTTAGTCTATTGTTCTCAACTGAATACCAAAATTTATAACCTGAAGGAAAAAATTAATACGTCTTTTCTTCGTGATTAGATATCGAAAAACCACTAAATGGTCGGGAGCTGGAAGTCCTTACATCCAAACGCACCAAATAATGCCACTTTTAGAGAAGATCTGTAATATATTTTACGGTGTATATCAACTTAGGCTAGCTTTAACTCTAAATGTTCTAGAATCTAACATGTTACACGAGAAGGAGGAAAAAAAGTGTCTTCAAGCATATATTAACATCGAAGATTTGTTGTCCTTCCATGTTTTGCTCTTTGCTTTAAAAAATGTTCCGATCTCTGCATCCATATTTTCAAAGCACCAACAAATGACCGCATATAACACGTCCCTTCCGTTCTGAGCTAATTCTTCCTATCTTTCTGTTCTTCCGGTGTTCTGCCTGCCACTAACCGAAACACCATTCCCTTTTAACTCGTGGTTTCCCGTTGTTGGTTTTTCAGAGCATATACGTATTTTATTCCACACTGAAACTGGAAAAACATTGTCAAAATTGTCTTTGTAGATGAAGCTTATTTATTTATCTATTAATATGTTCGTGTGGGGGTCAATTAGGGATGACATGGGCACTTAATGAAGACAACGTAAACGCACTTAATTTTGTAGAAGAGTTAGAAAAATCTTAGCATTATTGTGGAAGTAATCCTATAATGACTAGCTGAACTATCTAAATATTGATGTTGGGTACGTCATGTCTTCATCTATATTATGTCATAGAATTGTATGTCTAGCTAGTTACACCTAGGATGGACAAAACTTGTAACCAATCACGTGCTTCACTTTAATGATATCTAATGATGTTGTAATAAGTCTAATATTCTTGGAATGTAGACTGTAGTACTAGTGTACTACTTAGTCAAAGTGCGTAGTGGAGTTGGTAGAATAATATATTGGAAAGGTTGGCAAAACAATTTATGACCATGTCATTACAAGGTGAATGTTTGAACTTCGTGATCAACTAAGGTTAGTGGGTCGGCCGTAGATTATATAAGAACAGATTTGTTAGGAATTAAAATCAATCTCAAATACGCAGTGGAACAGATATCGCAAATCAAATCGGCTAAACTTGAGAACACAATGCAAATCCACAATCCAAACCACACAAAACACGCAAAATTAACGTGAAAACTCAATGCGGAAAAAACCACGGACGACACAACTCTAAATTCACTATAGAGAAACGTATTACAAGAGATGCTTACAAGGAGACGCGAACGAACCGACGAAACGACCCGGCTCAAATCTCTCCAAACGAATCACAATGATGCTCTCTCTCTTTTTTCTATCAATAATGCAAAAGTGGACAATAAGAATTAACATTAAACAAAAGGAGACGAAATTGCCTTTATATAGTATGCCTAAACAAATATTAATTGCACAAAAATCGCGTGGAGAAATATGCAAAACGTGGGCAGAACTTGGTCCAAACGGTCGACCGAACGGTTGCTTCGGTCGATCGATCCAATAACCGTATCGCGAACGGTCGACCGAAATTGAAGTACCGGTCGACCGAAAAACGACAGTAACTTTTATGGCTTGTGCGAGTGCATACCCGGTCGACCGAAATTCAACAGACACTTTTCTCCTAGCTCCTCGAATGTTTCTGGTCGACCGAAAACCGACAGTAACTTTTGCCCAGCTCCAATTGTGTGCCCGATCGACCGAATCCTAGATTCCGGTCGACCGAAAAACGACAGACACTTTGTTGGACAATCCAACACACATTCCGGTCGGCCGATTGTTTTTCTGCACTAACACATGTTCAAGGTAAACAACAACAAGTTTATTACTTTATGTTAGTGTCACGGTTACGTGGTTAGGCTTGCCAACAAGAAAAACTAAATAGATAGGTTTATGGACATCATTGCATTCAATATCGTGCTGAAATATTCCTCTCTGTTCATTGATGGCTTTCGGCTTATAGAGTGCGAAAATAATTAGGGAAACTCCGGCTGTTCTAAAAATTTAGAATCATCTCCGGCTTTCGGATTCTTGGAACAATTTTGTGGAGATGACGTTTAGGTAATTAACAGTTCCGGTGATGTGAAACTATACTTTTAGATGTTACTGTTATTTATTTTTCTCGAAAAATAACAGGATGGAACATAAGTTCATTGGTGTAATTAACTATCTTATCTACTGTAAAACTTAACCGAAAAAACATAATTGAAAACAATTGCTACTAGTTGTGATATTTTGCAGTTTTACTTTGCATTGTGCAAGTCATGCCAAGACTTTGGGTCATATATTTCATTTCAATCTATTAAATTTGAATATTATATGTACGGATTGAAAATATTTTACATAAAATAAGCATATATGGAAATATACTTTTGACCATCATTTTGTTTCCATCTTACATTTGTAGTTCCAGATATGAAGAGAGCGATGTTGTCCACAATACCCACCAAAAAAGAGGATTTTTGGCATTAATCTTCTTAAGGGCTAGACGGGGCCAACATTTGAGCAAGTCAGATCAAAATGGCCGCAGTTCTTATGGGCTGGACTTGGCCGCATTGGATATTACCAAATGTCCAATCTTTCTCATAAAAATGCCACAGCAAACGAGACATTTTTCCTTGGGAATGCTACGTTTTCATGGCTCGACCGTGACTTGATACTAACATGTACCTGTCACTATTGCTTATATATGATATATGACGTGCACACAATCATGGTGTGCTATACTTCTAACATGGTACCTTGATCGATTGACCTCCACTCGTGCCATTTTGGTGTTCATCATAACTAGCTTTTAAGTTCATCTAAGAGATCCATTTCGCCACTTGCTCGGTTTATCATCCTGAACCCTTCATCTAATCGAGGTACTATGATACAATATATTCCTATCTCTAATCTCCAGTACATGTTAGCCAAGCAAAAGAGGCTTCAGGAACGAACAAACTCAATTCTCTTCAACCTTGCTTTTGGTCATTGCTTTCTGATCATCGTAACAAGCTTTGAAGTCCATTTTCCAGACCCGTTTGCTCAATCCATCATCATGACACTTCTATCATATCCACTCAACTCATGCGACCCCAAATTAAAAAACTATTATGAACGGAACCAACAAACTCGTTCCTCTTTAACTATTTGCACGGATGTTTATATAAAACTTCTTTGATCATGATCATGGAGTTACATACAGACAACTCGAATGCATTATGCACGACATATAAAAGCATTAGAACATTCGAGTGTTTCAACTTCAAAACGAACAAGTTAAAAGCAACAAACAAAGTCAACACCTCACTTAATTTCTTATACACAAAAACGTAGATGTTCTTCAGAATTAACACAAGTTCGTGGACAACACGAACTAGACAAAAACAAACAAAAAACAGCAACATGACATTGTTCTAAGCTGAAGGAAAAATATACACGTTCCCATGCATGCAAAGATGTCTACTACATTCTCAAACAACTAAATCCACTACAAACACCATCGATCTTTCTTGCGACATTAATACTACAACTCTACACGTACGCCACTTCCAATCTTGCACCAAATCATATCAAAACACAAGATGGCCTTACCATATGAGAGAGAAAGAGAGAGAGTAGGACAAGCACTTCAAGGAAGATAATGGTCCAGAGATGGAAACTGAGAAAGCAACATCTGTTCTTGATCACTGCCCTGAAAACCATAATTCCCCCAACAATATGTTTGATTTTCCACCTCATTAAAACCACAGTTGTAGTACTGTTGTTGGTCCCCGGCAAGTCCACCACCTTCCAAACAAGAACAAGAACCACTCGAATCCGGAAACGACCCGACCGGAACCGACCCGCCAGAAAATGTGTTATTGTTATTAAGCATTCCGACTCCGACTCCGCCACCCATCACCGTCTGGTGCATCCAAATCTGCGCCTTGAGAAACTTCACGTAGTGGATGGCCTCCTCCAGCATGGATACAGTGTCCATCTTGCTTCCGCCCGGTACGAGGCTCTGCAGGATCTTGAACCTGTCGCTTATCCGGTGCCGGCGCTCCCTCGCTGCAACGCTCTGCGGGTCGGTCGAGAGCTTCACGTTCGTGCCTCTTCGACGGTTGCGCTTCCTCTCCTCACTTCGGAGGTCTTCTTCGTAGGAAGAGGTTTGGGTTGAGATTGAGATTGGGGTGGAGAGGTATGGGAAGGTGTAGTCCATGGTTTGGTGGTGTTGATTATTAGGGTTTATGTTTAGAGGGTTTCTGTGGTTTGGGCTTTGGTTTCTAACTCTTTGTGGTCATGTCTATATATAGACACATGGAGCAATGTACAACGCAGTAATGAGTTTGTGATAGGTAATGTTGGGTTTGTCTTTGCATCAGCTTGAACCTAAATGGATAAGATTAGTATTTAATTAGGTCATGTTACCCTGGTCGCACAGAAGAATTGAACGACCGTCTAAACGAGTTACATCTTACGATTTAGTAAGTCTATTTTAAGGTTGAGTCGATAAAAGTTTCAAAAACATAATCACGAGTAGTGACAATTTAAATTTAATTTTACCCCAAGCTAACAGAGTGATTGGTCCTTTGTTGATGATATGGAAGAAAATCTATTAGTATAGCGTACAAGCTATGTTGCTATAAAGTTTCGTCTATTGTCTTCTACCTAAGTACCACAATCACATGAAATTATATCAGTGTTCAACTCTTGATACAAGACAATAGTTGTGGCATTTTAACTAACCAAATCATTTAGTACCTAGTCAGAAATCATGATAATTCACTTCATATCATGCATGTGTTCAAACAATAATCTGGTTGTTAGAGAATGAGAAGCACTCTCGATATGTATTAATGAGAAGAACAAAAAAGCAACGAAGACTTCACGTTATGATTCCAAGCTGTGTGTTTAGATTACTTTCATGCATCGCTTATAACTTATAAGCATCCATTTCTATCTTAAATCGGAGCCCACGTGCTAGTGTTTAGTCCTGGTAACATACATCTCATTCATCAATTGTTAACTCATATTTTCATATCCATTTACATTTCATTGCATTTTGATACATCTATAGTTAGTAATTGATGTATTAACCAACAGTCGACTCTAAGTACATCATGTAGTTGTTTCTTGCATATATTGTCCAAAGTTAGTCTTAACTAGTTTAGTTTGCGATGGAAAAAAATCATTTATCTTTTTTTATAAACGGCAAGTCTTAGATTGTAATTATTGACGTCAATACGATATTTAGGGCTGTAAATGAGCGGTTCGTGGGCGGTTATAGGGTTTACACATGACCCTACCTGTCTAATTAAACGGTTCACGGTTCGATTTGAAACCCGTTTATTTTTACATCTACCCATGAACCTACCCGTTTAATTAAATTAAACGGTTTTGGGCGGTTAAATAGTTATATGGTTAAAACTTATGGATACTAAAATTGATATAAGAATTGAGTAAATAGTTAAATGGATAAAAACTTGTCAAACTTGTTAAAAACAACATGACATCCATAATTTTATAATCAAAACTTCCAAAAATTCATAATCTAAATATCAACAAATTCATATAAAACAACATCAAACATCCACACAATACAAAAAATTATATGTATATAGTATATATAACAAAATATTATATATATTCATTATGTTTCGCGGTTAAAAAAAGGTTAAACAGACGGGTTAAATCATGTAATCTTATCTGTCATTTATTAAACGGTTATGATTTTTACAATCTGTGATCTTACCGGTCGGTTCGGTTTGAACGGTTATACGGTTTTTACCAAACTCATTTACAGCCCTAACGATATCTTATCTACCGGCCACCACAAGTTATTACAAACAATATTGAGATACACATCCTAAGTGGAAAAAATATTACTCTCATTCCACACTAATCAATACAGCAACATAGAGAGAGAAAGAGTACGTCATTTAAAATGCGAGTGGTCATGTGAGTCAGTAGATATTTGGTGTGAAGCATAGGTGAAATCCTTACGTCTTTGGAGGAATTCTAGGGTTCAGAGAGAATGCAAAAAAAAAAAATTAAAAAAAGGAATGTGATAAGTTAGAGAGAATTGTTTAGGTTTCGTAGACGTAGAGAGGTGGGAATTGATTACTATTACTACAACCATGGGTTGTTTTCTCTCTTTTCCTATCGTGTTTTCAAGTTTTTGTACGGATGGGTCATCCACATCCCTGCAGAGCTATAGCAACAGATGTGGAGGCTGGAGCAGAAGCAACAGGGGTGGAAGAGGTCTTAGGTTTTCTCTGATTTCTCGTTTCTTGGGCTCTCTTAACTCCCTATCTACTCACGAGAGACTGTCTTTTTTGCTTTTCTTGAAGCTTTTTGTATGGGAAATTGGGACTTCCAAAGAAAGCCCAACCACATGATTGGGTTGGCAAAAGTTTAGGGTTTTTTTGCCTTTCTCATCGGATGTTTGACAGCGGTTGAAACGGGGAGATTATTGATTGCACACTAACCTTTTTTGGTTGGTATTCTGTTACACAAAAGTACCTAATTGGTGGATACATCATACAATACACATTAGATGGATGCGTATTTATTATCTCATCTTATATGAATTGTATTTTCAAACAACTTATTATTAGAAAATGAAATTCAGCAACTACTATTAAAAATAAAATAAAATAAAGTTACAATCTATAGCTAGTATAATAGATTAATATGGATGACCTTTTCACGTTTTAAATTGTACATATCTCCAATTCTCATCTCTGCTTATTTCTGCTTTTTTGAAATTGTTTTGACCCAAGAAAACTTATTAGATTAATAAACGCCAACCCGACATGGATTCATTTCATTCCTAAACGATTTCTAAAGAAAAAGGAAGAGATGACATTCAACAACCTGCACTCAATTTTATGAACCAACCATGGGTAATGACAAAATAGTCACACGTCAAGGAAAAAGGTTCACCACTGAATAGAACAATAAACAAAAAAAAAACACACATCAAGGTGTGAAATTAAATACGTAGGAAAGATGAGACGTGATGGAAAGAAGAGAAGAAAGAGTGGACATGTTTGGATGGTACCACCAAACTTGGACTGAAGGGGTTTGGTGCCGGAGGACTGCCTGGGCTACATATTGCCACCACAAAACCTTGTAGCAAACGCAAGTTCATCTTTCTCTCTCTTCCTCTGAGAACCCTAAAATGTTACTGTTCTGAAGCAGCAGGAGCAGTCCCTTCCTTCATACCTGTCGACTTCTCCTTAATTCTTCTGATCAATCGATGATGATCCATCACCACCACTTCACTTCACTTCACTAGTCTCTAAGTCTCCTAAACACTTTCCATAAGTTCTTAATTAATTATGTTTTGAAGTTGATACACTGCGAGTATACGAACTAGAAATAAGGATGTTTCAGGAAGGAAATACAAACCATCTCAAAAGATTAAAAAAAGGACCTACTGATATCTATGGTTCAGAACCAAAACGACCTAATCCAATGGTTAGTTTGAATATCAGCTATGATCTTCACGGTTAAAAAAAATGCATGTTATATGATGGCCTTATGATATGCAATATATATAGAATGATAGAATCAAATTAGGGGAAAATGTTTTCTTCAAGAGCTCTAATGATCATCAGGTGGAGAAAACCTTAATCTTCCGTTTGTTGAGAAAATAGTTCAACATTGCTAAACACAAAAAATGTAAACACTATATAATAAAGTTGGATCCACTATCCTTCACTTAAGTGCTTACGTTTTGTTAAGATGGTGGACCAACCAAATTTAACACCGTTACCATAAAAACTCTTCGGTGGGTTTTTTAATGAATATGAACTACTGATTTATGTGTTCCTAACATCTTTCCGGACCTTTAAACTACCCAAGCATGGATATTCAACGTGGGAACATGTATTAGAGGAAAGTTCCAGATAAGCAATATGATGTACTTAATTATTATACATTTAAAATGCTTATTGTTGTGGTAGATAAGTCGAATGAGAAGAACATGTGCTGAGACATGAGTAGAGAGTGGTACTTAAGTTTTGGAATCACTTGACTTGGTACCCATCTTGATCTCCTTCTCATGATATGTCCTTAGTACTACCCCAACAACTCGAATATACAACTTATTCGAAAAAACAACTCGAATATACAAGGTGTGGAGAGCCAAAGATAATTTATTTCATGTAAGATTTTGTAAGATACTACATCTGTTTTCATTATAGCCAACTGTTGATGAATTTGATGGTAAAAAAAAGTGGAATTGACCCAACCTACCAATTGGTTGTACTATTATATATTTTTCTATTGAATCTCAAACTCATTCGACATTTTAATTAATGGAGAGTTGTCTGACGCCAATGCGTTTAAGGTTTATCATGGATTTAATTAATGGAGAGTTGTACTTGAATTATCATGGAACCCTCCACTCAAGGGATTCAGTACTACTTCCTCTATTCGAACAATATTTTGAAGAAATGGAAGCACACGACCCACCCCCGGTCGTCCACCACGGCTAGCTTGAGCAACCGAGCAAGTGTTACTATACATTCTGGAAGTAATTTAATCAAATATATCTCCACTTTGTTATGTTCCAAACCTTTGAGATCACCAGTAGAAAAATATCTAACCATAATCATCGTAGTTTATATGAACTGTTATATTGAAAAAGGTACCACATCGATCCCTACCACCAAAAACATGCGTGCACCAATAGCTCATAGAAGGTTTATAACTTTGGTGTCTAGTTAGGTTTTACTATTTAATTAATATCGATCTTTGATGATTTCAATGGTAATTGGGGGGAAAATTCCCCATTATTGTTTCCTTGTGAATTGTGATGCGCGTTCATGCAAATCCATGGAATTTTGTAACTTGAAGTTATACATGGAAAATAGCCTTATTGAACATTTTTTGTCAGCCATAGCAAGTGTGTCTCTTGACACAAGACATTATGTTTTTTCTTCTACAAGTGATACGAATTAATTTTGATTTCAAATAACAGGTTTTGTAAGAATGAATTGTTAATGGCAGGTTGCCGATCTGCATCGTACTCTTGCAGATCGAACTCGCATCGATCTTATCAAATAGGTCTCAGCAGTAACGTACATTTGCTTTATTTGAGATTTTGGATTTATAATAGAAGATATGATATAATGTATCAAAAATAAAAAATAAAATTTGCATCCCATCCTCACCTAATATTGACATATATTTGAAGTGCGTACTTAGGTAACAAGATTGGGATTGAAGCTGAAACCTCACGCGTGCCATTAAAACTGAATCCTCATTTAATAGCCATCCTTAAACACAAATATTATAATCAGCAAACCCTATTTGTACTGTTGATTACACGTAGTATTCTGAGTGAAGTGCAGAAGATGATGGAAGCCAAATCAGTAATATTGTTGTCTAACTGAAACACCAGTCAAGGTACCACCACTGCATAAACCCTGCCTCCTCCTTAGATGGTGATGTTACAAGGTTTTTTTTGCTATGGTCCGGAGGTTCCCTATATAAATTAACTTGTCATCAACATCTCTCCATTCCCTGCATTAATTTGACATTTGTATTTGAATTTGTTAGGAATTAAAACCAATCCCAAATACGCAGCGGAATCAAAAAATGGAAATTCAAACGGCTAAACTTGATAATACAATGCAAATCCACAATCCAAACCACGCAACACACACAAGATTAACGTGAAAACCCAATGCGGGAAAAACCACGGACGACACAACTCAAATCCACTATAGAGAAACGTATTACAAGAGATGCTTACAGGAGACGCGAACGAACCGACGAAGAACCCGGGTCAAATCTCTCCTACCAAATCACAAGGATGCTCTCTCTCTCTTTTCTCTCAAGAACATAAAAGTGGACAATATAAATAATTAGATTGATAGATACAAAGGGGACGAAATTGCTTTTATATATGAGGTCAAAACAAGTATAAGTTGCACCAAAATCGGGTGGAGTAATGTGCAAAACGTGGGCAGAACTGGGTCCAAACGGTTGACCGATCGGGTGCATCGGTCGACCGATCCAATAACTGTATTCCAACGGTCGACCGAAATTGAAGTCTCGTTCGACCGAAAATCGACAGTAACTTTTCTGGCTTGCGCGAGTGCATAATCGGTCGACCGTACACTTAAGTTCCGGTTGACCGAATTTTAACAGACACTTTTCTCCCAGCTCCTCGAACGTTTCCGGTCGACCGAATCCAAGGTTCCGGTCGACCAAAAATCGACAGTAACTTTTGCCCAGCTCCAAAACGTGTGCCCGGTCGACCGAATCCTAGATTCCGGTCGACCGAAAAACGACACACTTTTGCTGGGTAAATAAACACACATCCGGTCGACCGAATCACTCCATCCGGTCGACCGATTGTCTGTTTTTCTGCACGTATACTTTAAACACTTATTCAAGGTAAACAACAACAATCTCCACCTTTACCTTGAACAACCCCTGTAACTCTTTGAAGGAAACACTTTCTTCCTCATTGTGTCGTCGTCTTAGCTCCACCTACTCGGAACTCAAACAAACCAAGTTCACGCATACCATGAACTTAGTCGAAATAACTAGCTTCGTCAACATATCAGCCAGATTATCTTCAGTGCCCACCTTCTTCACCACCACACCTCCTTCAGCAACAACTTCCCGAATGAAGTGATAACGGACGTCGATATGCTTCGTCCTTTCGTGGTACATCTGATCCTTCGTCAGATGAATGACACTCTGACTGTCACAATAAACAACCACTGTATTCTGACCTGGAATAAGCTCTCCAAATAAACCTTTCAGCCAAAGAGCTTCCTTGATACCCTCGGTCGCTGCCATATACTCTGCCTCCGTTGTAGACAAAGCAACAGTGTATTGCAACGTCGCTTTCCAGCTAATAGCGGTGCTCGCAACAGTAAACACATAACCAGTCGTAGATCTTCGTCCATCACGGTCTCCCGCGTAGTTGGCATAAACAAACCTCATTAATGAATACGAAGATCGACCGAATTTCAGAGATAGCTTAGTTGTACCTTTTAGATACCGGAGAATCCACTTCACAGCTGATCAATGCTCCTTTCCTGGATTCGACATATAGCGGCTCACCACACGGACCGCCTGAGCTATATCTGGACGATTGCATATCATAGCATACATCAAACTGCCAACTGCACTAGTATAAGGCACACGTGACATGTATGCCTTGTCCTCCTCCTCATTGGGACACAAGTCTACCGAGAGCTTAAAATGCGCTGCGAGAGGAATTCTTTCAGACTTGGCGTTCTCCATGCCAAAACGATGCAAGACTTTCTCAATATATTGCTGCTGGGAGAGAAACAAACTCTTGCATGTACGATCGCGACGTATCTCCATACCTAGAATCCTCTTTGCTGATCCAAGATCTTTCATCTCAAACTCAGCCTTCAACAACTCCTTAAGCTAAGAAATTTTAGACTTGTTCTTAGCTGCTATCAACATATCATCTACATAGAGTAATAACAAAACGAGAGAGCCATCTGAAAATACCTTTCGGTAAATGCAGCAGTCATACTGGGACCTGCTGTACCCATGTCCAACCATAAAAGAATTAAATCTTTTATACCATTGTCAAGGCGACTGCTTTAACTCATAAAGCGACTTCTTCAGCAAACAGAACTGATTCTCCTTACCCTCGATCACAAAACCTTCCGGCTGGGACATGTAAATTTGCTCCTCTAATTCTCCATGTTAGAAAGCGGTCTTCACATCTAGTTGCTCTAACTCTAAATCACGTATTGCAACCAAACTCAACAAAACACGAATAGAAGTATGCTTCACAACGGGTGAGAAAATATCGCTATAATCCACACCCTCCACCTGACTAAACCACGAGCAACCAATCGAGCTTTGTACCTCACATCTGAAATACCCTCGATTTTCTTCTTGAAGACCCATTTGGAGCTAACGACCCTTTTTCCTTTTGGAAGTTCTACCAACTTCCAAGTTTGGTTCTTATGAAGAGACTCCATCTCTTCATTCATTGCACCCACCCAAGCAGCTGAATCGGGTGCCGAAATTGCCTCTGAATACTTGCTCGGCTCACCAGAGGCTCTAATATCTTCAGCTGCACTAAGAGCATATGCAAGGACTGATTCGGCATATCTACGGGATTTCTTGGTCAGCCGCCTCTCTCTGTCCCTTGCCAACAAATACTCCTCATCTTCCTCAGATTTCGAACTCTCTCCTTGTGTCACACCGGTATCCTCATCAGCAGTCACTACCGGTGGCTCCACCTGAACTGGAGTCCCACTTGACACGGTAGTAGAAATAACAGTGTCTTTCCTGGAAGGTAACATAACAAGCTCATTAAAGACAACATTTCTTTCAACCATGAGCTTCTGAGATTCCTTACACCATAGACGATAACCCTTCACACCCAAATCGTAGCCAAGGAATATACACTTCAACGACCGAGCATTCAACTTTCCTTGATATACATGTGCGTACGCTGGACAACCGAAGACTCTCAACTTGGACAAATCTGAAGCTCCACCTGTCCAAACTTCTTCCGGTGTTCTCATATCCAAAATGGTGTGAGGCGAACGGTTCACTAAATAACAAGCGGTACACACTGCTTCTGCCCAAAAATCCTTAGTCAGGTCCGCATTCAGAAGCATACATCGAGCTCTCTCCAAGAGAGTTCGATTCAGATGTTCCGCTACTCCGTTCTGTTGTGGTGTGTGACGTACGGTTCGGTGTCTCACGATTCCTTCATCCTTGCAAAAATCGTTAAACTCCGAGGAACAAAACTCCAAACCATTATCCGTCCTTAGAACCTTAATTTTATTTCCTGTTTGATTTTCAATCATAACCTTCCAGTGCTGAAAATTCTGAAACACATTGCTCTTCTGTTTCAGAATATAAACCCAAGTCTTCCTGGAGAAATCATCAATAAATGTGAGCATGTAGCGAGCTCCACCATTTGATGGAACCTGAGAAGGTCCCCATAAATCAGAGTGGACATAATCTAAAGTAGCCTTGGTGGTGTGCTTAGCTGCTGAGAAGCTAACCCTCTTCTACTTCCCAAAAACACAAAAATCACAGAAGTCCAGACTGCCGATTTTCTGACTTCCAAACAAACCACGTTTGTTCAACACCGCCATGCCTTTCTCGCTCATGTGCCCCAACCTCATATGCCAAAGTTGGGCATTCTCCTCACCAGACAACGATGACGCTACAGCTACGTCACCCACAACAGTTTCTCCTTTAAGCATATAAAGCTTACCGGGCCCAAGCTTCTTCCCTTTCATCAGAATAAGTGATCCTTTGGTGATGGATATGGAATCATCCTCACCACTGAATTTGTAGCCCTTTGCAGTCAGGCTACCTACTGAAATCAGATTCTTGCTCGCCTTCGAAACATGTCGCACATCCGATAGAATCTTGACTAGGCCATCATGGGTCCTCGATCTGACAGAATCAATTCCTGCAATCTCGCACCTGTCACCATTGCCCATCACAACCATTCCACCTGACATTGTTTCATAAGATGAAAACCAGTGTTTATTCGGAGTTAAGTGGAATGTACTACCCGTGTCAATCACCCAACCGTCGGAAGCTTCAGAAGAACCTGTAGCTGCCAACACAAAATCAGAATCGGACTCCGCAACATTCGAACCTGATTGATCACCACTACTAGAACCCATTTGCTTCTCTCTGTTTTGTAGCTTAAAACATTCTGATATCTTGTGACCCTTCTTCTTGCAGTAATGACAAATAATATCTTTGTCCTTCGACTTGGTCTTAGAGGTGTTCTTTGAGAAACTCATCTCTTTCCCCTTACCACGAGCAACAAGTGCCTCACTTTTGCTCGAATCAGAACCATCAGACCTCTTCTCCATATCAGATTTGGAGGAGAGTGCGTTTTTGACATCCGCAAGAGAGATGTCGGTCCTGCTGTACATCATCGTCTCCACGAAGTGATCATATGAAGAACTCAACGAGCAAAGTAAAAGGATCGCCTGATCCTCATCAGAAAACCTTGCTTCAACCTTCTCCAAGTCCATGATGATTGCATTGAAATCATCCAAGTGTTGTTGAAGGGAGATACCCGACTTCATATTGAATAGGAACAACTTCTTCTTCAAGATAATCCGGCTAGCAAGTGACTTCTTCATGTAGACCTCTTCTAATTTCTTCCACATACTTGCAGCCGTCTTCTCCTTCAACACTTCTCTCAGAACTTCGTCGGACAACGACAACTTGATGGTTGACATCGCCTTTCGATCAAGCTTTTGCCTATCTTGATCGGACATTTCTTTTGGCAACTTATCCATGCCCTCAAGAACGTCCTCCACCTCTTGCTGCACCAGAATTGCGTGCATCTTGACTTGCCACAAGCCGAAATTAACATCTCGGCTCAACTTCTCAATTTTCCAATTATTCGCCATGAGTACTTGACAGAAGATCGACGAAAATTCCCCAAATTCGGACCCAAAAGCTCTGATACCAGTTGTTAGGAATTAAAACTAATCCCAAATACGCAACGGAATCAAAAAATGCGAATTCAAACGGCTAAACTTGAGAATACAATGCAAATCCACAATCCAAACCACGCAACACACGCAAGATTAACGTGGAAACCCAATGCGGGAAAAAACCACGGACGACACAACTCAAATCCACTATAGAGAAACGTATTACAAGAGATGCTTACAGGAGACGCGAACGAACCGACGAAGAACCCGGGTCAAATCTCTCCTACCAAATCACAAGGATACTCTCTCTCTCTTTTCTCTCAAGAACATAAAAGTGGACAATATAAATAATTAGATTGATAGATACAAAGGGGACGAAATTGCTTTTATATATGAGGTCAAAACAAGTATAAGTTGCACCAAAATCGGGTGGAGTAATGTGCAAAACGTGGGCAGAACTGGGTCCAAACGGTTGACCGATCGGGTGCATCGGTCGACCGATCCAATAACTGTATTCCAACGGTCGACCGAAATTGAAGTCTCGTTCGACCGAAAATCGACAGTAACTTTTCTGGCTTGCGCGAGTGCATAATCGGTCGACCGTACACTTAAGTTCCGGTCGACCGAATTTCAACAGGCACTTTTCTCCCAGCTCCTCGAACGTTTCCAGTCGACCGAATCCAAGGTTCCGGTCGACCGAAAATCGACAGTAACTTTTGCCCAGCTCCAAAACGTGTGCCCGGTCGACCGAATCCTAGATTCCGGTCGACCGAAAAACGACAGACACTTTTGCTAGGTAAATAAACACACATCCGGTCGACCGAATCACTCCATCCGGTCGACCGATTGTCTGTTTTTCTGCACGTATACTTTAAACACTTATTCAAGGTAAACAACAACAGAATTAAAGTCGATCGATCGATTCTTTTCTATTACTTCACTCCACTGGAAGTTTTGGCTAGTAATAAGCTTAAGTGTTATTATTCTTGGACTTACCAAGTTACCATGACGTAGTTTAAGCAATACCTGCCGACCTCACAAATTAATACGATATGGGCCATTTGATCATTAAAGATTAATTGGAGTACGTTCTAAACTTCTAATTGATACCCTCTTAGATAGTCATATTCATTGAAACATACTTTCTACTGCTAGTGTTTTCAGTTCCTGAGTATTGCACAGTTTTGCCAAATTTTCTGTTCAAACTTTAAAAACATTTGGACTTTATTGGTCCGGAAGAGTAAGACTGGTGAAGAGATATTTGTGAAAATATACAAGTGATGTTAGAACCACGGAAAAACTGATAATTTAAGATATTTGTGAAAATATTCGGAAAAAATTAAAATGTTAAGATAAAAAAAATCAAACAAACAAATATGCAGGGGGATATATATTTTCTAAAATGCACCTCGAACAAGAATAATTTTTTTTAGGTATCTATAATTTCATATTTTATTTTATAAAAATAGGCAAACGTAACTTACGCTCTCATTAATTTATAAACCACATGTTGTTATAAGTGGTATGCCAACGTGGATCCCAAGTTACCTTCCATCTGGTATCTTGAGAATGAGCTGAAGACAACCCTGAATCTATGATATACTTCGTGTAAGGATATTTGTTAAGAATGAATGATTTGTAAATTAAATATTATATTACATTTATTAAGTGGTAATCATTTCACTAGTATGTATTTGGAGTATTTAGATTGACAATGGATTATAAATTTTGAAACAGGCCACAGCCATTGACTTGATTAAAAAAAGACTAGTATGTGGTAATTTTGACAATTGACTTGACAAAAATAAACCCTGTACTAGCTCTACTTGACTACACATGCACTGCCGGCTGAGAAAATATAGAGAAGATAGAGAGAGAGAGAGAGAGAGAGAGAGAGAGAGAGAGAATAAACTATAAATTACCCTGCTAATTGAAACCTTAAGAGGTCCGAGGATAATAGATTATTCTTTCAAGGGCATAGTCATTACTCTCACGGTCTCACCAAATCTCTCTCTCTCCATGCAAGCCCTGAAATGGAGGAATTTTTGTGGCAGTCAAACACATTTAGACAATAATGTGAAAATAACGGATGTTTATTATAACAGTATTGATGCAGAAAAATCCAAAAGTACGTTCACTCTTCAGTTTGTGAAAAAATACGCAAATGCAAAGGTCGTAAGCTATACGATTTAAGTGTTTCTTTAAATGGAGTTGTTTGTTTTTATAACAAACCTAAGGCTTGCATTAGTTGCATGCATATTGCATTATCATCACCATCATATTTATTTGGTAAAGAATATATACATAAAAGACTTGTATGTTGATAGTGGTATGCATGCACGTATACAACAAAACCAACTATTTCAAGCATACATATTTTCCCAGCCCTATGTCATCCTCCACATCCATGAACAGACCCCTCAGTCCATGGCAGAACCTTTTCAAATCCCACTTACCTCATGTTACGAACAAGAGCAACACAAAAACATACATGCAATCACTACAGGAGGAATCAATCTGTGGTTCATGGCTTTTAGTTTTATTATTAATGCAAGCTACCCTTATTCAAAAAAAAATCACTACAGGAGGACACACATCGGACCGGACGAAAGCATGTACCGTTGGGCAAGCCAAAAAAAGAGAGCAGGTGAAAGACAACTCTCCACCCTCCCACCACTGGTCAAGGTCTAAGTGTTTAGTTGGTTAATTATTATTCTTGCTCGTTGTGGCCAGACAGACATATATATCCATCAACTCTCCTAAACCATCAGTCACGTCTCACCCCACACGAGCCCCGCAAGACAAGAAATACTATTACTCGATCCACAAAGTAATGGTACAGTTACCTATACGGTTCTCCAAACCATTCCCTATCAAGCCATAGCAATGTCGGTTGTTGCTATTCCTGTCCAAACACTACGTGTAGGCTGTAATATATATATTTAAAGTTTATTAGGGTAGTTAGGATACTATATTTGTTTGTGTTGCTGATGCATATATATCTTATCTCTTTTATCTTTGGTACTACTTGTTTATAAGTTGCTTAAAATATTGTTAATTAGCACATATCAATCGTCTATATATCATTTCATTACTATAAATAAGAAAGAAAAGCAAAATGTTAGACCTATCGTCATCTGAAAAGAACATTACACCCACCGTTCTTCTTTGGAGTGGAATTTGTTGTCTTGCTCATCATTTCTTTTTTCTGCGTGTGGATGGATGACTTTCTTTTGACTTGATGGATCAACTTCTGTTCGATCTGTGATGTCATTTGTTACTTATAGATTATTATTCATACATGACAGGACGCATTCGGACACGCTTAGGGTTTTTAATGCATAGAAATAAGCGAGATGATCGAAATCGTTTACCTGGATAGATTTCAAAAAAAAAAATCATTTACCTGGATATGAAATGCTTTGATCTAAAATACATGCCCAGAAAACGAACTTCACTGTCTCTTTTATATTAATTATGTTTTGGTTACGTGAGTTGATACTTCAATTTTCCCATTCCAAAGACGCATCATCTTTTTGGAAGAACTTTTCTACATAGGACTGGAGGTTGACTTTTAATGTTTTGATAATGGTCACGAAAATTGAAGGTAGTTGCTGTTACATGTTGATAACTTCAAAAGTTCATCAATCCTCTACTGATGTATAGCTTAGATCTCAATCAATGCTCTAGAAATTTTCTTCGCATACATCAATGAAGGACTTAAACTGCTAGTTCGATCACCAACAAAAATTAATAATCTACTAGTGTGCCATAAGTGTCAGCAGGTCATAGTTTTTTTTGTCATAAGTCAGTGTTTACGTTAACAAACAAGTCAATATCATGTTGTTAGAGAATAATTTCACATCAATCAAAATGAAGATTTTTTTCTTGAATTATAAGTTATAAGATTCTTCTACTTATTATCAATTTGTTTTGAGTTGGATACTTATATTTCAATATGTTTATTAGAACAAAACATGTCGAACGACCAACTTGACATATTCATCATTGTTGTTATCCACGTGTAGACAAAAAAATCTAGTCATGCGTGCGGAAGAATGTTAGATAATAGTCTCACATCGATTAAAATGATGATTTTATTCTTAGTTACAACTTGTAAGATTAATCTACTCATTACCAATTTATTTTGAGTTGGATACTCACATTTTATAACATCAATAATTCATCAAGCAAGATCAATGTTTTCAACGTTTCGGTCAAAAACAATACTCACTGATACTTGAATGCTTAACTTCTTCAACTAATTCATCACCTTCCTCAGAATTTCATCAATCTACGAAATAAATTCTCACATCTTGACTAGTGATCACATATTCACATTACATGAAATGCAAGATAGATAGGGGTAGCTAGGGTACGTAAGGTAGTGGTAGTAGTATATTTAAGAAACAATTACAAACACATGGAGTAGCTGTATCTGCCAGTGGGGAGGTGACTGTGTTATTAAATAGATATATTGCACGATGAGGTTGAGGGAACATAATAGATTCTACTCTCACACAGCATTCTGTTCTGATATTTTTTCAGGGAACACTAAGCGGATTGCCTACGTCCTTCCCAACCCAGATATGCATCCTATGGTTCTGCTTCTTTTCCGAGCTCTGGCTTGGGTTGGTAGCAATAGCATAGACTTCTTGGTCTTTGATGGTTGAATACTATAATATATTCTTTTGTACCCTATGTATAGTAGGGCATCTGCTTCTTGTGGAAAAGCTATTGCTTGCGGACACTGTTGTAGAATGTGTCTAGAGCATGCCAAATAACTTAAGATAATATCTTATATTTTTAAAAACCTTATTTTTTTACGTTCAAAATATTACAGATGCATTCTTTTTTCAAAGCATTATGATATTGTAAGTACAAATACATTTTAAAAATATTGAGCTATTTACCTGATGGGTTTGGCCATGCAAAAAACTGATTTTCAACAAATGATGAACTTTATGGTTCGAAGTACCAAAGTATGTTTTATTTTTGTAGTCATGTTGGAGGATGCTGCATTGATAATTTTTGTAATTTATGACATCTAAATGCCATTGATCATAGTACAGGCCTACACGGTAACTAGAATAAATTTAGGGTCCTTACACTCCAATGGTCTTAATAACCTTAGGTGCACGTCCATATTTAACTGAAGTACAAAGTGAAAGGTTGATTTTGTGGATGTTAACAAAAAGGTTGAAAATGGAGGATATGTGTGCAAAACCAACCACTTGCTACTTTTCTGGTTACTTTACTTTTAGGGGGTTTAGTGCCACCGGAATCCGAGGGAAAGGAAAATAGATTCTGATTGATTCCGAAAAAGTAAGTTGTTTATGCACTGTGAGAAAGATTCCGTCGGATTTCGTGGTATGTATAAAATTTTCTTTAAGTTTTCTCTCACTTTGAGGTCGGAAAGTCACGGAAATCGACCTTTTTCGGTCGACCGTCAAACATTCGGTCCACCAAAATGATTTTAAAGGACGACCGAACATATTTCGGTCCACCGAATTCGTAACTGGAATGACCCGTTCGAACGACCGATCTTGGTTCGGTCTTCCGTTTACGTTCACTTTGAGATATCACTAGAAGTCTCGTTTCGGTCGACCGAAACTAGTTCTGTCGTCCGTTTTTCTTATCCAACCTGTTGGAATTCTTACATTGTGTTTCGTTTTCAGGAGGAGATGTCCCTTTGCAACCCCACCACCTCACCGGCGAGGTGGAACGTCGTTCGCTCACCGGTGAACGAGACCCCCGACCGACCCGTCGCAGTGGACATAAGAAGTATGAGCAAACAACAGAAATCCTCATTTCCCAAATCACTTTCCGACGCATGCACAAACAACAAAATTCAGTCAAAAAGAAATTGTTTTACATTGAAATTTTTTTCCGATTGAGTCCGAAAATCACTTTTCAGAACTTTCCGCGCCACCAACACACTAAAAGAGAAAAAAAGTCTTGCTTTACTTCAGGTAACTTAATTTTTTTTTGCAAGCACGTAACTTTACGTAACTTAAATATATTGTAAAAAGTACGACAGTACGATGGATTATCACTTCGCTTAGTTCGCTGGGATTACAATATGGTGTTGTGGTTGTTTGATGCGGAATTATTTATTGGTCCAGTACTCAAGTTTAAATTGTTTCCTCTAGTTTATAACCTCAATATTTGTGTTGAACACGTAGATACGCAGTGTGCTCATCAATGGAATTAATGTATGGAAAGCGATAGAAGCATTATTATGGAGACTTGAGTCTTGCGTGGTAATCATTTTTACCCGCAGCTGGTGTTCTTGAGACTGGTCAAAATTTTGTTGAAACAACCGATCTCATAAGTACTGAATGGACTGGGTAAGCATTATAGAAGAATGAAAGGGCAGTTTGTTAAGTTGTTAACCGACCAAAAATATTTTTTTAGGAATGAACGTAATTTGAAATTAACTAAAGAATACCCAAACCAATACCGAGTTGGGATGAGATAGAAAAGGAGCTAAGCTTGTTTATTCAAAAGCCAGAACTCAAAAAAAATACTTCTATGCTTCCACTAGAAAAAACTGAAAGATGGTTTTCTGAAGCAGTTGCAGCTTACAGACTTCTGCATGACTGCATCCATGCTGAGCAGTGAGCAATAAAATTTATTCCACTGCCCTGGCCTCTGAGAATGATGATTCAAGTTTGCCTTTGTTATATAACTAGTAACATAATCGATCAGTATTTGAATCGTCATAAGGTAAAAATAACACTACGAACTTAAATAACAAACCAAAAATTGATTTTAAACTTGTAACATGATGAGTATAGCAAAGTAGAACATGAGCAAGATAATTTCCAGCCAAGAGTAAGAAGAGCAATTGTCACAGTATAGAAAGGGTGTTTAAGAATCGCGAGAAACAGTGTTGTTCATTAGTTTTGTAGGGAGTTACATGGGAGAGTTCTAAGCCCAAATGGCAAGTATAGACATTGACGCTGATCCAAGAACTAAAGCAAGATAACAGAACCTTTTCAGTGGCACACTGGAAGACATCGTTTTGTTGTGGAAGAAATCTGCAGCTATGAGGTCTACTAATGCCATGTATACGAGGATTCCTGAAGACAGTGATCCCAAGAGTCCTTCCGAGATGAGAGCGTTAGGACTGCTGTCGTCGTAACCAGTTAAATGGAAGATCAGCATTCCTAACAAAATGCCCACCGGCGTCGTCACAGCAAACAAACTGCTCATGTAGGCAGTTGTTGCTAACCCAAATCCAGCCTGCACAAAATCAGAACTGCGATCAGAATACAGACTTCCATAACAAAATCTTGTTTTAAGATACAGCACGATTCCAGGGCAAACCACAGAACTCATTACAAACAAAAATTGAGGACGTTTAGAACTAACAATACTGTCATCTAATGTTTCAAAGGTTTTACGTATGGTGTCTCCATTTCATCCGACTTATGGAAGACTAATAGGTTATAAAAAGCTTCAGATCACAGAACTAAGAAAGGAGAATGCCACTGCTTTGCTAGGGCAAAAATTCGGTATGATCACCATGATACCAACCAAGTTTCATTTATAAATAAGTTATATCAAGGTGTGTAACGTTGGGAGTGTGGTTGCAGTAAAGTAAGATTATATTTATATATTCCTATTTGGGAGTTTGCCACTGATGGAGATGAGTGGGTGAAATATGATCACTAGAAAATATATGCTAATGACAGAATCGAAGCTGTGGAAACAAGGGAATTGTTTGATTTTTACTAAGATATTTAGCCACAATGAAGATTGGCATAGAAATCTTCTAATAACTACTGCAATTGGGAAGATAAATAGCATGTAGCTAAACCTACTAAGAATTTGAGAAGGTTTATGCTTAGGCCTTTGAAGATTCTAGCATTAAGTCGAAAACATATGTCAATCACATCACAGATTTCCCTCGTGCCTTTTCGTTTTTGTAATCATTCCTATCACAAATCTGAATTTTGAGGAAGTGAAGGAAAATGTGGATTCTCCAGAAATCTTGTTCTGGAACTGAAGAGTAATGACGTAATATTAACATTCTTGCAGAATCTCCACATTCAAGAGGTTGGAAGTTGAAACAGATGAACTCTGATCAATTGCAAAGTCGTAAGGCACAGCAAATTTACCATTTCAGTGAAGAATATTAGATAGGAGATATTCTACACAAGAGCAACTCATGGTAAATAGACTTAATGTTAGAGTGCCTTCAGCAATGAGCCAAGACAACCCTTTGCTTAACTAGGTTCTGGTCTGGATGGTCCTTTTCTTCTCCAAGCAAGTAGTTTCACAAAAGGAGCACATAATGTGGGTCAGCCCACATGCCACCTCCATGATCAAACTAATCTAATGTAGATGCCCTTTAAAAATGTATCAAAGCAAGAACGTGATTATTGTTTTGTGCAGCATGTGACAACCAATCTAACAAGGGCTAGTTTATTTACAGTATAATCTAGAACATTCTAGAATCTAAAACCAAGTAGATATCCTAAATTTTCCCTAAGGCGAGAGGTAGAACAAACACTGGACCTGGCCAGTGAATACCTGAACTATCCACCAACAGATGGTTAAGAATACAGTTCAACGGTTAATTCATTTTACAGAGGTGGCATCAAATTGAAATAGGAATGTGAGAGGATTTACTTTCTTGTACACAGCTGAACTGTCTTTAGCTCTAGTCACTTTCTTATAAAAAGTAGAAAGTAGAAATGATTAACCTTAGATGTTGAAAATTTAGACACACTCAACATCGGTATCTCTACTTCCACCGCTTTGTAATGATCATATGTCCGGAGTACTAAATTCTAAAGACATATACACACTTAAACAAATATGTTTCTTGAAATATTAAAGTGAAAGGGAAGTATCACAGAACAATGATCTGTATCTTTTTTTTATTGATATGGATCTGTTTCACTTTCACATATAAATATAAGTAGTAAGGCTAAAACAGAGCATTATGGAATGGATATAGGTTTTTATATATTTGTATATATCGTATTTACATATATAAAAATGTATACGGAAACAGAGATCAATATTTCTCTGCTTTTTCAGTATATACCATATCTTATTTGAGATTAATGAATGCGGATAATAATCAAGTACATGTATAGATAACTTCATGGAAAATGTTCAAAATTACTAAATCAGATACGAATAGTCTTTGCCAAAACCATATCCTTTACTATAATTGCACAAAATTTATATTGAACAGTTGTATTCTTCCAAATAATTTTGACACATCCTATCTGAACCACGCTCAGCCTAGTCAAGAAGCAATGAAACAAACAGAGCATCTCCTAACAACGATAAGAAAACGCAGATCGGTCAGCAGACCGCTAGAAACCCAACAAAAAACCAAAAAGAAAATGACGTGCCAAACTCAGATACTAATTTTCTGTTTGCTTCAATCCATATCCTTTACTATAATTGGATTTTTTTTTTTTCAACAAACGAATTTGAAACATTCTATCCAGACCACTAATCAAGTCAAAATAGCAACGTAGTGAAAAGGCATCAGTAAAAACTGGCAGAGGAACCCAACAACAAATCAAAAAGAAAAGCCACCCATTGCAAAATCAATCATCACCCCGTAACAACCCATAATTGAAATCAACCCTACCAACTATCAAGAAACATTAGATCAACCAAACCAAAAACAATCACACGAGATACAGTTACTTGCGCGGTGAGGTTAGTTACCTGAGCGATGCATCCTCCGAGTCCCATTCCTTCGAAAACCTGGTGGAAAGACAGAGCCGCCACCAACGGCCGAATCGTACACACGTTCTGCGACATCCCCATCGTCACCCCGATTATAACCGAATGGAATATAATCCCAACTTCCAGAACCTTCGACACCATCTTCTGCTTCTCCTTCGCCACTCTCTCTTCCACCTCCGCTTCCACCTCGCCTTCCTCCTTTGCCCGGTCGATCTTCTCGTACTGCTCGTGCTGGTTTTTATCAGCGTGGGAGGTGGCGACGAGGTCGACGAGGAGGGCGAGGAGAGCGCCGAAGAGGCAAACTAGGCCGGAGAAGGGGAAGTCGCGCCAGGGACGGCGGGTGGCGACCTGGCAGTCGGAGAGAGCCTCGAAGGCGTCCGGGAGGACGTGGACGAGGGATGTCGAGAGGATGACGCCGGCGGCGAAGCACTTGATGACGAGGAGCGCGACGGCGTAGGCCGGCTTGCCGTTGAAGAGGCGCGCGAGGAGGACGGGGGATGAGATCCCGAGGATACTCGTGAGGAAGATGGTGAGTAAAGCGATTAGCTTCTGGTGCTCCGCCGCCGCGGTGTTGCGACACTGGGCTTCCCGGCCCACGTCGATGAGGCCGCAACGGGACGTCATCGGACCGGTAAGTTCACCTTACCGATTTTTTTTATTTTTTGTGTTTTAGTTTTTGGTTGGGAGTAACGGCCGGGGTGGGTGTGGGAGAACGTTTTAGAACTTAGAAGGGATGAGGAGCAAATTGGGATGGGTTGAACCTTGGAAGGAAAGGACGTTTTGGATGTGGATATAATGTGGGAGCAAATTGGGAGTGATGCTACTGGTTGGAGTTGACTGGACTTCCGCAAGTCGTTTGGAGTCTATTTCTCATGGGTTATTTGCTTGGTGCACTTCCAAACTAATCATATTGGAATTATACACTCGAGTTTTACAATTTTATTTAAGTACTTAGAAATTTATTAAATTTGTTTGGTACACTTATAATGTCATAGGACCAGGGGTGTAAACAAGCCTAGATGAGCCAAACTCACGGTGTTTGAACTCGGCTCGTTTATTAAACGAGCCGAGCTCGGGCTTGATTGGGCTTGACTCATTTAATAAACAAACTAAGCTCGAGTTTGGCTTGTTTGCTCGTTTGAGAACCTCAACAAGTTTTTCAGCTAGTTTAAGGTTTGATTAACTTATGCTAAAATATATTATTTCCATTTTATAAACATCATTAACATATAAATGAGAATTTTTATAAATTATATGGTATACATTTAGATAATTGGGATATATGTTTATTTGTGACATATATGTGTATAAACTTAAACGAATTCTTATCGAGCTAACCGAGTCAAGCTAGGGCTTGATTCGTTTATTAAACGAATGGACTTTGGTGTTTAAGCTTGGCTCATTTAATAAACAAGCCGAGCTCGAGTCGAGTTTTATTGAGCCGAGCTCGAGCAGAGTTCGAATAGAATTTGACTGCTCTGCATAAGACTCGTTCTGTTTACTAACCTAGTTAGATTTTAGATTAAAATAGTCAAGCAGTTTGCATAAAAGTCCATGACAATTCACGTATTTTTCTTTAATATAAAAACTGTTAGTTTGATAAAATCCAACAAATACCCTTACCAAAATAAAAAAACCCAAGCAAACCCAAATACCTAATCCTAAAATCAAAATCTGACTTCTTCTTCCTCTTCTTCAATTTTCCTAATCCTAAATGTCGAAACCCCAAATCGAACACTCACATCCCCAATTTTGAAACCTTAGATTCCAATTTCGTTCACAATAATCGGAATAGGGAAGACGATCGGCACCGACACGATGAACAAGACGTCGTCGAGGAGCAACAAGATTGGGCTCCAGTTCCCCGTCAGGAGTAATGTGAGGTTTTCGAAGGTGGTATCCCATATTATAAAAGGTGGGATTCTAGTACATGGTTCCGTGTCATATTTAATTGTTCCTGTTGATGAGCGTTGGCATCATTTCGCCACCAAAGTCGTTTATTCTTTCATTCAACGAGGTAAGATATTATCAGATGAAGTAGCGACCCGTCGTAAATACAACTTAAAGTGATAATTTTTTGTGGTTCATTGGCCTACTTGTTATGATTTATGAAGAGTAAACAAAATAATAATAATAATACTCGATCGTACATGATCTTCCGAATTTGTACACGATACATTTAACATATTATGTAAATGAACCCACTGTTTTTTTTCTAATGGTTGTTGAAGATTATTTTTTTCCCGAAGGAGGTTGTTGAATATGTTTTACAACATGAAAAAAATTTATAACATGCTGACATGATTTTGCAAATAGACAACTATCGCATGCGAGAACAACATGACAAAATTAATTGAAGACTCGCCATATGTGGCATTTTAATCGTTATAGGGCTTTATTAGGCTTCCTTCTCATTGTTAATCCAAAATAAGGTTGTTTTAGATAATAATAATAAAAAAAGTTGTATTAGATGCTTATACTATTTAGGCCCATAAAGACATTTCGTCAATTCTTCAACACAGATATAATGGGCCTTTCCAATTAGCTATCTTTAGTGGGCTTTCTTAACGAACCGTCAATAGTCCTAGTCACTCAATCTGGACTGAATGGACTCATCCCATTGTGTGCCCAGTGAATAATGGCCAAGACTCAAGAAACAAGATTTATTATCAGACCAAGTGGAAACCCTCACCTCACGGCTCACACTCAGGTTCCTTACTCGGCGAAAGAGAAAAAAACTCGTAGAATTAGCCGAGGTTTGCTCGACTGAGATATTAAACATAGTTAAACACCAAAAAATTAGGGTATAATTACAAAGATAAAAGCCTAACACACACTAAAACAGCAAGAGCCCAACAATGGTCATCAACGACAAAATACAAGTAAAAAACAAAATAAACGTTACGTTACTCATAAATCGTCGGAAATCAACGATGCATTGTAAGATTTCAGACATCGCAGCATACATCCCTTGGAAACAAGAAGATTATTTCTTAGGATGAGCACAAAAAGAAAATCAGCCATTGTGCGGCGACACTTGGGAAAGTGATCAACTCACTGTAGTTTGTTCATTTTTACGTAGACATGTGTTCATGATAGAAATAGAGCAATAATAAAGTGTCAACAACAGAGAGTGGTGCCCAATCATCTCATTGCGCATGCTAAGGAGGATAAATAATGGCCTGATGGCAATAGGGTATTCTTTCTTTCTTTTCTTCAGAATGGTGCATGCATGCTGGAGCATTTAGACAAGGATTGTTTGGATTCTAAAAACTATTATATTACTACGTGAATAAATGTACGTATAAATATGTATATAATAATTAGGTTAGATTTGTATCAAAATATGGTATAAAATGTGATTTATTCTTACTGGTTTGCATTACTTCTTTTTAAATTTAATTTTTACATTACTTCTATGTTTAAATATTGCATCAGATTAAGTTTATGTTTATAATTGCAATTATAACATTTGTTTTCCTTTTTATCATTAATATAACATGTACATTGAATATAATTTTTTTTTTGAGTTTGGATGCAAAATTTTAATTATTTTGTATAAAACTAACAGAAATAGGACCCACACGTTAGCATGTGCACTAGAATAAATATTTTGATTCTCAAAGATCCAATATTATTGTTTTGGAAACGCACCCAATAGCTAATTGATACAATTCAACATTATAGGTAAGATTGTAGACACTTAAAAATTCCGTAATAAAAAAAGAACGAAATGCCCCAAATATGAAATATCTCTTATCATCCACATCCCATTGTCTCTTCCTCGGAAAACCAAAGGGGAAGATATTTTTTTGTTGAAGTTGGTTATTATAATTTTGGTATTAAGTTGCATTTCATGTGTATATGTTGTTAAAATTTTAAAAGTTTCATATTTTGATTTCACTATTGCATTCGTTAGTCTAAACTTATAGTGTATTTGTATTAAATTATATTTATTGTGTTTGTGTATGACAGAAATTTTTAAAATTGCATATTCTGATTTCATTATTGTATTTGGTGTTGCTAAATAAACTGGAGTTTTTTTATGTATATTATCCTCAAATTCTTGTGGTTGTAAGTAGGATCACTTTCCTAACTCAAGGGGGAAATTGTCCAAACTAATTAGTGTAGAACTATATGTAAGATATCAGAGTCACACCTTCGTTTAGTTTCATCCACAATAGCATGCCAAGGCCATATCCCCCTAACCTAATCCCTTTCCTCACAAAATCTCAACTCAACATACCATCACACAATTTTATTATTATAACACCCACAAAAAACACATCCCAACACCACCCAAATCCATACACAATCCCACCATTAATTCCCTACGTACCCAACCATGTTCATCTATCTACAACTGGATTGTAACACCTCTGGCACCATTATTAGCAATCCTAGACTGCATCAGCTCCTCAGGATTTATGGTTGCTTGTCTGGTGGCATCATACTTATCCCCATCACCCCATAACGCATAAGCTTCTTCCCCGTGAGCCGCATCATCGCCGATCATCAGCTGGTCATCGGTCATACGTAAGGATACGAAGGATTTGATGACGAAGAGTATGATGGTTGTCATGACTATGTTCCAAACTATCACAAACAAGGCTCCAACTATTTGCTTGACGAGCTGCATTATGCCTCCACCGTAGACAAGTCCTCGTGAGTCTGGCTTGGGAAGAATCATCTGGCAGAGCTTCGGCTCCGCGAAGAAGCCAGTCAAGATCCCACCTAGAACGCCAGCCACTGTGTGAGTGTGGAACACTGCTAGCGTGTCGTCGACCTGAGTAGATGAATGTCATTTAGGTTCGATTTTTGGAATTATATACAGTCTCACATTTCTACTTAAACTTCGTGATTGGCCTTTTTACGTAAAAAAATTAATTCGGAGACGGTTTCACAACTATATTTTAAATAATACAAAATGTCACTGATACGCTTAAAAGTCTCACGATATTAAAATATCATATTTGGAATAAAATGTAATGGTACCCTAATGTTAAACTGTATTTACAACCAAAAATAAGCATAATTTCTTTAGTATCATGCCATAAAACTTTTAAAATGAATTTCAAACAACATTGAGTTTATTCTACTCCATAACTAAGACTAAAAAAAGCTGAAGTGGAGTAATAATATTTTTGGTCTACTGAGGAGATATCTAAGATGATTTGGAGTATTGAAGAGATACTATGTGACGGAAAATTTGAAATTATTCCTTTAATTTGCATATCTAAATACCTATGAGTTTGACTAAAAAGTCTTTCAGTTAAGAGTCATTTAGCTCGCTTCACCTTTAATATTTTTTTCACCGCATGCTTGATTTAATTAATGATCTTGAGTTTCAACTGAGATTTAAAATGATTAAGTGTATAATACTATATAAATCAAGACAGTTGATGAAATCAAAGATATTTACAATATTTTGAATTATTTGAAGCAAACGTCATCTTGGGTTGGTCTTTGTTATTGGTAAATGGTACCTGTTGTAATATGGAGGACTTTTTATGGAGGACCATCATGGTGAACCATGGAATGCTGCCAGAGAATGCGCCCATTACAATGGCTGCCCACCCTTGTACAAGTCCTGCACAACATTTCCAGATTATAAGTAAAATTTGTCATTGTGGAAATATTAGTGTTTGTCCTTGTTAATCCCGGTTTAGATTTATTTTCGACCTATAGAGACCAATGGAAGTACATATTATATATGAAAAAAATGTTGGAAGTATTTGAAAATTATATTTCATATATTGGAGAAAGATGATAATCCCAGGATGAACATGTTCAAACTAGGGAATAATGGGCAAAATTTCTTCCTGAAAGTTTTTATCTACTCTACATCCCAACTAATCCCAGGATGCAAAATGTTTCGTGTTGTACCCAGTATTTTGGGCATTAATGACAGCAATTTTAAAAACAAGAACACGGTGCACACGATGTTGTGGTGATTAGCAACTTGGATTTTGAATTGATCATGACTTGAAGCATAAACTAAGATTAGAAAGTTTGGAATGCAAAAGAAAAATTAGTATGCATGTACATATACCTGCACCAGGAGTGATGCAGACTAGACCTGTGATCATGCCCTGAACGGCTCCGATGACAGAAGGTTTCCCAAAGAAGAAGACATCCAAAGATGTCCATACCAGAAGACTGGTCGCGGCGCTGATATTGGTGTTGAGTACAGCGATCGGAGCGATAACGTTGGCAGCGTAGGGTGCCCCACCGTTGAAACCGGCCCATCCCATCCATAGAAGGCCTGCCCCGGCAAGCATGAGCAAGATGTTGTTCGGAGAAAATCTATCCCTGTCGCTCTTTAACCTCGGCCCAACCTGGTCAATATATCAAAGAACATTAATCAACACATTAATTAACTTAATTTAATTCATCAAAGACAATTCAACAATATTAATTAACTTTGATCCACAATCTCATAGCTTGAAGGTATGGTTAGGTATGTGCACATGCTAACATATATATCCATAAGTGCCCATGTTAAAAGAAAGAACATTATCTATTATTCCTTGCCATTTTGAGAAGATATACTAATTAAGGAACATGCATCAAACATAAAAACTTAAATATAAAAAAGATGTCTTAATTAATCACAGAATAATATGTAAAAAAGCTTCAAAACAAGAGGAATTAACATACCCAATAGGCAGCAACAAAGCCAGCAGTACCAGAGGAGACATGTATTACATAGCCGCCAGAATAATCAATAACACCCCAATGGTAAAGAAAGCCACCACCCCAAAGACTAAACGCCCCAACGGTGTACGAAAACACAAGCCACAATGGCACAAAAGCCATCCACGCCCTGATATTCATCCTTCCGAGCACCGACCCGGCTAGCAATATAAGAGTGATTGCAGCATACATGAATTGGAACTGCACCACAGTTCCCATAGGATAGAATGGCTCCACCATGGCCGTTCCCACGCTTCCATCTGCAAATAATTGTTCGGTCGCAGGGAGACGAGCTCTTTGGGTAAGAAACTCACGGCGGAGAGCGGGACCGCCTTTTCCCCAGAAAGGCGTTAGTCTCTGCCCGAAGGCCATCTCGTAGGCAATGAGGACCCACACGATGAAGGAGGCAGCGAAGGCGTAGAGGGCCATAAAGGCCGAGTTAACTGCCCATTTCTTCTTGACTATGCTGCCGTAGAGAATTACCAACCCCGGCACGCTCTGGATTCCGATCAGCGTGCTGGACGCCAGTTGCCACGCGTTGTCACCTTTGTTTAGCCAGTCCGGTACGTCCGGGAAGCTCGCGGCGTAGGCCCACGGAGTTGTGTTGTTTGCCATTGCCATTGCCACCGGATTTCGATCGATGATATATTGGTATCGTCGATGGTGGCCGGTCTATATATGGTGTCGTTATGAGAATTATTATTGCTAATGATAAGAAATTAACTACTCCTTCTCTTCCACTTTTTTCTTTTGTTTTGTCTTAAGTATTTGTCTAGGAGGTCGTTGCAATTGACCGTTGAAATTAACCTTGGCATTTGTGTGTCTTTGTACTTTGAAATTTGTTTATTACCTCGTGTGTATACTATTTTGAAAAAAGAGAAGAAGTGTTTACTTAATAAATACAATTTAAATTAGTAATTTTATTTAGATATTGCTAATATACTTCGAAACTTTGTAATATTTCAGACATTTGAAAATATAGAAATAATTTCATAAATTTCTTTACATTAAATATTTCAAAATATCATAAATACCTTTCAAAACATTTAATCTAAGTAGCGAACTACTATTCATCGTCGGAAAACTACTTAAATCGTCCCAACAATTACCATTTTACCCTTCACAATTTGTTTAATACTCATTTCGTCATGTCTCTTAAAATAAGATTTCTACCTATGTTTCCTCATTTTCATAGTACCAACACCACGAAATGTCTGGTGAAGCACTTAGATTCGGTGAAGTAAACTCATCAAAAAATAAAAATCAGGTCGGGCTAAGACGCCCGTCCAAATAGAAATTAAAAAAACCTTAAATTTATACGTTGTGTTATCTCAAATTATTTGAGATTCCGTTTGCAAGATTTCGGTGGTAACATGTTGGATTACAATGAGTTTTTTACCGTGGAAGTTTTACCAAATACCACATCGACAGGTTGTTCGGGGGCGTCGCTCACCGGTGAGCGAGCGGCATTCCACCTCGTCGGTGATGTGGTGGGGGTGACAAGGGGGGCAGCGCGCCCTGTAAATTTTTTGGATCTTAAAATTGTTGGATCTGAATTTTTTTGAATTTTTATCACTTGCAAAAAAAATCTTTGTAATCCAACCCATGTAATTACTTACTAATACCAAAAAACTTGGAACGAAACCTGAAATAATTTAAGATAACACACCATATATTTAAAAAAAAGCGTTTAAGTCAGACGCCTCCCTTGGGGCCTCCCCTAAGACGCCACCCATCCGGGGGGGTTCCGACGGGCGTCTCCTAATTTTTATTTTATTAAAAAGAAATTTAACATTTTACCAGATTCGAGTACACTGGGACGTCCGTTGACTCATTTTATGACATCTGAAATATATTTTTAATGATTATAAGAGGAAGATGAAGAGAGATTGAGCGATAGGAGAGTGAAATATCGAGATATATGAGTAGAAATGAGAGAATGACAAAATAGTAATTCATTGGGACGATTTAAGAAATTTTCCAGCGACGAATAACAATTCAGTATAAGTATTGATAAATAAAATATGTTTTGTTCGTCGTTATATGAATAATGTGGAGTTACAATAGATATCAACGAGTATATAAATCGACTTTACCAACTTCAGTACACCAATTTAAATCTTAGTGATAAAACAGTGTCAAACTTCTGTAAGGATTCATGAGGGTAGAACAATTGAGAGAATTGCTCAAATCGGTGGGCGCCTAAGATACCATGAGCATTAAAATACATATTGATTTGAATTATTTGTCGTCGCTTCGTAAATTATTTCGAAATATCAAGATATTTTAAAAAACTGTTGGAATTATTTATGTAACCCTTTTAAACTGAACTAGGACCCGGATTTAGGTTGGTACGGAAAGATAACTAATGACAATGAATAATTAGACATTTATACCTTTCTCCACCATTTCCCTTCTTTAATTGGTGTCTACAATCTAGATATGCAATCTAAATGTAGAGACATTTTAAAAAAATAAACAAAAGGAGAGACATTGTAAAAGAAATCAGGTAGGGATTCCTTTTTCAGTGATCCCCCTAAAATGTATGAAATACATAATTGGTAAGACTGTTTACCCTTAAGAATGGTAAAACTGTATTTGCAAATACGAAACTTAATTTTATAGAATAAAAAAATGCGATGACAGCATAATTGAGATGGTAATTAAATTGATTGATATCTTCGGTATTGCATGATTAAAGTGGCGAATATTTTGATATTTCAAGATGTTTGGAGTTTATATGCTCCTATGTTACTATGTACGTATATTGATGTTTAAAGTCAAAAACTACTATTGAAGAACATAATTATTCAAAATCAACTAAAATAGAGAATTATAGATGTATTATTTTCTTATACACGCATGGAGAATTTATACAAAGTACTTAAATACAGTTATAAACTTATAATAAAATACAATACGTGCGCACTGGTGGATCCACGACCAGGAACAGCAAGTATTGCCCGGCATTAGTTTGACTCTATGTTATTTTAACCTGGAACGTGGAAGATGTTCGCGGTAATACGAAATGAAGGAATCATCAATCAAGTAGTACATTGGGATTTGGACGAGGTCATCTAAAATCCTCCTTGTTTTTTTATAATTAATCTTGCTTCTTGTTATGTTGTGGTTAATTATTTAAGGAATTAATGATTCGTTTAGTTCTGCTGCACTAATTTGTGTTTGCATGACGTGATTAGACATGTTTCATACCAAACTGGCGTCGTACAGACTCAGAGAGATGCAGATACTCGACGTCGTGGTTTACATGTTGGAAGTCGGAACAAAACCATTATTTATAGAGAAATTGTAACGTACCCGAAAACAGCGGAAAATTTAAACAATAATAAAGACCGTCAACGGTCAACACTGGGCACGTCACGGGAAACAAACCAACATATATAATATAAAATATATAAGGTACAGACCCACGTGGAAGTCAACTATACAGACTGACTGTGATTACGACAAAAGCTATACAATATGTAATCACCTCAAAAGGATGAGACTGACAACTACAGGATCTAATCTCGGGGGTACCCTCCTCTGTCACCACCTGACTTTAATGCTACTCGCTACCTGAAATGAAAACAAACAAACATGCCTGAGTTCCCTGAAGGAACCCCGTATACCAAACCTCCTAAAAATATAAAAAGGAATTAAAGACAATGCAATGCTATGCACATGATCATCCGCCTCGGGCCCATAATAATGCCCTCACCGCCTCCGCGGCACTGAACCACTCCTGCCACTAGGGTCAAGTCAGTCCACCGCTGCCTCACAAGGGTCAGTCGACACCACTGCTCCCCAAAAAGTGCAGGAAGGAACCCCCGGTACACGCCGCACCCAAGGAGCGAGTCAGCCCGCCGAATACACAACTCGGGTCAGACGACAGCCACTGCTCCCCCAAGAGTCGCCTAGCGCGCACCCTGCCGGAACATCCTCGGCCTACCGCTAAACCCTCGCAAACTGCCCAAGGTTTACGGTACACATCCCTCACACCCCGCTCGGTAAGAGAGGAAAAAGGTACAACAATAATACGCCTTCGTCGAAGGTGAAATCCGTAGCTCTCAAAGCCGGTAATCAACCGTCGCCTCGGAGCCGGTAGTCGACCTGACATCGACGGATCGCGTGTGGATAAATCCACCAACCTGCGGCAGATCGGTCGACCGCTACAAGTACACCGGTCGACCGGTCCCCCACACAGTACACAGTACTGTACAAACAAATCTACCGGTCGAACCACGCCAACCGAATTACCGACCAATCGGTCGAACAAAAGTCATCTAGCGGTCGACCGTTTGGAAGGTCTACGCTATACAATTTTATATCATATATATATCCGACCGGTCGAACCAAGGGGCCGTTCGACCGATAACAGGACTTTCAATAATTTGCTCAAGTCTCGTTCGGTCGACCGGAACTGAAATACAGTTCGACCGAAACAACACAAGCACTCTACCGCATAATTAAATGCTCAGTCGGTCGACCGAAAGTTAAAGAGCGGTCGACCGTTTTGATGGTCAAAGCTCCCAACCGACTTAGCATCGAATGGATCGGTCGAACAAGGTAAAGGACGTTCGACCGTTTAATAAGTCAAAATCCCCAACCGACCCATTCTCATCGTTATTCGGTCGACCGGCTGAGTGGTCCCGTTCGACCGATAACAGCATAATCCCCTTTTTCCCGCACAAATCTGGCATAACGGTCGACCGTCTAACGACATCGTTCGACCGTTCGCGGGTAAACAACAATATAATAATAGGATCGGTCGACTGCCCACAGGCACCGGTCGACCGATCGTCGTCTTCAACCTCTGAATTGGTTGAATTCCGACGGGGAATTCGACACCAACGTCGATCCCCAACACTCACAAGGCACAAGTGAGTTATATTGAAGATTTGGCATACCTTTTTGACGGTTGAAGAAGCCTCCCAAGCTTGAGTCACTTCACTCCTCTTCTTCTTCCTTCTTCTCCTTCTTCTCCTCTTCTTCTACTTCACCTCCTTCTTCTTCTCCGACGTTCACCTCCTCTCACTCTCTGATAACAAGCAATGATGAAAGAAACGACCAAACCCTTATCTCTTAACAACATCACCTTAAATAGCCAAATCCACCTACACCTCATCCAATCACACTTAACCTAAAACTCAACCAACCAAAGCCATCCACCTCAACCTCCACATGTCCAACACCTCCACCTCTCCATGCAAGATTAATTAGGGTTAATTAGGTTTAGGTTTAGTTAATTAAGATGTTTAGTTTAGGTTATTACAATCTACCCTCCTTAAAAGAATTTCGCCCGCGAAATTCGAAATAACTGACTTACCGGAATAACTCTGGATACTGCTTCCTGACATCCTCCTCGATATATAACTTAGCTAGGCCCTCCAGAGCAAGAGTGGTCTTAATAGCTAAGAAATGCGCCGACTTGGTCAGTCGATCGACTATAACCCAAATCGCATCGTGGAATCTCCGTGTCTTCGGTAGCCCCGTAACAAAATCCATCGTCACGTGCTCCCACTTCCACTCGGGCAACTCAATCCTCTGCATCTGCCCTGCTGGTCTCTGGTGCTCGATCTTCACCTGCTGACAGACCAAACACCTCGACACGAAGTCTGCAATGTCCTTCTTCATGCCTCGCCACCAGAAGTTCCGCTGCAGGTCTTTGTACATCTTGGTGCTCCCTGGATGAATGGAATATCTCGATCTGTGTGCCTCCTCCATGATATCATGTCTCAGGTCCTCTGTCTTCGGCACCCAGATACGGTCTCTGAATCTCAGACCTCCATCCACTCCAACTCTGAAGTCTGACCCATCTCTGGCAGCTAACTGTAACAAACTGCTCAACTCCTCATCTGTAGTCTGAGCATGAATCACTGCTGATACTGTCTGAGGCTCTACTCTCAATCCTGCAATCACAGCGCCCTCAGAGCTATCAGCAAATGGCCTCCACTCTGCCAAGGACTCTAGCAGTCTCCACTCCTGAATACATAGGCCTGCTACTGATACCTCCACCTTCCGGCTCAAAGCGTCAGCAACCGTGTTTGCCTTCCCCGGATGGTAAGAGATAGTGAAGTCGTAGTCCTTAATGAACTCAAGTCATCTGCGCTGCCTCATATTCAGCTCCTTCTGCGAGAACAGGTACTTCAGACTCTGATGATCTGTAAACACCTCGAACTGCTCGCCATAAAGATAGTGTCTCCAGGTCTTCAGTGCGTGAACCACTGCTGCTAACTCCAAATCATGTGTCGGGTAATTCCTCTCATGGACCTTCAGCTGTCTGGATGCGTACGCGATCACCCTCCCGTGCTGCATAAGTACACATCCTAAGCCAACACCTGAAGCGTCGCTATAAATCACGAATCCACCCGTGCCACTCGGCAATGATAAAACTGGTGCTGTGGTCAACAGTCTCTTCAGCTCCTGAAAGCTGTCCTCGCACTTCTGCGACCAAACAAAAGTGACTCCCTTCTGCGTCAGAGCTGTCAGTGGTGCTGCCAATCTCGAGAAGTCTTTGATGAAGCGACGGTAATAACCCGCCAGTCCAACAAAGCTCCTAATCTCTGTCACGCTCGTAGGGGTCCTCCACTGTGTCACCGCCTCTACCTTCGCCGGATCCACTGATATCCCCTCTGCCGATACAATGTGTCCGAGGAATGCCACTCTGTCCAACCAAAACTCGCACTTTGAGAACTTAGCATATAACTGCTGAGCCCTCAAGATGCTGAGTACAATCCTCAGATGCTCTCTGTGCTGCTCCCCATCTGGTGAATAGATCAAGATGTCATCCACGAAGACAATCACAAATATATCAATATACTGCCTGAATGTCCGGTGCATCAGATCCATGAACGCTGCCGGAGCATTCGTCAATCCAAATGGCATCACCAAGAACTCATAGTGTCCATATCTCGTCCTGAAGGCTGTCTTCTGGATGTCCTCATCTCGGATCCTCAACTGGTGATATCCTGAACGCAGGTCAATCTTCGAGAAAACCTTCGCTGACTGCAGCTGGTCAAAGAGGTCCTCGATCCTAGGTAAGGGATACTTATTCTTCACCGTCACCTGGTTCAGCATCCTGTAGTCTATGCACATCCTCAAGGATCCGTCCTTCTTCTTCACAAACAAAACTGGTGCACCCCAAGGCGAGACGCTCGGTCTGATAAATCCAGAGTCCATCAACTCCTGCAACTGCTTCTTCAACTCTGTCAACTCAGCAGGTGCCATCCGGTATGG
Source organism: Triglochin maritima (assembly GCA_963682175.1). NCBI lineage: Eukaryota > Viridiplantae > Streptophyta > Magnoliopsida > Alismatales > Juncaginaceae > Triglochin > Triglochin maritima. The sequence goes on from OY821773.1 coordinate 53,640,708, forward strand.
AGCCTTCGACTGTGGTGTAGTGCCGGCTACCAACTCAATGCCGAACTCCAACTCCCGGTGTGGTGGTAAACCTGGAATCTCCGCTGGAAAAACATCCTCGAACTCCTGCACCACCTCAATGTCCTCTAGCCTCTGGGACTCTGCCTCCGCAACCACAAGCGTCGCCAGAAATGCTGCACATCCCTGCTGTAACAGTCTCTGAGCTCTCACAGCAGATACAATAATGCGACCCCCTCTGCTTCTGATCCCTCTAATCAGAATATCAGGCAAACCCTTCCTCGGGATCAAAATCTTCTTCTCACGGCACAAGACTCGAACATCATATTGGGACAGCCAATCCATCCCAAGTATGACATCAAAGTCCTCCATCGGTAGTAAGACCAGGTCTGCCGGAAACTCCTGATCTCCCGAAACAACCGTGGCGCCGGGGACAAATCTCCCCACAGTGCCCACCAGACCCAGGGGTGTGCTGACCTCCAAAGTGGCAGTCAACATCGCAAGGGTACAGCCCAACACTCCCGCAAATCGCTCTGAGATGAACGAGTGTGTCGCGCCACAATCAAATAACACCCTAGCTACTGAACCTGCGATAAGAAGTGTACCTTCCACGACAGCGCCTCCATCACGAGCCTCCTCTGCCTGGATGGTAAAAACTCTGCCAGTGCGCTGCCCCTGCTGAGGTCTGAAAGGTGGTCTACCTCCGCCTCCTCCTCTGCCTGGTGCGGGTAAACCCGGTGGTCTGCTCGGCCCAGCTCCTCGGCTCGGACAGCTCCTAATAAAGTGACCCAACTGTCCACAACCATGACACGCTCCGGGGGTGAAGCACGGCCCGGAGTGAAACCTCCCACAAGTACCACAAGGCTCAGGTCGTGGTACTGCAACTCCTGCTCCCTCGTATCTGGGCCTCTTGCCCGGATTCCCTCCAGTCTGACCTCCTGGCCTCCCAGAGAACCTACCTGATGGCCTCCTCTCATCCTGGTAGTTCTCCCTGTAGTCACGATCAAGAACAGAGGCACTCTTCACTGCATCGGCCAACGTGCTCGGCATGTGCGTCAGCACCTTCGTCCTCAACTGCTTCCGGAGCCCTCGGACGAACTTCCCTGCTCTCTGCTCCTGTGTAACGTACATCTCGGGACAGTAACGCTCAAGGGCGTTGAACTTCCCGATGTAGCCTGCCAGGGTCATGTCTCCCTGCTGAAGACTCAGAAACTCCTCTCTCTTCTCGTCCTGAACATGCTGCGGAAAATACTGCTCGTTGAACTCGCCAACGAACTCCTCCCAGGCTATATCATCTCTGTCCGCAAACACCACTGCAGATGTGGACCTCCACCAGTTGGACGCAGCACCGCCCAATACATAAGTAGCCAGGCCCACTCTCGCCTCTGGAGGACAACCAATAGCACTGAAGATCTTCTGCATCGTGAAGATCCACTCCTCCGCAGCCTCCGCGTCGTACTGCCCCAGAAAGGTAGGCGGATGCTGGCGCATAAACCGGTCATGCATAGCGCCAGTCCCCGTCTGCCCAGTCTGTGCCGTCTGCTGCTGTAGCATCTCCGTCAGACGTCCGACCGTATCGAACAACGTCCGACGCTCATCCTCCCAAGCCTCATCCCTCGCAGTCTCACTCTCACCGCGAGTATGGGCAACCGCCTTCTCCCGTCTAGGAGGCATCTGCCAAAGGAAACAAGACAATATCAATATAATCTGTGCATGCATGATCCTCTAGACCTAACTCCTAACTCAAAGGTGGTTTCTTTGGACAAGTACGCCGAGATCAACGCTCTGATACCAAATTGTAACGTACCCGAAAACAGCGGAAAATTTAAACAATAATAAAGACCGTCAACGGTCAACACTGGGCACGTCACGGGAAACAAACCAACATATATAATATAAAAGATATAAGGTACAGACCCACGTGGAAGTCAACTATACAGACTGACTGTGATTACGACAAAAGCTATACAATATGTAATCACCTCAAAAGGATGAGACTGACAACTACAGGATCTAATCTCGGGGGTACCCTCCTCTGTCACCACCTGACTTTAATGCTACTCGCTACCTGAAATGAAAACAAACAAACATGCCTGAGTTCCCTGAAGGAACCCCGTATACCAAACCTCCTAAAAATATAAAAAGGAATTAAAGACAATGCAATGCTATGCACATGATCATCCGCCTCGGGCCCATAATAATGCCCTCACCGCCTCCGCGGCACTGAACCACTCCTGCCACTAGGGTCAAGTCAGTCCACCGCTGCCTCACAAGGGTCAGTCGACACCACTGCTCCCCAAAAAGTGCAGGAAGGAACCCCCGGTACACGCCGCACCCAAGGAGCGAGTCAGCCCGCCGAATACACAACTCGGGTCAGACGACAGCCACTGCTCCCCCAAGAGTCGCCTAGCGCGCACCCTGCCGGAACATCCTCGGCCTACCGCTAAACCCTCGCAAACTGCCCAAGGTTTACGGTACACATCCCTCACACCCCGCTCGGTAAGAGAGGAAAAAGGTACAACAATAATACGCCTTCGTCGAAGGTGAAATCCGTAGCTCTCAAAGCCGGTAATCAACCGTCGCCTCGGAGCCGGTAGTCGACCTGACATCGACGGATCGCGTGTGGATAAATCCACCAACCTGCGGCAGATCGGTCGACCGCTACAAGTACACCGGTCGACCGGTCCCCCACACAGTACACAGTACTGTACAAACAAATCTACCGGTCGAACCACGCCAACCGAATTACCGACCAATCGGTCGAACAAAAGTCATCTAGCGGTCGACCGTTTGGAAGGTCTACGCTATACAATTTTATATCATATATATATCCGACCGGTCGAACCAAGGGGCCGTTCGACCGATAACAGGACTTTCAATAATTTGCTCAAGTCTCGTTCGGTCGACCGGAACTGAAATACAGTTCGACCGAAACAACACAAGCACTCTACCGCATAATTAAATGCTCAGTCGGTCGACCGAAAGTTAAAGAGCGGTCGACCGTTTTGATGGTCAAAGCTCCCAACCGACTTAGCATCGAATGGATCGGTCGAACAAGGTAAAGGACGTTCGACCGTTTAATAAGTCAAAATCCCCAACCGACCCATTCTCATCGTTATTCGGTCGACCGGCTGAGTGGTCCCGTTCGACCGATAACAGCATAATCCCCTTTTTCCCGCACAAATCTGGCATAACGGTCGACCGTCTAACGACATCGTTCGACCGTTCGCGGGTAAACAACAATATAATAATAGGATCGGTCGACTGCCCACAGGCACCGGTCGACCGATCGTCGTCTTCAACCTCTGAATTGGTTGAATTCCGACGGGGAATTCGACACCAACGTCGATCCCCAACACTCACAAGGCACAAGTGAGTTATATTGAAGATTTGGCATACCTTTTTGACGGTTGAAGAAGCCTCCCAAGCTTGAGTCACTTCACTCCTCTTCTTCTTCCTTCTTCTCCTTCTTCTCCTCTTCTTCTACTTCACCTCCTTCTTCTTCTCCGACGTTCACCTCCTCTCACTCTCTGATAACAAGCAATGATGAAAGAAACGACCAAACCCTTATCTCTTAACAACATCACCTTAAATAGCCAAATCCACCTACACCTCATCCAATCACACTTAACCTAAAACTCAACCAACCAAAGCCATCCACCTCAACCTCCACATGTCCAACACCTCCACCTCTCCATGCAAGATTAATTAGGGTTAATTAGGTTTAGGTTTAGTTAATTAAGATGTTTAGTTTAGGTTATTACAGAAATGGCGGCGCATTAAAAAAAAGGTAATTGGAGTTTGCCCGGTCATTCATCATCCACCGTTGGTCTTTAAAATGTTGTGTTTACGTATTTTTAAATGTCCCTTTTGAGTGCCACCATGTTAGCCAAAAATATAACAAGATATTACTACTGAAAATATATAACAATATATTACAACTGTCCTCTTCAATACATGTATCCGAATCATCCAAAGTACCTTCATATTTCTGTGATCGTATATACTTCTCTTAGTATAAGAAAAGAAAGAGGCGATCATACACTTGTTGCTCATTTAGTTTAAAACTGATATTTGCAGTTGTCGTGAAGTTGATCTTGGCTGTAATTGTCTGAACGGACAGCTTTTATATAATAAATAGAAATCAAGTGATTGAATTAAAGATCAAACGAAGATTTAACAAAATTAGAAAAGGCAACAGAAAGGAGCGCAAGAATGTGCGTGTACCCTTGAAAAATAATTTTAAAAAAGTAAAATTACAACGCAATTTCCAAATTACATATATGTCCCAATTTATCCTGTCTCTACCCTAAATAAACTATTTATTTATGTTGCCAGAAACTTCTTAATCTTGTTTTTTTTTGAGTTGGTTGTGTTTTATCTCTCAAAAGAACGTGATTGAGGTAAGTGTAGGCGTTGAATTTTTTAATTTATTAGTAAAAGAAAAGAATAAGATAAGAAGTTATTGAAGATATAATCCAAATTTGTAGAACAAATATGGACATTTAAAATATTTGTAAAAGTAATATTGAAATGGGCCGACTCCTATGGGCGGACAATAACACAGACTAATTTTCCGATTGCAAATAATACAACCTGTGCTTACTCATATGGGCCGAAGATAGCTTACACTAGTAAATAATAATCACTAGCATGTGCTGGATTTTGCCATAAAATGGGCTAATAGGCGAGGCCCATGAATTTAGCTGGCCTGGCAACTCATCTACAATACAAATCACTAATATAATTTACGAAACTACTCAAAATGCCAAAAAGAACTTTTGCAGTTACATGATGTAACTTACGTTTCTCAAATTTGACTTGATAAAAGATCCAACTCTAGTTTTTACTTAGAGAAGATAAAATATAGCTTTGAAACATCCGCCCCTCAATAATTCGGATCCCTAAGTCCCTTAAATAACCAAGCAAGACCAATAAACGACAAGTTACACCACACCATTGATTGATATCCTTTCTAGTTAAGAAAACGTCCAACAACGTCAAGAACATCACTCAGATCCTTCCCCCACAAGCACAAGGATAATAAGTGAATCAAAACTGGAATTGGCAACTCCATTTATCGTCTACCAATCGAATCCAACACTGAATTATTGGAGAAATGAACATGAACCTCTCATGTATGTCTTCACATCAACATCGATATCCCTCCACACCCCTTATGATATAGCTAGAAACTACATGTTGTGGATGTGGAGTGACAAGAACATGACAACAACGGCTCCTCTTCCATCGCCGGACGACGGCGGGTTGTCGTTGGTCCCCGGTACTATTGCTTATGCGTTACATGGAGAGATCATGACGTTCACACTATTGTTTTTCTTTCTGTTGTTGTTGTCTCTCCTACTTCTCTGCCTCTGCCGCGGTCGTCTCTGTTGTCGCCGGCCAATTAGCTCAGACTCTTCTCACGTTTAATCCGGACCAACAAAGGTATGTTTCAGTGTTCTGGTACACAATTTATTATTACTGAAACTTTAGTTTGGTTCAATTGGAGTTGGTCTAAATGCAAGTGTTTGCCTTTTGAGTTTAGTTTGCATGATTGGAGGCAATAGTGATGATCGAGGCAACTGATTCAGCTTTTGCTGTTTTTAGTTTAAGTTGTGTTTCATGTTATTTTGGTTGAAAATTTATTAAGGGCGTGGCTAATAGATCTCTAAGCTATGATTATTTTATTCTCGGATTTTTTTTAACCCAAAAAAACACACAAGAAATCTAAATTCAATTTTAGAATGAAATTCAAGGACGAAATGACTTTTACTGTTTTAGAATAGAATAATGCAATATTTCACGTTTACTCCTAAAACATGAGAGTGACAATTTATCCATGTTTTTTCTTTCGAAACTGCAATCATAATAGTAGTCCTATCTTTGTGTTTACAAAAGTTCCAAGATTACACTCTTCTTTTTGGATTATGCTGGTCGCACGTGACTATATAAAACACTTGTACAAATAATAATTATGATGACAAATAACATATTAAATAAGATAGCAAACTACAATATAAAAAAATTGTGACCAATTATAACCTCCTTAATCCCAATATTTCCTAACAAGATAAGCATCCACGAGTCACAAAAAAAATCAAATAGATATTAATCACAGTATCAGCGCAACAACCAAAAAAAAAGGAGGGTCCCACGTGATTCATCGACACACACGTTAACCCAGAGTAATCCCCGCGGTGCAGCGTACCGGAAGAAACAGTTCCCACCGGATTAGGTCATTAACCCTCTTCGCCGGCGACCGTTCCGTCAATCAAACCTCCCCCACCCGCCGGTGGATCCCACTCTCCCTCCTTCCCCTTAAACCCTAACCATGAACGTCTCGTCCCGTCTCCGGCAACGTCCCCCCCCACCTCCTCCGGCCGTCCGGGAGGACTGCTGGAGCGAAGACGCCACGGACACCTTAGTCGAAGCTTGGGGCGACCGATACCTCCACCTCAACCGCGGGAACCTCCGGCAGAAAGACTGGCAGGACGTCGCCGACGCCGTCAACGATCACCAGGACGCCCTCGGCCGGCGGAGGAGAACCGACGTCCAGTGTAAGAACCGGATCGATACTCTCAAGAAGAAGTACAAGGTTGAGAAGTCCAAGCGCGGGGAATCCCAGTGGAGATTCTTCTCCCGCCTCGATGAGCTCGTCGGACAGCCGCCGGCGCCGGCGAGTGCACTCCGGAAGCACCGATCGCCCTCGCCGCCGCCGAAGAAGGGGAACCCTAGGTTCGGGGTTTATTCCGGAGGGTCGTCGTCGAGGATGAACTCGGTGGGGGAGTCGTCGGAGAGCTCGCGAGCGAATGGTGAGGTTGGAGATGAAGAGGAGGATGAGAGGGAGGATGAGGGGGTGTTTGAGGTGAGGGGGGTGAGGAGCGATTTGGCTTTTTCGGTGCCGAGGAAGCGGAGGTGGGACGGGTTTGGTGACGGTGGTGAGACGGGGGATGTGTTCGGAGAGCTTGCGAGAGCGATTGGTAAATTTGGGGCGATTTACGAGAGAATCGAGAGTGCGAAGCAGGAGCAGACGATGGACTTGGAGAGGCAGAGGATGGAGTTTGCCAAGGAGCTCGAGTTCGAGAGGATGCAGATGTTCATGGAGGCTCAACTTGAGCTTGAAAAGATGAAACGGCCAAAGTACTCCTCTAATGGTATGAGCTCTTTATTTGCATTTGTTTGTTTGGTTTTATGCTCTTGGTTGGATTTCCAATTGAATGACTGCTTTGATGATTAAACTTCTTCTTGCGTAAGTGCCATATATTTCCAGTCTATTACTCTATTGGCTGTGTCTTATGATGCACAAAATAACAAGTGCAAAATTGTAGCTTCTCTTCTCATTGCTTCAGACTAGATATGCAATCTGGTAGTTGCACCTAATAATGTATTCTTTCTTCTAAGATGGCGAACACATTGTACCCTGACCCATTGATAGAAATGCAAACACATTGGTACCCTGATACTGCATTAGTTATTATTATTTTGAACAAGCTGGATATCAACTTTCAAAAAAAAAAAAACAAGCTCGATATCCTAATTCCATGAAAATGCATACACACTTAGATGTAGTGCTAGACCGACTACAACTCTACAAGCAAAATTATCTCAACCAAAATTTTCGGCTACATTCACAATGCATTTTATTCTTTTAATCTATTATAATTCGGTTGTAATTCTTTTAGTCTATTATAATTTGGTTGTATTTTACTATAGTCCCTTGCCCATCATTTCGAGAGCTTTATTTAACGTATCTTTGCTTCTGTCCTAATGGACATTATGGCGTTCAATCAATATAAGGATGGCATGTGCACAGTTGGCAAAGCATGGCATCTAACTTTCTATTTCAAAACCTATATTTGAATATAAATAAGCAGTTATTTTTTGACACATTACAAAGAGCGGCCTATTTTGTTAAGAGGAAATATTGAACATGTGATTGTGTTGTGATCCTTTTCAGTTTTTGTGATGATCTCACTGGCTTACCCTGCTCTCCTACTTCTCTTTCTTAAAATTCTCTCAAACTTCTCTGATTATTAGAACTTTTCTCTATAAATTCATTTTGTCGGGTGTCTGTCATAGTCATTGTTCTTGCTGCATAGAGATTGGTTTCTTTTGAAAGGTGCTGCTAAAAAGTACATAAATGTTATCTGTGGTAACATATGTTGTAACAGAATGAAGTGAAGAATTTTGCTAGTTGAAAGATAGGCTAAAACTCAATAATTTTCTCATGCTTTTCCGTATTCCCAAACAAGGGCTTATTTGGATTGTAGAATTGTTTCACCTTGTAGTTTCTTTGCTTGCTGCCTTAATTAATTAAATGGGAACAAATTTCATCCCGTACAAGGGCTAGATTTGTGCACCGAAAGAACATAATTAAAGATGATCATGGTAACCCTTGATTTGATTTATTGTATGCGAGATGATAAACATTTAATGATAATGGAACGTTTATGATTGGTGTTATCTTCGTTGTGTGCAATTTTTTTACCGATATCGTGCATTATTGCTTCCATGTGTATTCATTTACCCATTTATAGGGAATTTCATACTAAGAACATTTCAGGTAAAAGATCCTAGCCCAACAACTCGTGGGTGGAGAAGATTCAGCTAGAATTCATTCCTTGTGGATCGATATTGAAGAACCAATGGTGCATATTGTGTTAGAGTATCCGGGCGTTCTTTTTCACTGATGCAGTAGACAACTTAATATGTTTCTATTTAGGTAAAGTTTCGAATTGGTCCTGTACTCCTATTCGTCCCATTCCCATATGCTTATTAATGCTGTGTACATGCAACCATGTTTTTCTCTCACAATAGTTGAATTTTTTTCCTCCTACATCAGTGTCTTGATGTTTACTCAAAGATCCAACTTTAGATAGCTCCCTACAGATCAAATTGCGTTGCCTTATGAGTTCTTTTAAACTATGATAATGAGCCGCGCATCAAGGTCAACATACCAAAAAAGCTGTTACGTAGATGATGTGCAGGATATTGGCACCAGAAGTTTGTTTCGAAAGGTTTAAATTGCAAAGCAAATTTTGTTCTTGGTCATGGACTCTCTTGGCTGTTCGGCCGTCTTCCAAACAGAATTTGAGCCGGTCAATGTTAAGTTGATTTCACGCTCTCCTAAGTACGTTTCTAGGTATGGGATACACCCTGTTTTGTTATCATTGACAACTGCTATGTATTATGTTTGGTTGATTTTTTATAATATTTTGGACCTAGGTTAGTCGTGGAGTACGGGGTTATCAACAAAAAAAAACTCTTATACATTTTACGTCAGAAATTGTTATCATTTGTGTTTTTTATTTTATTATTTAAAAACAGGAATTCTCAAGTGAGCTCAGGGCTTAATCAAACTAAATTAAGCCCCCACAATATCCATCACTCATTTCAAAATGTAATGTAGATTAAGAAAAAAAAACGGTTATGTTAATGAATGGTGAGATTAATTGTAAATAAGATCCAATGGTGAGATTGTAGGGGGTTTAAACTAAATTTGATGAGCCTTGCGCTCACTAGAGCTTGACCATATTTAAAAATATGATTATGAATAGATAATTGATTTTTCTATTAGCAAACACTTTAAATACAAAAAACACGTGTTCGTGTGGGACCCACATCTGTCATGTCGAACAAACATTAACTTCATCACACTAGTCTCCCGAGCTATAACACACTAGTCTTGCACGAGATGCCTTTATAAATCTTAGAATGTTATTGATGACGTGAAAACCAATAGACGTTTATGTTATTATGTTATTGAATTTGAAAATAAATTAAATAATTGATAAAAAAATTCTACATGTATACTTGAATGAATCATGTTCTTCTACGTCAGAGCATGTAAAAGACGTGTAAAAAGGAATCTGTGGATTATTTTCAAAAAAAAACCCTATGAGATTCCACGTTCTCCTTAGTACGTTACCGTTATTTCTGGCTACTCACGGATTCCATTCCCTTGAATCCTTGATGCTCTCTCCCGTTCCATGCGTGTTCTAGGCGTTGGGCTATACACAAAAGATGCAACCTCCAAGACAACAAAAGGTTTAAACTCTACTTGATGCCGCAGGATCTGTTGGTTTATGTTTAAAATATATTTAAACTGACACCACAATTATATGATAATTGCCACCAACAGCTAACATGAACCAATATAGTTAATATGCAAGGTGACACTAAAAAGTACGATTCCAACAAGCTCATCGGTCACGTACGATTTCTTCCCTTGGTATTCTACCTGGTATTATGGAGTATCAAGAGTATAGTATAACAAAAGAAAGAAAAAACTTAAACATAGAGTTAGAAAATATATTGCGGTCTCAAGGAGAGAGGACAATTTGGGTTGGAGGACTAGCAATAGCAGTATAGCACCCTATCATATCGGGGAGGTGGTGGGATATTTGAAGTGTTAGTATTCGTATAAATAGAACACAAACCTTTCAAATCAAGTAACTCAGATCTTAGGATTGTAGATTCCACCATTTAAAAATCCTACATAACATGCAAATATCACAACCAAACACAATCTTAAGAGTAAACTAAATGAAACGAAATGTGGCGTTTTGGAGCAGCATCACCTCATTCATGAACCTACAAGGAATGCAAGAGATGGACAGTCTTGCCAGGTCACATTTATAGAACATATGTAGGAGCAGATGTTAGTGGTGATACAACTCGACACCGTTGTCTACCATTTACAACCAAATGACATTACCATTCAGATCATTGGACAAGTTCAGATCACAGGACACCGGATGATGATGGTTTACCCATTAAATTAGGTGAAACGGGTCTTGTCAAACCATCCCGCTTCAATGAGGTTGGCATTCCAGAGATCTCCTGAATAAAATGAATAGTTACTTATGTACATTACACAACAAATAAGTCTAACTCCGAAAAGTCTTACTCAGAATTGAGTGTATGTCATTTGTAAGCGATTTGTTTTCACGAGTCTTTAAAGAACATGCAAAAAGACAACATATGGTATGACATTTCAGTCCCACGTATTTTGCTAAAATAAGAAAGATCCTGTTTGTGAAACCTTATATAAGAAAGATATCACTCCTGAACCAAAATACTGAACTTATTGGCATTTTCCCACCACCATCAGACTAAGATTGGACGTTATTGATAGTTTGATACGCCTGGTCAACTAAAAATCATTCAAAATAAATAGTTACCCATAAATATCTCAAAACGTTCTCAAAATAACTCGCTCATGGCTCACCAGTCACCATTACCAACTGCTAAATCCCACCAAAAAAACCACATTATTTTATTTATAGCAAAAAACTCCTCCAAACCGATAAATCAATTTTTTTAAAACCAATACCATAAGGGATCAGCGGATCACCAATTGATGAATATGAATTCACATTTTTAAGACATAATAATCTGATATGCTAGAGAACATATTCTTTTGTATAGGTTTGTGATCTTAAAACTTTCTTACTAATTCATATGATATTTCAATGAAACAAATGCATTAGGTATGATCAGCTCATGTATAGCGGGAGAAAGGATATATCTAGGGAACTAACATAGCACTACCGGCAATAACACTTATGAAACGTTTCTAAAATATGAATCAAGAAAAATTGTGACTAACTCTATTCCATATTACGAAGTTACAAAAAATTGTTTGGTTGATAAAGCTTATCAATTCAACAAGCTTAAAAACAAAGTCCTAGGTGACTACCAATCCACCACGCCAATCAGTTTAACTTTAATCATTCCAAACTAGTGAAGAGTCGTAATGATATGCTTCAATTATGATCACTGGAACATTCCTATGTGTTCATGGTTTGTATATAATTTATACTTCATGGCTTCATGCTACTTACAATATCATTATTGGGACTCAAAAATGAAATGTTTATCAAAACAAAACAAAACAAAAAGCATATCGTTTTGTAAATTCAGAGTTCATTTTACTAATGATGCATCCAAAAGTCTACTAATTTGTGTTATTAATGAAAATGTTCAACATTTTTGGATGATATACGTTATAAGTTGCATGATTTTAACAATTTGCTTGTAAGTACCAAAATCCTTCCACATTATCTGGGTGACAGATGATTCCTGTGGATACAGCTAATCACAAGTATAACATACTAAATTTATTAAAAGTATGATCAATTATCACCTTCATCAAGTGCAACCTCAGGTCACTAGGACGAACTCCCTCCCCTACACAAACCATCACAAATTGGGAATAATTGTACAAAACATCTGCAGCCGCTTGCTTTTTCTCTTCAATCTGCAATTGAGTTTGATTCCATGATAAGGGTAACAGTTTCAGTATAAGAAACTAGAAATACAAATCCAGAGCAACATATACAGGAAACAATAAATTCTTAAGTACATCTACCATTTATAAAATGCTTTTAATTACCACACTCCTAGAATATAGAGTAAGTTAATGAATTCTGTAAGGGGGTTAAATTGTCGTTTCGTAATGGGTTTCCATCATTTTTAAAGGTCAAAATCGGGATGGCATGAAAGAGACGCCAGGTTATTGTCGTTAAGCTCATGCAGTCTACTTTTGCACTACAAGAAGGGTTAATTACAGTTTGACCCCCTGAACTATGCATTTGTATCATTTTGTCATCCTGAACTTTCAAAGTTAACAGTTACCTCCCCTGAACTTTAATTTTGTAACACTTTGTCCCCCCAGAACTTCAAAAACTCATTATTTAACACACATTCGACGTTTGTTTTCCTAATTTTTTTTGTTGTATCCCTAATACACTCCTAAAACTATATTTACGTGAAAGTTTGGATCCAAACGGAGGTCGGATATGGTTGGAATTTGTGTCGGATTGAGTCGCCTTTTTTTAATCTACTCCACCCCCACCCCTATTTTTAATACCAACCATCTCAAACATGTGAATGAGACCTGGGTTTCGATTAAAGGAATATCCCAACTGAGCTAGCCCCAATCGGTACCGGTTCCACCCTAAATTGGTCTCTACTAAGTCTAATTCCCTGGTAACATCTAGATGGTAGGGTTCCAGTCCTTGAATTGCATCAGAGCTCCAAAATTCCTCCTTGAACTTCAGACGGGTTGGCGATTTGGCGTACAAGCTTGATCGAAAAATCCCTACCAGAGTCGAGAGCTAAACAGACATACTTTTTCGATAAATAACCAAAACCACTAATCTAATCTAATATGATATAATCTAATAACGGCATACAAGAAGCAGAGAAGAGGAAATTTTCACCTCGTAATCATCGCTGCGATCCATACCGAAACCCTAAACTTCGAACTCACACAAACCTGCAAACACCAAAACTGAACTTGGATTCACCTGTCGGATCCGGTGGTGGTTGCGATCGCCGGTGTGACCTTCGAATTCCAGATCCTTTCTGGTTTTGCCCAATTTTCGCAATATGTATGACGTGGGAAAGGGGGTTTGCACTAATACCCTTCTAAATAGTCATATTTAGGTAAACTTGATTTTTCCATGTATTGTTCTGTATTTTTTCGGAGTTTTTGTTTACATTTATTCATGTAATAATGTTAGATTTATAATGAAATTTGAAGATAGTCAAATAACATATACTCGACTCGGGTCTACTATATTATTCCATAATACCTACTCTTCGATTTTTTGGGTTCCTTGAAGTGATATGATAGGAGAACATGATTTTGAAGTCTCATCGTATATATTTTTGTTGTTTTTACTACAATTTAATTGATTGGAAGAAATAGGTGATAACATTGCAACCCATCTTTAATTTAGATCTAATAACTACGAAACCATATTTTTGGAGCTACACCTCAAAGCAAGAATTGAACCATTGACCTTAAAGTTGGGAGATCATTTCTCAACCCTAAGCTACATGGCACTCAGCCTAAATGAAAAGATTTTGAAAAGACAAAGGGATCATCTCGACGAGGGTAATCTAATTAAGAAGAGAGTTTGTAGACGAGTGTTAGAAGAACATTTACTTGGAAGAATGCTCATTCCTTTAGTATTGACGTCGGGAACCAAACACAACATAAGATTCTAAAAGGGATTTATCGTTGGAAAATTACTTAAATCGTCCGTCCAATTACCATTTTGTCATTCACAATTCATTTAATATTTATTTCGTCTTGTCTCTTAAACTAAGGAATATGTCTACGTTTTCCTCATTTTATCAATACCAACCCCACGAAAATGTCTGACGAAGCGTCTGGATCTGGGAAAGTAAGCCCAGCAAAAAAATCATGTCGGTCGTCTATGTAAGCCGCCGCCTCCAAGGATAGGGCATCTGGCTAGGACGCCCTTGGGAGGGCGTCTCTCACAGACGCTCACCCAAAAAAAATTTATACCAGATTCGAGTACACCGGGACGTCCACTGACTCATTTCCTGATCTCCGAGACATTCTTCTTGATGATTATGAGAGGAAGATGAAGATGAAGAGAGAGTGGTGATATGATAGTGAAATGAAGAAATATATAAATTAAAATGAAAGAAAGATAAAATAATAATTAGACGGACAATTTAAATAATTTTCTGACGATGAATAACAATTCATTTTAAAAATCCAACACCGTGTATTTGATTCAGAATCATAAGATCCAACCAATCATATTCATAATGTCACTTCGTGATGAAGACGGATCATTGCAGTCGTTGGTCTTAAACGAAAAATTCCTAATAAGCATATGAATCATCACCTCCCATTCATTGAGTTTCTTCCCTTCGTAAACACCAAATTCAGTAGGTTTAGACCCGCAATCACCAGACTACCACAACCAGTGAGCACGGAAACCATACGAATTCCATCTTAGAAAACATTTCCACATTATAAGGTGGACGCAAGTAAGACTTCCAAGGATACTAGCAACAAGAACAACCATATTGACTGGACATAAGCAAATAAGCCTGAATTATCAAACATACAATGAGGAACAACTTCGCCAAAATTTATTTTAATAAGCACATGGACAAGCTCCAGCAACATTACAAATTACTGGTAAATTACTAACAAAATCTTCGAATATGTGTTCTCAAACGAAAATGTAACACCAGTTTTTTTCCTAGGAAGAAAATGACTCCTAAAAGCTACATGTGGCATCTTTCACTCAATGCAATCTAGGCAATTCTCTCACTGTGTAAACTTCCTGTCAACAAAGCAAAATCAATGTATGCATGAATCGTAAACTACTTCACCAAGGTCACCTAAGCTATATGGCATTGATGCCTTGTGTAATATCGCATCAATTCAGTTGTTTTAGACTTTAAATCCTTCAGCTCGAAGGCACATACGATGTGCTTCAATCCATTTCGTGCAGGCAACCTCACCATGCTCGACAATGCATTCATCTCGCAGCCTTTTCGTCTCTGGACAAGCACAACAGATCTTCTTCTTTGGCTTTGGTTCTGCTGCATCTGTTGCCATTATCTTAACTTGGCTAACAGCCTCTGTCTGAGGTACGACAGAAGTGCTGGATGTGCTCTGTGATGACAGACTTGAAACAGGAGAGCCCATTGGAATAGGTAATCACTAAATAGACACCAATTGTTCTGCAAAATAATATTTCCTTAAGACATCACCTCCAAATGCATGACCAATAAAAAAAGAACAAGTTTGTCCAACACATGTTCTCTAACTACCATGTTTCTCTAAAGTCTAGCACCACACTAAAACAAATAAGGTGCAAAATAAATAAAAGAAACTTCAGATCAAATAAATAAGGTGAGGAGTTGTATTCAAATCAAGGTGGACCTCAGATCCTCCATGCAAAACAGCATTCAACTGCAAAATAAGACAAAACTAGAAAAGACATCTAGTTTCTAGATTAAATGAAGTTGCGGTGCAGTTTCCTTAAAATAGTTCCTGACATCCAGAATCTAGTTTAACACCTCAGATAGCAGTATATCACTGCACAGCGATAAAGCTACAAATGATTTCTCAATGAGTAGCTTCAGGTCTATTGTTACTTAAAAGTCCACATATGCCATCATGCCTTAACTTGTAAGTATAGTGAGTCTTGAGGATCAAATTAGGAAGTAAAAACAGGACAAAAACCTCGGATTTACAATGATGTTCACCATCTGAAGTAGCTCCATGGTGATGTTTAACATATATAAGAGGTCTTTCAAGTGTGAGTCATCTATTCAATTTTAGGGATTAATAAGAACAGCACAGAATGTAGGATGTGGCTTGAGTAAAAAGAAAGGGACTACATTTCTCAAATTATTTGACTTGATACTAAGCGTCAATTGACTAAACATACAAGTCTACACACACACACTTAAGCACATGGACCAAATTACCTTATAAATGTCAAAAGTTATTTCGAACAGTATCATCTGAAAATAAAAAGAACAATGTAGTGTGTCATGCATGCTTGCAAAACCTTCCATTAAAGTCTCAAGGCATCAACAAAATATGACCCAAAACCCAGAATGAGATACTAAGAAGCCGCAAAGTATGTAAGCTCATGCACATAAACATGCCCCAAGAATAAAGTCAGGAGAGACGCTCACATGGCACGTTGACAATTTTTTCATACGTAGCATGTTTCATGTTCGCCATTGCAATCTATTACCATTAGTGCCAATTTTTCATGGCTGAGTTTATCAGAAGAATCATTATAAGAAAGTGTTTTGTGTATGGAGTCAGTAAGAAAAATACCAATTAGACTCGGGTGGTATCATAGCAAGAATGTTGAGTTTACTATAACATTTTTAGAACAATAGGGGCAGAGGAAAAGGATGAGCACATAACCCTCAGTCAGACAAGAAAGTACCACAATGTAAGGCACCGGGAAAGATGGAAGGAAAATTTGAATCCAGGGCCCTCTGTGGAAACATTACCTTGAAACTTGGAAAGATTATGTTCATATGACCATCGAAATACAACTATCTTTATGGTGATTAAACACACTCCACATATTGATAATCTGTAAAAGTTGCTACGAGGACTAAACAAGAAGTTCTGATAAAGTAAATAGGGCTAACCAAGAAACCAATTCATCAACTGAAACTTCCACTAGATTTAGAGGTGCTACACTAGGTTATACCTAGGTTTGTAAAATAATCACTTTCAAGTCTCACTTATTTCTACTTCTAAAACCTTACTTGTTCCATAATATCACAAAAAAGTTATAGACCATATGACCACTTGATTTTGAAGAAAACTTCGTAAACAAAAGCCAAAACGTATGATGGAAATTAAGCTTATGTCTGATTAGTTGCTTGAGAAACATTAATGATCAAACTGACTCGCTGAAATTCGCAAAACAGTAAGATTTATACCCTACAAAACTACCTAATACTCCTTAAATTTCTTCCATTAAATTTCATGTTGATCTGCTTAAAATTCCAGAATCATACCTACTTCAGTTCGTAGAGCGTTAAATTTCTTGTATTCCATAAAGTTGCGAAAAGAAAACGAAAATCCCCTAACTTATGTTCCGCAGAGTATCTTCCCGAACTCAAAAGAGAAAAAAAATAGAATCCGGAAGTAACTAACGAACCAATAACGGAACAGTTTCAAGATGGAACGTAAACGAAACATGATCTATCGAACGAACTCGGAAAGCAAACAGAGGGGAAGAATCTAATAGTAGAAGAAGATCGGGAGAAAGCCAAACCTTCGAGAAGCGCGAATGGAAGTCTCTCCGCCGACAGCCGAAGGAAACCAACTTGGGACACAAGTAAAGCAAGGATCTGTGCTTTTTGGCAGTCACGCGTGACGTGCGTCTTTTTTTAGCATATTTTAGGGACAGTTTGCAAGTTAAACCTAAATCATGAATGTATCATGAATATAACCATTTCGTTTTTCATATTTACTCTCTAAGTTTTAAGTTCTTTTTTCAAATCCCTTTGATTGTATGAATTTGTCAAATCTCATTCATTTTGATATAATATAATATGAGGTCCATTCAACTTTATTCTTTAACAATATTACAATATATACCTATATATGTTCATCTTGATGTAGATCCGTTCAAGAAAATTTCGCAATTCTTTTCCAAATTCACAAAACCCTAAATTCCAGAACAATTTGACGTTCGACCTAATAATTTAATTTTTCTATTAGAAGTAAATTTATGAAAGTTTGTTAAGTACAAGAACTATCTAGTTAAGTTGGAGTTTAATTTTTTATTTTAAGCACCTACCATATTCACCCTACATATGACAATTGTAAGGTAGATTATAATAAAAATAATTATGTTAATTAAATGTAAGATTAATCGTAAATAAGATCCAATTATGATATTGTAATATGCTTAATATAAAAAAGATGTGTCCTAGGCCGTAATTTTTTAATATAAAAAAAAAAAATTAAAAATTCGAAATTTAGGAAAAAAAATTTTTTTTTTCCAAAACTAGGTGGATCGCGGGTGTGACCCGCGATCCGTGGGGCACGGATCGCGGGTGTGACCCGCGATCCGTGTTCCCGCCAAAAAATTTTTTTTTTTTTGATTTTTTGATTTTTTTTTTCTTTTCTGTTTTTATTTTTTATTGTAATTATTTGTAATCTTTTTTTAAATCTTTTTTTTCAAAATAAGTTTTCTAATTTATATTATTTTTCTAAATTTTTTAAAATTATTTTTAATTTTTCCAATAATCGACCTCTAAATCACGTCGATAACCCGACGTATTGAAATGTTAGGGTATTTTATACAATAAAAAAACAAATTTTTTTAGCCAGATTAATAAATTATTTACAACTGAATATTAAACAAACACTAAAACTAATTAAAACAAAAAATTCGAAACGTTATCAAAAATTAGTAGGGTGTACACACATTGTAAATATTTTTGGAGGTCGATACAGCAAAAAATTAAAAACACAATTAAAAATTTTTAAAAAATAATAACAATTACAAAACATATTTTGAAAATAAATATAATAAAAAACATAATTAAAACGATTTTAAAAAAATCAAAATCCGTGACTTTTTTATTTTCTTTTATTGTTTTTGATTTTATGTTTTGTTTTTTTACAAATCATTTTAACTATGTTTTATATATATATATATATTTCAAAATATGTTTTGTAATTGTTATTAATTTTTAAAAAATTTGAATTTTGTTTTTAATTTTTTGCTGTATCGACCTCCAAAATGTTTGTAATGTGTGTACACGTTACGAATTTTTGACAACGTTACCAATTTTTTGTTTTAATTAGTTTTATGGTTTGTTTAATATTCAGTTGTAAATAATTTATTATTCTAACTAAGAAATTTTGTTTTTATATTGTATAAAATACCCTAACAATTCAATACACGCCGAGTTATCGACGTGATTTGGAGGTCGTTTCTTGAAAAAATTAAAAACAAAATTAAATTTTTTTAATAAATAATATCAATTAGAAAACATATTTTGAAAAAAAAAGATTTTAAAAAAGATTATAAATAATTAAAATAAAAAAGAAAAACAGAAGAAAAAAAAACTAAAACAGAAAACCGAAAAAATCAAAAACAATAAAAGAAAATAAATAAAATCACGGATTTTAGTCGTAGTGTTTTATGTTTTGAATTTTTTTAAATCATTTTAACTAAGTTTTTTTATTATATTTCTTTCCAAAATATGTTTTGTAATTGTTATTATTTTAAAAAAAAATTAATTGTGTTTTTAATTTTTTGTTGTATCGACCTCCAAAACTGTTTGTAATGTGTGTACACCCTACGAATTTTCGACAACGTTACCAATTTTTTGTTTTAATTAGTTTTAGTGTTTGTTTAATTTTTAGTTGCAAATAATTTATTATTCTGACAAATAAATTTTGTTTTTTTATTGTATAAAATACCCTAACAATTCAATACGTCGGGTTATCGACGTGATTTGGAGGTCGATTTTTGAAAAAATTAAAAACAAATTTTTAAATTTTTAAAAAATAATATAAATTAGAAAACATATTTTGAAAAAAATTTTTTAAAAAAGATTAAAAATAATTATAATAAAAAAGAAAAACAGAAATAAAGAAATTAAAAAAAATTAAAAAAAAATTTCACGGATCGCGGTTCTGAACCGCGATCCGTGAAATTTTCAAAAAAAAAAAAAAAAATTTTTTTGGCGGGAGGGACGGATCGCGGGTCACACCCGCGATCCACCTAGTTTTGGAAAAAAAAAAATTTTTTTCCTAGATTTCGAATTTTTAATTTTTTTTTTATTATATTAAAAAATTACGGTGTCCTAGGCTCATTAAACCTTACCCTTATTTTATATTGCTTTTGTCATCAAATGGCATTAAGCCAATTGTGCCCATCCTGAACCCGCTTATCATGCCTTTCCTTTTCGGCTTGCACAAAAACTCGGTTCCAACTTTTTCTAAAACAAATTTATATACTAAACGTAAATTGCGACTACAAAGTAAACATCCTACAACCGTTTAACAAAATTACATTTTCTAGAATTAATTTCAAGTCATTCCATGACCTCTACTCTTGCCTGCCATGTTCATATATATATATATATATATATATATATATATATATATATATTCCACTACTTTAATATCCGGATAATTTTTACTTCGAACAATGTCTATTACTGAATATATCTCTACAACGTTAAATTGAACTTACTTATTCAATTATATTTAGAAATTGGTTATGTATTAAATAAATAATTTTTTTTAAATAACCCCTATCACATAATGATACGATTCTAATGGAAAAACTCTCTTTTACCGGATCTAACGGACGACCCACGTAGCCCCAACTC
This sequence comes from Triglochin maritima, assembly GCA_963682175.1. NCBI lineage: Eukaryota > Viridiplantae > Streptophyta > Magnoliopsida > Alismatales > Juncaginaceae > Triglochin > Triglochin maritima. Next base: position 53,661,387 of record OY821773.1, read on the forward strand.
CATGCATATTATATAGTTACAACCGAAGATTTTTTCCCCCACCAACCCCTCCCCTATATATATATATATATATACATGCAAACATAACAAACAAAAACAAAACCACACAACAAAATATCGACAACCTTAAACCCTACAACCATGACAACCTCCACCACCACCCTCTTCCTCCTCCTCCTCACCCCCCTCTTCTTCCTTCCCTTCGCCTCGAGTCAAATCACGACCCTCTTCGCCTTTGGTGACTCCACGTTGGACTCCGGCAACAACAATGCCAACCCCCTCACCCTCCTCCGTGCCGACCACCCTCCCTACGGCCGTGACTTCCCCGGTAGCCGCCCGACCGGGCGGTTCACCGATGGTAAACTTATTACCGACTTTTTGCTAACGATCCTCGGCTCGAAAGACAGGCTTCCGGCTTACTTGGACCCCAACCTTAAAGACTCTGATTTGCCCACCGGAGTCAGTTTTGCCTCCGCTGGGTCGGGTCTTGACGATGTCACGGCCGTGATGGTGAACGTGATTCCGATGGGAAAGCAATTGGGGTACTTTAATGAATACATGGGGAGGCTGGAGCGTGTCGTGGGAAAAGAGAATGCTACAAACATCGTCGGATCGGCGATGTTCGCGATCGGAGCCGGAAGTAATGATATGATGATGAACTATTATTTGAACCCAGAGACGCATTCGGCTTATAGTTTGACTCAGTACCATGACTTTCTTCTCGGCAAACTTCATTCGTTTGTTCAGGTTTCTGATATATATAATCTAATCTGTTCTTGTTGTCCTTGTTTTTATGTGATGTACGTTTGATTTTGTTTTTTAATTGATTATGCATGCTATGAAACACTCTTCAATTAGATTTGGTTTTATTGATTGGGTCGGCCATCGTAATATGTTTATTTAAATAATTTTGTTTTCCCATAGATTAATTAAAGCTAATGATTCTACGTTAGCTTTATAAAACCTAGTTATATGAAAATATATTTGTTATCGTTTAACCAATAACAAGCCATAGTGTTAATTAACTATGTGGTATTTTCTTTTGCATAATTAATCTAGATAATCATGCATAATTTTTTTTGTACATAAATAAATAATCTAAAATTAAGTAAGAGTTTTTTCCTTCCAAAACTCTTTGATAGCATTGTGCTTACCCGTTATCATTTTCTGGTTAAGAATTATGGATTTTAGCGACACAAAAGGCAGAGGGGGTATATTTAACTTTAAATCTTTCAAAAGCCTTCGCACTAAATTAATTTTGTCCGTGATAATTACTAAACGATTATAATTTTCATGTAGCAACTGCACCAATTGGGCGCGAGGAAGTTTTTGATCTCCGGCATGCCTCCGATCGGATGCCTTCCGTTCACGATCAGCGCACATAACCTCGTAGACGGTAGCGCCGGCAACGGATGCGTCACTCAGCAAAATGAGGACGCCGTCAAGTACAACATGAAGCTCACGACCCTCATCTCCGACATGAAGACTTCTCTCCTCAATGACAGTTTTGTTCTGAATATTGACTCCTACACCACTCTCATGGACATGATCAACAACTCAACCAAATACGGTACGCAAATATAATAAGTCGGCTTTGACCTTTGTATATCATTATATCAATTTGCAAGATTTGGGAGAGCTTTTACATTTGTAAATTTAACGTATGTTTTACATGTGTATCATCATGGAACATATTAATCACAATCAAATTAACCTAAAGAAACCAGTAGTTACGTACGTACATAATGAGCAACATGCATGGGCTGATATGACATGCACATATCTCTCAGTATATATGTAACTATAATTGAAGTCCTGATCACTTGTTTTGCTTGTGTTTGTGTTTTGTTAGGGTTTGAGAACGTGAAAGAAGGATGTTGTGGATCTGGTAGTGGGGTGGTGATGGGCCCACTTTGCAACGATGTGGTTCCAATCTGTGATGATCCCACCAAGTACCTCTTCTGGGACGCCGTTCATCCCTCCCAGTCAGCTTACCAAGCCATGATAAGAACCCTCATGCCCACCATCACCACCCAATTAGCCGCTCTAAATACTAAACATTGAGCTGGATGGTTAATTAGTTTAATTGTTAGGGTTTAGGCTTAGGTTTAGGTAGTATTTTTTGGGTTTGCCAGGTCATTTGTAGTACTTCATTGATTTGGTTGAAAGTTACATCGGAATGTTGACATATTCATCAAACTCATGTGGCTGAGTTCATTCATCTAGGGAAAGTCAACACTATTATTAATTGATTCTACTTTTATATAATAAATTGCAAAAATATTGAGATAACACATCTTGCGGATTTGATTATGGGATTAATCATCTCATTTGGGGCTTATGTGGTAGACTGGGATGATTTATGTGTTGGATTTGATTTATTCACATCTCTTTTATTTGCAAGTCCCTGGGTGTGAGATAGCAATTAATTAGATATCTTTCCAAACAGTACGTTGACAACTATTTCTTATGGTACTTAAGACTTTAGTTTTCTCATGTTTGAATTATATGTATAGTCATTTACGTTGAAGAGTCAATAATTTCAATCCTTATAAATTGACTTAATATTAGCATACTTACTTGAATGTTTATTATTCTGTAAACTAATTAGTTAAACTTTAAAAAGGCCTTTGATTGTCATCTTTTGATTTTTTTGAATGGTATGTCTGTTACGACATATATCAGATCTAAATCGTCCTAAATTTCAAAACTAATAAAAAAATGATGTAGATATCCCGTCAAGATGTAATTTCAAGGGGCGATTTAAGTAGTTTTGGGGCGACGTTTAGTAGTTCCCATAATGTTTGGAGTTTGAATCATGTGATTCATGTTCCAGTTTGGTTACTGGCATGGTATCATCTCCTAAATTACACATGATAATGCAAAGATGCTATCGGTCATGATTTCTAGCTTGTGTCTCTAAAGGCTATACATACAGGGTTGGGTAAAATTCGTTTAACCGTTCTAACCAAACTGACGGGTAGGTTATGGGTTGTAAAAACCATAACCGTTTAATAAATAAACGGATAATGTTACATGATTTAACCCGTCCGTTTAACTGCGAAACATAATGTATATATAATATTTTGTTATATATACCATATACATATAATTGGTTGTATTGTGTGAATGTTTAATGTTGTTTTATATGAATTTGTTGATGTTTAGATTATGAATTTTTGGAAGTTTTGATTATAAAATTATGGATGTCATGATGTTTTTAACAAGTTTGACAAGTTTTTATCTATTTAACTATTTACTCACTTCTTATATCAATTTTAGTATCTATTAAGTTTTAACCATGTAACCATATAACCGTCCAAAACCGTTTAATTAAATTAAACGGATAGGTTCATGGGTAGAAGTAAAAATAAACGAGTTTCAAACCGAATCACAAACCGTCCATTTACAGCCCGTTTAATTAGACATGTAAGGTCACGAGTAAGTCCTATAACCACCCACGAACCGTCCATTTACGGTCCTTACAATATATCTCAACTATACACCCTAAACCTGACAACCAGTAAACCCCAAACACTATTAACTGCTGAGGTGCAAATTGGAGAATACGTTCTAAGAACAATCCTACTGAATTGTTTCTTAAATTATAACTAATGATGAGCTTTTCCTATAGTCTTTTTTGGAGTCGCATTGGAAATCTAGATAATTTTTGGTGTTTAATTTTGAAACGACATCCAAATAAGGATAAATTAATAAATAATGTTCCGATGATTTAAAATATCGTCGACAACGTTCCAAAGTAAAATATTTAATAACTTAAAATCTGACTAAAACTTGTACACATTTTGGTCATTAATTTTCAGACGTTTTTAAATCAATTTGGCGTGGATATATCGCGTTCAAAACGGTGCCTTCTATTTTTGTAGTGTGACCGTTGTGTTAAGCAAAAATATCTGCCTATAATGTGCTAACGCAATGATTAGAAGGCAAGATTACGATCATTACATTAATTATTTTCTCTGATTAATATTCATAGAAAAACTAGCTTTCATAGAAAGATCCACACATCTCTCAGCTTGCATGGACCATCAACGTGCTCTTCGATCTTCCTACAAAAAGGTGGTTCAAACCACAAAACCCTAAAACATTATAATTAAAGACTCTTGATCAGTTATATTAACATCACTAATCTCAATTTCTTTTCTTGAAGCCATCACTAATCACTAATCTCATATCAAAATGGGGACTTCCACCACCACCATCTTTACTCTCCTCCTCATTACCCTCCATTTCCTACCATCGTCCTCCTCCGTCGTCGATTGGAACCGCAAAATAGATGGCTTCTTCGCGTTTGGTGATGACCACTTCGATTCGGGCAACAACAACGGCAACCACCTCAGCCTCAACCGAGCGGACCACCCTCCCTACGGTCAAGACTTCCCCAACCACCTCCCGACAGGTCGCTTCTCCAATGGCAAGCTCATATCCGACATGTTGGTCGACCGAATGAACCTCAAGCCCACACTCTCTGCCTACTCCGACAATAACCTCAAGGCCAATGACATGGCTACTGGGGTTAGCTTCGCGTCGGCCGGGGCGGGGTTTGACGACTTGACCTCGACTCTTGCTAACTCGATATCGATCGGGAAGCAATTGGAGAACTTCAAGGAATATAGGGCCAAGTTGGCGAGGGCTCTAGGGGAGGCGAAGGCGAATGAGACGATTCGGAAGTCTCTTTATGCAATCTCCGGCGGAACCAATGACTTGTTGTTGAATTTTTACATTGAAACCACCCGATCCAAGACTTACACATTGCCGCAGTACATCGGCTTTCTTATGCAGAATCTCGACTCGCTTGTTACGGTATGTATGTAAATTTCTCTGTCGCCTCTTTCGTCTTGTGTTATGAGTGTATATACATGTACACGTTAGCGTGGTAAATTAGTAATGGTTGACTAACTCGTTTGTCTTCTGTTTCATTCGTCTTCGCTCTGCTCCAACTCGTTTTCTGCTTTTGTTTCGTCATTTTTATTGACTTATAAACATCTAACTCAAAATCAATTGGTATTTGGTAATGAGTAGATGAACCTTCTATCTTATAACATTGGAGAAAGTTCCTAAGTTCTCCAACGTGTGATCGAGATTTTTTCTTTCTTTATTCGTATGTCAAACCGATCGTTGGACATTTCAGGTTTTCATATCATATTGAAGTATAGATTTCCAACTCAAAATCAATTGGTGATTGTGTGGAAGACTCTCTAACTTATAACACATGAGAAAGTTTCCAAATTCTCAAAAGTTAAAACCATTCTCTAACAATTTCAATTTTAGAAATATATTAATATTTCGGTATCGTTGTGTGATGAGAACCAGTGAGATAGAATTGATAGAAGATAGTCTGAAGGTACCTAGTACGAGTAGTATATACGCCTACCATTTTTCAAGGTGGTTACGTTAATACGCTTCAAACTGAAAAATCAGGTCCATCTCTGAATTGATTCTTCCATGTTAATTTTGCTCATCTATCAACGTTTCTTTAAATACTTTCTGCTTTAATAATGCCTACACGAAAAATTGGATGCTTTTGTATTTTTTGGTAAAAAAGCTCCCCTTCACGTACAATCTCAAAAACTATTAAAACTAAAATCTAATTAAATCCGACAATGTATTTAGCTTAATGACGTTGAATTACAACATGTTTTGATACGTTTGTGCAGGAAATTTATGACATGGGAGGAAGGTACTTCGTCATATTTGGGGTGCCTCCGATCGGATGCCTCCCTTTTGCAAGGTCGACTCAAATTATACCCTCGAACGAGTGCGACAAATGTAAAAACGATGCATCCACAGCTTTCAATGCTCAGGTGGCGGCCTTCGTCCAAGCCAAGGAAAACATGTTCAGGGATGCAACGTTCGTAGACTATCTGTATCAAGAGTCCATCATGATACTGATCAACAACGCCACCCATTATGGTAACATCAAAACACACATTCACATATAAACACACATTCACATTCACATCTTTCGTTTCCGTATATCAATTATCACCGTTCTCACTAACCGGGCTATAGTTTAATTGGAATATTAATATTGAATTTTTTGACCAAAATTTAATTTTCAGACCAAATATGTGACTTACATCAACTTACACATTAGAATTTAACTAAACAAATTTAAATGCTATCAAAAAATTTAGCGCTGATGTTTCATTTGAACTATCATCACATTGCTCTCTCGTTTTACAACTTATGACTTGTGCTAAAGCCTACAACTCGGCCTTGAATGACATCATGACTTTGTACAACTCACCCTTGAATGAAATGAAATATGCACTGCATCTGTTTTTTATATAATTATGACAGATAATCCATAAAAATCCTTCAGAATAACTCAAAACTATCATCAATAGATTCCATTTTACAATTTATGTTTTCGTAGATGCCCTTTATACATATGGTCAATAAAACCAAACGAGGTAAAAAAGAGAGTAATAACAAAAGGATGCAATTGGAAGTTTTAGCCAAATTAAAATATTTTGATACCGACTCTTGTCACACTTCTAATTGAACGAGTCGCGTTCGGACGCGTTTCAGGATTTGAAAACGCGAAAGATGGATGCTGCGGAATGAACGGCGTGACGGTGGGTCCGCTGTGCAAGGATGGAGTAAACGTTTGCTCTGACCCTTCCAAGTACTTGTTCTGGGACGGACTCCATCTAAGCGATGCAGCTATCCAAATGCTAATCTATCAGAAGAGGATGTGATATCCTCGCCTACCACCAACCACGTCAACCTTCACCCCTTCCAAAGAATTTGGAGTAACAAGATTATCCGTGTAACAGAGGTTAATTAGATTAGGTATGTTTTTTTTTTGCTTTTCGAGTTGCTTAATTAATTCTTCCCCTCGTTGGTTCTTGGTCGTTGTTTTGGTTCGGTCACGAGCTACCTCGCACTGTTCTGTTTTCATTCGATTCGATTCTTTGATTTGTTGTAAACTTTTTATTGGTTTTTACCATCTCTAGAGACGCGATCACGGAAGAATTGAAACTCAATAACTTCATAGTTAATTTTTTTTGTTGACCTATGATTTCTACAAGTTACCAAGGGAGATCATACATCACATGAAATGTTGTCTCTGTACGAAGGATGAAGGTATCTATTTAGTGAATAGATTGTCTAACTAGTAACTGGTGTATGTAGATAGATGGATAGGAACATGAACGAGGTAGCGCAAAAGGAAATTGTATTTGATACCTGAAGTTACCTTGATCAGCATGACATACGGCAGTTCTTCCCCATCTGCTTAAAATGAGTATTTGAAGATACAAACTAGTCCACCAGTTCCTTGCCACACAGGGGATGCAGTTGCCGGAAAATTTACACCAGGCACACGTTTTTTTATCTCTTCTGTGAATGAAATACGGCGTAAACACGAGAATTGAAAACAGTTTCAAGAATCTGTGATGTTATGAATTGGTTATGTTATCAACATATACAAAGAACATTAGAGGTCCTCATGAAGGGCAGGCGAAACTGAACAGGAAGCCTGTCTTAAAGCGATCATGTTGTAGTTGTTTCAGTATGAAACAGTAGTTTATCTGGAAAGAAAGAGCAAACATTATGAAGGTTGAATGTCTAAGGCATAACCTAGCAATCAGTGAGAGTAAACAGACCTCCATCCGGATGATGTTAGTGGGAATGACAACACCGATTCCAGCCGAGCTCCGAAATGATGATAGGAAATCCCTGAAGGAGAAGTTGCGATACTTGCTATCTGCTAACTTGGTGACATTACTAGCACTCACAAAAGTATGGCCACGTATCCCTGACTCTCTCAACAGCTCAGATGGTAGATCAAATGATAGATCAGCAAAAGTGTTGATAGCAAGGTCACCCGTATGAACATCTCTGTCTTCTGAAGAATTGGAATCGTCTTTTCCAGATTTGCGCGTGAAAAATCTTTCATACTCCATTAGACTGAAGCCTTGCGATTTGAATCCCATGCATGAATTTGGTCCCCTCAAACCACCAATGAGAGAAGACCGCTCATCCATGAAGAATCTGTCAGATGCGGGTAATGGTAGGTTCAGAAATCCTCTTCTTAGAGGCAAAATGATACCAGCAGAAACTCCAAAGTTCAATGCTGCATTATAGAAGCCCAGGGGAAGAGCAGCTTGGAGATCAAGTTCCTGTTGATTTTCAGGCAACACAAGAACATGAAAACAGTATAAATGCAAAAAGGGCCCACAATTAATCGAAGCCAAATTTTCTGAAGAATTCACAGGTTTAGTAAGTTTAAATGAAGATAAAAGAGGCAAGAATAGATGCTTATTAACATTGAAATTAAAAAATAATAATAATTAAGCAGTAGATCAAAAAGAAGATGACCCGTGGATCTCTGCCCAAGGATAAAGAAAACAGTCATTTCAGAAAATTGCCTGTACCGGTACATGATGGTGACAAGATTTCAGCAGGAAAATCTACTCACAAACTTATGAAACAATTGGATTCATATCAAATAGACAAATACCAAGCTTCCTTCTTACTTTAGATTTAGTGAATTACATTTCAGTCCCCGGTGCCAAATGCAATGCAACCTCATCGTATAGGAAACCATCCTTTTCAATTTTGGAGCTCAAACTAGTCTAACCTACCTTGAGTGCTTGAAGCTTTGGCAAGTTTAATTCATTGCAATACAACACGATTCTACCTCGAACTGCCCCTTAAAATTGGTGATATAAGATGAACCTACCTCAAAATACTTGAAGATTTTTGCAAGATTCAACATTGCATGAAAATACCAAGGTATTCTTCTAGGAGTCCAAACGATAAATCAAACTTTGACAACGTAGAGGGTTGTACACTTGTACCAGTAACTTGCTCAAGGCATGAACAGTATTTAACTATGTATCCATCTCTCTTGATTAAGCCATCATGGAGTCAAATATCCTTGGCATCAAAGAACAGGTTATATGGACAACAGCTAAAGGAAATAATACTACACGAATAGAAAGATGTGTTAAGGTTTTGTCTGTGTTGAGACTCTTCATACCAATCCACACAATAAAATATAAATAAAAGCAAGAGTTGATGTTAATGTGCAAGACATTTTTAAAAATCTAATTTCAATGTGCAGGCTAATAATACTGTAGGCATTATTGATATTGGACCTAGGGCCTATGTACCATCACAGCCCTGAATGACCGAATCTTAGAAGATCCTAAGCAAAACGTTAAAGCCCCAATATGCAGAATTTTCAAGTAGAAAGCCATGATATCAGGATCGGTCGGGTCAAGTCCCCACCAAGATTTGAGGTCCTTAAAAGCTACAGATAGATGACACAAAAATATATGGTCACTTTTGTCTGACCCGCAATTGATCACCACCAACAGAAAGATATAAATCAGCAGGTCATTATTTTATCTTTATACAACTGGAAATAATACCTGCCGAATGGATTGCAAAATATTACCATCTCCGAGACCATCCACTTTTGTAGTGGATAAAAGGGCATATCCCCGTGTCGGTGTAACATGTGAATCTCTTCTATCTAGCTTAAATGTGTATTTCAGTGAAGAAAATAGGTTATGTCCCAACTGCCTCTTGATTGACACAATTGAAGGATCCAAGATACGCCACATTAGACTGTAAGACAGGTTATGGTGTTCAGTTGAAACCAAACAGGCAGATAAACGGCATAGACCTTTGTGTGAAGCAGAGTATGACAAGCCCCACAGTGGTAAGGAAGCTCGAAAAGTAAGGGGGGTTGCTAATGCTCTGACACGAGGTAATGAAACACCTGCACTTATCTCAGCTGCTTGATTCCAACTGCAGATCCCAGAAGCATCCCAAATATCACCAAGTCCAAACATGTTTTTCAACTTAAAGGACAACCCAAGAACCCACAGTCTACTACTGGCCTACAGAAGAAGAAGAAATCAGGTAAAGAAACTTAGCACATGAAAAACAAAAGTTTGCATACACACAAAATAAGCATGGACGTATTGCTCTGCACACTGCAATAACTTCTTAATTTGGTAGCACGGTTGAATGCTCTCAACCATGAAGATAAAGGAAATCCACCTAGTTAAACAGAGTTATACCAGTAAGGTATTTATGGGATAATTGTTTTATATTTGGTAAGGCTCGGAAAAGTCCATTTTGGTGCAAAGTAAGGCTTCAGAGTGATGACGTATTCTATTTCTTGCCATATAAATAACAAACTAATGTTACATGAATATAACCTCGATATAGCTTTTAAAATTAATGGTCTACAAATAGTTTTCCTTCATGTGTTGTTTTACATCACTTTGGATACAATTATGATCTAGATATAATATTAGATCACCACCTCAAAGAATCAGGTCAATTTTTCAAATTTGAACTATGGTCAGATTAATTATAAACTTGCTCTCTTGAAAGCATGCCCAATTACTCAAATTTAGTTCTGGCACCAAGTTTTTATTACAGAAATTTCCTCCATGAATATCAATTTGGAACTGTTATTGATTGAAATTTAAAATTAATTCCTAGTAAAACAGAGTAGATTATAATGGTAATTGTGACACTCTTAGTGGCGTCTAGGGCGACATTAATCTCATAGCAGATAATTTTTCACAGGTGCCCCAAGCAAATTGCATATAAGCTAGACCTTCAGAAGTTCAGATAGACTTAGTGTTACTCACCTCCTTCATTTCTCCACTGATTTGCTTTATTCTAGAGCAATGTAACTACTACTTGTTATAAAACTGGGGTACATAAACTTAAATAAAACAAATCACAAGTAAAAAAGCTTTCAACCATTTCATTCCCAACTTCAAGCTCATTTTAATCGGGGGAAAAAAATCAGACCTTCCAACCATGAAATTGACCCTAAAACAATCCTCTGTTTCGTAATCATCAATCCCAAACTAAAATACAGAAAGAAACGAAACGAGATCTCACCCACGGACTTGAGTACACCCCGAGAGCACCTCCAACCGGCACCCTCGACTCCGTAACCCTGACGACAACATTAGCAGATCCAGGCATCTCCGGCGGGCCGGAATCGAGCATTATGGCGACAGACTCGAAGATCCCGAGCTCCTTAAGCCTCACGTTGGCGATCTCGGCGGCGCGAACGAGTTCCCTCACAGTGGACGCGGATCGGAAGGAGTCCTCGACAATCGCCTCTATCAGGGAGGTTTTGGTCTTGTCGTTTCCGGTGACGAGGACTTCGTGGACGCAGAGGGGGACGGTGCTGGTGGAGATGAGGCGGATGAGGGTTTGGAGATGTTGGGTGGGAGATGAAATGGTTCTGATCCATCTCTCGTCTTCGTCGAAATCTTCGAAGGATTCTTGTTCGAAATCGTCGAATTCTGGTTCGTCGTCGTCGTCTTCGTGTTCGTGGAGGGGAGTTGGTGGTGGCATTTTGGTGTGACGCGTGGAGTTTGAGTTGAGGTAGTTTGTTGGTTGCGGGATATTTTGTGTGGGATTGGGCCTTTGTTAGCCCAGATTCGACCCAGAATGACGCCATTTTATTCTTTTTGGTAAATTACCTATTGTACTTGAAATTAAGGTTCTAACTTCTAATTCACTTAAGTACTCCCGTAAGTTAAATTTTGTTTTTTTTCCATAAAATTGAGTTATAAGAAAATGTTTTGGAAACAACCCGCGGCGGTGCCACCTAGGGTCACAACGCGGAGTTCTTAAATTTTCTATTGTATGTCATGTAAATTGTACTGATCATAAATTGTACTCGTCCTAACTTAAAATCTTCGCACTGATCCGGAAACAACACAAGAAAAACTTTACATGACAGCAAAATGTTAAGTAACAAGAGACATTAAGAACTGAATGTTAATTCATTTCAAAATCAATGAAGATCAAGTGTACTGGACTATTAATTTAGTGAAATAGTCCATAATTTACCCCTTTTCTTCCCAAAGGAACTTAGGAAGGTCATTTGGGAAGAAATCAAAGGCAGTGCCATCTGCTGATATTCTTGGTGAGTGACGATCAACTAAATGAGCTGTTTTTCCATTAAAATGTCAGCATCACAACATTATTTGTGGTGCGTTCTATAATAAGACTTGGATTAGACGCGATCGATTTTAATGTTTTTTTCCTCCACGAATTTATCGCCCTTAATTATGTCATACTTTACAGAGAAGTGCTTGGTTAACTAGTTGAAAAGTTGTTCCAGAGATCTACAAAAGACCTCTAGAACAACTTTAATGTCGACCTTTTATAATTTTCTCTAGCGAATTCCCAAATAGCATTTACTAAAAACATGGGGCGATAAAAAAAATTAAATTCCATGAAAATGTTGTTAATAATATTTTACGAAAATACTATGTAGGTTTACACGAAAAGGCTCAGAAATATTGATAAAATGGTAGTTAAGGGCGATATCTATATAACGCTCACGAACAAGAAGAGTTAACACCAGTAATTAGTCAAATTAACCAATTGCTATGAGCCCATTTAGTCAAGCTAAGGTGCCTAGGTCCGATCTTCTATTAAAAAATCAAACTAAATATGCCTCCCAGGATTTTACCAAAAAAAAAAAAAAAAATCAGAAAATAATAATGCACGCTCATAATAATGCACGCTCAAATTCGTGAGGATTCTAGACAACGAAACATAAAAGAAAACTTATCATGCACGCTGGATTCATCAAATTGCAAACCTACATTTCAACCACGTACGTCACATAATACCTCACGAGATGCTCATCAAACCTCAACCCCTTTCTCCCACTCCAACCTCAACTAATCCTCACGCGAAACATACGTGTTCAGTAACACTTTCTAAAAAATTTGCAGCTATATATGTAAGTCTAAACATCACGATCATATATATCACCAGACTAAAAGGTATAGACGTTAACAGTTCGATTATCGTAGTATGGACGATTATGGTAATCTCCATGACAACATAGGCTTTGGCTCACCACTCATTCCCTCAAGGAAGATGTTGCTCTCTTTCGACGACATCGTTGCCAACACACGAGGTCAAAATTCAGATGGATTACTTGTCGGATTGCCTCCTTTCGAGTTAGGCAGTCGTTCCGATCAAAACCCATCTCCAAGCTTCTTGATCGACCGTTTTCTTCCGACCTCGCAGGCGTTGGCCAATTTCTCCACCTTAAACGACACTCAACCAAAACTACAACCCACAAGTACAATAGCACCAAATCATGTCTCTCCAAAAAGACCAACAACCCGACCGACATCGTCCGGAGAAGGTTGTGGACTTGCTGTTTTCTTCCCACGGAGTTTGAAGCGACGGAGGGTTCGAACCCACTCTAAGGGTGTCATGGAAGGGTCATTGGAGGGACCTGGATGGGGACTGCGGTTTCTGGAGGTGTGTGGGTTGGAGAAGAGAGGAACGAAGAGGGTAGAGGTTGAGGATATGAATTTGAAGCCTTGTGGGGAGAAAGCATGGAGTTTGCCACCAATGAGCCCGCCGTCAGAGTCTTGGCTTTCCATTGCTTTGAAGACTAGGAGTCAAATACCAACTCGTGCAGGATCAATCGGTAGTTCTTAGATAATAGTCACGCATCACGTCGTTTAAATGTGGATATTTTCTTGGATTATAAGTTGTAGTATTCATCTACTCAATATCATTTGATTTTGAGTTAAATACTCACGCTTTAATAAGGTATCAAAGCTAGTTATGCATAACGGCAGCTTGACACATCCACCCTTTGTTGTACACGCATAGATACAGAAGAAATATCAAGTCACACGTGCAAGAGAGTGTTAGAAAATAGTCCAACATCGTCTAAACGAGGACATTCTCCTGTGTCATCAGTTGTAGAGTCTCTCCACTTAATGTAAATTGATTTTGAGTTGGATACTGATACTTTAATAGTAAATTCTCTGGTTTTACATTAACCATGATTTGAGATTTATCCATAGCATGTATCATATATTTGTGTATCACATGTTTTCTACAAATACTCCTACTCTTAACTTCCTATCAAAATAAAATTCAGAATTGCCGTCATATTTGGTTCACATTTTTACCCAATGTGATATAAATTTGATAATTCAGAAATACAAATTTGAACAAATCTTAACACGAATTTGATTTCATTTGTTAGAAATCAAGATTAAATTTAAAAGTGAGAAATAACAATAAATATGTCAAAAACTAATAAATTATCAACGAGATGGAGTTAATCTTAACACGAGATTTAATTTACAAATTGTCTAACAACATTGAACGGAAATGGATATGAAGTGGGTCCCACTAACGGTAGATATGCATATGAGCAAATATGTTCAATTTACAGATACACATCTAGCAATAACAAAAACCCGGATGCATATCGCGAATTAGACAATCTACGAGATGCATCTTAACAAATTGCCCTCGGAATTAACCGCAAAGTCTGCAGATCTTAATAGTCATGAGTTTAATATATAAAAGGACTTTAAATTTTAAGTTTATAGTTGGTGATATTCTCTTCTCTTAGATTTCAATTATAACCTGTGACACTATGATCCTAAGATTTAGCCACCGAAAATTCCCCAAATTTCTGTATCGAGGATCTATCTAAAAGAGAGAGAAAATGATGCAAAGAATATAGTAGAATTTTGGAGAAATCAGCAAATTAGGCAGACTCAACCATAAACCAAGCCAAAAATTTAGCACAAGAAATTTTGCGGGAAAAACGAAGACTTCGGGTCCGTGTCAATAATATTGATTAATCATTTGATATGATCGTTTAATTAAAAAAAGTAGTTTTTATAACCTTTAGCTTCTGATTCATGTATTTGGTGGATTTTCACCTAACCTTTCACATATGCATGAGCATGCCTCAGCTTGTAGCTCAACCAAGGTTCAGAAAAACGGAATGCGGATACGATGCGGCGAGGCACTGCATCCGACATATGCAGGATGCGGATGCGATGCAGGTTCATATGCGGTTTGTAATCTAATAATTAAATGATATGATATAGATATATTAATTATAAATTATTTACATGTAATTAAAAATTTTTGTAATTTTTTGAATAATTTCTAAGATCAATAAGTTAATATTAAACAAATCAGAGTAAAAAAAATAAAAAAATAAAAAAGATGGTGTTTTGAAATGCAGCCGCATTGAGCTGCAAACGTGGGTCATGATAAGGGTCGCATCTCCCTGGCATTCCGCCCAAATCTGCATGCGGGCATCGGGCCGCATTTTGGAACAACGAGTTCAACTAATAAATAACACACTTTTAAGAATAAAGAAACTTTAGACGTCGAGTAAACACTACATTGTCGGTTGACACAAGCGAGAGCTATTTCTATATAAAACTAACGTTTGAACCAAGAACAGATTACCGTTGCAACCATCTGGATTAATACAAGCGGAAACTATCATAATACTATACTATAACATTTAAAACATGCACGACACCTATAATATGTAAGATTGGCGATATTGACGTAATATCTTTCTCGATCAGACTCAACTCCCATCAACTATTTTCTTTTGTTTTTGTTTCCGCAGAGTACCGACAAGTAAAACAAGATGCGGAAAAAGAATCTGCATGCAACGGTAACAAGTAGAGAACTCCATTTGTTGTGCTGCAGGATACATTGGTATCGCAGAATGTCTGGACCAGCAGTGATGTATGTGGCCGGAGTAATAGGGACTGCAAGTTTGGAGCTCATGACTTTAAGTAGCTCTTGATTCACGTTTTCTGTTGATTCCGCCAAAGGCAAGTTGTCGAATGTTTGTTCTCCTCTCACAAAGCACCTTGTTGGATCCCCAAACTTGTTAAGAATTGTTGTCTCGTATGGATACTTAACCAAAGATATATAATGTAGCCACAACCAGTACTTGAGAATTTTGTCACTGACTTATGAAAAATACGCTAAATAGCATAAAATACGCTATAATAAATACCAACAATGTGTAGCCGAGAATAACGTTGGGCAACACTCCAGAGAGAAACGTAACAAATGAATTACCTACCCTAAAACTCGCAAGAATGATAAGAACGAATAAACCCAAACGCTTCCAACCCTCTTTCCAGACCCACGACAAAGAAGGTGATGAGGGTAAAAGTAATGGACAATATAACAAGTGACGAAATCGCAACAATGGAGTTGGCAAACACAAATGAGAAGCGACGATAGGAGTGAGTGATTCGGCTAACACCTACACTCGTTGCGCATGAGTGAAAAGTTTGACGAATATCATGCAAGAAGATTTGGCATTATAGGCAGTCTCACGCATAAAGATATAACGTGCTTGGAGAAAGACCGGGAGGGCATCAACGGTGGTGTACACTGCGGTTAACGTGAATGCTGTAAAACCAAGTCGCTTCTGCAAAAAAGAAAAAGAAATTTCAGTTTGCCATGGGTGAGCCATGCATTTGAATATACTTAAAGATTAATTTTATCGAGAAATTGTTTTTACATTGACTTTGCCAGCAACGATCCACGCAAAAACAACTGCATGCACAAAAATAAACATTTGTATGTAATCCAAATTTACCCAATCGTAGCACCTTTCCAAACCTCTATTTCAACCTGAGATAGTATGTTAGTGGATCCACATTTTTTTTCTTTTTCAACATAATGATAGTCCTATTAGTTTGGTAAAGATAAGCCAAGGTTTCTTAAAAAACATTATACCAACGAATAACCATCTAAGGTATATGACTACACACTAATTGTGTAAACGAGTCTAAACGAGTCAAGCTTACATTATTTGAACTCGACTCGTTTAAACGAGCCGAGCTCAGGCTTGGCTCGTTTGCTCGTTTAAGAATCTTCTCAATAGTTTTTTCAACTCGTTTAAGGCTTAATTAACTTGTTGTAAAACATACTATTTACATTTAAACATCATTAACATATAAATGAGAAATTTTATAAATTATATGGTCTACTTTTAGGTAATTGGGATATAGAAAATAATATGTTTATTTGTGACATATCTGTAATGTGTATAAACTTAAACGAGCCAAACAAGTTCTTATCGAGCTAACCGAGTCGAGTTACGACTGGACCCGTTTGTTAAATGAGCAGATTTTTGTGTTTGAGCCTGACTCATTTAATAAACAAGTCAAGCTCGAATCGAGCTTTATCGAACCGAACTCGAGCAGAATTTGACAACCCAACTATACACTCTAATTTTTTCACATCTTACTCGTATCTTTATTATGAGCAATAGGAATTGAATTTATGAACATGATAATTGTTAATATTCTCCACCAACCTTGGGTAGAGGGTATTGTGTACAAACCTGAACCCCTCTCTGGGATGCATCGACGTGGAAGTATATGACGACCAGTAATAACAGTAGTCACAAGTTCAACCCCGACAATTTCGAGCAATCTCTTTATGTTGTAAATGCTCTGTGTCTAAGACTCCAATCTCCTACCAGATTGAGTTCGCGTAGGTCTCTATTTTAGTGGAGTCGGCATTATCATCTCCATCTTTGTCGTCGAACAAGGAAAGTTTGCCTCGTGAATGCTGGCCTTTATGACATCTTGGAGACTATGGTTGGGGTTCCGATGGAGACTAGAAGACTTAGCGAATTTCCACTCGATGTTGTGTTCGACCAAACTTTACGTTCCTTTGGTTGTTCCCTCCATCTCCTTTATAAGGTCGAGAGCAAACTCGGTGCGATTCTCATTCTTAGGGATGGGTTGTCCGAACTGGGAGAAGTAAGGATGAAGGTCGTCTGGTGGCCCCGTGAATACCATGTTACCTCGCGACATAAGATCAAATGACCGAGAAGGTCAACAATCCTATTACTCAGTTGGTGTGCGGTCATGATCAAATTAGGACGTTTCATGATATGCGTTGCAACACTTCACAACCATTAACGTGTTGGTGGAGTCTATCCCAGAGGTTGGCTCGTCCATGAAAAATACAATTGGGTTGTGAAATGACGTGAATGATGTTGATCTCTATCGAAACACGTCTCATCTCTCCGTCGGAAACCCTCGATGACCTTCATCCCCGATTTGAGTATCAGAGGCGTGCTGGAGACCCAGCTGATCGATGAGGGCTTGCATGAGATCTTGCAAAGTTAGTACAATCTACTGGATGCTTATGAATAAATATAAATAAGAAAATAATAAATAAATAAAATATTTCAGGTTAAGAAGGTCAAGTTGGTACCCAAACCCTAGCCTTTTTCTTGGTAGCGAACATGGACCTCGGCAGCCTGAACTCTATTGCGTACATGAGTGTCCTCTCTACGGTAAGCATCCTACATAACGTATGCAGAGACGACCTTAAGAAGCTCCCTTCAAGTGGCTTGTCGTTGAGCATGACAGTCCCCTTCAAGCTCTCCATCTCAATCTTATTTGCCGGAACATCCGGCAGCGTTGATTTTCCCGACCACTGGCTCCCATCACAACCATGACATCTCCCTCTCTGGCCTCTCCCAAGATTGACTTAAGCAAGGTCTTCATACCATTTTTTGCATCCCAAGTGGTGGTACCGGAGAAGAACGACTTGGTGGGAATCCCCATGCTATATGTCAGATGCGTAAAACTTAGAACAAAATGAACATTTCCATGGTCAGGATTATAGCTCTCCACTTAGTTGTTGACGTCCAGAACAACCTCATATGGTTCCACCTCGATGTTCTCCACATTCTCGTCCAATACAGTCTCTTGTTGTTGATCAAACGTCACACCAAATAACTCTGTAAGTTTCATCATGCCACAGAGATCAGACGAAGAGATTGTGCCTAGCCTGGATTGGGAAGATATAAGGTTGATGGTGTTCAATACTTTTTATTACGTTGGGAGTTTTTCCATATAGGCACCTGCCAATTTTACCTTTCCAAATAAGTTGGGAGTTTTTCCATATAGGCACCTGTCGGTTTTACCTTTTCAAATACGTTGGGAGTTTTTTCATATAGGCACCTGTCAGTTTTACCTTTCCAAATAGGTTTCAATATCCCACGGATTCCTCAAATAACATTCTATATTGGACACAAGACGTGTAATCATTTCAATTTGTCTGTGCTATGTGCCAATGTCTGATAACATGCTTAAAGGGTTTTTCAGGAGAATTGGTTTCTTGCACTTGAAATATATCATAATTGACAAAATACACCCGTGTTTTTTGAAATCTGCCTATTACATATGAACACTCAAAAAATTTAATTGTATGGGTGGAATTTTGCAAGCTAAACCTTATAAAATAATAAATATCCTTATTGCTAATAACAAAAGAATTTAAATAAAAATAAAAAACCCACTACCCAACAATCAACAACCCCTCTCTCTCACGACACTCCTTTTCTTTCTTCTCTCTCTCTCAAGTCTCAACTCCTCTCTCTTCTCTTCCTTTCTCTCTATCAAGTCGTCTCTTCTTGTCTCTCTTAAAACCTTGAGTTCAACCCCTTTCATCTGCGGCCATTTCTGCATCTGCTGACATTGATGACTAAGGATCGGTTCCCGGCGTGCCCCACCACCACCACACTACGAGTTCAACCCCTCAATGGCCATCATCTTCGTCCTCCTAATCATCGTCTTCTTCCTCATGGGCTTCTTCTCCATCTGCCTCCACCAATGCGTCATTGTCTCTGACCCGCACCATTCTGCCATCCTCCTCCCACCACTCGCCGCCTGATCCGAAAGGCCTTGAGTCCCTCCCGGACTTAATCTACTCCGACGTCAAAGACCACAAGCTCCACAATGGCACCCTCAAGTGCATCGTCTGTCTCTTTGAGTTCTTCGACGATGATACCCTCTGACTCCTCCCACACTACGACCACACCTTCCACAACTTCCACCACCCTGCATCGACGTTGACCTTGTCGTCGACGTCTCCCCCCAAACCCCCATTGTCGTCATTGTCGACGTTGAGGACGATCCCCCCCATTGCCGTCCCCCGGGGTAGGAGAGGGAGAGGATGTTGTTGTCCATGTCAAGAGTATTGGCGTTTTGGCCCTTTAATCTTATTTTGATGATTAACAAACTAATAGTATGCATAACTTCAATTACAATATCACACACATCATATTATCAAATTGCATAGATATTGTGTATTCCTAACAATGTAGGTGATCAAACCAAGGGACTAATCAACTTCAAGATCAAGGCTCAAGACTTGTAATCAAAGCTCAAGGACTTCATATGTAATTTTCCATTTATTTGAGTTGTAGGATAAAAATGTACACTTGATGCACTAAAGGATAAACCCGTCTGCCGCGGTCGACCGTATCCACATCGGTTTACCGAACAAGGTTCCCAACGGATAACCGAGTGTCTCTCGGTGAACCGTTCCTTATAGAGTCAGTAAACCCTTGATCTCCTGGAACCCTTGTGTCGGTATACCGAACCTTATTCGGTCAACCGTTCCCTATAGAGTCAGTAAAACTTGATCTCCTGGAATCCTCGTTTCGGTGTACCGAAAGATGTTCGGTCAACCGTCTTCTTAGAATCAGTAGAAAACTTGATCTCCTGGAAACATTGTTTCGGTGTACCGAACCTTACCCGGTCGACCGTGTCCCTATTCCCAGTAGCTTCGAATACTTCTCTGGACATCTCTATTCGGTCTTCCGAATAGAGCTCGGTCATCCGAACTTCTATGTGTCTTTAGGCCTAAACCGACTTCATCTTATTGGCCCACGTGACACAACTAATTCCACCAGACTTATATTTTGTCGTTTAGCCACATCTTTGAAACATCCATATCGGTCTACCGATGGATTGTCGGATTACCGAGTCTTTCTTAGATATAAGATCGTAACAACTATTTTTCCACGTAATATTTCGACCGTTATCGATAAACCATTTTCACACACTATGTCAGCCGAAAATCCGCACATGTATCGGTCAACCGAACATATCACGGTCTACCGAACATGTTCACCGAGTCGCACCAAATCTTTACTGTCCACTCTTGAACGGTGCACCGAAGTGATCTCGGTCAATCGAAATTAATTATCCGATATTAGGAAAAAGTTACTGGAAGTTGGTAAACGGTTATCCGACCTATATTCGGTTAACCGAGTTCTTGTTTCTGACCACTTCTTCAGACTACCGTGTTTCCAACGGTCGACCGTATATGTCTCGATTTCTGCCCAAGCTTCACATCTTGTTTTCACTTGGTCCACTCCTCACCAACTTACCATAACGGCTCTATTTGTTTTGAAGGCTATATAAACTTCACTTAAGAGACACATTCACAACCTTACTTGCCAAATATCAATCCTACTCTTGTGCTCTCAATCTTCAAGCCTTCAAAGCTCCACCAACTCTCATACTTCCACTTAATTCACTCCAAGCCTAAATCATATCCTTGAGTGCATTCAAGTTAGAGTTCAACAACCACATTCAATTTCCATTGTGTTGTAAAGCTTCGAGGAAGCACCCTCTCGGGTTGTGAGAGGAGATCCGAGCAAGACGAGGGTGTTCGCAAGGCTCCGATTGTAAGAGGGTTTATCTTCGACCCGGAACGAAGATAATAGTGAATTCTCGAGTAGGGATCGGAGGATCGATCGGAACTTGAGGAGAGGACTAGATCACGGTGGTGTGATCGAACCTCTATAAATCTCCGGAGTCATCTTGTGGTTTGCATTCTTTCCCTTATTGTTTTAATTGTGCAATAGTATAAGAAAATTAGGAGATAATCTATTCACCCCCCTCTAGATTAGTGACCGATTAACTTACAAAGAGGACTGGAGAGAGAAGAGAGGACTTGAGAGAGGGAGAGGAGGGAGTGGTTGAGGAGAAGAGATAGAAAGGAGGAGAATAGAGGACTTGAGTTGCGAGAGAGAAAGGAAGAGGAGAGAAGAGAGTAAAGACTAAGGCCTCCATTGTTGGCTTTTTGGATTTAATCCTTGTTTTGATGATTTAATCAACTTAATCTTAATCATAAGTAATGTAGAGTAGCACACATATTGCATTACATATATATTGCATGTGCTAACCTCTACAGGTGATCAAGACTCATGGAAGGAAGGAAATCAAGTCAAGATTTGTAATAAAGCTATATGAAGACTTGTAATCTTGATTTTATTTTGAATCTTAGGAACATGTATAAATTGAGCATACAAGAGCTAAAAACATATCACATACACACTAGGTTCCTTAGAGAAGTCACACACAAAATTTCACCTTATTTGGACTTCATTAGATCACCCAAACCTTAGTCGGAAATCACTTAAAACCTAAACCCAGAATTCATGTGTGAAACGTCGACCGAACCAGTTCTCAGTTCGACCGGTTTATAATAGACTCTCCACAGTGATTTTACCGAACCCTACCAGTCGACCGGTTCTACCTTTTCGGTTGACCGATCCCGGATTTTATTATGGTTGTTACCTTTGTCGTATTCCTATAACGGTCGTATTCGTATAAAACAAACTTAACCCCAAAATACATTCGGTAACCGGTCGAACGACGACCTTGTTTCGGTCGACCGGTTGAACACTTATAATATCCCTACTATCGGTTAACACACTCTTCGTTCGACCGATCCAACTTTGTCTCAACCGAATCCCCTTAACGGTCGACCGCCCCATACTTTGGTTCGACCGATCCACTTAAGTAGAGTTAAGTTCTAGCTCATTTGTCCGACCGAATATTCTTTTGTTCGACCGTTCTCCTTGAAATCAAGTGAATGGTCGACCGGTTTATTAGTTTCGGTCGACCGGTTCTGGACAGATTTGCAGCCCGATTTTCTGCTTTGTGTATCTTACACAAAACCCAACCAAATCTATCCCCAACGGCTAGAATACCTTAGGAGCTTATAAATAGAGGATCAAGACATGTTGTTAACACAACTCTGCAACTCCAATTGTCTCAATACATTAGAGAGAAACCCCAATCCTCAAAGCTTCCATTTCTACACTCCATAAGCCTAAACTACACACACTTGATCAATCACTCATCATACTCAAAGTGTGCTCAATTAGAGAGTGAATCTCACTTAGTTACAAAGTTGTCAAAAGAGTATAGACTTCGGTGAAAGCCCGAAGTGATCCTTCTCGGATTGTGAGAAGAGGATTCCAAGCTCGGCGAGGGTTGTTCGCGAGTTTGACGGTTGTAAGGCGTTGTCTCCCGGCCCGGAACGGGGAGCAGATAGTAAAGTCGTAGGCGGAGCTCACGGAGTCAAGCGGAGCTTGCAAGAGAGGACTAGGACCTGGGTGGGGTGTCAAACCTCTATAAAAACGCCGAGTCGATTTGTGGTTTGCTTGTTCCTTTTTCCTACTTGTCTTTAAATTGTTTCCGCTGCGTTTATTGTTTGATTAGTTATGGATTAGCGTAAAAGTGATTAGATTAATCTGACCCACACGATCCTACATCCATTACCCCTCCCCAAAACTCTCAGTCGTGCCAACATCAGTTCTACCCAAAACCCCCAACTACTCCTTATTCCTCTCTTAGTGCACCCTTACTGGGAGCCCTGCTCCGATAGGGCGCCCAGGAGTGCCTGAGGGGGGGGGGGGTCCAAGCTTCTGCCGCAACGCCTGATCAAAGCAACCAGCCCACTTTGTGACATATGGTGCAATCCTCATCCACATTCCCTTTAATGATTCCTCATTCCGTACGAGTAGGTTCGTGTTGTCGACTCGTCGAAATCACGTTTCACTCTAGCCCATAACGATCTAACCTTTTGGTTTGTCTCAACCACCACATTGCATTTGACTTGTATAACTTGTATATATGCCAAGATGAGTCTCTCATCCTCTGTTGTGGACCACGTCTTTGGATTGTTGGTCCTGGAGGTTTGTCATGGTTGTTGATTGTTGAAAGCATCAACTTCATTCTCCCTGTCTGCATCACAGGTAGGATGAGCATCTCGGGCTTACAAAAAAGTACGACGACAATTTGAATGCTAGCCTACGGCACAACGACCGATAAGGTTGACGAGTGTTTGCGTCTAAGTGAAGCAACAACCAGAAAGTGTTGGATTTCATGTTTAATTATACATATATATTTTCGAAATTTTTATGTATAATAAGGATCAATTACAATTTTCTTTGATTTATTTCATGCATGCATCGGTTTGTTTTAACATCTAGTTTCAAAACTCTATTAAAACAAACAAGGGCTCCGAAATTCATACCTAGAAGTTCTCAAAAACTTCTTGAAGATTCGGAGACGTTGGGGATGCTTCTCGCCGCGTCGGGTGCCTCCGAGTGTTCACCGAAACCCTAAACAAGGTAGGAGAGAAAGAAGCTAGCCAATCGATCTCCAAACAAGCTTAGAATCTAGCTACAAACCCCTTCCTTAGCCTCTGAGATTTCTCCTTCCAAAGACTTAGAAAACTAAGAGAATTTTCGTGGGTTTTAGTAGTGAATTAGGAGAGAAAATAATTTCTGAATTGTGTGTCACAATTAGGGAGAATAAGGACCTATTTATAGGTTCCAATCTTACTCTTAATCATGGCTATTCTTTAGCCACGGTTTTATGACAATTTCTCTCACAAACTAATTCCATAATACATTATATGCACCCATAAAATGTTTGACCAAATTTGGAGCTAATCCAACCATCGATCAAATTAATCTCTTAATAATCAAAGGCAGAAAATCGACCGCTGTTCGGTTTACCGAGTCCCACTCGGTTAACCGAATTTGTCACGATCGTTTAACCGAGTACGTGGCGGATGACCGAATCTTAAGGGGAAAAATTCTCCTTAATCGATCGGACCCATTCACGTGTAAGACCGAGTGCTATTCGGTTAACCGAAAATATCGGAACTTGACATTGTTCGGTCGACCGTTTCTGGTTCGGTACACCGTACCAAAGTTCCAGGCACTTTGGTCAAGTTCGGTCAATCAATTACGATTATCCGTTCCACGTTCGGTTGACCGATCCATAGATCCTTCGGTCGACCGAACCTCAACGGATTACCGAACTTCTACCCGATTTTGCCTATTTCAAATTTTGGATTTATTTCCAACAAAATTTGAACTTGGGGTTTTAGCAAATTCACAACTTATGCAATATATTATCCTATGCAACAATAAATTATTGCACCCCATAATATATGCATCTCATATGAATTTATCATGATTCTAATTATGTTATGTATACAACATAATTGATTTTACTCGTTCACCACATGTGTCATATTTTCTATGAGAAACCCGACACATCATATGAACAAAAAATCAAGCTTCTTGTTTCACGGTTTTTGCGGTGTGACCTATGGGAGGATCTAAACTAAGTTGGCAGTGATATTAAGAGCTTAATATCACAAGCTATAAGCGGTATCTAGCTACACATTATAGCTCCCAATTAGTTAGATGTCTTAATTCCACTCGAACCAAAACCCGATCCATTTAGTGATGGAGTGCACCACTTGTGTCCGTCCCTTGCCTCATGATATTAAGAATACACACAAAGTAGTATTGTGGCATCTTTGTCTTAGTATTCATTTCTTGATCTCTTTAAGCTAGTTATAAATATGTGACTTAACTCAAATCACATTGTGCACATTATAACTTTGCTTTATCAAGGGGCCCACTAATATCATCACTCAATTAAGAGGGACAATGATAGTCTTTTGACTAACTATCTTCTCCAACAAAAGTTGTACTTAACCAACTAATGCCTTTACACTACACTCATCGATAGCTCAAGACACCAATCTAATTAAGAACTCCTTAAGCGATCGGATATAAGTCTCATATCAAAGGACCAAAGACACAGTAAAATATTAATGACACAGAAATACATTTCTATAATATTTTACTTATTAGGTCTATTCAGTATACAAAAGTAATATTTTCCTCTTTTTGCATACCCGTGTTATCACTCACTTGTAGAGCTACAATGATCTATGACCAACACGACAATCTTAACTCGGTAATTAATGTTCCATGTTAATTACCATGATTGCGAATATCTTTTGTTTTATGTAAACCAATATCTTTTAGAGCTCTACGGTTAAGGACCAAGAGCCTCTTCCTTAACACTTCCAAAAGACGAATAACATAAACAAGGAACAAAACGATTTCTCATTCAATTCATAATAATTGGCATTTAAAAGTAAAACTTTTAGAACACATTCCCTTCAGAAAGTCCCTCCAAAAATTATGTGAATGTGTCATTAACAACTTCTTCGGTGAGTATCTACGAAGGTCTACTGCAACTGACTTAGTACAACTACTTCATATTGGTGAGCAACATATAATTAGGAGTATCGATTGTATGTACTCGGAGTGGAAAAACTATTCAGCTGCTTGGAAGGGACAACATCAAGGGAGTAGTGGGAAGAGAGCACTTATCCTAGAGGCGGTGACATCGACTGACTTATGGATCTATCACTAATTCTTTGGAATCTCTGGTTCGTGTAGTAACCTAAACGATCTTCCGTTTTCAACGACATACTAGAATGACGAGCTTCACCTGTAACTTATGAGGTTAACAATACTCGATATGATATTGGATACTATTTAACATTTGATATTTATCCAAAATGGTTTGCATTCATTCAATCCACAATTCTTCCTCATACATCGAAGGACAGGTTATTCGCTCAAAGGCAGGAGAAAACACGTAAAGATGTAGAACGTGCATTTAGAGTGCTTCAAGCGCGGTTCACGATAATCAAGGAGTCATCTCTTACATGGAGTAAGAACGTACTACCAAAATAATGACAGCTTGCATCAGAATACATAATACGCTAGTGTCGGAAGTTAAGACTTTTACAAAACCTGGTAATGGTAAAAATTAAAAAAAAACTTTGAAGTTAAACGATCCCAAAAAATTTCTCTACCACGCACTAGACTAAAATAATGTCCTTCCGAACATGTGCCATGCGTGTCAGAAAGAAACCACCACGTCTCGTTTTTGTTGTTTGTTGTTTTTTTTTGGGTGAAAAACACTAATAAATAAGAGAAGAAGAATTTTGTAATCTTTTTAGCTTATAAAATATCAATTTTTTCAAAATCTACAGATAGCCATCCATATTGTTTTATAATTTTTTAAATTTCAAAATTCCAAATAACTTCTAGTTAATTAAAGCATGACAACAACCTGATTTTCAACGAATATATTCTTAATTTTTACTTTTCGAATAATTAGATTCTCAATTATGCGTAAGGTTTAATTATATGTAATCGTTATCCTAATAATTATGTTTATTAATTTAAAATTATTATATAGAAGTGAAATGATAATATATATTTGTTTGTGAAGAGTACAAATGAGTTGGAGGTGAGATAAAAGTTTGATTTGACATTAAGTTTTTTAAGTAAAACGCTTATATTGAGAAGATGAAGGCGAATAGAACTGTGGCTTAATGCTGTGAAGTTGATAAATGACGTAGCATGGAGAGAAAAACTAGAAATAACTTTTATACAATGCTATTGTTGTGGATGACCTAATCCATAAACAAATTGGAACAAACTGACAGACAAGATCACTTCGCCCCTAAAATGTTATTTTGCCTGTTCAAGGAAACCTGGTACCTCTTAAGTCCTATCAAAAATCCAAGGTAAGATCATAAGATAAATTAAATTGAAATGGACAGGATGGCATCAAAATTTATGATTGTCGAAATGCATGGGTGTAACTTGGATCCTACAACAAAATGTACGGTACATAATTTTAATTATGTTAAAAATCGAAACTGTATTATAAGATGTTGAACCTAAATAAATGGAGGAGATCCCCATCCGTTCTAATCATATTATTACACACTAAGCCTGGGTCCATTTCTATAGGAGTGCAAACAGGTGGGACGAGTTAAATATTTTTTTAACAACTACCCACCCTGTTTAAGGGTGGATCAGGCAGGACGAAACGGGTTAGGCAGGACAAACCGATTAATTTCTATAAATATTTATTTGAACCTATTGCATGAACCCATACAAATACATTCCTGCAGTTTCATAATTATGCTTACACAGATAAACACATTCATAAAAGTCCATAACATTAGAAGTATAAAAGTCCAAAACATTAGAAGTAAGACCATAACACGTAAAAGCACATACTATTAATATATTTAATATATATATATATATATATATATATATATTTATTTATTTAAATAGGGTCAAGCTCTAGTGAGCCCAGGACTCATCAAATTTAGTTTAAACTCCCTACAATCTCACCATTGAATCTTATTTACAGTTAATCTCACCATTCATTAGCATAACCGTTTTTTTTCTTAATCTACCTTACAATTTGAAATGAGTGGTGAATATTGTGGGGGCTTAATTTAGAAAAGTTGAGCCCTGAACTCACTAGAGAATTATTGTATTTAAATATACTATAACAGGTTTTGCGAGTCAGCGGGGGAAGGTTGACATTAAACCACTACCCGATCATTTTAGACCGGTGAGTGTCGTGAGTTGCAAAAAATGCAATCGCAATACGTCCCACGTGGGACTTGGCGGGTCAAATCCGTCCTACGAACAACACTACATGTGGCTATATTAAAACATCAATTAATTATGTTAAAAATCAAAAGTGTACGTATTATAAGAATTTAACCATCAAGCAGGTCTAGTCCGATTAGAATCAATTACGTAGAGGCAAATGGGACTGTGAATACTGTGAGGTTTCAAACAACGGAAAAAAGTCTAAATATTCAACAAAGTACAACCTTGATATGATACGAGCTTGTTGGTTGTTACAATCACATCTTCGGTCTGGGTAAGCACTTCTCAGGGATTGTAAGAACGTGGGAGTGAGGGAGGTATGGAGAGAGGAGTAGGGTGGAGTATGGTGAGGAGTGGGTGTGAGGTATGGAGGGGGTGTAGGGTAGGTGTAGGGTTTTTGTATAAAACCAAACCCAACCCTTTCTCTTCCTTTCTTTTCCTCCATTCATTCCACCAAACTCACCCCATTTTTCTCTTGCATCCCGGCGACCAGAGGACGTGGAGGAGCTCCGGCGGCGAGGTGGAGGCGCGCATACGGAGGAAGAAGGAGAAGAAGCTTGAATCGTCGAGGAGAGGAAGGAGCTCGCCGGCGCGCGCGTTTCTCGACGGTGAAAGGTATGCCACGTCTTCATAGTAACTCCCCAAGAGGTGTGGGAGTGTATGGGGCGGCGTTGGTGCCGTTTCCCCGGCGAAATCCGGCGGGACAGTGGCTGAAGGTGCCTGTTCGGTCGACCGGATGGTGAGATTCGGTCGACCGAATGGCGTCTGGATGATGCCTGTCCCGCGGATAATGAGTAGTTCGGTCGACCGGTGGTTGGGTCGGTCGACCGATAGTTAATAATATTTGCTTACTGCCCGAAAACGGTCGAACGACGTCTGTGTGACGGTCGACCGTTTATGCCAAATTTTAGCGGGAATATTTTATAAGGGTTATATTAGTCCGGTCGACCGGTGGTTGTTCGGTCGACCGATCCCAGTAGATAGGGTAGACAGACCTTCGGCCGACCGAGTGTGTCTCGGTCGACCGAACTGCGCAAGGTCGGTCAAGAGCGTTGACCATCTAAACGGTCGACCGCTCTGGATCCGGTCGACCGACCGCGTGCAGTTTTCCTGTAGTGAAGTGCCTGTTGATCCGGTCGACCGGAAGAGTTTCGGTCGACCGAATGCAGTGGGCAGGATTCATGCAGTTTTCCTTATCGGTTGAACGGACCCTGGTTCGACGGACAGGATATATATGTATATAAAACGTATAGCGTAGACCTTCCAAACGGTCGACCGCTAGATTTGACCTTGTTCGACTGGTGGGTCGAATTATCTTTCCTTGGTGGATTTATCCACATACGTGACGTCGAGCAGAGGCGACTACCGGCTGCCGAGCCCACGGTCGATCACCGGACCTCGGAGCTACGGATTTCACCTACGACGAGAGCGTATCTTCTGTTGGACCCCTCGTGGATGCCTGTGCGGCAGAGGGATGCCTGCCATGCCTGTGTGGGTGGTAGATGCCTTCTTCCCTGGTGGGGGAAGGGGATGCACTTTCCTTGTAGAGGAGAGCCGAGACCTCCTCGTGTGGGCCTGGATTGGCAGGGGGGATGCCTCCCTTGTGCCCCTGTGTGCGGCTGGGAGATAAGTGCGGCGACCCCCCTCGTGTGGGCCTGGATTGGCAGGGTGGGGGATGTTTCCCATGCCCCTGGCGCGGCTGGGAGATGGTCCGCAGCGGTTGGGGCATGTATGGGGCCCGAGGCGGATTGCATTGCATGTGCATTCTTGGCATTTTCATCTGTTTTTCTGTATATATAGGAGATGTTGGCATACGGGGTTCCTTTCGGGAACTCAGGCAGATTTTATGTTGCATTTTCAGGTAGCAGGCAGTCTTAGGTTGGTGGTGACCGAGGGGAGTGCCTCCGGGATCGGGTCCTGTTCTTCCGATCTTTTTGTAGAGGTAGTGATTACAGTAGTTATGTAGTAGTTATGTATTAGTTGTAATCACTCTTTTGACAACTCTGTATTATGACTTCCACGTGGAGATATTTTATATATTATTATGTTGACTTTTCTAGTAACGTGCCCGTGTTGACCGTTGACGGTCGTATGTTGTATGTTTAATTTTGAAAATTTTCTTCCGCTGTTTCGGGACGTTACAACTTGGTATCAGAGCCTTGATCCCGGCGTATTTTCCCAAAGAAACCACCATCGAGTTAGGATTAGAGTCTAGAGGTCCATTGCATGCATTCATGATCATTCTGATGTGAGTCTTTTTGTTCTGTAGAGTGATGCCTCCGAGACGGGTGGTGCCTGCGGCTGAGACTCGCAGTTCGAGTGAGTCTGCGAGAGAGGAGGCCCGGGAGGCAGAGCGCAGAGTCCTGTTCGACACCGTGGAGCGGTTGAGCGGGATGTTGGAGCGCCAGGCAGCGCAGAGTGCGCAGGCGGGGGCCGGTGCGATGCACGACCGGTTCATGAGGCAGCACCCTCCGACTTTTGCTGGGCAGATGGATGCAGAGGCAGCTGAGGAGTGGATCCTCACTATGCAGACGATCTTCAGGGCTATCGACTGTACTCCGGAGAAGAAGGTGGACCTGGCCACCTATGTGCTGAGAGGAGCTGCAGCGAACTGGTGGAGGTCGACTTCAGCAGTTGTGTTCACCGGTCGAGAGGATGTGTCATGGGAGGAGTTTGTTGAGGAGTTCAACGAGCAGTACTTTCCGGAGCATGTGCGAGACGGGAAGCGGGTGGAGTTCCTGGCCCTGGAGCAGGGGAGCATGACACTGGAGGAGTACATTGGGAAGTTTAACGCCCTTGAGCGTTACTGTCCGGAGATTTTCGTCACTCAGGCGCAGAGGTCGATGAAGTTTGTCGGGGGACTCCGGAAGCATCTGAGGACCCGAGTGTTGTCGAGCATGCCGCGCACCTTGGCGGATGCAGTGAGGAGTGCCACTATCATGGAGAGGGACTACCGGGAGAATTATCAGGATGATAGGAGATCGGTAGGGAAATCCTCAGGGAGGCCAGGAGGGCAGAGTTCGGGGAAGTCGGGCAAGAGGCCCCGGATCGAGGCAGCAGGGGCGCCGCAGCCAGAGGCGTGCAGGAGCTGTGGCAGAGTGCACACTGGGCGCTGCTTTGGGTCGATTACTTGTCATGGTTGTGGTCAGCAGGGCCACATCGTCAGGAACTGCCCTAGCAAGGGCGCTGGACCGAGCAGACCTCCGGGACTTCCGAGTGTCAGTGGCGGCGGAGCTAGGAGACCTGCAGCACCGCAGCAGGGTCAGCGCACTGGACGAGTCTTCACTGTCCAGGCAGATGAGGCGAGGGACGCCAGCACCGTCGTGGAAGGTACACTTCTTGTGGCAGGTTTAGAGGCTAGAGTGCTTTTTGATTGTGGTGCGACACACTCGTTCATCTCGGAGCGATTTGCGGGAGTGTTGGGCTGTACCCCTGCGATGTTGACTGCCACTTTGGAGGTCAGCACACCCCTGGGTCTGGTGGGCACTGTGGGGAGCTTCATCCCCGGCGCCACGATTGTTTCGGGAGACCAAGATTTTCCGGCAGATCTGGTCTTGCTACCGATGGAGGACTTCGACGTTATTCTTGGGATGGACTGGTTGTCCCGGCATGACGTGCGTGTCCTTTGCCGTGAGAGGAAGGTTTTGATTCCGAGGTTGGGGTTGCCTGATATCATGATTAGAGGAGTCAGGAACAGAGGAGGCCGCATTGTGGTGTCAGCTTTGAGGGCTCAGAAGTTGATGCAGCAGGGTTGCAGAGCGTTTCTGGCGACGCTGGTTGTTCCAGAGGCTGAGTCTCCGAGGCTGGACGAGATAGATGTGGTACGGGAGTTTACAGAGGTGTTTCCAGATGATATTCCAGGATTGCCACCTCCGCGAGAGATGGAGTTTTGCATTGAGCTGGCAGCAGACACCTCACCGCAGTCGAAGGCCCCGTACAGGATGGCGCCTGCAGAGTTGGCAGAGTTGAAGAAGCAGCTACAGGAGCTGATGGAGGCTGGATTCATCAGACCGAGTGTCTCACCTTGGGGCGCGCCAGTGCTGTTTGTGAAGAAGAAGGACGGGTCTTTGCGGATGTGCATTGACTATAGGATGCTGAACAAGGTCACCATCAAGAATAGGTATCCCCTACCTAGGATTGAGGACCTGTTCGATCAGTTGCAGTCAGCGAAGGTCTTCTCTAAGATCGACCTACGCTCAGGATACCATCAGTTGAGGATCCGAGAGGAGGATGTCCAGAAGACAGCATTCAGGACCAGATATGGGCACTATGAGTTTTTGGTGATGCCTTTTGGGTTGACGAACGCTCCGGCGGCTTTCATGGATCTGATGAACCGGACGTTCAGGCAGTACTTGGATAGTTGTGTCGTGGTCTTTGTGGATGATATCCTGATTTACTCACCCGATGTGGAGCAGCACAGAGAGCACCTGCGGATTGTACTTAGCATTTTGAGAGACCAGAGGTTGTATGCTAAGTTTTCGAAGTGCGAATTCTGGTTGGACAGAGTCGCATTTCTGGGTCACATCGTTTCTGCGGAGGGGATTTCGGTGGATCCGGCGAAGGTAGAGGCAGTGACTGAGTGGAGAGCCCCTACGAGCGTGACGGAGATCAGGAGCTTTGTTGGACTGGCGGGTTACTACCGTCGCTTCATCAAAGACTTCTCGAGGTTAGCTGCACCTTTGACTGCCCTGACGCAGAAGGGAGTCACTTTTGTTTGGTCCCAGAAGTGCGAGGACAGCTTTCAGGAGCTGAAGAGACGACTGACGACAGCTCCAGTTTTGACGCTGCCGAGCGGCACAGGAGGTTTTGTGGTCTACAGTGATGCGTCTGGCATTGGTTTGGGTTGCGTGTTGATGCAGCACGGGAGGGTGATTGCATACGCTTCGAGGCAGCTGAAGACTCATGAGAGGAATTACCCGACGCATGACTTGGAGTTGGCAGCCGTTGTGCACGCACTGAAGACATGGAGACACTACCTGTATGGTGAGCAGTTTGAGGTGTTCACCGATCACCAGAGTCTGAAGTATCTCTTCTCCCAGAAGGAGTTGAATATGAGACAGCGTCGTTGGTTGGAGTTCATTAAGGACTACGATTTCACCATCTCCTACCACCCGGGGAAGGCGAATTCAGTTGCAGACGCCTTGAGTAGGAGAGTGGAGCTATCAGTTGCTGGCATGTGCCTTCAGGAGTGGAGACTGCTTGAGTCATTGGCAGAGTGGAGGCCGTTCACTGGGGACTCTGAGGGAGCAGTGGTAGCTGGATTGCGGGTAGAGCCACAGACTGTTTCACAGGTAGTACAGGCGCAGCATGAGGATGATGAGTTGGCCAGTTTGCTGGAGTTGACTGCCAGAGAGGGGTCAGATTTCAGTGTTGGGGTCGATGGAGGTCTGAGATTCAGAGGGCGGATCTGGGTGCCGAGGGTTGATGGGATGAGAGATGACATCATGGAGGAGGCACACAGAGCGAAGTACACCATCCATCCCGGGAGCACGAAGATGTATAAGGACCTGCAGCGGAACTTCTGGTGGAGAGGCATGAAGAAGGACATTGCAGAGTTCGTGAGTCGGTGTTTGGTCTGTCAGCAGGTGAAGATCGAGCACCAGAGGCCAGCTGGGCCTATGCAGAGCATCGAGCTTCCAGAGTGGAAGTGGGAGCACGTGACGATGGACTTCGTTACGGGGCTACCGAAGACGAGGCGGTTCCATGACGCGATTTGGGTGATAGTCGATAGACTGACCAAGTCGGCGCACTTTCTGGCCATTAGGACCACCTTGCCTTTGGAGAGTCTGGCGAAGCTGTATGTAGAGGAGATCGTCAGATTGCACGGAGTACCGGTGAGCATCATCTCTGACAGAGATCCGAGGTTCACATCCAGATTTTGGGGGAGTCTGCAGCAGGCACTGGGGACACGTCTGAGATTCAGTACAGCTTTTCACCCTCAGACAGACGGTCAGTCAGAGAGGACTATCCAGACTTTGGAGGATATGCTGAGGGCTTGCACGCTGGACTGGGCTGGACACTGGGATGAGCATCTACCTCTGATTGAGTTCGCCTACAACAACAGCTATCATGCTAGTATTGGGATGGCACCGTATGAGGCATTGTACGGGAGGCCGTGCAGATCGCCGGTATGCTGGAGTGACGTAGGCGAGAGGCAGTTAGTGGGTCCAGAGCTTGTGCAGATGTACGCAGAGAAGGTTGACCTGATCAGGAGGAGGTTGGCTACAGCACAGAGCAGACAGAAGAGTTATGCTGACCGACGCAGACGGACTTTGAGCTTCGAGGTTGGAGATCACGTCTTCCTGAAGATTTCACCAGCTCGGGGAGTGATGAGGTTCGGGAAGAAGGGGAAGCTCAGTCCGAGGTATGTCGGGCCTTTTGAGATCTTGGACCGTGTCGGGGAGGTCGCCTACAGAGTTGCTTTGCCACCTCAGTTCTCTGGCCTTCACAACGTCTTCCATGTTTCTATGTTGAGGAAGTACGTTGCAGACCCGACGCATGTGATAGAGATTTCAGTGCCTGAGATCCAGCAGGACTTGTCACTTGAGGAGAGGCCAGTTGAGATCATCGATCGGATGGACCATCAGCTCAGGAGGAGGACCATTCCGATGGTTAAGGTCAGATGGCAGCATCACAGCGAGCGCGAGGCCACCTGGGAGATCGAGGAGGAAGTTCGGAAGCAGTATCCGGAGCTTTTCGGTGAGTTACCCTTCTGATTTCGGGGCGAAATCCTTTTAAGGAGGGTGGATTGTAAGAACGTGGGAGTGAGGGAGGTATGGAGAGAGGAGTAGGGTGGAGTATGGTGAGGAGTGGGTGTGAGGTATGGAGGGGGTGTAGGGTAGGTGTAGGGTTTTTGTATAAAACCAAACCCAACCCTTTCTCTTCCTTTCTTTTCCTCCATTCATTCCACCAAACTCACCCCATTTTTCTCTTGCATCCCGGCGACCAGAGGACGTGGAGGAGCTCCGGCGGCGAGGTGGAGGCGCGCATACGGAGGAAGAAGGAGAAGAAGCTTGAATCGTCGAGGAGAGGAAGGAGCTCGCCGGCGCGCGCGTTTCTCGACGGTGAAAGGTATGCCACGTCTTCATAGTAACTCCCCAAGAGGTGTGGGAGTGTAGGGGGCGGCGTTGGTGCCGTTTCCCCGGCGAAATCCGGCGGGACAGTGGCTGAAGGTGCCTGTTCGGTCGACCGGATGGTGAGATTCGGTCGACCGAATGGCGTCTGGATGATGCCTGTCCCGCGGATAATGAGTAGTTCGGTCGACCGGTGGTTGGGTCGGTCGACCGATAGTTAATAATATTTGCTTACTGCCCGAAAACGGTCGAACGACGTCTGTGTGACGGTCGACCGTTTATGCCAAATTTTAGCGGGAATATTTTATAAGGGTTATATTAGTCCGGTCGACCGGTGGTTGTTCGGTCGACCGATCCCAGTAGATAGGGTAGACAGACCTTCGGCCGACCGAGTGTGTCTCGGTCGACCGAACTGCGCAAGGTCGGTCAAGAGCGTTGACCATCTAAACGGTCGACCGCTCTGGATCCGGTCGACCGACCGCGTGCAGTTTTCCTGTAGTGAAGTGCCTGTTGATCCGGTCGACCGGAAGAGTTTCGGTCGACCGAATGCAGTGGGCAGGATTCATGCAGTTTTCCTTATCGGTTGAACGGACCCTGGTTCGACGGACAGGATATATATGTATATAAAACGTATAGCGTAGACCTTCCAAACGGTCGACCGCTAGATTTGACCTTGTTCGACTGGTGGGTCGAATTATCTTTCCTTGGTGGATTTATCCACATACGTGACGTCGAGCAGAGGCGACTACCGGCTGCCGAGCCCACGGTCGATCACCGGACCTCGGAGCTACGGATTTCACCTACGACGAGAGCGTATCTTCTGTTGGACCCCTCGTGGATGCCTGTGCGGCATAGGGATGCCTGCCATGCCTGTGTGGGTGGTAGATGCCTTCTTCCCTGGTGGGGGAAGGGGATGCACTTTCCTTGTAGAGGAGAGCCGAGACCTCCTCGTGTGGGCCTGGATTGGCAGGGGGGATGCCTCCCTTGTGCCCCTGTGTGCGGCTGGGAGATGAGTGCGGCGACCCCCCTCGTGTGGGCCTGGATTGGCAGGGTGGGGGATGTTTCCCATGCCCCTGGCGCGGCTGGGAGATGGTCCGCAGCGGTTGGGGCATGTATGGGGCCCGAGGCGGATTGCATTGCATGTGCATTCTTGGCATTTTCATCTGTTTTTCTGTATATATAGGAGATGTTGGCATACGGGGTTCCTTTCGGGAACTCAGGCAGATTTTATGTTGCATTTTCAGGTAGCAGGCAGTCTTAGGTTGGTGGTGACCGAGGGGAGTGCCTCCGGGATCGGGTCCTGTTCTTCCGATCTTTTTGTAGAGGTAGTGATTACAGTAGTTATGTAGTAGTTATGTATTAGTTGTAATCACTCTTTTGACAACTCTGTATTATGACTTCCACGTGGAGATATTTTATATATTATTATGTTGACTTTTCTAGTAACGTGCCCGTGTTGACCGTTGACGGTCGTATGTTGTATGTTTAATTTTGAAAATTTTCTTCCGCTGTTTCGGGACGTTACAGGGATAATGTTATGTTATTATTTATGAGTGTTTGGGACTGGGTATATTAATGTTATTAATTCTGAGAGATTGATGATGAGAAGGTAATTTCGAGAAACCGTGGAGCCTTTTATGGCAATTTTTATTTCTTATGTACGAGAAGCATAGATGATTTTATTCCCAAACCATGCATTCGTGATATTCCCATTTACACGTAACTCATGCAGTCATGCATACAACACTAAAAAATTTGAGCCCGATAATCGTACAAAGGATAAACGGTCAGAAACCATAACATCACATCTCACATGTATATAACTATATATAAGCAAGTATCATATTGATCAAATCCTTGCTTATTTAGTAGTGGCTCTGGTGGTGGAACCTGCAGTGTGAAGGCCGGAAAGCGAAAGGCCCGGTAGAGTAGAGATCAGCCACATAACTGGTGTTCTCGTAAATCTTGTTCTCGTACCGGAGCGACGAGCCGACGATGCCAAAGTTGGTGTTGGTGAGCAAGTTGCACTTAGGGTTGTGAGAAGAGATGAGATGGACAGTGCAAGAATTGATTGGAGAGTCCATGTGACCTTTCTTGAGGTCCAGACCTCTAAGGGTGGAGTAGAAGTAGCCGATTTCGTTCGTCTCAGCCGACTTGTAGAAGATGGCTCGGTGCTTGTGATCGCGACATGTTATCCCAACTTTTGCATCTTGTAGTGGTCTTGCACCGGTTAAGAACCAGGAGCCTGCTAGGGAGCAACGTTGACAGTAGACCATGCCTTGGACCACCACCTCCGGCTCGGTCGAGTCGGAATCGGAGGTTACGGATAGGATTAGAGTGGAGGAGAGGAGGAGGAGGAGGGAGAGGTGGAGAGTGGTGGCCATGTTGAGGTGCTTGTTTGACTTGAGATGGTAGTTTGGGGAATTGAGGGTTGGGGGATATATAGTTTCCAAAAATATGCATGGACGACGTGGTTGCCACCATGTTAGAATTTGAAGTCCGGCGTTTGAATGATTTTCTCTTTTCTATGAGATTATTTTTGTAAATAACCCCCTAAATATTTGAAAATATTAACAATATTTCATAATACTTATAATATCCTTTGATTTGAAATAAATTTTCAATTATGTGTTCATGATGAAAAATATTTAGAATATGACACTTCTCTTTGCATTTTGTGGAAGAAAACGCTGAAATGTTTATTGTTAATAGGGTGTGATATTAATATATTGTGGACGTGAAGGTCATTTTGCTCATTATTGATTAATTAATTATAACTAAGGGCGTTTGATATCGGGGATGACATGAGGATTGTGGTGAGGTGGTTTTGTGGGTCGTAGTCAAATGGTCGTCGTGTGTGGTTGTACTGTTTTACAAATTTTCGATCTATAAATTAATACACAGTTTCGAAAAACCTTCTGGAAATCTGAACTTCTAATATTACGTTAGTTCACTAGATTTGTTGGGATGTGAGATGATGAAGTGGATCGAATTCAACGAATATGCTATTGTGTTGCTGCGGATGGTCTCAACGAATATGCTATTGTGTTAAGGCCACTTATTCTCCCCCGGCATAGTGACTTCAGTTAATCACTCTGGCTACCATCGGCTTGTTTAAATGATCATTAACTAATCACAATATAATATGTATGTGTAATATTAATATATGTTAATGTAACATCTCGACCGGTAGACTGGGTTTTGTCTACAACTCTACTAAATAAATGCATTTACAAGGACCAAGAATAGTCTAGAAAAAAGAAAAGAAAACATTTTAAAATTATGAAAAAAAGAATAATAAAAATGACAGACCGTAAAAAATGAAGGCAGAAGTCGTTGGAGAAATTCAACGATGAAGTACCTGCATTGTTCAGGCCTTTAAAGGGGCATGAACTCATTTCAATGAACAAGCAAGAACACTGATAAATAAAGTTGTAATGTAATTTGGGAAAAAGAGAGAATAGAATAAGACTTTGAAACATTCAAATATTTTTATTTCTACACTAGAGCATTACAATTACAATCTACATGTACATATGCAAGCAAACATGCACATTAACAGTTGCAGTTGAGTTTGGAGTTTTCATGAAATCAATACTTCTTTATTTTCCTCACGTTTTGCAATCAAAACATCCTTTACATAACACCAAATCAAAAGCAAATAATCAAAACAAAATGGAGAAAGATCTTGGCTTTTATTTGATGTTCTAGTTAATAGGTACGTAAACAACGGACACACTTTTTCGTAGCAGATCAGAAACCAACTGAACCAAAGCCATACGACCATTAATTCTGAAAACATCTCTGCACCTTCACGTTGGGAAGAGAATTCCATCTGCCAGCAGAAATATACATTGCTTGTATATAATGTAAAAATATAAACAAAAAACAGGAAATTTCATGTTTAAGCACACAGAAAAATACTCACACACTTGGCAATTTGGCATATTGCAACGACACATCTACCACGGCGACACCTTCAGCGTTGTACCATGTGGATTCACAATCTGTTTGATTCGCCCGACTACGTCTTTCATTTTCGGCATCTGATTTGGATCAGCAGCTAAGCAAGATTTGGCCAACTCACATATGGCAATGACATCTTCCACTGGGCAACCTTTTAGCCCCACATCCATAATATCCGAAGCAGGTTTGTTTTCTCTTACGTAACCAGAAACCCAGTTTGCAAGTTGGCCACTGTCTTCGTCGTATGGAAGCTCTCCGGATATGATTTCCAGCAATAACAATCCGTACTTGTAGACGATGAGTCTCCTGTCCTTCGTAAACTCAACTGATGCCTCCATTATTCCAGAACCTATATCACTGGTTATCGCTTCGCCGCGTAATTCGAAGTCGGCGATTTTGGCTTCGTAACGATCTGTTAAGTATATCGACCTTGAATTGAGGTTTTTGAAAATGATAGGTGGCTCAAGGTGGAGCATGTCCTCTAGAAAAAATGCTATTCCCATTGCAATTTTTAACCGGTCCCTCCAGTCCAGGTGTTCTACTGCTTTAATCTCTTCATCTGTAACATCAACAAGTATTTACATGCAATGAAAGTTAACAGGGGATGATGACATGTTGCAAACACTTTGCTTAAAAGGAGCATATAATTTTAACTTCTAATTACTATTGCTATTTTGCTAATATTCGACTTCCAATGCAGTATGAGAAATATTGAGGTTACCTTACAACTAGAATTGTACTACTCAGGAGTCAGGATGAGTGGATCTACCAAAAATATTGTAAGGGTTGAAACGACTCTGCGGACTCTTGCTACTAATGCAAGACCTGAGCTTCCAAAGTGATTGAACCAACTGAAAATTACTAGAGAAGCATAATGTTGCATCTTTTAAAGAAGAAGTATATAAGTGAAACGTTTTGACTTTCAGAACAGTGTTTATATTGAACGGTACCAGATAAATCCACTAAAAATCGTTCATAAGCAACAGACATTTCTAACTGCAAGTGAACAAACAAGTGAAACAACAATACATCGAGATAAAAAAACCAAATAAAACTAACCGTGTAGACGATCATACAACGTTCCATTAGGCGTGTACTCAAAAACCATCATTCTAGCAAAAAGAGGCTTATCTTCCATACAATACCCAAGAAGGTTAACAAAGTGTTTGTGCTTTAATTTAGACATCGCAGTAACCTACACAATGATAAACACCAAACATCAGAAACAACCAAGTAAAGAAACTGAAATAAAAACAAGGCAGATATGTTTTTACCTTCTTCTTAAATAGAGTTTCAGAATCCTTCGACCAGGTCTCGACACTCTCAGCTGTAACAGACGCTACTGCGATTTCAGCTCCATTAGACAATGTCCCCTTGTACATCGTGCAACCTACCAGGGAACCAATTACATTGCTGAAATCTTCACAAGCCCTTGCAAGTTCCGATCGCTGAAATACTTGCAGACCTATGATTTAAACGAATTGAGATATATCGCATAGTTAGTTGCTTCCCCATATAATGATGATGTATGATCATGTTAGCAAGCCAAGAAAGGCCAACCTGTAGCTAATGCTTTGGGCTGTTCCCTGCTGAGCAAACCTCTTGCCACGCGTTTCTTGGATCGGTAATAGAGAACAGAAACGATAACGATTACGAGTAAGACAGCAGCAGCGGAACTTGTCGACGCAACCAACCTAATATTATTCGTATCTTTCTTGGATGGACTACTGGGTAAGGATGGAGTCGTCTGGTGGCTTGGTGATCGTGTAGCTGGACTTGGTGAGGGTGATGGTGGAAGAGAGGGTGGACGTGAAGGTGCCTTTTGGGGGGCTGGTTGTGGTGTAGGTGGTGGACTAGTGTTGATATTGCCTTTTGATAGACCACTTTCGGGAGAGGGTTTAGATTTAGCATTATTAGTTGGGCTATCAAAATCTGAAAAATCAGATTTTCCAAATTGTCCATTTAGTGGGGTGTAATCTTGTCCTTCACCAATTGCATTCCCATCATTCCTATAAACAAATTTGAACTTGTTAGTCGCAAGGTTGAATACGTAGGATCCATACATGTTCTAGATCACGTCTTTAATATGAGTTACAATTTTTGAAGCAAGGACTTCGTAGTCTAGTTATAGCAAAGATTGAAGAAGAATTTCAGTTTGAATAACATGCACATCAAGTTCACTAGGCAACGTGAATCAAGACCACACAACTAGTGTTAGTCTCCACTCTCCATTGAGACATTACCAAACGGATCGTGATCTCTATTTATTTGAAGGTCAAGTTCTTGGATACACTTATTTTTTAATACAATTAGATGTAGAACATGAGTTCTTAAAATCATAAAAATTAAGATATTTTGTTAAAAATAAATAGATTATATTTTCAGTCTCTTGATCTTATATGAAAAGATTCTTAACTTTATATTTCTCGACGCCCACTGATAACTCACGTCGCTTGTTTAGAATTGTAATTGTGCTAAAAATAAAAAGTGTATTAAAAAAAAGTTGTCGCTAAAGTAAATGGGGGAGAATCTAAATACTTAGGCTACTTAACGAGTGATCTTTTTTGGGCGTCCAAATGCCCTCCCTTGAAGGGTGGGCGGATCTGGGTGAGATCCGCTTGGGTATCCACCCAGAAATCCATCTGGATGTCCAATCCAGGGTGCCACGTGACCTCTTGGATTGAGTGGATTTTGTTGTTGTTTTGTTTTTTATTTATTATTTTCAAAAAAAATTTTAAAAATTATTTAAAATCTTTTTTTCAAAAAAAAATTGAAAATATGTTTCTTATTTGTTAATATATTTTTTTAATTTTTTTTGTGTTTTAGCTATAATTGATCTCAAATGACGTGGATAAGAGAATGTAGGGAGTTTTAGTTGTTTTTAAGTGTGGTTAAGAAAATTGTAAGAGGTTAGTTTGAACTAACTGAAATAGAAGTTGATGTTGTTGGGAGATAAAATTGGACTTCCGAAAATCATGTGGAAGCTGTTAACGGTGCTACTATGGAGGAATAAAAAGGACTCCATTTTGCGCCAATCAGTATAGTGTGTTGTGCCACGTGGCATGTAGCAATAAGCTCGTGCATGTGACGCTCGAGGGATATTTGCACAACTTATCCCTAAAGCGTTACTAGACATTTCCTCTTATATTTACACCCTCTCCTCACTTCTCCTTTCACTGTGCAATAATGGAGATCGATCGTGGTGGTGGTGATTCTGCTGGTGTGGTGTCCATGTCTGTAGATGGCGATCGTGGTGGTGCTGGTGTTAATGGTCGGAGTAATTGTGATGGTCTGGTGGATATATGTAACAAGGATATATATCTTGATGTGGTGAAAATGTGTGCAACTCTAACAAAAATATTTCTATTCAAACAGTAACATCTGTGGACCTGTGGTGGTCATGGTGGTGCTACTAGATCTTACCATAGTGCCTCGAAG
Organism: Triglochin maritima; assembly: GCA_963682175.1. Taxonomy (NCBI): domain Eukaryota; kingdom Viridiplantae; phylum Streptophyta; class Magnoliopsida; order Alismatales; family Juncaginaceae; genus Triglochin; species Triglochin maritima. The sequence goes on from OY821773.1 coordinate 53,704,128, forward strand.
TGATAAAAAATCTTCTCAATTAGCAATTATATATATATATACGAAGGGTGGTGTAACCGTGTAAGGCAGAATACCTCGAAGTAGGTTTCTTGTCGGAGGTGATAGTATTTTCATCAGCTTGCTGTCTGGAAATTGTGCCTATTCCACTATGTTTACCTGGTAGGGCACCTAGAAGCTCGTCGTGGTTGAGCACACTGAAAGAATATAAATTGCAGTGGAAAACAAAATTAATATGACGTTGAATATGATACAATAACAGAGCTAATATTTGACTTATACATATCAAAACTCACACATTCGCTGAGCTTAAATGCTGGCTAATGTCAGATGGAAATGGGCCTTCGAAATTATTGTATTCCAGATCCAAAGTTTCCAACTTCTGCAGTTCTTCTATCTCTCTTGGAATGACGCCGTAAAAGGAATTATTGTGTAAAATGCTGCAACCAGACATCCGTCATGAAGTAACATGAGGCAAGAGCACCAAAGAAAATGAATGGGGTGAAATAAATCATCAAAGGCATCAAAATGATTATGACACGCATGCAGATAACAAATCAAGCATATTCAAAATGAATAGATGGCTCTGGACTGACTTTTCCAATTTCTCATCAAGTGGAACATCATTAAGCAGATATATGGTTTTGTCTTTCAAATGTGCAAAAGAATATAGTTTGTTTCAGTTGGACGAACCTTGAATTCAATATATAAAGTTAACAATTCAAGAGGAAAATAGTACCAAAATTTTACGTCACAATTTTTTTTGTACCACCGGCACGACATTGGTAGACTGTTGTTACCATGACGAGTAGTATAACCTCCATCCAACCAAGCACGTGCAAAATGAAATTAAGATGCTTTGATTGTCCATCAGGTGCTAAAGTACGGATTTGCAAGAAAATTACTTTTCTTAACTAGGTTTAAATTCAAATTATGTTCTTATCAAAAGCAATCAGCCCCCCACGATAACTGAACAGGTTTTTGAATGCTGATAATGAAAATTTAAGATATCTCCAGAACTATAATAGCTTGATATGCAAACTCGATACAGATATGAAGGTCTTGTACTTCGCTCGAGTAGTACTAGTGAAGGATGATATATTTGTTACAAATATGCAAACAAGAACAATAAGTAACTCATAGAGCATGACCAAAAATTAGAGCATCTCCTGCTTTAGTTAAGCCACATCTAGCAAACCTTTGTTGGAATTGGTTTATAATTGTAAATACAGGAATTCTGGGAGAATCGGTCGATCGAAATTTTGTTTCTGGTCGATCGAATTACTTCAGGAGCCACGGGGTTCGGAACAGACCGGGGATCGGTCGACCGGTTCTGGGAATTCAGTCGATCGAAAAACGTCAATAGATTTGGAGCTCAGATCGATCGAGATCCGGTCAACCGGTGTTGGGCACGCGGTCGACCGAAAAGTGATAGGAGGTGCAACAACATGCAGATCAGTCGACCAGTGTTGGACACGCGGTCGACCGAAAACGTCAAGGACCTTCGGGCGCTATTCAGCAGCGCGGAACGGTCGACCGACTCGGGACGAGTGGTCAACCGAATGATAGCAGTTACGCAAACTAACAGAAGTTCGGTCGACTGATGGGCAATTTCGGTCGACCGTTTTCAGGCACTTATGCAGATTCTGAATTATTCTCTGTACGAATTTAGCCCATTATAAATAGGTTTTTGCCCTAATTTTGTAACACAACGTACAATACTTATTTCCTTGAGAGAGATTAGGCTAGAGAGAGATCTAGAGTGCTTTGGGAGACATATTGCTTACAAATTGATTGTAATCTCCGAGACTTCTCTTGTTGGAGAAAAGCTTCAAGGAAAGGAAACTCGCAGGAGACCCCCCCAAGGACGTAGGCATCATGTCGAACCTTGTAAAAATCACGTGTGTCGTGGTTTGCTTCAGGTGTGTTGTGTGATTGCTTGTTATTTCATCTTATTTGTGTTTACTTGTTGCATTAAGATGGGATATGGTCAGAAGTTATTATTCTGCAGTCAATATTCTATATTTCGTGGTGCTTGTAATCCGTGTCATATTAGTGCATATTAGATCCCCCTCCCAACAGCTGGTATCAGATCTTTGGTTGCACTTTCGATGGTGGAGGAAGCGCGGAACTTTCGGGTGGATAAATTCACCGGGAAAGGGAACTACTCAACATGGCAACGGAGGGTTCGTGCGTTGATGTCTCAGACGAACGGACTATTGCTGACGTTGGATGAAGTTGAGAAGAACCCGTCGAAGATGACCGATGAAAAGTGGGAGAGTCTGAATCTCCGGGTTATAGGGATCATCGAGTTGTGCCTCTCGGATGATCTGCTTTTCGAGGAATCGGTGAAGACCGCGGCAGAATATTGGAAACTTCTAGAGGAGAGGTTCATGAAGAAGAACCTTAGCAACAAGTTGAATCTGAAGTGTCAGCTGTACATGCTTCGGATGAAGGAGAATACACCGTTCATTGAGCATCTCTCGGTGTTCGATAAGTTGATAGCTGATCTGACTCAGCTTGAGGACAAGATGGAGGATGTAGATAAAGTAATGTTGTTATTGATGTCGCTGGCGGACTCGTATGAGAACTTGGTGAATACGAACATATATGACAAGAATTCGTTGGTGTTGGAGGAGGTCAATGGCATGCTGATGTCTTACGATGCGAGGAGGAATTCGAGTAGTATCTCTTTCGAGAATGGTGAAGGATTGATCGCAGCACCGAAAATGGGCAGGACGGGTAACAAAGGAAGAAGCAACGATAGAGGGCGGTCTAAATCAAAGGGGAAATCCTTTGAATGTTTTTTCAGCAAGAAGGTTGGTCATATGAAGCGTGACTATAGGGCCTTCAAGGACTCGCTGCAGAAAGGGAAAGACGGGTACAATTTTGTCAGTGTGGTGGAGGAGAAGAACGAAGTCGACGTTCTAACAGTTTACGTTGCAGGTATTAACAAATCATCATCTATATGGATTGTGGATACAGGAGCATCTTTTCACATGTGCCCGGATAATGAGTGGTTCACATCCTATGAACCACTGAAAGGAGGGATCGATGTTATTGGCAATGATGCACCGTGCACTACTGTCGGTATTGGTTCCATACAGTTCATGATGTTCGATGGGTGCATTCGAACGTTGACGGGTGTGCGTCACGTACCGGAGTTGAAGAAGAATCTGATTTCTCTAGGAGAGCTTGATACTCTCGGGTGGAGATGGTCCGGTGGGGACGGAAAGATCAAGGTCACTAATGGGGCGATGACAGTGATAAAGGGAACCAAGGTGGGCAACTTGTATTGGATTCTCGGGAATGCAATAGGAGGAAAAGGTGCAGGAAATGTTGCACGCGACGAAGACAGCACCATACTTTGGCATATGAGGCTTGGTCATATGTCGGAAAAGGGTTTGTGTGAGTTACACAAACATGGACTGTTGAAGGGTGTAAAGAGCTGCAAATTGGATTTTTGCAAGTATCATGTCTTCGGTAAACAACACAGGATTCGATTCAAGACGGCTATCCACAAGACGAGAGAAATTCTGGAGTATGTGCACTCAGACGTCTGGGGATCGGCTCAGGTTCAGTCAAATGGTGGTGCCGAATATTTCGTCACATTCATAGATGACTTCTCAAGGAAGGTATGAGTTTATTTTCTGAAAAATAAATTTGAAGTCCTTGATAAGTTCAAAGCATGGAAGACCCAAGTAAAGAAAAGTATAAGAAAGTTTGTTAAGTACTTATGGACAGATAACGGAGGTGAGTACACCTCAAGGGAGTTTACTAGTTTCTGTGAAAAGAAGACGTCACGAGGCATTTCACTACACCGCGGAGTCCGGAACAAAATGACGTAGCTGAAATGATGAACAGAACACTATGTGAACGGGCAAGGAGCATGAGGCTTCATGCAAATCTATCGAAGGATTTCTGGGCGGAAGCAGTAGATCTTGCATGCTACTTGGTAAATATCTCACCGTCATCGGTACTTGAATTAAAGACGCCTCAGGAAGTGTGGACGAGTGAGCTATTTGATTACTCGAGGCTTATGATATTTGGATGCAAAGCATATACGTTGGTTGATGAGGCACAACGGTCGAAGCTGGATTCAAAATCAAATGAGTGCTTCCAAATTGATTGTAATCTCGGAGACTTCTCTTGTTGGAGAAGAACTATGGAAATGAAACCCGCAGGAGACCCCCCTAAGGACGTAGACATCTTGTCGAACTTTTTAAAATCGCGTGTGTCGTGGTTTGCTTCAGGTGTGTTGTGTGATTTCTTGTTATTTCATCTTATTTGTGTTTACTTGTTGCATTAAGATTGGGATAGGGTTAGAAGTTATTATTCCACCGTCAATATTTTATATTTCGTTGTGCGTGTGATCCGTGTCGTATTAGTGCATATTATATCCTATCCCAACAACCTTGACCACAGTGAAGAAGTGAATGAGACATAAAGAATCAGTTAGATGCGTTTTGATCGTGACAACAAAATCTTACAGAGATCTTAGGTGAATAAGTTTCCCGATTTCGGCGCTTAGTTTCCCTTTGAGACAAAGATCCGCCAAGTTCCTAAAGAATCAAAAGAATTCCGCAATATCAAATAACGTTTTAAAGAAAATGGTCATACAACATAAATAACAACTCCATTACATGTCATAAATTCATTAAGTGCAGCATTTCAGGGACCAAATGAACAAGTTACTGCAATTAACACAAAGAAGTAGATAGATAGATGGCAACTACAAAGACAAGATTAGGATGACAACATGAGACAACATATTACTCATATAATGCTTGACAAAGCAAACTAATGATACATTGCTTTCCTGATTGACCTCACTTGGGAATTGGGATGAAGAGACAGTGAGTTAACAGGATAATCCATTTAAAAGAAACAAAACAATCTGATTTTTTATTCCTCTGCAATCCAACAGTGGTAAATATGTATGAAATGCAATTCCAACGACATGTTTCAATATTCTGTCTTTCAAAGGGATCGGGTTGCCGAGCAATTGACTTGTCCAATACCGTTGAAGTACCATTATCTAACAATTCAGTCTCTTATCCTTCACTAAATTCGGTGATTTTAGAATTATCTAACGAGCTTACCCAGGTTGACACTAACAATGATTAAAGTCAACCCACACAAAACCAGTTGACCTGGAATTTTGTTCATTCAGGTTCTCTAGTGATAGAAGGATTGACTTTGAAATCTTTCTACTAATCCGATTCTTCCACCCACCTCCTTCAATCAACCATTTCGTCTGAAACTTCTGCTGCAATTGCTAGAATACTAATGTCCCAGAAACCAACTTTTAACAAAGTCAAACAACATTTTTTTTAAATCATTTACCCAAAACATCATTTCAAATGAATCACGCCTATTGAGTTCCAACTCAATTGATCTCCAAAACCTTTTCCCATCCAATATTACGTCTGGAAACATCATTAGAAAATAAAGCAAACTGAAAGAAAAAAAGAAGGAAAAAAAACTCAATCCATGCTTACAAAGAAACAACCCTTCCGTTCTCGCACTGGACTCCGAACCATTCGCAGCAATCGTTCTCCTCCTCCTGTCCTCTATCAACCCAGCCAGCAAGAGAACCATAAGGGTCAACCTCCACCATCTCCTTGACTCTCAGCAAAGCCCTCCCTTCAAAAAAAAAAAAAAACACAACTTTTTAACTCCGAAAAACAGAGGATGACCAAACAAGACTTTGTTGCTCCTAACCTTCGTCGTTGAGAGAGGAGCAGAGGTGGACGAGGAGAAGCATAGAGAGGAAGAAGATGGCCGGAGACGGCAGCCTGGAAAAGTCCATCGAAGTGATCGACGATGGTCGTGGTATTGAAATGGAATGTGATTTGTAACGGTTGGCCAAAGGCCAATTCTTGTTCTTGTCTTCGTCCTCTCAAGGCGTTTCGGTTTTTTTGAGGACGACATGGAAGTCCACCTCGGAATATATGAATTCGTGTTGGGCTCTTTTGCATTTGTATACCGTTGTATACAGAAATTATGCAAGAAGCTCTGGGCTTAAATAATAAAATTCAGTTTTTTGCTTCGACCATGCCAATTTTAACCTTTTAGGTGGGTACCCAAGCAAAACCCAGATAGAATTAAGTCTCGTGTCATGGATGAAGAAGGATCTTATTATGGATGAAGAAGGATCTTATTATGGATCTTATTATTACCTTCCCATGATTCATATCATGGATGAAGAAGGATCTTACCTTGTATGCAAGGGATAAATATCTTATCTTGAATTTGCAAGTGATGAATATTCAAAAATTTATAGATCCAACAATTTCAAGATCCAAAAAAAATTCACCTCCGTCACCTCACTGACGAGGTGGAATGCCGCTCGTTCACTGGGGAGTGAGACCCCCGACCGACATGTCGATGTGGTATTTGGTAAAACTTCCCGACTTATAAAAAAATCACTGTAATCTACCATAGTAATACCAAAAACATGGAACGGAACCTGAAATGATTTGATATAACACACGACAAGGTTTTCAGAACTGAACCGGTCACCGAACCGACAAAACTTTGGTTTTGGTTCAATGTGGTCCAACCACGGTCGAACCGTTGATGACGTCAGCATTTTTTAGACCCGAAGTTGGACCAGACCGAATAAATATTAACGGTCGAACCGGTGGTCGGACCGGTTTGAACCGATTTCTGTAGAATTATTTAACATATACGTACCAAACATTAAATATAATTCATGATATTAATCACAATTTGCTTAATTCAGCCAATTTGTTATCTTTACTTAACTCAACAAATTTACAAATTTGCTTGAATAAGAATTAGAGAAATCAATATTTGGATTAAGAATCTAAAATCCTCGTATTTTCTGATTTTAAAAAATTAAGAAAATTTGAAATATTTTTAGTTCTGGTGACTCCGGTCCGACCACCAGGTCCAACCCGGTCCAATCCGGTTCAGAACGGTTCGACTAGGGGCTCAGTTTTTAGCTGAACCGGCCGTCGGACCATTGGTTCCCGGTCCGACCAGGTCGAACCGTCCGGTCCGGTTCGGTTTTTAAAACCATGACACACCGTATAATTTTTAATTTTTTTATTAAAAAATATGAGCGTTAGGTGGGCGGTTCCGACGGACGCCTCCTAATTATTATTATTATTAAAAAGAAATTGGACATTTTCTGACCTCCGAAACATTGTTTTTTATGATTATGAGATGAAGATGAATAGAGATTGGTGGTAGGAGAGTGAAATGTCGACATATATAAGTAGAAATGAGAGAAAAATAAAACGGTAATTCGTATGTACAATTTAAATAGTTTTTCGACGACGAATAATCAAATTTTGACATCCAAACATTTTCAAACAACAGTTCCCAGACCCATTCTACACCGATGCTTTCTCATCTTTCGTCTCTCAAAACAATTCATTTGTTTGCTACCTCTGCAAATTCTTCATGGATTCTTGATATCTTATTACCATATTGTCCTTGTTGGTTGTATATGCGCTGAACAAAAATTATAGGTTTACCACTACTTAATACAAAAATTATTTAGAAATTATTTATTTAGATGTTATTTCGTATAATTCAAGTACATAACTCAAATTTGGTAACAACGATAAGTTACTGCTTGATGTGTTAACCACCCAACAGCCAAAAACCTATGATAACCTTCAAAGTATAACATAACATGCAAATTTTAACTCACATTTTATTGCAATTTACAAGGGTTATGAACTTTATTGAATCATTCGATTTCCTCCAAAAAATAAAATAAAATCTGAATGGTATGTAATCAAATTAATCAAACACACCACATGAAAAATCGGATTCTTGAGATTTTTTACTGGAATTGATACTAGAAGGAAGAATCAAACTCCTAGAACCACAAAAAATTTGCATCTTCATTTTCCATATTTTAATTGACGTACGATTCCTATTATTTAAATCAATATCCACAATCTTATACTTAAAATCTTGAAATTCAATATTCGTAAAGGAAAATCTTGTATACCATTAAATTAAACCCAAGTAACTTGAATCAAAATAAAACTCTAATGAACTTTTCAAACATATTGAAAGATGTGGGTTTCACGCCCATCGCTAGTAGCCTAGTAGGTCCAAGTCTTGGTTTCAAGCGAAACCGTTGGCCGCATTTAGTTGCGAACACTGATGCAAAGACAAACATAATCATACTGAATTAATCTCAAAACGTCAGCTTGAGACAATCAGCACTCTTGTTGACGGAGTCTCTTCTAATAGAATGATTGCTATGTTAGTTTCACAAAAAACAACATAATTTGCATTGCTAGATTGAAAATTTAATTTCTTGAGATGCACAACTTTTACATACCCCAAAGATAAGCACGATCACTTAATCATTAGCTCGTACAAGTAATGCTTTGCTGGTCTTCTGAAGTTTTCCTATAGATCTACCCAAAGATTTTCAATAAGGTCATTGTAATAACCTAAACTAAACATCTTAATTAACTAAACCTAAACTTAATTAACTCTAATTAATCTTGCATGAAGAGCAGGAGGTGTTGAGAGGAGAGAGAGAGTGTTGGCTGGTTATAATTGGAGAGGTTTAGGTGGATGGTGATTGGAGGATGGGGAGGTGAGATAAGATTAGGTTTTTAGTATAAATAGGGGTGTTAGGTTAATTGCAGACGGTTTCTTCCTCATTTTTACTTTTATCAGAGAGTGAGAGGAGGTGAACGTCGGAGAAGAAGAAGAAGGTGAAGTGGAAGAAGAGGAGAAGAAGAAGAAGAAAGGAAGGAGAAGAGAAGAGGTGTTGAAGGGAGCTCGGGAGGCTTCTTCAACCGTCAAAAAGGTATGTCAAATCTTCATTATAACTCACTTGTGCCTTGTGAGAGTTGGGGATCGACGTTGGTGTCGAATTCCCCGTCGGAATTCAACCAATTCAGAGGTTGAAGACGACGATCGGTCGACCGGTGCCTGTAGGCAGTCGACCGATCCTATTATTATATTGATGTTTACCCGCGAACGGTCGAACGATGTCGTTAGACGGTCGACCGTTATGCCAAATTCATGCGGGAAAAAGGGGATATGCTGTTATCGGTCGAACGGGACCACTTAGCCGGTCGACCGAATAACGATGAGAATGGGTCGGTTGGGGATTTTGACTTATTAAACGGTCGAACGTCCTTTACCTTGTTCGACCGATCCATTCGATGCTAAGTCGGTTGGGAGCTTTGACCATCAAAACGGTCGACCGCTCTTTAACTCTCGGTCGACCGACTGAGCATTTAATTAAGCGGTAGAGTGCTTGTGTTGATTCGGTTGAACTGTATTTCAGTTCCGGTCGACCGAACGAGACTTGAGCAAATTATTGAAATCCCTGTTATCGGTCGAACGGCCCCTTGGTTCGACCGGTCGGATATATATATTATATAAAATTGTATAGCGTAGACCATCCAAACGGTCGACCGCTAGATGACTTTTGTTCGACCGATTGGTCGGTAATTCGGTTGGCGTGGTTCGACCGGTAGACTTGTTTGTACAGTACTGTGTACTGTGTGGGGGACCGGTCGACCGGTGTGCTTGTAGCGGTCGACCGATCTACCGCAGGTTGGTGGATTTATCCACACGCGATCCGTCGATGTCAGGTCGACTACCGGCTCCGAGGCGACGGTTGATTACCGGCTTTGAGAGCTACGGATTTCACCTTCGACGAAGGCGTATTATTGTTGTACCTTTTTCCTCTCTTACCGAGCGGGGTGTGAGGGATGTGTACCGTAAACCTTGGGCAGTTTGCGAGGGTTTAGCGGTAGGCCGAGGATGTTCCGGCAGGGTGCGCGTTAGGCGACTCTTGGGGGAGCAGTGGCTGTCGTCTGACCCGAGTTGTGTATTCGGCGGGCTGACTCGCTCCTTGGGTGCGGCGTGTACCAGGGGTTCCTTCCTGCACTTTTTGGGGAGCAGTGGTGTCGACTGACCCTTGTGAGGCAGCGGTGGACTGACTTGACCCTAGTGGCAGGAGTGGTTCAGTGCCGCGGAGGCGGTGAGGGCATTATTGTGGGCCCGAGGCGGATGATCATGTGCATAGCATTGCATTGTCTTTAATCCCTTTTTATATTTTTAGGAGGTTTGGTATACGGGGTTCCTGCAGGGAACTCAGGCATGTTTGTTGTTTGCATTTCAGGTAGCGAGCAGGATTAGAGTTTGAGGTGGTGACCGAGGACGGTGCCCCCGAGATCAGATCCTGTAGTTGTCAGTCTTGTCCTTTTGAGGTGATTACTTATTGTATAGCTTTTGTCGTAATCACAGTCAGTTTGTATATTTGACTTCCACGTGGATCATATTTATATTATATATGTTGGTTTGTTTCCCGTGACGTGCCCAGTGTTGACCGTTGACGGTCTTTATTTTTGTTTAAATTTTCCGCTGTTTTCGGGTACGTTACAGTCATCGCTTCAATAAAGTTCTTCGATTAGATCTTGTACGAAACACTTTCCTCGGTAAGGTCCTCCAACGGATTTGTGTTTAGTAAAATAAGGGGATTATTTTACCATTTTAGTGTCTTCAAACAGTGCTAAAAACGGTGTTAAAAGAGTGGGTCATATTTCCAATGTGTCCAATAATATTATCTTATTTATAGGGAAAAAGTATTTTGTCATATGATTTCGGTTTCGGCAAGGGCAAAATAGGAAGATCAATACTTTGTTCTACTGTCGTTTGGGCCACATCTGTTAAGGCACTAATAACAATTTTATCATGATACGACTAAAAAACATGACCTTCCTGTAATATTTCGAGTTAAAAGTTAAAACTAAAGGAAACGATGATGGTTGTTGCATTGAACTCTGAAAAAGGCGTTTTAGATCTACAATCACTTTCCATTGGTTGGCGAAGCTACGGTCTGAATTGACTAAGATTTTTAGGTCGTCTTTGGTAAGGAGATGGTTTTCAATGGTTTGATGGGTTTGATTCCTATTGGTCTATAGTCGTCATCGTATGCTTACGTCTTCGTTCACAAGAGTGAGAGAGAGAAAAATTCATTATTTGTTCTTAATTGAATAATATTTGTGAATGGTGGCATACAATTTAATTTGTCTTTTTTTTTAGAATATACAATTTAATTTATCGATGGGGTGCTTTGTTCAGTCACACTGGAAATAGCAAAATTTAACCACCGGTATAACCAAAACAAAACCACAGACAAGAAAACGAATAACTTATGGAAAACGCGTTTGCGTCCGGGACACGCGCTGATGTAGTCAATCCAGTCAACAGTTACCAATCTAGTCATCAAAAGTCAAATGTATTTTAATTTCTGAAATTAATTAAATAACATATTTGTTTTGTGTCACGTTTAACTTCTACTTTCTCACGTGCAACATTACGTTCTCAATGCAACATTTCGTTTTTCAATACAACATTTACTTTCCCAATACAATATTTGGTCTCCCCACGAACATATCCACAACTTAAAATGAACAGACCCACACATTTTCTGTCCAGAAGAAGTTGTGTCTGTCCAGAATAAGTTGTGTATCTGTCCAAAACAAGTTATGTGTCTGTCCAGAATAATTTGTGTGACTGTCCAGAATAGGTCGGGTGTCTGTCCAGAATAAGTTATGCGACTGTCCAGAATAAGTTGTGTCTGTCCAGAAAAAAATATGTGACTGTCCAGAATAGGTTAGGTATCTGTCCAGAATAGGTTATGTGACTGTTCAGAATAAGTTGTGTGTTTGTCCGAAATAAGTTATGTGACTGTCCAGAATAAGTTGTGTGTATGTCCGGAATATGTTGTGTGTCTGTCAAGAATAAGTTGTGTGTCTGTCCAGAATAAGTTATGTGTTTGTCCAGAATATGTTGTGTGTTCAAAATATGTTGTGTGTATGTCTAATAAGTTGTGTCTGTTCAGAATAAGTTGCATGGGGAAACCAAATGTTGTATGTGAAAACAAAATGTTGCATTAGGGACATAATGTTGCATGGGAAAATTAAAAATTACATGTGACACAAAATAAATATGTTATTTGTTTAATTTCAAAAATTAAAAGACATTTGACTTTTGCTGACTGTATTGACCATGTAAGTGCCGCGTCCGTGTATCACTACCCATAACTTAAACTACATTCATTTCTCATGGGATTCTGCTTGGATGTTATACCAAACTAGCTGAGGAAATTGTAGTGGCTTTATCGATCACCGATCAATGCAAGTTGGGGTGTAAACGGGTCGGGTATGCCCCTACCCGTACCCGGCTAAATTAGCGGGTACGGGTATATACCCGGCAAAAAATATATATACCCGTACCCGTTAAGTTAGCGAGTACGGGGCGGGTAAACGGGTATAGCAGGTATAATATATAAAAATATAATATATATTATATAAAATATATATTATATATAAAAAATATATAACATATAAAATATTAAAAAATATTAAACAAAAAATTATATATATAATATAATATATCTTAACGGGTATACGGGTACGGGTAATGCGTATACCCGTACCCGACCCGTTTATTAACCGGGTAAACGGGTACGGGTATACGGGTTTGAATTTTTGTACCCATACCCGTACGGGGCGGGTGACCAGGTATACGGGTATTACCCACCCTGTTTACACCCCTAAATGCAAGTCTTTGTAGTCATGTTGCTTACGCAAGAGGTAATCGGATTGGACTAATTCAAAGCGCCTCAAGCTAGCTGTTACGAAAAATCACTCAAAATTACTCTTTGCGCCTCGGATAAAGAAAACCAGTTGAGACTAGAAGCTACTCTTTTGTCACGAGGAGCGAGTTTTGTTTGAGTCGGATGAGCGGAGATTGCATGGAAGAATTTGATGGAGTCGTGGATCTAACAAAGGAAATTGTCGACAAGAGAGAATGAACATAGATATAAGTTAGAAAGACACAACTTCAACGATGTTAGGACATGAAGCACGGAGTAAGAAGGCGAGGGAGAAAGGAAATACAAGAATGGACCTCAGCCAGCGATCGGCAGAAGGTGGTGGTGATGGAAATCATCATCTTCACAAATCCTAATCGCCACTATTCTAACCTAACAAAAATGGATGTTTCTATAAATCTGTTTTATATTCAGAAACTTTACTTGCCAGAGGTTGAGCACAATGTATCCTACAAGCCAGCTGAAAGCTTTGGCACTATTGCCATTACAAACACTTCACAAGACCTATACCACAGAAAATAATAATATCTGTAGTAACTCTCTGCCAATCGTATTGTAAGTTGATAGTTTCCGATCAGCATTCCACATTTTAGTATAATAACAAATCTCAAATCTGGAACGTTGAGTAAATTGGAAGATATTCACATGAAGTGCTTGGAAAGGAAGAACAAAGAAACATAGGCATACAGTGTTCTCACATGAAGGTATGCGGTATCCACCACTGGAAGGTAAGAGCAGACAGAACACAAACAGAGCAATTACAGAAAGCAAAGTCTTTCTGCCTGGAATCATTCTTAACCCCCAAAATCACAGCATATAAATATAAAATTACATATAAAAAAATACTTCAAATTACACTGCTCAATGTCACAAACATGCATGTAAGACTTGCATTATACCTGTCATTCTTATAAGATTTCACGTTTTGCATTCTCCTAGTCTGAACCGTGGTCCATTCATCATTTTGTAATTGTACTCATAACCTTCCAACAGAAGATATTCTAATACATTGATCAGGCTAACTTCTCGACCAATAATGCAACACAGCAATGAAAATATACAATTGCATTGTAAATTTGTAATCGTAATTGCTACGGCAGAAGTGCAGAAAGTCATTTCGAAAAACAAACATCTAAATGGCATGTCCCAAACATAAGTACAAGCAAATAGTTGGACAAAACAAAATTCTGGTTGTCTTCCCATAAACTATTTCTTCTAATGATCTAGTGTACGCCATCATGAAGAGAAAAGACACAGGAAAGATGGAAGTTTACAGATTAAATGTTAGTAGGGCCCTACACACCATATCTCATTATCTCCTGCCAAAAGTGTTCTGGCTCTGATAGAAAAGAAGGAGCTAGAGACAGCATGCTTGGGAGGCCATCAACACAATCCACCAACCATTGGCTCCACAAACATGTGCTTCCCATGATGTAACACCAAAAACTTCAATAACAACAAAACTTTCTCCACAACCCATCATAACGGTATGTCCCTCACATTTTCCGCAATAAAAAAGCTGTTATACAGGATAGTGTGGTACATCACTTGCCTAATGAAGTGATGATAATTGTCTACTTCTCTCTTGATATTGGAAGCATTGCACTCTTCTTATAAGATTTTGGACTTTATAAAGCTGAAAAAAGGTACCCATTTGGTGGGTTAACACTTAAAGCACTTAATCTTCTCATTGGATGAATTTTATAGAAATGCTGATGTCCAACTCAAAACCAAATGGTAATATCTCTTATAAGTTCATGAATAAGTCTGAATTGTCCAATGAGACTATTCTCGATATGATATCACGACATAAATTAAACATCAAGTTCAACACCAATTCTAGCAAATGTAAGATTCAACATAAATCCTACTATGTCAAACACCCAAGTTATCATGAGATTGGAATATACATGGTATTAGTGAACCAAAAACACAACAAGCTTCTCAGCTAGAGCTTTGGCCTTTGATCACATCACAAAGATTAAAAAAACAAGAGCATTGCTTGATCCCTCTAAGTTACCTGTGTTATCTACCAACATCCAAATTATCTGATCCCTCCTCTATCCCTATCCTCACCAGAACACAGACAATCTTCGAACCGGATAACCTTACATTATTGCACGAAACCTTATCTTACCTTACCTTACCTCCGGTCTAATCCAACCCAATTCGATCCAGTTCGACAGGCGATCTCGTCCCAATTCCGATGGAAATCACTCGGCCCGCCAGCACTCAGGGCACCTAACAATTCCATTCTCATTACAAGACCCGCAACTCCGGAACCCGCCTTTCTCACTATAATACTTATGGCTCCCATTGCAGGCCAGACACAGCACGAACCTTATCCCGCCACAGCACTCGCACACGCCGTTCGACGCGGGCGGCACGCCTTCAACAAACTTCTTAAGCTCCCCGGACTCGTGCAGCTGCCGGATCTCGTCGGCGCCGCCCATGTACCTCCCGCCGATGAAAACCCTAGGCAAACTCAGCTCCCTCTTCCCGAGAATCCCTTTCAGCTCGTTCAAAAACCGAGAGTCCATCGCCAGATCTCGCTCGTCGACGGCGACACGGAACCCCCGGAGAATGGATCGGACGGCGCGGCAATCCTCGAAGGTCTTCCGGACGACACGGAGGCTGGTGAAGTAGAGGACGATCTTCTTGTCGGTGGCGGGATCGGAGTTGAGGAGGGCGGGGAGGGAGCGCCAGGAGCGGAGGGCAGAGGACGCGATCCGGACGCGGTGGAAGACGGAGGAGGGTTTGGAAGGGGAGTCGGAGAAGAGGGAGTGGGCGTCCTTGAAGGAGGAGAAGGTAAATGAAGGGTGCGCCGGAGACCCCAACGCCGGAGGGTTTCCCCGGCGGGAGCTACGGCGGGCCCAGGATGGCCACATGGGGAGGCGGTGACCGGAACGTGGGGTGACGGGAACGGGGTGGTGTGGGGAGGAGAGAGGGAGGGATTGTTTGGGGTGAGGAAGGGTGGGTGGATGGGAGGGGTGAGCGGAAGCAGCAGCTGGAATAGCGGAGTTGTGTTGGCTTTGTTTGTTGGCTTTTTGGAAAGCTTTTTACTTTAGTTTTGTTTCGCCCCGTTTTATGTGTGTCTTGATAACTTTGGGTTTGGGTACGTGTAAATCGGATTATTTGGGGTTTGGGTTGGTTTATGGTTGATTATTTATTACTGGGCTGATTAGGTAACTATTTGGGTTATTTAGTTGCTTCATTTGGGTTCGAAGTTCGAACCGTTTATTTTATCGGTTTTCCTTGTCAGTGTCTTTAGTTGGTGTTTTATGTTTTTAAATAAACGTTTGGTTAGCTTGATGATTTGGATAGCGACACCACGTTATTTAAATATGTTTTTCTCTGAAATTAAATTAAATGGATATTCATTGTGTTCATATTTGTAGTTTGATGATGTTTCCGTTGAATATTGGTCTATACTTGTTAAGGAAACAAAACCAGGAAGAAACGGTCGACCAGATGGGATCCGGTCTATCGATCCAAAACTCCAGACACTTTCGGCGATGCAGGGTTCAGATGACCGAGTTGGATTTGGTCTACCAAACCAAGGATTCCAGACACTTCGGGTGCAGCTGGGATCGAAGAGTGAATGAGATTCAGTCTACCGTTAGAAGACAACAGACGTTTCGGAACAACGAGTTCGGTAAACCGTTGGTGGGTTTTTTGGTGTTCTGAGAATCACGAGAGAGTGAAAAAATTGGAACGGTCTACCGAGGGATGCTCGGTCGACCGTGAGTTTGTTGGATAATTAGTTAGTTTGTGGGAGAAGCATTCTCGCGGTTAACCGAATCGCATGAAGAAACGTTCCAACGGTCAACCAGGAAGGATTCAGCTAACCAAATTGCAACATAAAGTGTTCCTGTTACTCAAGAAACGGTCGACCGAAGGAGCATCGGTCGAGCGTTACCCACGATTTTTCAGCATGATTTTGCTTAATTGTAGCTCGATTTTTGAGTCTATAAAAGGATTTGTTTGCTCTTGGTTTCAAAACAACGTATAAGTGTAATATTTCTTTCATTGTGAGTTGAGAGATTAGGCTAGAGAAAGATCTTGAGTGCTTTGGATGACATATTGACTACATATACTTGTAATCTCGGTTGTTTCTCTTGTTGGAGAAGTGGAAAAAGGAAAGGAAACTCGTAGGAGACCTCCCAATGATGTATGCATATTGCCAAACTTTGTAAATTACATGTGTCGTGGTTGTTTCATGTGTGCATTTGTGTTTGCTTGTTTATTTCATCTCTATTTGTGTTTTGTTGCATTAAGTTTGGGAGAGGGTCCGAAGTTTATTTCTGCAAATCAATATTCGGTATTACGTGTTTCGTTTAATCTGTATCGTGTTAGTGCATTGTTAGTTCTTCTCCCAACATTTAGAACATTGAGGACTTTTTAATTCACAAATATTTTTCTAGTATATCAATACCCAATTATAAAAAATGGATTTAGTCTGTGGTATTCTGTTCAGAAGTATTGTATTTGAATCTCATTAAGTATTTCTTGTTAATAGGTTATTGTAGATTATTTTTTTGTAGTTTTGTACGCCTATCTTTTTTCCTTTAGCGCGTCAAATGGGTGCGTGCGCATCCAACATTATTTTATTACTAAAATTTTAGTAAACAAAATGTTGTTAATCCAATAATCCAACTTCAGAAGTGTTTTTTTGGAAGTCATAAGCGGTTGCAACTTACAATCATGTCCCTATCAAGTATTTCTGTCGCCGTCTTCATAATTTGTATCTACGATTAAATGCCTCCATCTACGTGATGTTGAGTCCAACAAGTCACAACATTGATGTGACCATTAAATACTGAAATTGAAGTCTCACATGGGGGCGTGAAAATTTCTTGCAGGTATCGTTGAGTTGAATTTGCAAAAAGTGCAACTCATCGGTATTCTTGCTGTTCATTTGGTGTGCAACAGCTGAACAGCAAGCATGATTACGTAGCAAATTAGCAATGGATTTGACTTAATAGTTAATACGTTAATTAACTTCTAATATCAACAAACCAAAAAATCCGATTTTTATATAAGAAACTGTTTATTTGCGATTTTGGAAATTCATAAAAAATAAATAGGTCCACGGAAAAATCCAACGTCACGTGATGAGTAATGAACGGAAGATAAAGTTTGGTCATTTTACACCTAATTAGTTTAATGTCTTACTTGGACTAGCACATCAAATAGATGCAGAGACGTAGGTGAGAATATTCTGCCTTCTAGTTGTGTGACTTGTATCCACTGCGTAGGGGAAGATAAGATCTCGTTTTGAAAATTGAACTAAATTGGCCAATTACAGTGACTAACATAGTAACATGATCAAATGCTCAATTAATTTACTTTCTGAAGAGAGAAAAAACGATTAACCAATCTTACCTGGTAAAACCATAATATTAATTACCTAATTCGTTATAGTTTTACAAGAAAAATATATCTTTGTGGCTTCTCCGGAATATGAAGAATCATATATTGATGGGTATAAAAGTTCATGTTATTCCATTACACCACGTTAAACAACACCCAACAGTTTGGTCAAGTGCAACGAACTAAACTCTAGCATTTCCAACACCATTGAACGGTTTCAACCTTTTGAAGTTGAAACTGAACTATAAATAAGATTAACGAAGTTAAACCCGTGACTGGCACCTCTTATAAATTTCTAATTCCAACAGGTGATCACGAGGTCACCGTGAACAGAACCAATGCAGACAGAACATAACACGTTTGTTGAGCAACGACATGTCATTGTGCACGTGTTGCATGCATGAAGGCGCAATCTTAATCTATTTTCATCTTCCTATGATTCTCATATTCCTCCCTTGGCAGTTGGCAAGTTTAGAGAAGTCCTCAAGTCCAGCTCGCACTTGAAGAATAATTTCTCCTGCTGCTTCATCCAGCTGTGGGCATATCCCAAATAGTTGTGACAAAAAAAAAGTTGAATCTTAAATTCTTAATGGTTGAGATGGGATTTCTACATGAAGACATTGAAGAGGTTAACTTTCACTTTTTGTGATGTTCCTTGCGTGCAACAGCAACTTGGATCAGCATATGCTATCGCATTTAGGGTGATATTCGTTGGGTCAACAATCAATCTGATGCCTTCCTTTTGCTAACACGTCACATGCACTCGTGGTTATTTTAATTGGACGTAATTGTTTCTTGAATTCCTTCTATATGATCAGTTAATGTGGTTTTAAATCATATCTATCACCACTTCACTCATTAGCTGGCAAGATACCATTAGTTACAAGTAGCTATTTTGAGAAGATAGATTAGTGAATAAAAATGACGGGTACAACTTGTAATAACCTTAATCTAAACATCCTAATTAACCTAAATTAAACCTAATTAA
Source organism: Triglochin maritima (assembly GCA_963682175.1). NCBI lineage: Eukaryota > Viridiplantae > Streptophyta > Magnoliopsida > Alismatales > Juncaginaceae > Triglochin > Triglochin maritima. The sequence goes on from OY821773.1 coordinate 53,723,126, forward strand.
CCTGAATTAATCGTGCTACAGTAAAAAGTGAGTTGGAGGATTGAATAAGATTTGGTTTTTCCTATAAATAGAAGTGTTAGGTTAAGAAAAACGTTTTTCTCATTGCTTGAGTGTTTCAGAGAGTGAGAGAGAGGATTTTGGAGTAGAAGAAGAAGGAGAGAAGGAGGAGAAGGAGAAGAAGTTGGGTTAGGCTTGTCAAAGCTTGAGAAGCTTCTACGAACTTCAAAAAGGTATGCAAAGTCTTCATTATAACTCACATAAGCCTTTTGGGTGTTGGGGATCGACGTTGGTGTCGAATTCCCCGTCGGATTGCAACATATTCAGAAGTTGAAGACGGCAATCGGTCGACCGGTGCATGTGGGCAGTCGACCGATTCTATTATTATATTGATTTGCACCCGCAAACGGTCGAACGATGTCTGAGGACGGTCGACCGTTATGCCAGATTTGTGCGGTAAAAAGGGTTAGATGTTGTTATCGGTCGAACGGATCCACTTTGCCGGTCGACCGAAACAATGAGAATGGGTCGGTTGGGAATTTTGACTTATTAAACGGTCGAACATCCTTAACCTGGTTCGACCGATCTATTCGATGCTAAGTCGGTTGGGAGCTTTGACCATCAAAACGGTCGACCGCTCTTTAACTTCCCGTCGACCGACTGAGCATTTTAATTAAGCAGTAGAGTGCCTGTGTTCGGTCGAACTGTATCTCAGTTCCGGTCGACCGAATATGACTTAGGCAAAATACTGAGAATCCCTGATATCGGTTGAACGGACCCTTGGTTCGACCGGTCAGATATATATATAATATAAATATTGTATAGCGTAGACCATCCAAACGGTCGACCGCAAGATGACTTTTGTTCGACCGATGGGTCGGTAATTCGGTTGGCATGGTTCGACCGATACACTTGTTTGTACAGTACCGAGTACTGTGTGGAAGACTGGTCGACTGGTGCGCTTATAGCGGTCGACCGATCTGCTGCAGGTTGGTGGATTTATCCACACGCGAGCCGTCGAGTATAGGTCGACTACCGGCTCTGAGGCGACAGTCGATTACCGGCCTTGGGAGAGACGAATTTCACCTTCGACGAGGGCGTATTATTGTTGGCCTCTCATATCGAGCGGGGTGTGAGAGATGAGTGACGTAAACCTTGGCTGTTTGCTGGGGTTTGTCGGTAGGCCGAGGATGTTCTGGCAGGGTGCGCGTCTGGCGGCTCTCGGGGGAGCAGCGACTGTCATCTGGCCCGAGTTGTGCATTCGGCGAGCTGACTCGCTCCTGGGGTGGCGGCGTTGTGCCAGTGTTCCTTTCTGCGGCTCTTGGGGAGCAGTGGTGCCGACTGACCATTGTGAGGCAGCAGTGGACTGACTTGACCCTCGTGGTGGCAGGAGTGGTTCAGTACCGCGGATGCGAAGAGTGGTATTATTGTGGACCCGAGGTGGATGATCATGTGCATTGCATTGTATTGTTTTTAATTTCATTTTGTATTTTAGGAGGTTTGGCATACGGGGTTCCAGTAGGGAACTCAGACATGTTTGTTTGTTTTCATTTCAGGTAGCGAGCAACATTAGAGTCGAGGTGGTGACCGAGGAGGGTGCCCCCGTGATCTGATCATGTGTTTGTCTATCTTTTCTTTTGAGGTGATTACTTGTTGTATAGCTTTTGTTGGTAATCACAGTCAGTCTGTATGTTTGACTTTCACGTGAATCTTTTATGTTATATATATTGGTTTATTTTCCGTGACGTGCGTCCTGTTGACCATTGACGATCTTTTATATTGTTTAAATTTTCCGCTATTTTCGGAGACGTTACACAACTAACTCACGCAATCTAAGATTTCAGAAGCACAATTTGAGTCTAAGGGTTCAAAATTCCAATACGAGTATACTTAACTAGGAAGAATCCCAACTCCAAGGGACATAATCCAATTCTTGCATAATTAGCTACGTGAAATTCAAAATTCAAGAGAAGCAAAATCATAGTTGATATATGTTTACTAGGTAAAATTCAAAATCCATGGGAAATTCACCCCTCGCGGCGCATATGTATACAACGCTTTCAATCCGACCATGAGATTAAACAGTCAGGGTCAAAATAGAATACGGGTAGGGTTATACTTGGTAACATAATTCAAATTCGAGGATATTAACTCTGCAAGTTGAAATCCGATCAAAACAAAGGACGTCGTTCAAAAATCTAAAAAGTCAAAATCGGGTCTCCACAACACGGATCCATGAAGCCACCCGCGTACCCGTTACCCGACCCGAATACGGCCAACTCCCATAAATCCATCATTCCCCTTCTACAGCCCAGTAAAAGCCGGAGCACTCGCGCGACGACGACGGCGATGGCGTCGAGAGAAGAAACCGGAAGTTCCTCCGATCCATCTCCATCCCAAATCAAAGTCCAAATCAAGTTCAGAGGCCGCACGATCCCCCTCTCTGTTTCGCCAGATTCCACCGTCGGATCCCTCAAATCTCTCCTCCAACCTCTCACCAACGTCCTCATCCGCGGCCAGAAGCTCATATACAAAGGTGTTTACTGATTTCGCCTGTTCGTTGCCTTTTCCGTTAGATTCTGCGGATTTTGGCAATTTATTCGGGGGTTTTTAGCCTCAAAATTGGTTTGTACATGTTTTGTGATTTACTACTTGATCTTGATGTAGTCGGATTGAAATTGAATTGGTTTGTAATTTGGATACGATCGATTTATGACTGAATTGTTCATGGAGACTGTGATGGAGATTTTCGCGAAGGGTTGGGATTTGGAATCTCTAATGCAGTGAGAAGGAAGTAGGAGCGGTGCCGGAAACATATAGGTGAGGGCTGGAATTCGTAAGGGAAGTTTGAAGGGGTAAAATATCAATGACCTATATAATTATTGATATCGGAAAAATCCAAGCAGTCTAAGTCCAAAGGGATAAAAATCCAAGGGATCGGAAACCAAAAGTATCAAATATTCAGGAGGTCGAAATACGAACAGACCTTTGTGATTTTTGAAGCAAATTAATTTATAAGTAATCAATTATTCAAATGATTGAGATAGGATTAATCCATTGTAAGGAGAGAAAAACATGAAGTGCATGTGTGCAGATTACGAAGATTACCCATTTAGACTATCAGAAAGTGGTTTTTGATCTACAGTTAGCAAGAAAATAGCAGCATTGTAATGCCAAGGTCGACATCCCTTGTCTTACAAGAATAAAATCATGCTGGAATCATTGGTCACTCATTGGTCGTATAAGATAGTGAGCTATTTCATCTGCTTGCAGCATCATTACCAGTTGGTCGTCAAATTATTGTTTTGCGTTGGATGGGATCAGGTTGCATAAATTATCTTACACCTTCATGTAAAGTTGGTTATTTTAACGTATTGATTTTTTTGGTGTACTCCATTCTTTTAGATTTTTTGCCCTTTTGACCTGATTTAGTGAGGTTTTTCTTTTAGCTTGATAGCAAAACTTACTTAAATCATGTATCAGGTAAAGTTCTAGCTGATGCTTTGACTTTGGGGCAGTTGCAAATTTTAGATGGTTCCAGGATCATGCTTGTAGCTTCTCAGGGTTTGCATCAGGGGGTACGGTATTGCAACCTTCCACTTAGGATGTGTTCAATCTTAGTCTTTTAAATTGATTCTATAACTTTTATTGATAACTTTGTTATTAGCATTCCCATGACTTTATCAAAATGTTGAATCTTTCATTGAATAATCTGTCGAATCATATATTGAAGCTTTATGATATCGACAAACTAGCGTTTGTAATTAATGTGCCCATGAGTGGATATATGCTTAAAATGATATATGTAGAAGCTTAAACAAAGCATAATGAAACAAAAACAGTTCACATTGCCTTGTTTGGGGTTCATACGTTTTTATTTTTACTTATATTGGTTCATTTCCTTCAAGAGACATGTCTTCCATTTTTTTGGTTGGGTTTGTCCTATCATGAGAGTTGAATGCCATTATGACTGCATTTTCTTGAACCAGGATGGTCCGATTACCAATGATGCACGACCGATAACGAGGAAGGCAGTTGATGTAAGTACGAATCAGTGTCACAAGAATTCAACCTCTACTAATAAGACGAGGTTGGATCGTTGGAAGGTGACTGGTGTTGTGGCCTTATCTGAATCACATTTGACGGTATTCTTTTTTTAAATCTTATCATCCATGTAAATGTGAAATGTGTGATATTCATGTTTTGCCATAAAAATTTCTAATGTAATCATTCTTTTTAGATAAAAATGAACTCGTTCTAGTTTCAGTTATTTATACTTGTATTTGCGCCCCCATTTAAATCACATTTTGTAAAAGCCATAGATTCTTTGTTATGTTCATCTTACATCAGTTGTAATGCATAATACCATTTGCTTATTGGCTTATTACAAAGGCTGAAGGCTTGTCTATTGAATTACTGTTGATACATGGCAAGGTTGTTCCTGAGGAAGTCTGGGCTTGTGGTCATTCAGTTCGGGTGTTGGATGTCACCAACAACTACATTAAGGAGATACCGAGTACAATCAACTGCCTTAAGTCTATGACAGTAAGTTCTTTCCTCATCCCTCGGTTTTAACAAATGGTTTTCAGCCAATCCATGTCGACTTAAAGGACAATTTTCTTATAAAAAACATTCTTGCATTCCCTTTTTTAACTCCTTGTATCTCAATAACCTGGTATACTTCTCCGATTAAAAACAGTCTCATGTAATTTTGATTTCCTAAAATTTATAGTCAGACAGTTGCATAATTTGATACTTATTCTCCCTCACTGTTATCTTGTGCAGAAGCTGCTTCTGAATGCAAATGATTTGTTGGAAGATAATATTAACTGGGAAGGGTTATCTTTGTTGAAATCTCTTAAAGTGTTATCTCTAAACCAAAACCAGTGAGTGACTTGGTGTTTTTTGTCTTTATATTTGTAGTTGCTTCTTTCATGTTCATTAATTTTATACATAGAACTTCAATTCCATTTTTCTATGGTTCATATTGATCTTATTTTTAAAATTTTATACATTTGGATTTCTGTAAAACCTTTCTTCGTAAGTTAACTTTACATTCCAACGCATGTAAATGTACATAATATATCATTTCATTTTTTTCCTTCTTAAAACTACCTAATTGAAACAAAAATTATCCAACGCTTTTATTTCTTCTAAAAGACCCATGCCTTCTTCCACATTTCCTCCTTAGACACCCAACCTAAATTTAAAACACTTAAGTTATTCACCTCTCCTGAGTTCTAAACAAATTAACTGCCTTGCTCTTCTTCTCTGGTTGTGCGCCTCCTCCATCTGTTCCTCCTGTTGGTCTTAGTCCTTCGGCTGTGTCATTCGTCTTTCAACAGTAAGAATCTCTTGTCCTCCCAAGGCGGTCATATATATGCTGCCAAAATTTGGTTTCAAATTGCTGCAGACGTTATGTCAGTTTGTGGTCAACTTTTGCATATTGATGCAATTATTTTGGTGGAAACTGCTTCAAAATTGTGATTGAAGTTGAGATCATCTTAATTAGAAAAAAAGTTGTAGATGAAAGTATTTGCTGCCAATTTTATCTCCAAATTTTATGTCAGATTGTGATCTAAGTTTGGGTGGATTTGATGCAGAATTTTTGGGTGAAAGGTGATGCAAAATGTTCATTGAAGTTGTAGGTCGATTTAATGTCTTCTTTTGATTGGGAATTGCTGCCAAATTGTGCTTCCAATTTGTCTGCAAATGTATCTGTGGTTAAACATTTTTGGTTGATTTGATGCATACGTTCTCTGTGAAACTGCTGCTGGATTTTGCTTCAAGTTTTAGTATAAATTAGGGTTCAATATAAGAGGAGAAGAATTGGGGGAATTTGGGTTTGATTCTTTAGTCTTCAAGTAGGTATTTACATTAAATAAAAAATGTCAAACGACCGACAACTTAAGGCATATCTAACAGAATTGGTGACATAATGGAAGGGGTTGTCTATTAAGAACCCATAGTCGAGGGAGGTAGGTTTTACATATTTAAGTTTAGGGGGGCAAAGTGAAATGAAACCATAATTTAGGGAGGTAGCTTGTCATTTATCCTGGCGAAAAACATTAGACACAACTAAGGTTCAGAAATGCGAGATGCGGATTCGATGCAGCGAGTCACCGCATCTTGCATATGTGGGATGAGGATGCGATGCGGGTGCATATGCGATTTAATAATTAGATAATATAATATAGATATATTAATTATAAATTATATACATGTAACTAAAATTTAGGTAAATTTTGAATAATTTCTAACATCAATAATTCAATATTAAACAAATCAGAGTAAAAACAAAAAAAGAAGGGTGTTTTGAGATGTGCCGCTATGCGAGCAAAGATGTTGACCGCATCGGGTGGCCCCATCCTGGAGACGCGATGTGCATCTCCCCCACATCCAGCCCAGATCCGCATATGCGGCTGCATCAAGCCGCATTCCTGAACAGTCACAACTATGACTTTATTTTATTCAATTTGACACGACATGACAACTGTTTTATAGATAATTTATCAACTGACAATTTGATGAAGTAAACTAGTATTGCAGACTGCAAAGGTTTAAAAATGTTTCAATAGAACACATCTGTGATTGCATTATGTAAAATAGTAACAATAGCTGTGAAAAGTTGATACCGAACACAATGATTCTTGCATGAACATGACATGTGACAACTCCACTTTCATTATAGTTCTCACAAGATCGTTATTTGGATTCACAAAGAGCCAAAATCATTGTTTCATCTTTCAGGATGGTTCCCTTGGGCCTTCTATTTAAAAGCTTATGTATATCAAGCTAAGATTTTCTATTTTACATGAGGAAATACCTGCAAAGCTTTCAATATTTTTTTACCCCCATTAAATTGCCTTAAAATGTGTATTCTTGAAACCTGTTCCGTAATACTAAGTCAGCAAGGAAAAAGAATGTGGACTAATTATTTGTTTCATTACTTGCACAGTCTATCTTCTCTACCTTCCGTGATTGGAACATTGACTTCTCTTACACAACTTCATGTTGCAAACAATAAACTAGCATATTTGCCTGAGGAATTACGATCTCTAACTCATCTGCAAATCTTGGAAGCAGGGAATAATAGGTATCTTTTCACTTGAATGATCTTATTTGCTGCATTGCAGGTCCTTCTTGTATCTCCTATCTCCTACCCAATACCTTATTTTGATTACCTTTTATTTTCTTATATTGTTTTAATACAACTTTAGAGGCTTCAGAACTTGCTCTTCGTGTTCAAATAGCATTTTTCGTCGGCTAACCTGCAACTAGAAGAGAGGTTATTGAATGCAATTATCATCAAAATGATGAATCTTGCAGTTAGGATTTTTCTTTTTAGGCACAGTTAGCACGTCGTTAATCCAATTGCCATCAGTTGGATGGTACTGATAATCTGCTTTATTTTTTATTTTTTAGATGGTTTCGATAAAAGAGATCGTACATGAATAGCCTTCCTATGTTAATGTCAGTCATGATACAGTATTTTTTACGATCTGGGGATGCCTTTTGACCTTTTCAAAATAAATGCTTCTTCAGCAGTCGGCTTATATAACAACACACATCAGTGAATTCTGAGACATGATATTAACACAAAACGACCCATATATATATGGTGGCGTTGGCGGGCATATTACTCGCACCAATAGTTAGTTGTATATAAGAAAGGAGATCAAATGGTTTAGTATTTTGCTCAAGACTTGCTCTTTCTTTCAATAGCTTCATCCCTCATATTTGGTTTTGCAAACATGAGCTGAGATGGTAAAAGTTGTGTTCATGTTAGCAATCAACTCAATATCACGTATACCATCAATAATTCATTAAGCAAGATCAATGTTTTCAACGTCAGTCAGAAGCTGGGTTATGAATACGTTAAGTTTAAAAATACCCATTATTTTTACTTACATTATAAGCACGTGGTTCTTAATTCTCCTTATTTCCCAACGTGAGTGCACACTGAAGACCTGAGAGTGAATGTGTGGCTGATCTGTGAAAACTGTAACAGTAACTGAATCACAAATAGCCAAATAGTTTTTTTTTTAATATTTGTGTTTCTTTTGTATGGAAGATAAGTTCTGCAATCATGAGTGGCTGTTCAGTACTCATGAATATACTCCTGGCCTTTTTCATTTTGTTTGTGTTAGCTTGACTTTTCATAGCCAATCCCAATACATAGATATTGTTTCTGGTCTGAACCATATTTAACGCACTGTTGTTTGCTATTGTGTCATCAGTAATTTGACAATTACAATGTCACACTGCATCAATCTAATTTTCTTGAGCAAAGCTTTTAACGGTACTAAGCTCTTTAATTATTTCAGAAATATCCCTTTTAATTGTTGCTTTGAGGCATTCATTCTTTCACATTCTGAATGACCCTTCTAGTTTTAAGCCTCAAAAGCATTTTTTGTGTGCCAATCCCAAAGACAGTAAGGTGCAATTAATCCAAGTATAAGTGTCAGTGTTAACCTCAAGCATTTGCACCTTGACAAGCAAGCTGTTTCGAATTTTCGATCATCTTTTGCATTCAGTTAACAGTTACAGCTTCAACGTAATTAGACTTCTGACATCTTGATATTACTTTTCCTTGTTTGTTCTTGAAAGTTGAAAAATGAGAAACATGTTTAGAAGCTGTTGGTTCTCTTACTTTCAAATTTTTTCTAAGTTGAAAGTTTCGACAATGAATTAGAGGGAGACAATGATCTCATAGTTGTTGAAGAAGAAATTATAATAGGGATTTATGTTATTGCTTAGATAGGTCTTCTATATATAGAGGTTAAAAGGATAAAACAAGGAAACAACAATTAGGAAACATTGATAAGGAAACATCAAATAAGGAAAGTCCTATCAACTAAAATATCTAAATATAATTATTTCCTAATATCAATTATTCTAACATATGAGTATATGACAATAAGAGCTGCAAAGTGCTGTGTACATGGCTTCCACAACCACACTGTCAAACAGTGAACTTTATTGAACTGGATGAATTGAGATTAAAAAAATACATACATACACATGGACCCTCAGCTCAAGAAGAAAAATTTAAGAAGGCAATCTGCTACGACAGACCAATTTTGAAGTCAACAATTGCTTTATCTAGTAATCAAGTCATAAGTTTTCCCACTAGATTAGCCCGCAAATGATATACTTTAAAAATGACTCCAAAACTTGATCGATCATCAGGTACTGCCTAGACCAATCTAATGTTATGCTTTCTTCACGAGAAGTACTCTTGAAAGTATTCATGTATCTAATCGTTTATTTTGTTGACAGGATACATTTTATTCCTTCGAGCATATGCAATTGTAACTCCCTTGTCGAGGTAATTATTCAATTCTTTTAAACATGCGAAGTGCATTCTTCTTCTTTTTTTGCAGAGCTGCATTCTTACTTCATTCAAGTGTAATTTTTTTTGTAGCTGCTGAACGGAAAGATGAGAAGAATCTTGAGATTTAGTTTCTCTATCTGATGGCGTTGTTGTTTCTTTGCAGGTTGATTTTTCCTCAAATGTTCTGAAGGAACTGCCCGAAACATTCGGAATGCTAACTAATCTGAAGGTAGCATCCCATTAAACATTTATGAGTTGCAATTTTTGTATGCTCATTACCTTCGACAATGTTTGCAATAAGAACAAAAAAAACCTATCTTAAATGTCAAGTTCTTTCATAAGAAAATAAAGAACAAAACATCCTCTTGAATGATGGGAATAATGGTCTAAGTGGTTTCTACTTGATATACATATTAAGCTTTAGTTAAATGGCTTAGAATCCTTAGATGCAAGCACACTTTCTTATATACATTGGAAAAGTAATAAATTCTAATTTTGTGAGCTCTTTGCAGCCTCTTATCTTTATAGTATGTTCATGTAGTATAAACTGGTCGAGTAGCATAATGTCTTCAAACATTTTGAGTGCAGGTTCTGCAGATAAGTCACAATGGTATAAAATCTCTTCCCAAGACATTGTTTAAAATGTGTTCTCAACTCTCTACACTAAATCTACATTGCACCGAAATTACAAATGATGTGCTTCGCCAGGTATCACATCTATTTTCTTTCTGTTCTTACCTTTGCTCACTATGCCTTTGTCACTGTTCAAGATTTAGATGTGTTGGCTATGTATATGTTCTCCACCTCTCCTCGACTTAGTCTTTGGTTTACAATTTTACCCACTCGAGTATCCTGGTGTGTGGTATCCTACAACTAAAGTGCCTTATTTCAGCTGGAAGGATGGGAAGAATTTGATGAGCGCCGGAAACTAAAACATCAGAAGCAACTGGATTTCCGTGTTGGATTCTCTGGGGATTTTGATGAAGGTGCCGATGAAAGTCGAAAATCCTAAACGTTTTTATCATCATTTATCCAAATTATGCACAAGTGAGACTGTGCTATGAAGTTACGTATTCTCCATTCCCTTGAGATTTCATGATTCCGGTTCGTTACCCTTCGCCTGGCTTACTAATTAAGAGGGTGGACAAACAGATTTGCAACGCCGATGTTTCCTGAAGTGCAAGCTCCCAAAACGTGCCTACAGTATGAACAAGATGGAAGGTGACGGAAAACGGTTCTTTGGTTATATCAACTATTATGGGAGCGTGCATGGAGTATGAAGCAACTTCTTGGGGGCAGATAGTATGATGACAGAATCTGTGGAGTGTAATTGTGAATCAAAATCCATTTAATTGGCGCCACACCCAACTTGAGACTTATTTAACCATTTGCATGATGTGAGAAAAGCGTAGTCGTGATGTGCCACATGGAGATCACTTCGATTCTTGAATCTAGTCAACTCTTCTTGTTGTAATTTTCTTCCGACGTTAGTGGCGGATCCACTATGTACAAGAGGTTTGCAAATGCATTCCCATTTTTTTTAGAAAGTAGTAAATATCAAATGCAATCGGGCTGTGTATTATCTACATCCTTTGCAAATACAGCGAGGAATGTCCTGAAAATATCACTTACATCATTTAACCCCAACTTAATACTACTTTCTAGCCGTATGAGTACGAGGAAGGTATAAATCAGGATGTCTGGAGTTTTGAGGTTTTCCAAAGCTTGTGTTACATGTGTACCATTGCAAAAGCCTAATTATGTCGTAGTTATTTGATGTAAATTCTAAAACTTTAATATTTTGGTATTATTTTTTTGACACTTAGATGTTAGTTTTTCAATTGTAGATGTTACTATAACTTTTTTATTTATTTATAATTTCGAATTAGCTTACCCAATTCGAAAATTCTACATCTGCCGCAATTTTTATCTCTTAAGAGGCATAGCTGGGTAACCACAACATTAAAAGTCATACAAATTAAAGGGTTCGAAACAAACGAAAAACGAAAAATAAGTCCAAACAAAAATAGAGCAGCAGGAGATTCAGAAAAGAAAAAACACACACACACGTAACAACCATCAATCCGAATAAGCCCAAAACATCCAAAAGTACGTCTGGAAGCCGAGGCCGTTCTAATCAGAAGTGTGCGTAGGCAGCGTAGCCTTCCCGTGCAAGAGCTGCATGAAACAGAAAAACAGCTCATTCCATGTAAATGATGGTGCAATTAAGAAATTAAGTTGTAATATCCAAGTCTTTTTGTTTTTAAGAAATTCGCTTAATCCACATTGTGTTAAAAATCGGAGATGTTACAGAAGCAATACCATTTAGGAAAATCTGCGTGAAGTTGTACTCACTTGGGAGACGAAGCAAATGCTAGCAGCAAGAGCACACAACAACATCACGGGCAAATTACGTTTGTAGAATAGCTTCATGAAGTAGGAGTCACGCTGAGCATTTTTCGACCTCCCCAGGAGAACCGAACGGAAGCCTTGGATATATACGACCACCAGGAGAACATTGAGTGTGGCAAGCAAGCTCGTCAAGTTTGGGACATTCTGACGGTGGAAAGCCTCATATAGCGCTTCGATTTTATTGGTTCTTGTTTTCAGCAGATGGAATAGTGCAATGATGGCTCCTTCGAATTCTACTCCTCGGACGCTATTGACGGTTGCTGGACTAAATGCCTTCCAAAGGATAGTTTGGCTAAAGAAACAAGGGAATCAAGAAGCATCGGGTTAGATACGCTTAACTTTAGAATAATCAAAATCACGAATCAATCTTACATCATGTGAATTTGGGATTCAACCAAAAGCACGTAATAATGCTTTCAGAAAAAGAAACAAAATGCACCGCCGAATAGTTAGATACGTACGTAGATTTTTTTGACTTACCAAAGGTTTGTGGTGATGAACGTGTAAGTGTTATACCCAAGACCATATCCTTTTCGCAGAAGTTCATCCAAGCACATAACAATGCCATTAGCAACGCCAAGTTGAAGTATAATTAGAAGTGCATTCTCTGTTCCGATTTGGCTCAAGTTACCATACATCCCTGAGACTACACAAACAACCGCCACTCCAACTGCGATCACGATGCTGATTAGCTTCTGTACAGCATTGCTGGAAGAGGGTGCAACAAATTAGCACGAAAAATCTCAGCAAAAACTCTTGTTTTGTAGAAGACATACCGTCAATATGCACAAGAATTACTAAATTAGAATAACAACAATTTTATTGATATATTTAACGTGGAATCTTCAGCTGAACTCCATCAATGAAAGGGAAGAGGAAAAACACACACACTCTGATACTCATGTAACATGAAAAATGTCTAAGCATCCTCACAAATTGAACTTATGAGTCACTTAACAGTTCAAGAGTGAGTAAATAATCGAATGTCATTTCAAGCAGGATGAGATTGTTCAACTAGCAAGATTGAGTAAATATTTCATTTTGAAAATCAACACAACAAAAAGTTCTACAAAACAAATTATAAGAAGCTACTTACCATAGGTTGTTAGACAGTAGACCCATGACCAATCTAAAAACCAAAATAGGAGTTAGTCCCAACTCCATCAAAGTCCCACGGTTGGATGCGAGGATCGGACGAATCCAGCGAAAGGGGTCAGAACCGGTTGTAGAGCGAACACCGTAAAGAGGAAGTTCGCTACATACAAGGAAGATGAAAAGAGATATGATAGTGTACATGACCTTCTCTGTTAATGGAATTCTCCGGGTTGGAGTTGGTATCACAAAGTGCGACAACCCTATTGCCATGATCGATTTTCCTTCTGAAATAAATTCATTCATAAGCTATGTAAGTATGTTACTCGAGCTGCAACACATATGTGCTCTTCAATCTGAAGGAATCATTAATTAATCTTCTAATAAATGTCTTCTACGAAGGACAAAACAAGAAATTCATTTTTGCATGTATGTATGCAGCCGTTCAGGTTACAAATTAACACTCAAGTCACAAAGATGGGATTATAAACCATGTTCGTGAGACTTTCAATTTGTATCACATAGGAGAAAATAAAAATAAACTATACGTAACAAATCATGGAGATGAAAAACGGATCGTACGTAAAATCAAAATCTCTCATGTAACTATGCAAGCTGTAGTCTGTAAGACTATTATAGTACAATACGCAAAGTATGAGACCACTACTTTAATTTGCATCATCGATCACTTAAATCAACAACAAATTAAACGAATGGAACACAAACGTGCATCAAAACGACAACCAACCCCTCAAACATTACATTTCTCGGAACTTAACCCGCCAAAACAACTTCTCGGTAATCACAAGATAGCGAAACAAGATCGGAACAAAAAAAAACTCATATGTCCATCGAATATGGATGTACAAGAAGAACATTTTCCCTACAAAAAGGGGGAAAGAAAGAAGAAGATGGGAATCATGCACATTTACGTGATCGATCGATTGGGAAACGCAAGGACTCCGACTTCAACAAGTTCGAGGAACAACCCTAATTTCCCCCACGACGTAAGAGAGAGACAAATAAGTGCTCGTGTGATTGCTATTTATATCCAATTAATTAATCCAGAAGTTTCTCACTCATGATTTACACTTTCACGGAGAAAAAAACTCATTAATATAAACCAACCACGTATAAAAGTAACCGGGATTTTTGCTTGTGTACACTTGTAAAGACCCTTTATTGGACCTTTGCTCCTCTGTAATTTTATATTGGCCCTGTGCATGTGCAAATCCCAGATATTACGTTTATACACTTCCCACATCTTCCCGTTATTACTGTAGTCACGTTGTAACTTGAAATTGAAATCCCGTTGTGTTTAGGTGTTAGCAAAGAAAAATTAGTCTGGTAATCTGATTCAAATGCTACAGTACATCAGACCCAAAATTCATCCCCAATTCCTAACATTCTTCCCAAATTGATCCGACCCACCCTTTCTCCCCCAAATCATCTCCCCCTCTCCCAAAACCCCCAAATCCAACCAACCCCCTAAATCCTTCGTTCTCTTCGCGGATCACCCACGTCCTCCTCGCGATCTCTCAATCCCCATCCCAAACCCGATCTCTCTATCCTGAATCGACCATCCTCTTCCCGAAGCTTGGATGTCGTTTTCCGCCGACCGCCTGTCAATTCCTCTCTTTGACATTCCCACCTACAAATGTGGACTTCCAGCGAAGATCCAGGCGTCGAACAAGGCTATCTCATTCGGTCGTCGCTTCTGGGTGTGCCCTAGGGATTTCAAGGCATGCCTTCAACATCATTTGTATATTTTTTTTATCAATATTGGTGCTTCTTAGATAAATGTTGGATTGGATTTAGACATTTTGTTGTTTATGCATTGTTGCTTCTTTTGCTAGATCAAATTTAATTTAGTTTAAAAGATCTATGATTAAAAACAAAAGTTATGTTTAACAGACTTTGTTTGGGGGGATCATGTGGTGGTGTTGGATTATAGGATTTGAAATTTTTTTAGTTGATTTTGTTGTTGTGGTTGATTGGTTGGTGTTCGTGCAATACTTATGCAAAGTTAAAGATGGTGTTTTTGCTTTTTAATAATCTCCTTGAATGTCTATTTTCGGCCAACTTTTGGCATTACATCTAACATAGTTGGACTACTAAAGCTTCTCCCTTCTATCCAGCACTATTATGTTTCTTGTTTTCTGAATTTGGCTGGTGATGTTGAATAAGGCCAACAAGTTCTTGGAAGTTTGGATTTGAAGGATGTCTGTGTTTAAAATGGGAATCAACGACATCGTGTTATTTTTTCACACCTTTATCTTCTGTTGTTTTTAATCATTTTTAATTTTCCCCAATGCAAGATGGTTGGAAGTGTTTTAGGCTTTGACCAATTTTTACCAATGATCTTAAAGTTTATATCTAAATCAAATGCTCATTGGTTACCATTTAGTGTCTGAATTTTAATGTTAAAGTTTGAGTTTTATTGTTGACTTGTTTGGCAGATGACATTTTATTTTTTTGATAGTACATCTGTACAAGTGAGCTTTACCTACCTTTTCAACACGAATTGAGCAAGGTTGAGTTTAAGTGTGTGAATTTTATTGTTAACTTCTTTGGAAGTTCTCCACTTTAGTGTCATCTTGGTCTTCTGTTGACTGAAAAGTAAATAAAGAAGTATAAATTATTCTGTCTGAATTCAATATACACCCTCTTAAATCCCTAATTTGTCTTATAGGGTATTTCATGAGTTTACTCAATAATTTTAAGCATGTGGTTATCCTACAAATAATTGTTATTTATTTTTGTAGAGTTCAGATTCGTGCGACTTTTTTAGGTGGTTTGACGACGACATGAAAAAACCAACGATGGAAAAGTTAAGTTTGATTAATGATAAGATGAAGCATTGCTTGGACGAGCTTCTCAATGTCAATGTTCGGGTCGGGGAGATGCATGCATTGCTTTGTGAAGTGAAGCAAAATGTGGACGAGGTTAATGTTATCGTGACGAAGGCCGACATGTTTTTATTGGTGTTTGGTGTTGTAGTCCTTGCTCTATTTGTTAAGTTGGTTCTTTAGAATGAAAGTCAATGTGTGTCTCAATGTTTGGTATGTGTGTTAAGATGTTTGTTATGTGTTAAATATTTTGGTTTAGTTGAACTAAATGCGACGCTGTGGGAATGTGACATTGAATCAACATTGATGAAATGGTTGTCGCTGAATTAAATATTTGGTTTGTCAATTTGATTACCGTCGTACTTGCAGCTGTTGGAACAACAATAGATCGAAGATTAATTAGAGGTAAAAATTAGAGGAAACAGATTGAACAGGTGCTATTTTTCTGCATGATTGTTCTGTTCTGGCTAACAGACTTGGTTCTTATTAGAGGAACTTTTCCAATCCTGCTATTCAGTTTTTTAAATAAAATAAATCAAATTGAGATGAAAAGAATTCTATCGACAAACATCCACTCAAGAGTTGTGACCTACACTTGCATCCATTTTCCGCTGCTCCATTTTCTGCTGCTCCAACCATCTCAAATCCATCATTAAAAACCGTAGAAACATTGAACCACCAAATTGTCAATTCATCATCAAAAACTGTTGAAAAATTGAACCAGCAAATCCATTATGGTTGGCATCCCTAAACTTCTCAACACGTGTCTACATCACAACTAAATTTATAAAAACTGAAATAAACTTGGATCAGGGGAGACATCCACCGCTAACTTGTCCAAGCAAGTCCATCATTGGTCCGCAAGCAGTCATTATAGTTGGTGGAGTTGCTGTACTAAATGATGTTGGTGCTTCAGAAGTAGTTGCACGAGTTGTTGAAGAACTTGCACCAGTCCTCCTATCGCCACCTCTATTCGAGGTACGTTGAGGCCCCCTGTAATAAAACAACGAAATTTGAGTAATAAAACAATGAAATGTCAGCTTCCAATTTCAAATTTCAAATATAATTTTTTTTAAAACCTTCTGGATCATGCCATACACTACTGATCTTTTTATGCTATCAAATTCATTCCAACCTGTGGTTAACATAACCTGAATTTAATGGCTATGATCAGCTTTATGGAGAAATCACAATTTAATGATGCTGCCTTTAACACATCCAAACCACCATCTAATAACTGCAGGTAATGATAATTTAATGACTCATCTGGTTGTGCTTGCCGCAGGACCACACTTAGTGTAAATCAAACAAGTTTAATACATGTACAATCATGAACAATCTTTATCCTATATGTGTCACTTACTGGAATTGACTAGAACAATGAAACTAAGGAAAACCAATGAATTTGATTATATAATGTTAATTCAATGGTATGAATACAATGAATTTGATTATATAATGTTAATTCAATGGTATGAATACAATGAATTTGATTATATAATGTTAATTCACAATTTCACATGGACGTTTACAGTGTTTCGGTAGTGTTGAAAAAAAATTCAGATCTTGCTCGCAAGTCAGTAAGGAATCTCAAATTTCAGATTCCTAATTTTTCAGATCCTCAAATTTAATTCCCTGAGCATTCATCTAAAGTTTAAGAAATTTATGTATTAAAAGAAAAATAAAAACACCCACCAACAACCTGCCACGAACATGTAATGCCTTCGAAAAATTGGAAGGATAAAAATGTTATTTTTTCTTTGGACAAGTAAAGAACAAACAAATCAACAACATCAAGGAAAACATGGCCAACAGGTGATCAAAATTTAAGATTATTTCAATAATGTAGGTTAAACAATCCCTATCTCCAATATCCACAACCAAAACTAACATCCAAACCAAACTTTCCAAAAATTGGATCCTAAAACCACAATAGGGAGTATTTCGAAATGCCTACCTCAGACGCCTACCAGCAAATCCACTTCTCGTGTGCATTATATCGAGTAGGACGACGGCGAACTTCGCGCAATGGTGGCTGCCGTAGAGCGAGAGGTGGCCGAGCAAACTAATGGGTTGATCCGTTGGAGGTACACGTTAGACGGTCGGCGGAAGACGACATCCAAGCTTCGGGAAGAGGATGGTCGATTCAGGATAGAGAGATCGAGTTTGGGATGGGGATTGAGAGATCACGAGGAGGACGTGGGTGATCCGCGAAGAGAACGAAGGATTTAGGGGGTTGGTTGGATTTGGGGGTTTTGGGAGAGGGGGAGATGATTTGGGGGAGAAAGGGTGGGTCGGATCAATTTGGGAAGAATGTTAGGAATTGGGGATGAATTTTGGGTCTGATGTACTGTAGCATTTGAATCAGATTACCAGACTAATTTTTCTTTGCTAACACCTAAACACAATGGGATTTCAATTTCAAGTTACAGCGTGACTACAGTAATAACGGGAAGATGTGGGAAGTGTATAAACGCAATATCTGGGATTTGCACATGCACAGGGCCAATATAAAATTACAGAGGAGCAAAGGTCCAATAAAAGGTCTTTACAAGTGTACACAAGCAAAAATCCCAAACTTGATTCCATCCGATTCCTAAAAAAAGGAAACACTTCAAAACCTTCTTTAAAAATGAATACAAACAAACTTACATATCTTATCTATTAATATCTATCAAAAAACAAAACGCATTTTCCACCTTGGTGGCGTTCTTTTGCGGCTTAAGACCCACGTCTATTTATGCGATACACAATAAACATGATATATGGGCAATTAAAGAAACAAGATCCCATTCAAATTCTTAGAATAAGAGAGCATATATTGACAATAACTGGAAAATAATACAATTAGAGGATGTGGGCAAAAATTATATCCCTAATCTCTTTGTCTTTATTTATTTATTTATTTGATAAGCAAGCTGGTAGTGAGATAATCTCTTTGTTTATTGGTCCTATGGAGCCTCTCGTCACTATGCAGGCCATGCAATGTTTCTAGAAGTCTGGGTTTTGGTACTGCTTCCAAATCCTATCACGATTCGTGTTTGCGAAGTTGTTTCTCTCCACGGCGTGATATACTTTTCTAGGTTTTGGATACATTTGTATTAGAATCAACCAGCGTCTTTAAACACATATAACTCCAAGAAAGAGAGCTATGAAAGAGAAAAAGGACAATCATGGTTGTGAAACTATTGCTGGATTCAAAGCTGCGACATTACTTGAGGTCATTCTAAGTAACTAACTGAGCTAACTCAGCTTTCTTGTATTAATTTATCAACTACCAAGTGTTGAATATTGATCTATATTTGTTAAGGAAACAAATCCAAGAAAAAACGGTCGACCGAATGGAATCCGGTCTACCGATCAAAAATCCCAGGAATTTTGGCGATGCAGGGTTCGGACGGCCGAATTGGATTCAGTCCACCGAACCAAGGATTCCAGACACTTTGGGTGCAGCTGGGATCGGACGACCGAATTGGATTCAGTCTACCGTCAGAAGGCAACAGACACTTCGGAACAACGGGTTCGGTAAACCGTTGAAGTGATTTTTGGTGTTCCGAGAATCTAAAAGTGTGTCCAAATTGGCACGGTTCACCGAGGGGTCCTCGATCAACCGTGGGGTTGTTGGTGAATTAGTTAGTTCGTGGGAGAAGCGTTCTCGCGGTATATCGAGCCGCACGAAAAATCATTCCCGCGGTCAACCGGGAAGGATTCGGTTAACCGAATCGCAACAGAAAGCATTCCTGTTTAGTCAAGGACGGTCGACCGTTTCCCACGAATTGTTTAGCTCGGGTTTGCTTAATTGTATCTTGATTTTTGAGTCTATAAAAGAGCTTGTTTGTTCTTGATTTTAAAAAACAACGTACATGTGTAATATTTCCTTCATTGTAAGTTGAGAGATTAGGCTACAGAAAGATTTAGAGTACTTTGGATGACATATTGCCTTTATGTACTTGTAATCTCGATTGTTTCTCTTGTTGGAGAAGCGGAAGGAAAAGAAACCCGCAGAAGACCCCCTAAGGACGTAGGCACGTTGTCGAACCTTGTAAATCGCGTGTGTCGTGGTTATTTCAGGTTGCGTTTGTGTTTGCTTATCAGTGTTCTTGTTGCATTAAGTTTGAGAGAATTTCCGAAGTTATTTCTGCAAGTTAATATTCGAATGTTACGTGATGCGTTTAATCCGTGTCGTGTTAGTGCATTGTTAGATCTCCATCCAACAACATAGCGATAACAACATCCCACAGTTGGTTCTTACATGAATACAAGCATGATTCCTATATTCAATACAAGTAAATTAATCTAGAAACTATTTGATCCTTTGAAGTTGAGAGAGGGTAGAAGCCATTGGTTCCCTAACCCCACACAAGGCTTCCAGTGGTACTACTTTTGGTAGAGTGAGTCCTGACCCTTCTTCCATGTCCACATCCACATCTCCAACTCTCTCCCACTCAAAACATTGTATCAAACAAGCCAAAGTCAAGCTGACAGTCCTCATTGCTAACCCCTCCCCTGGACAACTTCTCCTTCCATGCCCAAAAGGCATCATCTTGTACCCTTCGTCTTTGTAACCACCACTATTTTCCTTCAGAAACCTCTCTGGCTTGAACTTTGCGGCGTCCTCCCAATGCGTCTCGTCTCTATGTATTTCCCATGCATTTACTATGAGCATTGTCCCTTGTGGTATGTCGAAGCCCGCGATTACGGTTTTTTCAGATGACTCGTGGGGTACGAGGATGGGGCCGGCCGGGTAGAGACGTAGAGTTTCGGAGACGATTGCGTGGAGGTATGGGAGATTGGGAAGATCATGTTCTTGCACTAGTTGGTCTGGTTTTACATTTTTGTCTATCTCTGTTTTTGCTACTTTCAGTGACTCTGGGTGGTTGAGTAGCAATGCCATGGCCCATTCTATTGTTACTGCAGATGTTTCTGTTCCAGCTGATATTAAAGCCTGCCAGTAGCAAATAATTAGGTTAGCACACAATAGATTACAAGATTCAATGATTATTCAAGCCTTAGTACAGTCTATTAGACTCATTGAATTGAATCATGTGTCATGATATATAATAACAAATTTTCATTGTCACAATGTTGTAGTTACAAGGCTTTACTCTTGAAAATAGATGTATGTAGATCTTCAAATAAAACATGGGCAATTTTCAATGCTCTTGAATTTACTACAACATCCAAATGAACGAAAAATTTCTGTAACTTATGGATGAAAGTGAAATGATCACATGGCGACTAATATCTATTGAGAATTAGGCTATGCAATCCATAGTCACCTACTTGAATGTTCTAATTAGCTAGCAACCATTAACACAAAAGTATTGGAATGTTAGGCAGTAAAAAATAGCACCAATGACAGTGAATCTTCCTTAAGACCTTCTGCTCTGTTTCTCAGGTATAGATAAGTAGGTAAGTTCATTTTCTCCACAGAACTAGTTTTGCAAGAACTGGGGAGGACATTAACAAACAATATCACAAGTCACAACAATGAACAAGTCTAACTTTATTTCTAAGAAGAAGTTAAAAACAAGCAATGCTACCGATTAGTTCTATTTGAGATAACTAGGTAAAGCTGAAGTTTGCAAGAATCATGTGTAACTATTAACTTACCATAATCAAACCCTTGATAATGTCGTCGGTGTAGTACTCTGGATTCCCATCTTGCAGTGACAACATAACGTTCACGATCGTCTTCCTCTTCTCCTCTCCACTACTCTTTCTTTTCTTCCTCTCGTCGTCGATCAAGACTTGCAAGAACTCGTCTCTCTTTTTTCTCAAAGACATCAATTTCTTTTCCAGCCCATCAAGTGCCATCCACCTCACAAACCCCAAGTAGTCCCCTAAGTTGGTTGCACCAGAAAGAGCAAATGATTCTTCAACAATCTTTTGGAATTTCTTGGTCTCTTCCCCATCTTCCTCCCCATAGTACCTCTTTCCAGACACCATTGTTGTTATGATATTGAAAGACAACCCGAAGAGTCTCGACTTCAATTCCACTTTTGCGATCGAGTTGTCGGAGTTGAAAGACTGACCCTGTATAGGAATTAGT
This sequence comes from Triglochin maritima, assembly GCA_963682175.1. Classification (NCBI taxonomy): domain Eukaryota; kingdom Viridiplantae; phylum Streptophyta; class Magnoliopsida; order Alismatales; family Juncaginaceae; genus Triglochin; species Triglochin maritima. The sequence goes on from OY821773.1 coordinate 53,744,865, forward strand.
GTCCTATATAAGACATGCTCCTTATTTATTCTTATATGGAAAATTGATTTAGACATTGTTAGATCATTGCGTAATTAACATGGAATTGTTGGTCTCATTTTGCTTAGTTACAAATTTGTAGTACTCAATGAAATTTGTATCCACTGTGTCCTTCCATGCACTTGAATTCTAAAAAAGACACTGAATCAGTCAAATTTCTAATGACATATGAAAGTATAACAAGTCGGCCCAATACACCCTATGAGAACATATTTGCAGAAAACGTTGGTTTGGTAACGAACAATTAAGACTATTCTTGTAAACTTATATTGTAGATACCCCACCAAACATCCATTGATTTCGAGTTTGAATCTCATAAACTTACGCAAGGCTTATACATATATGTATGTTAAAAAAATGAAAATTGAAAGCATGGCAAACCTTGCAATCTTCGTAGAGTTGGAGAATGAGTTCCTTGACTTCATCCGAACGCACACCGGCAAAGCTGTTAAGCCGGTGGGACGAGAAGATCTCGAGAGTGGCAATTCGCCTGTGATCGCGCCACCTTGAGCCATGAGGAGCCCAAGAGAGGTTGGAGTAGTCATATCCAAGGTGCTTTCCGGCGATCAAACGCGGTCGGTTGGCGAAGGCAACGTCATTAGTTGTGAAGCACTCACGGGCTATGGTAGGAGAGGAGACAACGAGGACCTGACGGGAGCCGAAACGGAGGAATATAATGGGGCCGTGGATGGCCGAGAGGCGTGCGAGAGTGCGGTGGAGCGGCTTGCGGAGGAGGTGGAGGTGGCCTAGGAGAGGGAGGGATGGTGGGCTTGGTGGGAGATTGGTGGTGGTGGTGGTGGTGGAGAAGAAGATGGATCTGGAGAGGAGGAAGAAGAATATGGTGAGAAGGAAGATGAGAGAGAGTAGTATTACTTCCATTTTGATTGGTTGCTTGGTTTGTTTGTTACTTCCAAAAGTTGTGTTATGTTTATGTAGATAAAGATAAGTTGTTGGAGTTTTTTTTTTCTTTCATTGTTTTATGAGTCGTGATAGACGGACGTGCCTTACGTGGATCTGTACAGCTCAGATATTTTTCTTTGAGTCAGCGTCCAGTCAGCGAAATTTCTCTTCGTGCGTTTTGGTCTTTTTAAAAAACGCCGGTTCTTTAAGTTGAACGATTCATTTCCCAATACACAGATAAGACAGTGTGCAGACCCTAGGACATCGTGCAGTCTCATTATTCGTGCAGAGCCCACACTTATCATAATAAAATATTTGTTTTTAAGTTTTACGTTGGATCAACTTAATTTATCTAGCTTACTTTATGTGTGTGTGCAGTTTACATTATGTGTTTGTCCTGTTTACGTTATGTGTATGTCCGGAATAAGTGTATATTGCTGTCCGGAATAACTGTATTTGTTGTCCGGACTAAGTGTATTTGTTGTCCGGTTTAAGAATAAAGTGTGTCCAGAAACGGAACATAAAGTTTGTCCGGAATAAGTTGATTTGTTGTCCGGAATAAGTGTATTTGATGTCCGGAATAAGTGTATTTGTAGTCCGGAATAAGTGTAGTTGTCCAGAATAAGAAGAAAGTGTGTCCAGAAACGGAACAGAAAGTTTGTCCGGAATAAGTGTATTTGTTGTCCGGAATAAGTGTATTTGTTGTCCGGTTTAAGAATAAAGTGTGTCTAGAAACGGAACATAAAGTTTGTCCGGAATAAGTTGATTTGTTGTCCGGAATAAGTGTATTTGCTGTCCGGAATAAGTGTATTTGCAGTCCGGAATAAGTGTAGTTGTCCAGAATAAGAAGAAAGTGTTTCCAGAAACGGAACAGAAAGTTTGTCCGGAATAAGTGTATTTGCTGTCCGGAATAAGTGTATTTGTTGTCCGGTTTAAGAATAAAGTGTGTCCAGAAACGGAACATAAAGTTTGTCCGGACTAAGTGTATTTGTTGTCCGGAATAAGTGTATTTGATGTCCGGAATAAGTGTATTTGCAGTCCGGAATAAGTGTAGTTGTCCAGAATAAGAAGAAAGTGTGTCCAGAAACGGAACAGAAAGTTTGTCCGGAATAAGTGTATTTGCTGTCCGGAATAAGTGTATTTGTTGTCCGGAATAAGTGTATTTGTTGTCCGGAGTAAGTGTATTTGCAGTCCGGAATAAGTGTAGTTGTCCAGAATAAGAAGAAAGTGTGTCCAGAAACGGAACAGAAAGTTTGTCCGGAATAAGTGTATTTGTTGTCCGGAATAAGTGTATTTGTTGTCCGGTTTAAGAATAAAGTGTGTCCAGAAACGGAACATAAAGTTTGTCCGGAATAAGTTGATTTGTTGTCCGGAATAAGTGTATTTGATGTCCGGAATAAGTGTATTTGCAGTCCGGAATAAGTGTAGGTTTCCAGAATAAGAAGAAAGTGTGTCCAGAAACGGAACAGAAAGTTTGTCCGGAATAAGCGTATTTGCTGTCCGGAATAAGTGTATTTGTTGTCCGGTTTAAGAATAAAGTGTGTCCAGAAACGGAACAGAAAGTTTGTCCGGAATAAGTGTATTTGCTGTCCGGACTAAGTGTATTTGTTGTCCGGTTTAAGAATAAAGTGTGTCCAGAAACGGAACATAAAGTTTGTCCGGAATAAGTTGATTTGTTGTCCAGAATAAGTGTATTTGATGTCCGGAATAAGTGTATTTGCAGTCCGGAATAAGTGTAGTTGTCCAGAATAAGAAGAAAGTGTGTCCAGAAACGGAACAGAAAGTTTGTCCGGAATAAGTGTATTTGCTGTCCGGAATAAGTGTATTTGTTGTCTGGAATAAGTGTATTTGTTGTCCACTTTAAGAATAAAGTGTGTCCAGAAACAGAACATAAAGTTTGTCCGGAATAAGTGGATTTGCTGTCCGGAATAAGTGTATTTGCTGTCCGGAATCGGAATAAGTGTATTTGCAGTCCGGAATAAGTGTATTTGCAGTCCGGAATAATATATGACTTCATTATTGTCGGAATAAACCCCCTGCCACCCCCGCACAAACTCAACAAACCTTCCACTGTATATTTTACCCCACAAGAATTACGTTTAGGAAAAAAATAGGGAATAACATTAACGATGCTAACGCTGACAAGAACATCGGGAAGTCTTCGCACCGTCCCATTCACGATGCTTACGTTGTGAAGAATCCTGGGAGTCGGCATCAGACGCTTCTTCGACATAATATCATGCTAGAAATGGTGATTTATTCTAGAGAGAAAGAATGAAGAAGAAAGAAAGAGTGTCATCATATTTGTATTTAGGTGGAGAGAGAGAACGTGCTGAGTTGAAACGCTTTTAATGTGATTTGAGTGGACATCAGGAAGAAAAAACAAAAAAACATTCATGCTTTGGACACGTAAGGGCTGACATGGATATCCACGTAGTCCGTGACGCCTTGCGTTCAACAAATATTTCCAGTGTTTTATTTGTGGTTGATGTTGATGCCTGAAGATGAGGACTTGATCACATGGATTTTTGGTTTGTACGATAGACAAGTCAGTTTGGAGCTATTTGTCAACCAAGATGAGATAACTTATCGGATTATCTTGAGTTTTCTCGACCAATCAAAAGAAGTAGGTTTAATTGTTTAAATCTACAAATTGCAAACTGGCAGAAAGTTTCTCTTTTCCTTTTCTTACGGAGAATTTATATGTGTACATGCGTTCTGTTAAATAATAAAAAATGTAAAAAAAAATAAAATTTTGAAATTTTATTTCAAAATGGCTCAGTGCTTCTATGTATTTTTTTGAATTTGAACGAAAGAATAGGGAAGTTATAACACAAAACCAGCATATGTCGGCTTCAATTTTTCATTAAATTTAGTATGACATTCCTAATCAGTCACCATCATTTTGGGAAGACTACCCCGCGGGGTGGACTTTTTTTGTTTGTTATCTCCCTTCGATTTTATGTGCACACGTTGCATCGTGCCGATCACATATATACACATTTTTAATCGAAATCTAGACGTGTCGGCAATGACGCGTGATGTTGAATTATTTTATCTCAAGAATGTACTCATTGTTCTACAAAGCTAGATGATGACGACGACTTCTGGAATTTATCGAAATGTAGACATCATCATATTGTTTGCAAGTCCATCAGGTTTAGTTTACTGTTAACAATACGCTATTACAAGTTTACAACTTTCCAAGTTCATACACAATATCCCCGTTCACTTGTGTTTCACCTGTGTTTCAGCCTAACCCGTTTCTTAAAAGGGTAAATGAAGTGAAACCGTTAGTATTGAACTTATTTTTACTAGATTTTAGAAACACATGATCACAATCAAAAAATAAATCGAGAAAAGAAACTCGAAATAATAGTAATTTGACTTTACAATACCAGATCCAAAACCATATGGCTTTATGAAAATATTTTGAGCCTAATGGGCTTCACGAGTACATTTCATTAAAATTAAGCAGGGCCGGCCCACAACATTGGCTGTTTAGGACGTCTAAGTTTGATTCTAGTATTCAAATGGCTGAATAGAAGCATGACACATCCGAACTAGTTTTGGTCAACAAAATCGAGTTTGATCAATAAGGATTCGGACAACCGAAGCAAGAAATGAATCGTTCGATTTTATCGACAATAAGTTTCAAGTTTTACTGGAACCAAATTCCGACGACTAAAATACATAATCGGTTGGTACGTCCGAGTTTGAGTTAAATAAAGCAGATTACAAAAAAGAACACTAACCTTTCCGAGTCGTTATTAAAAATCCAGAATATTCACATGATTATTCCAGCTGTCTGCTGGTAAATGTTCAATTCCATCATAAACTATTTACTCTGACATGCATGACAAATATAAAAGGCTCAGCAGTCAAAAGGGCGAGAAACATAACAGAAGGATCATGTGTGACATGTGATGGCCACTGGTGAGCAAACTCACAGGTAACTTTAACAAAAATTACCAATTCTGATCCCCCACCCCAGCCAAAGAATCCATAGAGCTGTAGTTTTTTTTAGTTTTTTCTTCTTCGAGATTTCCTACAATATTTTGACCCTAAGTAATGTCCGATCTTGACTCATTGAGTGTCAGAAATCACAAACTTTACATAATTGAATGGTAGTTTGAAGTGTTACACTGTCATGTCCATAACCCTTGATTAGGAGATAAGGGTGATTAGGAGAAGGTTAACATGGGGAAGATGTGTTGTGCAGTGATTGCTCCGGGAAGAGAAGGGGCGTGAACAGTAGACGTGGTTGAGGTGATGGGTTGGGTTGAGTAGGGTACTGTTGGTGCAGATTGGTTTGAGTTTAAGAAGAAGCAAATCCCTCTCTCTCTCTTCCATTCATTTTCTCTCCCTCACTCTCTTCCTTTCTTTGTGCGGCGGAGGAGGCGAATCCGATGGAGTAGGCGCGGTTTCGGCGTGAGGTGTGCGGAGGCGATCGCGCGAGGAGGTGACGGAGGCGCGAGCGAGGCTCTGGCAGGTTTCGTTACTTCTTCGAGGTATGCCGGCTTCATAGTGTGTTTTGGTTGTTCACCCTCGAGTGAGGGCTGTGTTGGTCGGTCGGGGGAGGTCGGAGACCTCTCCGGCGACGTGTTTTGCGTAAATCATCGGCCGACGCGAGGTTGAAGACGACCAACGGTCGACTGGGTCCCTTCGGACGATCGACCGATGTAGTGTATTTTGCCGACTTTAACATTCACCGGTCGACCGATAGTGCATTTTGCTGGTGAGTTGAGATTGTCTGTCGTGTTTCGGTCGACCGGTTCCTTGGGTTCGTTCGACCGGAACTTAAGTGTACTGAATAGAAATGCATGCTTGTTCGACCGTTTATGACTTAGAACAGCTAGGATGCCCTGGTAGTTTTCGGTCGACCGAGACCCCTGAGTCGGTCGACCGGTAGTATTGAATTGATGTTGACCAGATTCTGGATTTTGACCTTGTATCGGTCGACCAGTTTTAGATTTCTGTTCGACCGTTGGGACTTAGGTTTTGGGCAAAAAATTCGACCGTTGCACACTTTCGATCGACAGATTTCCTTGTGGAAGCGGTCGACCGGGTTGCCTATTTCGGTCGACCGTTTTTGCACAGAACTGAATTCGATGAGCCGATGCTGTTCCGACTATGTTTTCCTCAGCTGGGCACCTACTGAGATGATGATTGATGGACCGACCGAGCGACAGCCCCGTTGGTGTGGTTTCGACCACGAAGTTACAAATTTGTTTCTTATGACGCGGACTTGGCGGATGCTCCTTGCCCAAACCGATGTTTAGTGTAGCCGCGTGTGGGGAGCATCACGTCTTGTCCGCTAGACCGTGTGTGCCTACGGTAGGTCTCCTCGGGAGACCCGATGATGATTGTCGGACTGATGTCCCGTGTTACCATTCGGGGAAACTGTTTTCCTTACTGTTGATGTCATGACATGCTACTAGTATGATAGGTTCATTTGTACTACTGCATGCATATATGTGAGCTTGGCATACGGGATTTTCTTATGAAAACTCAGACATTGTTTTTGCATGTTTTATTTCAGGACCGTAGTAGGTTCAGTTGGGTGGTGATCAACGGGCACGCATTTTGGGATCAGATCATCTCGTTCGGAACACTGAGGTCGACATGATTACTTGTATCTTTTTTGTTGTTTTTGATGTAATCATGTATCTTTTAACAAACTCTGATGTAATATGGTGCACCGCTTAAATATTTTATGAGAAGTAACAGTTCCGTCTTTTGATTATGAGTCTCTTATGTCTTGATTATAAATTTTTAAATTTTCACTATTTCGGAATGTTACGTTAACGTTGATAAATTACATCAAGTTTTTAATGAAGCGTACGTCAGAGAAAATGTGGCAGTAAACATGCGTTCATATCACATGGGTAAGGCCCCATTAATGGTCACCATTTGCAGTATTGGACTCAACCTTGCCATGGATAACTGAAAATAACACGTCAAAACTACACAAGATATTGATCTCATTTAAATTTCAGAGAAGAAGAAAAGGATTCAATTACGGTCCAATTTTACAGGGCGAAAAATCTCTTCGAAAAAAATCAACAGAGGTCGCATAGAGGAAAAAACAACAATTCTTACCTCCTCTTTGCGATCTTGTCTCTTTGACATGTCCCAGACAGTTAATGAACAGACAAAATGCCATTGTTTCTAAGGCAAAGAGACAGAACAAGAGAAGATGTGCATTACCTAGTATTCTGCCTAGAAAGCGTCGCAATAATTTCGGAGAATTTAGGCCGCTCGATGGGGTTGTTGTGCCAGCATTTCGACATCAGCGACTTGAGGAATTGCGGACAGTCATTTGGAATCTCTGGTCTTAGTCCACAGGCTGCTATTTCAACTGCTGCCTGGACCGGAGAGTAGGAACAGTATGGTGTTTCCCCTGTGACCATTTCCCAGATCACCATGCCAAAGCTATACACATTGCTCATCCAATTCTCCGAAACAGTTTCAGGATCCCCGGCTATAATCTGATTGAAAACATCAAGAAAAAGCAACAATTGTTAATGTTATTCTTCCTTCAGCAAATGTTTGGAATGAAAACGGAACATGTGAGAGCGGCAGCATGATTAATTACTAGTTCATAGCTCTAGTCATACTAAAGATTCTACAGGATTGCTAATAAGGTAAAACCGTAGAACTTTTATTCATCTAAGTTCTCAAAGTGTACAAACACCAAATATGCAGCATAGCTATCAAGAGCTATTTACACACAAGTAAAATCACAACAACAACAACAACAACAACAAAAAGCCATAGGTACTTTATCAACTTCTATTAATCATTGAAATTGATAATAAAATCAAATTTCTATAAATTGAATCTAATAATTATGATAAACAATAAGGATCAAATAATAATCTCTAGTGTCTACTGTAAAGCATGAATACAATGCAACGGTGGAGAAAGAGGCAATAATATTCGACTTACCTCGGGAGCCAACCACCGGTAACCGGCAGTCTGATATTCCATAACCTCTCCAGAGCTCTTGCAAGCATTGACTATGCCCATATCACCGAGGCAAGCGTTGCCCTGCTTATCTAACAAGATCCTCTGTGTATTAAGGTCTCTATATGCCACTCCGTGATCGTTCATAAACATAAGCCCCTCTGCAACGTCCATTGCGATCCTGACAACATCCTTAAAGGGTATTCTCTTGTTTTTCTGCAGAGCATCATGAACAGACCCACCTCGCATTAATTTTGTTACAAGGCACATCCCATGGTTCTCTTCCATGCAAATGCCGTGGAGCTGAAGGATGTTCTTGTGCCCACAGCTCATTAGCTCCATCAAATCCCTCTTCACCTCGATCTCGTAAGCGTTACCCCGCTCGCAACCCCCAAATTTCTTCACACAGACCTTCTTTCCTCTGAAAACCCCTTTGAAGGAATTGGGTCCCGTCCGGTCAAGCAACTCAACCTGATCACAGCTTAGGAGCCACTTCCTGATCTCGTCCCCACCGGATTTGATTGTCTGCCATTCATCCACCAAAATGACGAGCGAGGATTCGGGAATTGGATTGGGCAGTTTGGACTCGGGGCTCACCCCATTTTCACATATATTGTCTTTGCCAGCAATCTCCTCTTCATCTTCACGAGTTCTGCCATTTTCCTCTTGGCAGCCGCAGAAACCGAAGTGGAGTGTCACGCTGCCGTTCTTTGGTTTCTTGACTGAAGACCTCACAGCCGATTCGACTCTGGCCTTGAACAGCTTCTCACTACCAGAGTACACAAGTAGGGTCACAATGCCAAGTGTGAGGCCTTTCTTTTCGAAAATTTGGATCTTATTACAGCTTATGGATGAAGTGTCCAGCGCGCCCGACATGGACGGCCATGATATGGGTGACATGGACGCAAACGTGAGGCGAAAGAGGACTCCGTCAGCGCCTGCGAATTCTGGGACTTCATGAATGTGGATGGCAGGATAGTCCTCGGCCGTGGCTTGCTCGATGAGGTGGATGTGGAGGAGTACATCCTTCACATCAAGACCCACTTGGGCATAGCTGTCCCATGTTAATAGAACCAACAACAGTTAAAAGGTGAAAACTTTGAAATGGTCAAAGATCAAAACTCTGGTTATTTGGATGAAACATGCATAGATTGGAATCTTTCAGTCCAGGTAGATTACAGTTGCAAATATTTGTGCTTTTTGTTAGCAATTCGAAATGGGTTCTAGGAGGAAGTTCCAAAGATCCCATCTTCTGTAAAGAGTGTCAGTTCGAAATTCGAATATGGAATTGTTACAGATCGTCAGCTACATCTGTTACTAATTCTAAACGGTTTCCAATAAAAAACAGAAATAAATAACTTTGTCGGTTTTGCAAACGTGTCTTTTGGATTTTCACCGAAACCTTCATCATCAAATCTCTAGCTGCCTTCACTAATGACTTAAAATGGATTTCCTACCAAACTCACAAAAAACAAACTTTTTCAAATGGTTTTAAGTTTTTAACCAAAACCCTAAAAGATGAAACCTTTAGCTTAGCTACAAATTCTAGTGACTCAAAAATCAAACTTTTCCAAATGGGTCTTAACCAAAACCCTGAAAGATGAAACCTTTAGCTTAACTACGAATTCTAGCAACTGAAAAACCAAAATTTTCCAAATAGGCTTTCACCAAATCCATGAAAGAAAAAATATTTGCTAGAGACTCAAGAAAAAAAGAAGGGTACTTCTCTTACCAACTAACCTATTAGGAAGGGAATCGAAGTGGCGTCTGATATTAGCAATGAGCTTCTCCGGGAGCTGACTTCCAGGGTACAACCTGGTAAGATTCCTTACAACGCCACCCCAAACGAGCCGATCCGACGACTTCTGATCTTTGAAAGACTCCAGATTGAGGGAGTTCTTTAGGGCACTTATGGCCCCGGCGAAGTTCCTCCCGAGCCTCTGCCACCTCTTGGGGGGGACGCTACCGTCCTTCGAGGACGGCGAGGTCGGGGCCGAGGCGGCGCACCGGAAGGCCTCGGAGCGGTACTCGGTTGGCATCAGCACGTGCTCCGACGTGTCCTCGTCCGTGCTCGGGCGGCCCGACCAGCACTCGAGGGCGCCGGACATGGTGAGGAAGAGGGAGGAAGAAGGTGGTGGTTGGTGGTAGTGGTGGTGAGGGAGTTAATGGGTTTGCTGTTTGCATGTAAGAGAGGGAAGACGAACAGGGCTCTGCCTGCCGAAGTGCAGAGGAGGACTGGGGAGAGTGGGGCGCTTTGATAATTTTTTTATTTGTTTTTTCAAAAAACAAAATATTTATTTTTGATTCCTAATCACAATCAATGTCAGTTTTTTATTTAATTATTTAAAAATACAATTATCGATAAAGTAGAACAAAATTACCAGTTAATTTCTCCTTTAATATATAATTTAAATGCAAAGAAATGATACATATATGTTCCGTCCGTGCGGAAAAAATTAGTCCGCGTGTAGGACGCACAACATCCAATGTGAGAGATATCACTCCAACGTGAACACACAAGTCGTCATTGGGACACACAAGTCTCGTTTGTAACATATTTATACATCTTAGAATGTCAATGATCACGTGTATTGGAAAGCTAATGAATGTTCATATTATCACATCATCAAAATTGAAAACAAATTAAATAGTTGATAAAAGATTACACGTGCATGCATCTTAAATCATGTTCATCCATGTTAGTAACGTCGTAAACGACAAGTTTAAAAAATCATAAATTTGTTTTTCTGATGATCTAGAATTTTAATAATGTTATTTTCGTTGTAAAGCAAGAAAGACGGATATCAAGAATTCCCGGGTATGTATTGACATTTCTAACTGCTTGGATTGGTCATGATTTACAACCATATCCTATATTTAAATTTAAAAAATAAAACAACTATTTTAGAAAAAAAATCTAAAATTCTCAACACTCAAATAACTGTATTTAAACAGAAGATGTTCCAACATCATTCACACACGTACGTTCCCAGGTTTTGTAAAACTATATTTCATTGGGATCAACTGTAATCATAATTTATGACAAATTAACATCATACTCCAATAATAGCAAAACTACCCATGGGGAGATAATACCAAGAGGCAGGAGTTAGAACCTTAACTCCAGTCCGAGAAGTTGCTTCTCAACCACCCCAAGTACTACATGGTACCCAGCGGGCCCATTAATGTCAACATCACCATCCATATTCCATGATATGATGATATTAAGTTAGCGGATCAAAAGGAAATGTTTCATCTTTTCTTTTCCTTTTTGTGAGGAAAATAAATAAGAAAGGGAAATTCTGGGACTTTTGTATTTTCTTCTGTTTTTGAAAGCATTTAAATACGATTAACATTGACGTCAAATTTAAGATCCTTTGTAATTTTGATGCATGATTAATTTCCCAGTTTTATAGGATTTTTCTGTTTTTTTTAACTCTGTGGAGACTCAAAAAAAAAGTGACAGACTGATAGCTAAATTTGGTACAGAGTCTTCGAGCAAAATTAGTAAAGTACGGGCACAAATGCCAAAATTCTTTTTGATATCTTGGGGAGTTTAGGAATGTGAGCTTGGAAATACTGAGATGTTGACATAATTTTCATATAATTGAAGCACAATTCTTTTGCACAAGCACTTATGCAATATACTCATTGTTATCTTGTTCGTTTAATATAAAACAACCGATGAAATCACTTATTTCATCAAATCAACCCAAACTATCCGTCTTGCTCATATCACGAGGATCTTTTCCCTCGTTGGTGATTTCGTTTGATTGCTTTGTTTTTCTTTTGCTTTTCTTTTTCTTTTGTCTTTGCCTAATGGTAGTGGTCCACTCAACTTGAAACTTGAGAATATCAATTTCGTAGGTGGAGACGTGACGACCAAATAGGTTGACACCTTTCCCCACAACATAAGACTCAACGCTTAAATATTGCTTTTTCTCAACGGATCATTTATCAAGTACATTTATCGCTTAATAATTGTGCTGTTCTCAAAATATAAATTGCGCCCATTTTCCAATAGACACGTCTTGGAAGTTGGAAGTTTCGTATTCTTTTGTTAAAAAAATAGGAGATGAACAAAAAAATGAAAAATGTCCTCGTTCTTAGGCATAATCAGCTTTACTAGTTTTGGTGTTTAGAGTTGTTTGCATCTTGAAGCAAAGCAAACCAAGATATTATTATTCCACCATGTCTCCATAATGTTGGCTTCTCCTTTCTACCCGGCGAGTGCCTCACCATTTATAATAGACCGATCATTTTTCTTTCCCTTTGATGTTTAATTTCTGACACCCACGTTATCTCATGTGATGGTTTTAATTGGTGACATTTGCCAACAATAATTGCACCCGATCTTTTATAATTATACCACAAACTTATTATTCCTTTAGATATGCCACTTATTTAGATATAATTAGACCAAGACACTGCATTGAATCATACCATCGTTGACCAAAGCTGAAATGGTCGGTTCAAATCATGGAATGATCCGACAATTTTGTGACTAGTGCATCTGGTATATTTGATTTATTAGGATCGTTTGAATGTTAGGTTTGTGGATTTTGAATTCCTTCATTGTAGGTTTGTCTAAGTCAGTTCAAACAGACGACCTTTCGGTTGGGTGTAGAAATTCTAGGGACTCGTCCAAAAGTTTTTCGGTCGATATCAACGAATACAATCGTGATAGTGAGGCTTTGGAACGAGAAGAGCCATGCCCATAAGTTTTTGGATATATATAAAAGAATTCAGATTTACATTTTTAGGATAAATTTAAGTTTTTTGGGATAAATTTGCTGAATTATTAAACATCGTCCCAAAATTACTTAAATCGTCCCTTGAAATTACCAAATTGCTCATTGGGTAGGCGTCTGCGTTAGACGCCTCCGCCAAGGTGAGGGCGTCCTACGCAGACGCCCTCTCCTTGGGGGAGGCGTCTAAGGCAGACGCCCCGCCCAAATTGTGCCCCGCACCTGACTTACCTCACCGGATGCATCACCCTCGCCAGACATTTTCGTGGTGTTTTTACTGATAAATTATGAATAGACATCACCGTAGGGCTAATTTATAGACACGAGACGATATGAGTATTAAATATATTGTTAAGGGCAATTTGATAATTTCAAGAGACGATTTAAGTAATTTTGGGACGACGTTTAGTAGTTCCTAAATTTGTCGTGTGAAAAATCAGATTTAGGTGTTAATATTTTTAATAATAAATTCAGTACCCGAAACTTTTTTTCCTATTATATTTACAATTTTGATAACTGCATTTGTATAGGAATAGATAACGTGTATACGAATCCAACCAACCTCAGTTCCAGACCTACCATTTGGTACATGAATCGGCTGAAAATTGAGCCATCGGAATGTAAATCAATTTGGGGGATGACGACGACGTGATTGTGGTGAACAAATTGAGATGTAATAGGAGGAAGATTGATGGGGTATGGTATGGACAGGTCTGCCATTTCAGATCCAGATGGCAAAAGAAATGGTTGCTTGTAAACAGTTATTGGGATGCGAAGTAAGTGATAATCCTCCAAACGGGTGCAGACAGCATGGTACGGACGCACAGACTGCGAAAACCAGCACTGTCGTGTCGATGTCCCACAAATTCTTGATCTTTTTTGCCTCAATGTACTCCAACAAAATCGTATTTCGCTGCCTTCTTTTATCTTTCCTTTTGCTTCTGGACTTGATGGGCTTAAGTTCAATCTTGATGGGCCTATAGATTCTCTATGCATGTGTGCATTAATTACTCGGAATTTCATCTCCTAGAAAGGAAGAAAGCATTATAAACATATACATTAAGAAAAAAGAAACCACTTTGAGGAGGAAGAAGAGCACATCAATGATAACAATGGAAGGAAAAGACTTGGGAGGAAGGAAGTTCGTCTCAACATGAAGACAAGAATGCGAATCAGAAGATAATGAATGTTGTGCAACCTTTTCGTAGGGTTTCATTTCATGCATTCTTGGCCATGGTTGAGATGAACATATCATCCTCCTTCAATATTTGATTTCTTTGCCTAAGTAGCTTTTTAAAACTGTTTGATGAGTGGTATATATCCTCTCATTTCATGGTATTATATACGGAAAATCACTGGAAACGTTCAAATTAATCTATCAAAGTTTCCTTTCATCAACAAATTCAGCATTTTTGTTATATTGAACCACAAATTCGAACGACAAACAACTAAACTAGTAGGGGTAAGTAAAAAACTCTTAATATTTGTGGTTCAAATTATTAAGTTTCATATTCTCTATGATTCAAATTGGAACTGAAAGTATAAAATTGATAAAATTCTTATGTACGGTTGGGCTACACAACTAACCTAATTAATTAAATTTCAATTTTTTAAAACTCTCGAGCTTAAACAAATTACTAAATTGAAAAACTGCCGTCTAAGTTATAACGAACATTTCCCGCGCGTGTAACGGCTAGCTGTAATACAAGAGCGTCCTTAACAGAATTAACCACTTCATGCATTTACCTATAAATGAACCAACAACTAATTGATATGCTTAATTATTACACTGATAAGCTCTTTCCTTCATTCTCCACAAATTAATTCTCTCACATCTTCTAAGAGTCGACTTGTGGGAATGGAAGGAGTAGGTGAGTCTTCGGCCATCCAGGACGCTTTCATCTCCTTAGTGGTGGTTTTGATTCTCGTCTGTCTCTACTGTTGTTGCCTTTCCTGTAGTGATGATTCCGAAGCCACTCAATCGTCGTCCCGGACTTCGACTCCTTCTTCCTCTGACCGCCTCCTTGACCAACCCCATGAATCGTCGGGACCGACGTTCTTTCAATGGAGAATCTGGAGATGTTTGGCCTTTGTTTCGACCAAAGTGAAGTCCATTCTGCGAGTGAACCGCAATGAAGTTACGCGGCTTGTGAATGATTGGCTGAATGGACGTTCCGACCGAGACGAAGATGAACAACAACAAGAAGAAGAAGAAGACCAACAAGTTGAGCAACAACAAGATGTATGAAGGGAAGGGGAAGGAAGAGGTTCAGGATGTTCGACTCAAGATCGAAGAAGTACGTACGTGATCATCTTGTCTAGCTTCGTCCTAGGGTTTTCACAGTCTTCATTGGTTTGTTTGGGTTTTCATGAATCTTGGTTTAATATTCTTTTGTTCAGCTTTTTTCTTCTCATGCAACGTATGTATCACAATATTACGATGGATGCATGAAAAGTTAAATAAAGTAGAGTTGTGGTATTATGGGGGTGATTTCGCGATATATAGAGATTGTATGTCATACCTAGTGAATGATGATATTGGAGTTTCTTGGAGTTGTTCGAATTTGCAATGAGTGTGTTTTTCCATCACACAACTTCTATTTTACACATCTCATGACGTTGGTTGATCTCATCTAATTAAGTAGTTGTAATAATAGTTTATAGCTAATAATCTATGATTTACATCTCTTAATATGAGATCGATGTGCATTTTGTAAGATGCTTATTTTATTTTGGAAATTTTACCGAAACTAATTGAACCATGAAGTGCATGACAAATTTTGAATTAAAAAAGACTAATTATGACAGTCCAATGACTCCCAATCAATACATAGATTAACACTAACAGGAAATAAGTAGTTGGCTATTACAAATTTATAAAACTAGTTATACTAGTAGTTAACCTCAGAGCATCAGTATAATTCAAGAACTTTTTAGTTGATTTTATTTTATATATTCAAGTCACACAGCATTTTTATTTTGTACTTGGTTATTTGCTCATAAATTATATATTTCCCTACATAAATTACTCTTTCATGGCACAATTAGAACTTAAAACTACCAAAGATATTACTTATTATTTAGCTTAGTGCAACAAATGCTAAGAAACCGTAAGGCTATACGTGTAGGATTTTATCCTAATCCTAATCTTAATTGTGCTTTGATGTGGTTTAGGTGGAGATTAGAGGAGATAGAGATGGATCACTTGGATTGGATTGGATGGATGAAGGGTTGAGATGGAGAGGAGATGAGATGTGTGGTGGAGATGGAAAGGATGGAGATGGATGGTGAGGATTGGTTAGGGAGGAGATATTTATTTGGTGATTTTCTCTCTCTCCCTTACCTTGCTCTCACACACGTCTCACTCTCTCTCTCTCCTAGGTTGAGCTCCGGCGAGGGGTGTGCTCCGGCGTGGAAGAAGAGGTGGTCTCCGGCGAGTGGAACTCAGAGCCTTGCGTGGAGGTGAGTTGTGTTGGGTGCTATTCCGTCCCCTTTTTGCTTGGATTCTCTCTCCATCTACCTAACTCGTGTTTTGTGGTCATGGTTGGGTGTTGGAGGTTGACGAAGGTGGATTCGTGAGTGTGGATCGTCGAGGAGGTGTTGATCGTCGTTTGGACGCGAGGTTCGTCGACGGATCGTGTTTTGGGGAGACGTGCTCGTGGAGGCGTCGTCGCGGTTCTTCTAAGGCTTCTTCAAGCCTTCCGGTATGTCAACTTGCTCACTTAAGTAGTGTGAGTATTTGGAAGTCGATGGTAAGCCTTTCGGCTCATCGCAAGTAAACGTGCATCAGATTTCACTACCTGATCGGTCGACCGGTTGGTGCAAACGGTCGACCGTTCGTGAAGAGAATTCAGGTTCTGCCTCAAATCGGTCGAACGATGCCCCAGGGGCGGTCGACCGATTATGCATGGGAGGCAAGCCTGGTGAGATTCGGTCGAACGGGTCTCCTTTTCCGTTCGACCGTCTGCACTATCTTAAGTCGGTTGGGAGCGTTGACCATCCAAACGGTCGACCGCTCGTTGACTTCGTCCGACCGTGACTTAAGTGAGAATAGTGGTCGGTTCGACCGAAGGTAGTTTCGGTCGACCGGACCTGGGTGCTGAGCGTGGGGAACACTCTGGTGGAATTCGGTCGACCGAGGAGGTCTCGGCGTTCGACCGGATTCGTGGTGCGAGTGAGGGATTATTCCCTGGTGGGATTCGGTCGACCGAGAGTGCTCGGGTGTTCGACCGAATTCGTTGTGGAGTTGTGGGATTTGTCCCTGGTGACTTTAGTCGAACGGGGCCCCTTTGCCGTTCGACCGAATGGTCGTTTTGTTTGGTGAACCTGGGAGTTGACCATCTAAACGATCGACCGTCCCTTGACTTTGGTTTGACCGAACGAGTGCGGTGGGTGGGAATCGGTCGACCGATGGAGTGCCGGTCGATGTGATTGCCATGTATTTGCTTGATTCAGTCAACCGGGACTTTTGGTTCGGTCGACCGTTTGTGTCCAGTTTTGCACTATGGAGGTGCTGTTGTTGTGATCGTCCGTGTGGGGCGAGTTGTGGTGCCGATATTCTTCCGGCAAGTGTGCTAGGTGCACGAGGGTTGCGGTGGTTGGTTGAAAATAGACCTGGAGCCCCGTAACCGTGTGTGAGCTTGAGATTGGCTGAAATAAGCCTGAGGCCCAACTTAGAATTGTGGTGCTGCAGCGGTTGGTTGAAAGAGACCTGGAGCCCCGTGACTGTGAGAGAGCTGCAGTTGATTGAGATTAGACCTGGTGCCCAGCTAGTCTGTACGGGGTTGGTTGAGATTAGACCTGGAGCTCCGTAGTGCGTTCAGGTTGGCTGAAAGAGACCTGGAACCTGAGCAGGGACCACGTGTAGGGGTTGGTTGAAAATAGACCTGGAGTCCTTATGCGTTTGGGTTGGTTGAAAATAGACCTGGAGCCATTGGTCGTGTCGTGGTAGCTGCGGTTGGTTGAAAAAGACCTCGAGCCCAACTTGGCGACGAGCGTGTGGTACGGTGGTTGGTTGAGATTAAACCTGGAGCCCCGTGACCGTGGTGTGTGTTGTGGGTGGGTGAAAGAGCCATGGAGCACAGTCGTTTATTTGAGATGTTTTTCTTGTTTAGTAGAATTACATGTTATGATGTTTTTTCAGTTCATGTATTTAGAGTTTGGCATACGGGGTTTCCTCAGGAAACTCAGGCATTGTTGCATGTTTACTTTCAGGCCGTGAGCGGTGATAGGGGGTGGTGACCGAGGAGAGGAGCACCGCTACTGGATCCAGCTTTTTCTAAGTTGAGGACGAGTGATTACTGCTTCCATTTGTATAGTTTTTTTGATGTAATCACAATTTTTGAAATACTCTGATGTATATATATATTATATGTTGGTGCACCTGTGTTCAGTATTTGCGTAATATACTCTGTTGATTGTGTGTTATTAAAATTTTAAATTTTCCACTGTGTTGAGGATGTTACAATACGAGTAGTTGGTTTATTTCTAATTGTCTAATATTACTCTGTGATACATGTCGAAATAGGAACTGATAACTTGTTGGGTTTTTTTTTTTGCTTGGATAAACCTGCGAAGTTTTGAAATTGACCATTTGCACATTTGCACATTGTAAGTTTGGTTACAAGCGATACAGACAACCAAACAAATCACAGTGGAAGAATTAACTTAGAAACCGAAATCAAACTCCATACGACCAACCAAACAACACAACCGTATAAGAATATATCCACGCGTCCATTCCTTTACTTAGTTGAAATAATTTAAGGTTGTAATTACTTCATAACTCGAAAATGATGATAATCTAATTACACCGTTTATATTACCTCATTGGAGATCATAATCTAGTTACATTACAATGTAGTCAACTCATTTCAAATCAAATGAAACATTATCGTATTATCAAAACACAACCTCGATGTTCCGCGCCCTAGCAATCTCATTACAACATTCTTCTTTTGAATGACGTTAGGATTCGTGTTATGAATCAAAACTTACCAAACATTGTATTTGTCATGATATACGTCAAAGGTTCTTTTGAAGACCTTTATTAACCATACGGTCCATACCTATAACAACTCCCACTGCATCGGCAACTAGAGATGGATCATAGCCACATTGAGTTTTCCTGGTGAATGCCTTTAGGTCTCTTAGATTAGTAGAATCATGTGATGACGAAAGCATATAAACAAAATATGTGCATGAATCGATTGGGAATTCATTTCGAAAGTATATGATCATATTATTTTCCCCAATTCAACCGCATGTACACTTTGATGAGTCCTCGTTAATAACCCTCCCACTCGACGTGTACTCTAAAAGGAAAGAAAAATTAAAAAAAATTGAACGATGAAGGAAATTAACCGACGTCGAGGAGGAGGAGCACAACGATGATAACAAGGAAAGGGAAAGGCTCGAGAGGAAGGAACTTCATCTCAACATGAGACATGAATTCGATTTGGAAAATAATATCGTGCAACCTTTTCATATGGTTTCATTTCATAAATTTAGCTGTTGTTGAGATGAACATCCTTCTTCTTGAATGTCCCCCAAGTAGACAATTCGTATATCACTCACTCTCTAATGCAAACCTTGCTCTAAGAACTCCAGGGTTCCATTTGGCAACAACTTTTCTGATAGAGATATTAGGAAAAATCGGATTTTTCTTAAAATCTCCAATAATCAATTTTTTTAAGAAAAGTGATTTTCAATTTTGTTTTGTTTCACTATCTAGATTTTGTTTTTTCAAAGGTTACTAAAAATACATTTTAACCTAAAGCTGGCTTTCTATTAAAAATAGTTATTATGATATAACATTTTTTGCAAGTAATAATGGTAAAAAAAAAATTCTTATATTTCTATCATTATTTATTCTCAACACAAAAAATCATAAACTTTAGCACTTAATCATGACATCAATTTTAGCAAAATCAGGACATCATGGAGATAAGTAATTTTATTAACAATCTTTTATGAAATGACAACACATGAAAAAAAATTAAAATTTACTTGTAAAACCAACTTTGATGATATTATTATTAAAATTTCCTATAACAAAAAATAAACAAATTAGTATAACATTACAAACACGTAACAAAATCTATATTGCTCAATGAGACAATTATTGTATGTAAATTTGCAAATGAAAGATACATAATTAAACTCCCACACGTTCAAGAGATTGGTAAAAGATGACAGTTTGACATTCCTAAAAATATGGCAAACTGTTAATAATTACGGAGAATGTAGAAGGACGTGATTTGTTGGATTATGTAGATAGTTTTGAAATTATATTCTTTTGTAATATTAGTGATGACGAACAAGTAAATTTAAAAGGTAAAAATCGAAAAGGCAACAAAAAAAAAATCCTCAAATCAGCTTTTTGGAGAACAAAAAAATGTATAGGGTTTTAGACTTTTAAAAATCAGATGAAAAACCTTGATCCATTTTATTTTTTGCCCGCTCAAACGTTTGCGGTTTGACGTTAGACGTAAAATTGCGGAATTAAAAATTGTTTAACATATCGGACCATTACATCCCCAACTGGACCTTCTTCATTTTAAGTATGATTTGTTTTAGTTCAAGGCCCAGATGAGTAGACTTAATACATCGAAAGCAAGGCCCAAACCCAAGAACAACTGCTGATTTGTTTCTCCGTCTTGCCTTTTGAGTTCTGATAGGGAAAGTGGTATGATAACACCCGTTCCAACTTCCAACCGACGTATTCGAATTTGAGTAGAAAATAGTTTTAAATGTGGTATCGGATTTGACAATGATATAGATAAAAGTGTAATTTCAAAACTTTCCATATATTTTTATGTTAAAAATATAATATCCTATACATATTTGTATCTGATTGTTATTTGTATTCATTTAACTTCGAATATAATTATATAATATAAAAAATGAAAAATAATCATATTCATATCCATTTTATAAATACGATACAAATATAATAAAAACGATATATTTTCAGCATCTAGAACGTTTCGATGAAAGTTATTCATTCGGTCATGCATGCACCAGGTGTTGGGGTGGGGGCATGGGATGGGGATGTGAACAGGAATGCCTCGTCTTCCTTTATTAGTAGGGCATTAAACATTGTCTCCAGCCATTCCATCACCGTGAGGTTGACGTGAGGGATTTGAAAAGGGTGTGACCCATTCGAATAGATGATCTCGAGGGACCCATTTAGATACCTGTTGCTGTTGTTATATTTAGCGTATTTCTTATGGTTCGAAATAATCAAGTTCACGGGCATCCCAATATCTTTGAATTCAAGAAATTAAGGAACCTTAAGAAGATTGTTAGTACTTTGAAGAACCCCCATCCATTCATCTGTTGACACTAGCTTATGTGTTGACGGGTTTGAACACTTAATTTGAAACGTCGGTAGAATTTTGTCAACCTCATGTTTTTTTTCTGTTTTAAATTTTCGTGAGACATTATCTGTCGTTTAGTCGAATTGGTGATGTTTGCGTTGTCGTTTCCCAATTATTTGAGTTTTGAGAAGAAAACAAAAGTTATATCAAGCTTGAAAATCCAAACGATGTGAAACCAACGTAGTGTTTTCTCAATTTCGATTTGATTGTAGAAGACTTCTGCAATGACGGAACCAGTTTGTACAAATTGTAAAAAAAACTTTTAGTTTGTAAGGGTGAAAAGTTCAAGTATTTTTATCAAAATTCCAATTAACTTGAAACAACAATTAAACACCAAAACCAATTTCTTCACGTCAAGTGCAGACTACAAGAAAAGAAACAGTTGCGATGTCTCAATCTTTATTCTACAAACTCGATCACTTTTAATTAGCTGTTATTCTCGTGATGGAAGTGGAAGTGTGGAACCTACCAACCACCATAACACCTACATTTACTTGGGGGTCCGACCTCTTCACGTGTTAGACCTATTCGCTAATGTCATTCAGATCTAATCCAGTTGGGATTTCGGGCCCATTATAAGTGGTGGGCCAACCATTAACGAGTTCACATTACCAACATCATTAAGGACAAAATCTTAATCATCAAACGATAACATAATCATAATGACATGGAAACCTACGCTTTGGATGTTATGTTTGGGTTTTTTATATGGAAATCCAGATCTACTGTGGAGTGCATAATTAGAGTTTATTGTGATCTTGTGTCTTCCATGTCATGGTAATGGTGAAACATATGAGGTTTAGATTTCGGTTTTATCTTGACTTGAAGTATCTTAAAATACTAAATTTAAGGAAATTTGAATATCGATGATTCTTCTAAAAATATAGGGTTAATTACAGTTTGACCACCTGAACTATACCTTGGTATCACTTTGTCCTCCTGAACTTTCAAAGTTAACAGTTACCTCTCCTGAACTTTAATTTTGTAACACTTTGCCCCCTTGAATTTCAAAAACTCATTATTTAACACACATTCGACGTTTTTTTTTTCCTTTTTTTGTTGTATCCCTAATACACTCTGAAACCTATATTTACGTGAAAGTTTGGATCCAAACGGAAGTCGTATATGATTGGAATTTGGGTTGGTTTGACACTCAATCCGACGTAGGAATATGTATTGGTTTCCTTTGTATATAATTTTCTTCATGTTTAGTATTTACTTGCATACCCCTTGAAAATGCACATATTCCCAAATGCAATGGTTATTTTCTTATATTGTTTGGAGCAATCTGACAAAGACTTTAATTGTTACATTTTAACAAAAACTTAACTTCTACTGTAACTAATTCATTCTGTTATCCTCTTAAAATTGTCAATCCTCATCAAGATCAAGAAAAAAAAAGTCAAAGATTGTTGGTGAGGCTATGAAATTAAACAAAGTAATACACTTTCATAAAATATTTCATTATTTGAGTACAATCGCAACAAGAAAACATCAATGATGACCAATTGCTATGAAGTGCTGGACTTAAGAGTAACAAAAAACAAAATGATATCATAAAAATGATATTAGGCTGGAGTGCTGGACTCCTATTCTTCAAGGTACTCATGCAATAATGGTGTCTATTGATTATGTTTAAGAAAGATGAATGCATTCAATGTTGCATTATCGTAAAGACATGAAGCATATAGGGTCACTATCTGATCAGCTTTATTATTAATATAAAACAAGTGTAAAGAGAATCCAATGCCATCATATGTTATTATGCCACGCGCTTTCTTGTATTTTTATTTTAACGATCATGCCTTTCTTTAGCTAAAGGGATTTGGTGATTTATCGGTGGATCTTCGGTTGTGAAGGGAATTCCATATTGATGAGATATTATATATATATATATATATATATATGGTTCCTCGTAATGCTAGGCTCGTAAAAGAATTTGACATGATCACATATGCACGTATACATGTTTCGTTTTTTACCTGGGTGAATCTCACTCCGGCAAGTTTTATGTTAGAAAAATCACAAAAAACTCTCGTAAAATAAAACGTTATTAATGTTAATAACACAAATTTAAAATGAAAAAAAAAATCCCACCCTCCTTTCTCACCACGTTCTCCTCAATTCTCTCTCATCTCTCTTCTTCGAGCTTCTTTCTCTCCCTCTCTAGCTCCTCTCTCTCTTCAGTTCTCTGTCCAGTTCTCTCTCATTTCTCTTCCTATCTCTCTCATCTTCTATTAGGAGAGAACTTGAAAGAGAGCTGGAGAAGTAAGGAGAGAAGAGAGAACAAGGTGAGAGAGGGGGGGTTTTCTTTTCTTTCTTTTTTTCCTTTTTGATCTTTGTTATCAATATTAAAGATGTTTTTTTTATTTTAGGAGGGATTTTTTTGTATATTTTCTAACGGAAAAAATATATGCAGCGAACTCCTTTGAACGGTCGAGATATACCACGGTAAAAACCAAAATTCCGAATTGCATACAAGTAAAATTCGAAAAGACATGTGCATTCCAAATATTAACATCTTTTCGTTGTACACCCAAGAAAAAACCCAACATTTAATGGTCCACTCCATCCAATGTTTTTTAGGCATTCTCGGATGAGGAACTTGCTTTTACTTCTTAGCTGCTTGATACATTTTAAAATATGTTAAAATATTTATTATAAGGAAATAATATGGCTAAGGGTCACTTAAAGCCATCTTCGCTATGATGCTTCACTGTTAGTGCTTTTTAAATCTTATTTTTCTAATCAAACTAAATCACATTTATTGTTATCTACCGATCTCAATTATACTAAATTTTTAGGTTAATCCAAGTTAAGTTTACCGTTGATCTTAAACGTCTAAATTTGAACGACTACCGTTTACCAAATTTTAAAATGGTTAGACCAACATTTATAATAATCCATTTCATTTGAAAATTTTATTGCATGTTACTTATGCATGATAGATGTAATTCACAAATTTTCATAAATTAAAATTAACTCATCGGAAGTAGGTAAAAACGAAGTATCATTGCTCAGACAGGTTATAAATCACTCATAGCCTCATTTCCCTCTTATTATGATTTCTTAAACTGGATAAAGAATTAAATATGTTAACTGTTTCATAATATTTTTTTAACCTGGGATAGGCTAGATAGTATGTACATTTGGTTTTTTGCTGATCTGCACTCAATTTTGAACCTAGAAAGAAGGCGTCTCTACTCCTATGAGATAATTACTGTAGCCTAAGATGTGTTATCAATCTTTTCAAATTTTGTTTTCTTGATACTAAAACAATTTTTTCTTTGTTTTTTCCATAACCTCTTTCACTAGCCTGCTAGAATCACGAAAGGTAAAGAAATCATTTTCCTTGGCGTATACAAGCCTTGATCACTCGTCGGCATCACCTTTCATTGTTCTAATTCATTAGTATAGTATTAGTATAGGCACATAAAGCGGGTCATATCAGTAATTAAATTAATTATTCTGTAAAATCATATATAGGAACGTACGTGTCGTCATATATCTACCCTGCAGACAACGAGTTCTCATCCAGAACTTTGATGATTTCTTACGCCCACCTTAATATTAATTGATATATCGTTATGTTTTAAATAGGAACTTATCTGTAGAGTACATAGCTTGCAAGCCTCAACTATGTGCCTTCTCTCTCCAATAACAAGTTGAATGCGACGTATCCTTCTTATTGGGCATGCAATGCATATCAAGATGAAAGTTAGGTCCAGATTAATAGAAAATAGGATATTTAGCGATTAATAGAAAAATAGCAATATTGGGCCGTACAATCAACCTACAATTGATTACACCATCCCAACCGAAATCTAATGTTAGATTCGACTCTTTTGTTAAAATATAATAATTAAAAGATTATTCCATCTATTAAAATAACAACAACAAAAAGGCACCCATCTCATGATGTCATCTTCTACTGGTACACTACTATAAATCTAGAAGACGTGTGGAAATTAAGGATACAGCCTAGTTTCAAACTAAATTATTATATATATTATGGTATAAGATATGTTGTTATAATTTTTTATGCATATTAATATGTAACTTTATTATGCTACAGCCTTTTCTTTTGTTGGGGGAATGTAATAAGAAGAATACCGGAAAAGGGAAAAAAATTACATGTTTTGAGTGTAGTTTCTTACGAATAATACGTTGCTTTTAAATTTCCTTCGAAAAAAGTATATTGATTTAAAAATACCAGCAATACTTTTATTTTTGTACCATAGCAAAATATACCTCTAATTGAGCGTTACCTTGTTATTCATCACGGTTAAGCGGTTAGCCTATTTTTTTTTGGTAAATTTCTATTCTTGCCGTATAATGTTTAAACAGATTTATGTGAAATAACGGATAAAAGAAAATACGCTTGCCATTTTTTAAATTCCATATCATAAAAGCTAGAAAATTAGGAATACTTTCATAAATTAATTAAAATTAAACAAAAACTTAGAGTAGTATAATTCGGAAGCTTTCTCCGTATACTAGGATTAGGTATGGAGTAACCATCAAAATGCCATATTAATAACTTTACTTATGTTCTTCGTGGGTCATTGCATGGTATATGTTGGTTTTCTTGCACAAGATTTTGAGTTTTATGGGTCACATGCATTCTTCTAGGCTTTAGTTCAAGTACTCACACCTCATGTTACATATAACTTTTGGTTGGAATTATCATGTTGATAGTTCTAGAAGCCTATGCATACTGCTTCGTCTCCTTGGTGTAGAGTTGTAAAGTAGATTATTAGGGTCTTAGTCAAATGCTTTCGATCGAAATCGACCAGAAGAAAGAAAAGGATCGAAGTTTATCTGCGGTTGTGATTTCACAGTTTTGCGGAAAAAACTTTTTACTTTTCGTGAGTCCAAAAAAGAATGTTTGTTAATTCGGTTTTTTTGTTTATAAATATCTAGTGAGCCTAGGGTTTATTTTACTAATTTAAGCTTCTATCAATATCACCGTTACACCATAAATAATAGTTACCGGACTACCCCACCCGCCTTGTTCATTCTCTCTATCACGTCAACTCATCCAACTCATCTGAAAACACTTATTAACCACACATGGGTTACCTCACTCACCCTACATTCTCTCTCTTCCACATCATTTGGAGATCAATCATGGGTAAAATATTAAAAAAATACACAAAAATTCTACAGAATCAACACAAATAAAAAACACAGTTTCAGTTTTTTTTTGAAAAAAACAATTTAAAACGAATTTATAAATAATTTTAACCCTAAACAAAAATAAATTAAAAATTAAAATCACGCCAACGAGAGGGACTAGGGCTGTCAATTTTTGCTCGACTTGAAAAACGCTTGACTCTAGTTTAACTTGAAAATAAAGGATCTTGATGAAGAATAAAAAAAATCTTCAAACTTGATCCGGTAAACAAGTCGCTCGAACTCGAAAAAATTTAACGCTCGACTTGATAGGTCGCTTGAATGTTTTATTGCTCTATTTATTTTATTTTTTTGTATGATACTTATGACTTTAAACCCCTAAAGGGGACACATGCCCCCACCATAGGGCGCCCCAAGCGTCTGCCCGGGACGCCCAACGCCCGGGCAAGCGCCCGGGTGGGCGCCCCGGCATCTGCCCGGGTGCCCTTAGATTTAAATTACGGTTATTCTACGGTTAATAGTCATCGTAGTATTATTTATTAGTATAAACACCCATAGTCTTAATCTACCTTACAATTTCAAATGAGTGATAAATATGATGAAGACTAAAAATAGAAAAATTAAGCCCCGGACTAACTAAAGAATTTCTGTAAAAATTGATTCAGATTTAATCCAATGTCTTAATCTACCTTACAAAAATTAAGCCATCATTGTATTATTTATTAGCATAATCACCCATTGTCTTAATTTACCTTACAATTTCAGATGAGTGATGAATATGGTGGAAACTAAAAATAGAAAAATTAAGCTTCTGACTCACTAGAGATTTTTTGTAAAAATTGATTCAGATCGAATCCAATGTGATCACTTTTTGTAACTCTTCTGCCTTAACGAGAGATCAAGGACCGAGTGTGTATTTAGGTCTTTTGAAGGGATGCATTATAAATTTATAACTATTCAAATAAAGGAATATTTACAATTCGATCGTGCTAATACAAAAGAATAATTATCCACGTTCTCGCACCGTAGCACCTAGGGGTGTAAACGAGTCAAACCCACAATGTTTGAACTCAACTCGTTTATAAATGAGTCGAGCTCGAGCTTAATAAATGAGTCAGACATCCTGTTTGTAGGGGTGAGTTTCGGTCCGAGACTAGATCTGACTGAAGATTGAATTTTCGGGAAGGTCAGACCGAAGACCGGACCGAATAAATTTGTATCGGTCTGATCCAATTTGGTCCAAAATCCAAAAATCCGATCTGGACCGAATTTTGGTCTCCCCTACCTGTTTGGGCTTGACTCGAGCTCGAGCTTGACTCGTTTACTCATTTAAGAATCTACTCAACATTTTCCAACTCGTTTAAGGATTTATTAACTTGTTGTAAAACATACTATTTATATTTTATAAACATCGTTATCATATAAATTATTAATTTTATAAATTATATATTATACTTTTAGATTATTGGGATATAGAAAATAATATGTTTATTTGTGACATAAATGTAATATGTGTATAAACTTAAATGAACCAAACGAGCTCTTATCGAGCTAACCGAGTTGAGCTAAGGTTTGACTCGTTTTTTAAATGAGCGGATCTTGGTGTTTAAGTTTGGCTCGTTTAATAAACAAGTCGAGCTCGAGTCGAGCTTTATCGAGCCGAGCTCGAGCAGAATTTGGCAGCCCTAGTCGCACCCGAAGCTGGAGTGTTACAAAGGAAATAATATTTGTGGTAAATTTACAGTTCAACTCTTATGATTTCCGGGTTTTATCTAAAGTTGTTTATAGTGACATTTATGGATGCCATGACTTTCATCTATGATAAAAATGTCATTATATCCTTTTACTCAACTATCGTAAAGATTTTTTATTTTTTTTACTTGTGTGGTTCCATTAATATATTGATGTTTAGTGTCTAGTTCAAATTAACAAGCCCTCATCTCATTCTTTTTGTTTAGTTCAAGTGTATATCGTTGGTAAATAAGATTCTAAACTATCCTATAGATGAGTCGGTAATAGGCCTCGATAATACATCGTTGTAACACTATAATTCTACATAATATCATGAAAACAAATGAATTGTGGACTCTATTTGATCTTGATTACGTATAACATTATCATAAGAAACCCCAACATTTTTTTGTTTTTTTATCTAAAAGTAAACCTTATCTTGCATAGTAGGGCGAAGAAGTGATATTTTAGAAATCTTAAAGTGTTAGCATATATGCTAATGAAATGAATGTGAGCACAATATTTCTAACCTTTTTATCCAAAAATACACCCTGTCTATACATAGAAATGGTAGGTTAAGGAAAGAATCTTTTTAAAGTAAATTACAGCATTATACATTTTAACATGTGTGAAAACATGTACATAAACCCCGAACAACATATGGACATGTAGGAAAGCATGAAAATCCTAGTAACAAAACTACTGTTAGAATCCAAACTTACAACTTTTAGACTTAGTCGAGACCCGAGATTGCTATACAGTAACCAAGTTCGATTAACTAAAAAAAAAAGAATTCAGAACTCATTTTAATTTTTCTACACTTACACATACTTAAAGTTACACAGACGAATCATTTCCATTCAGGAAACGAATGTGAATTCCACCTATGTAGAGCAAAAAACTAAGACATCATAAATGGCCAATGGGAAGACAAATCTCCAAGGGGGAGGTATAGAATGAGGCCCCACACTCTCACACTATAGAATCTAGATTACCGCACATCTCACTTTACCCTCTATTCAGTATTCACACTCTACTTCCTTCCACATCTTATTCTCCTTTTCACGTCCCATCCAACCCTCCATCCCACAATCCTCCGTACCACCCTCCAATCCTCTCAACAACCGAAACCCAAACCCACGTTAATTTTAACGTTATTTGCTTGGTTGCATTTCAAAAAATTCATATTAGATCTTTGTATTTGATTTTTTTTTTTGCTTGGGTATACTTGATTTCTTTCGAAACTAGTTTGTTACTCTTATAGAGCAATCATCCACTTTCAATTCTTCAATTGTTAGATTTATATTAAAATTTTGATATTTTACAGGGTAACCTAAAAAAATCCATCAATTTCTTTTCGAGTCCTTAGAATTTTATTTTTCTTCAAAATTTTATTTAATATTATGATTGGTTACATAAACTAAATTAAATTTTTTATTTTTCGTTTGTGTACCCAACAAACCACCTAATCAAAACTCATTGTTTAGCCAAAACCGTAATTTTAGACATATTGTAGACTGACACAAGACAAATCACAAATATTTTATCAAAAACCATAAACTTTTTTGTATAAACGTGTGTTTTGACTAAGTGGTGTTTGCTAAGTATATAAAGAAAAAAAATAAAGTTTATAATCTTAAAAAAATGTGTAACCACATTACATTAAATACATGTTTTGAAAAAAATATAGAAATCAAGGATTGGGATAAAAAATTCTTAAAATGTCTTGGAGTATTTCGTAAATTGTCCAAAAAATGTCTCTTTGCCTAAGTGTTTGTTATGTATAAGAAAAGAAAAAAAAAGATTTCGAAAAAAAATGGAATTAATAACTGGAAAATAATTTATTGAAAAATCTTGGATTACAATGTAAAATATTTATTTTTTTAATATGAATATAACATATTATATGACTAAGGGTTACACTAACACGGTTCAACAAGTATACCAAACTAATTTTGTTAGAAATCAATTCTACCCAAGTAATATCTAAAACGTTGTGTGAAAATCCAATAACCATAGTTTTGAAGTACATCCAAGTAAATAACCCTTAATTTTAATAATATAATAAACCAAAAATCCCCAACACAACGCAACGCAACGCAACACCCTCATTCCTCCGCCCACAAACTAAACACACCCCCTCCCACACTTTCACACACGCACACCACTTCCAACTCCTACTCAAAACCCTAAACCATCTCCCGACATAAACACAACACAAACCAAACCTAGCTTATTATAGTGGTCTTAATTATATGGACCCTTCTTCCTCCTCTCCTCCTCCCCCTCCTTCCACATGTACAACCACCACCACCACAACTTCTTCCTCTCCACCACCCCAACCCCAACCCCCACCACCACCACCACCACCACCCCAACAAGCCCAACAACCACTAAGTAGGTACGAGTCCCAAAAGAGAAGAGATTGGAACACCTTCCAACAATACCTAAGAAACCACAAGCCCCCTCTAACCCTCTCCCGGTGTAGCGGCGCTCATGTTATAGAGTTCCTCAAGTACTTGGACCAATTCGGCAAGACCAAAGTCCACTCCTCCAATTGCACCTTCTTCGGCCAACCCAACCCTCCTTCGCCTTGCGCTTGCCCTCTTCGCCAGGCTTGGGGATCCCTTGATGCCCTTATCGGCCGTCTTCGGGCCGCCTATGAGGAGAATGGAGGCCGGCCCGAATCGAACCCTTTTGGTGCCAGGGCCGTGAGAATTTACCTTAGAGAGGTTCGGGAATCGCAGGCGAAAGCCAGAGGGATTCCTTACGAGAAGAAGAAGCGAAAGAGGTCGACTACTACTACTACCACCACTACTACGCCCGGTGCGAGTTCTTCTTCCGCTCCGCAACCGGAAGCTGCCGGTGAGACTTCTGGTGCTGGTGGTGATCACGAAGAAGGGTAGAGTTAATTAAATTTTCTTCTCGTCTTACTCTTTCTCTTAATTTTGAGGTAAGATATGAATTGATTACTTCTTTTTTTGAGATTAGTTAGGTGGAGGATTGTATAATGAATTGATGGTTTTTTTATGATTGTGGTGAGGTTGGTGGAGTGATCAAGTAAGATTGGTTACTCTCCACTTTCTTCTCTTTGATTTCGAGGATTTTTGGAGAGGGAAGAACACATGCACTGTAGCAACGCTACTTTTGTAGTTAATTTTGTTTTTTGTGAGTTTTTTTTTAATTTCTTGGGTCTGATTCTAGTTAGATTAATTAGGTTCGTGATACACTAGATTGATTGATTAATCTGGGTATTGCAAATATAGGTCAATTGTTCATGTTATGGTCTCTTCCGACTACAGTTGATCAATAAATATAGATGGATTGGTAGAGAGGAGTGTTGGTGTAGAATATTTTTTTAATTAAGATGTTTAGTTGAAACTACAAAGTTTCTTTATATAGACTAGTTTTGATTCCTCTATTTCCCACACGCAAACCCAAAAAGATTTTGCTGGTGAATTCTCCTCTCCATGCTTAAAAACCAACATTATTTTTGGTGTGCAAATGGGCTTCTCCTGACACATGAACTAACTAATTAACCAATGTGAACACTTGATCACTGATGATTTCAATAGAGAGAAAAAAACACTCCTTTGTTCACACATAAGCACATATAGTATTGGGTTTTAGTAGTAGTTTTTTTTCGAAAAAAGAAAAGAAAAAAAGTGCAGTGCATAACTGCATATGTATGTAGTAGTAGTAGTAGTACAGCGAAATCTCTGGTCCCCGGGGGGACGAATTAAGATGAATCAACATGCGACTCCTCGTAGATTGAGGTCCAAATTCAAAGAAAGATTGGATTTAGATCCCCCACACGTGCACTTGGTGTTTGTTACTCTTGAAGGTCCGACTAGATGTGCATGTTACAGTCTTATATTCCCTGCAAACTGCTCCTTTCCCTGCAGACTTTCACCCTAGACTGAAGTTCAAACTTCAAACACAAACACTTCACAAAAACAATTAAAAACCTTCCTTCTTTCTCTCGCTACAGTATCATCACTTTCTTTTCTTTAAAAAAATAACACTTTTTTTTATAGGAGAAAAAAACCCAGAAAACTCCAAGGTGGCGAGAGGGACGTCTTAACCCACCATTCCTTTCGTCTCTCTTTCCATTTATTGCTTGTGAATAATAGCGGTAGAATGTGTTGTCTGCCAATCATAGGAATATATCTCTTTCAACCCCATTAACTCACCAAACCAACACACAACATATTACATCTTGTGGGTGGGAAATGGGAATCTTCTCCTCTTATGAGTCTTCTTTTTCTTATGACATTTTTCACTTTCCAACATTTCTTCCTTCTGGCTAAGAGTATTCTCTTCTTCTTTTTGCCATTTTTCTCATTCCAACGTTTCTTCCATCTGGTCTCCAAGTGCAGTGCAACTATTTGAGGATGTTGAATTGTACCCTCGAGTCTTCAGATTGAACCTGCACAAAAAATACACCTTGTGTATCCGGTGTTTAGGTCACCTCCAATTTTGAATTACAAATCACCTCACAGAGTAGGGCAGATGCTAGAAAATACGGGATCATGAAAAAAAAAACATCACTTCATTCCCTCTTTTTTTCCCCATTTGTTTTGTTGGTTCAACTGTGAAAGGGAGAAGAAAACGCATCTTTTCTCTTTTGGTCGCTAACTTGGAATTGGATTTTGTCCACTTCCATTAATGATTTATTTTCTAGGTGTCACTGCGGCAAATAGTACATGTCCTTCTCCTGCCTTCGCTTCTGCTTTCCCTTAATTTGTTGTTTCTTGATGGCACCTGCGTTTGCTTTGTTTGGGACCACGATAGCTAGAAAGCAAATAGAAGTGGCTTCCCTTTTGTTTATGTTTCTTATCGTTTTGTTTTTTTACAAAAAAATAATTAGACTGTTGTTGTGGGACACAGTTTATATGTTGTATATGGCCGACAAGCCAGAAATGGCAGAAATTACATCTACTAAAAGAAATCTAACCCGCACTGGTATAAATGCATGCATTTGGCATTTCATTTAGGATAACATGTTATCACATGTAACATGCAAGTAAATATTTCTAAGAGATGAATGAGTAAAGAAATTAATCAAATGATAGTGCTCACATGCAAGTCAAAATTAGTCGAATATGATTTGAATCGAGGTAGGGTCTCCTTGTTAGTATGCGTTCAAAACCTACTTGGTTAGTAGTTCATTATGACATTATTTATGTATTACAAATTATCATTATTAAAATGAGAATTAAGTCATAAATAGGATAGGAGGTGCTCAGTAAAACTATTCAAGCACGAGTTGAAATCAGACCGAACTATATTTGCATATTCGTGGGGTTAAGAATAAATCATCTAGTACATTTTAGGTAAATGGTATATTCTAAATCTAAACTTGAATATTTAGAGGTAGTAAGGTAGTAGTAAAGCATAAATAATAAAAGACTATTGAACCACCTAGCTGTCTTTTTCCCTTTTTTTAATCCTTTCGCGATATATCTGGTAAAAAAGTTGTATTAATTAAAGAAAAGAAAAGAAGTTTAGAGTTGCTCCATATGCTGTGTATGGTAAATACACTTCCAATCTCTTTACAACCAAGAGTAACAAAATTTTGTGATCTAATCATGTGGGCATCATTTAGTCATTAACGAAATTTCTTAAAATAATATTTATATATTAAGCTACAAAGTCACTTGTTCAAATTCAATCTCAAAATTTAGCTATATTTTGGCGCAAAGTTACTCATTCGATCCATGTTCAATTCTTCAAACAAATTTGCAACATTGTATAACAAATAAAAGTACAAATCTTCATGTGACAGACCAAGCCCGGTCTCAATAACTCGCTACGGTCAGTCTGGAAGTCGATTAATGTAGAATCCAAGCTCAGCGATCGAATCGTGATTTGGTGAGAACTTGGCTACTCTGAAAGCATAGGTTAGTGCTATCCTACTTCAATATTTCACTACTATATCGAGTAGGATGTGGTTGTCCATGAAAAATGATCATGATAACACTTAAAAAAAGAAATCAATATTGAGAGATCATCCTTCACATAGAACCCTTTCTATCCTGAAGCCGACACTGTCACCAATGAAGATGGGTGATGGGTCCTCTTTGCTGCATGTTGCTTTGATGGCTACTACTAATCTTTTTCTTTGTCAAGTAGTACTATCCATCCATGAGATTTGTTTGTGTTCATATGTGAAGAAACCCGTGAATATTAATGGACTCATCACAATATATAGATAGGTTTAAACTTTATAAACTTCATAATCAGTCATCTCAAAAGTCTCTTTTTAATTTGTTTTACATTTCCACTTAAGTACGAATCATCTGTGGGTGGAAATAAATTATGACTTCACTCGAAATCCTTTTGCATTAAACGATAGAATAAGTTTAAGACATGAAATAAGAACTATGACCGCCAAGTTTTGTTTTTTTTTAATCCAAATTGAAGGATTTAAAAAACACACTCTAAGTTGAATCTCTGAGCCTAAATTAAGGTGTAGTTCATTTTATATTTTATTTTAAAGAAATAAGGAAATTACAGCTTACCATTCTCCATCCATCACCTTTGGAATCAGGTGGTGCCCTCCATCTCACGTATCACTCACTATATGTCATGTTTTTCATTGTGGTATATCTTTCACCGTTGAAAACTACTATCAGCATATCAGTTGTCGATGTCATATCCAATGCAATGTATTTAAAATAGAAAATAACCCTTGTTTTTATACTGTAAGAATACTATATTGCCTTCCTTTCCCTACTGGTTAATAATGCTAGTTGTTATCTCATTCTCATTTAACAAATTGTTTGAGTTCAATATTGTTCTCTACTGAATTACTTTTGAACTCGTGATTATAAAGCAACTCACTATTATGACTTAATTTAAATCAATTGTTTTTTTCCAGCCTAAGACCCGAAAGAAGTAAAAGAGTATGTTAGGTCGCATTTAGCTATAGATAGATCTGCTCTACATATATAGCGCACACAATAAATATATACAATGTTGATGGGAATCATGTACGTGAAGCAAAACATTGTTCTCACGAGCAAAAATCGAGAAGACATATATACATGCAAAAGATGAACATATGATACACATGCGTACAATGGTCAATGTATTATTAACAATGATCTCAAAATGTATTAATTTGAGCTTTCAGAAAAATAGATCAACAAGTGTAAACCGAAAAAAATACATGATATAATGGTCGATCTATAACCATGTTAAATTCCAAAATCTAAAGAAAATCACTAAACAAGCAAGCGTTTGAAACCCCAAGCTATTACTCAACTCCCAATAACCATGCAACATTACTTTTGGTTATTCCGAGGTATCATTTCATTATAACTGAATTTATTTTTGGGTAACCTTCACGGGCAAGATTGGAGTAAACAAAAATAAAAATATATAATAAGAAAGAAAAATTAAATGGTAACAGCTATCCTATTAAAAGCATGATCAAGCGCCTGCCGGAGAAATAGCTTAGATGACGTAAAGATATGGGCGAGAACTAAAAAAATAATATATTTACTCGATCATTTAAATCGTATAATATGAAATTAAGTGTCCTTGTACAAGGTCATTGACGTGTTAAAAGAAGAAAGCATGAACACAACTTTAGATCAAAATGTCAAAAGATAAATCACATCATTTGTAAGTGGTAGATTGCATCTTAAGCTTTTGCTTACGGTAAGTATATGTCTTAGTTCAAAACTAAAAGAAACACTCCAATACAAAGAGGTGATTTTACTTCCAATTAAACAAAGTTGACAATGTTGGACCTACCATTGAATAAATTTGATGGAATCGGACTTTAGTTTGAAGTTGAAGACAAAAAGGATATGCCACAAATTTCCCTGAAAGTGTAATCGTTCCCACTCAAATAAGCAAAATCATCTTTAAGCAAGACTTGATTTCATTTAATAATTGGTATGGTTAATTTTAATTAAACAGATTACGTAACCGACACAGATTATTATGGGACTGAGGATTGAATTTGGATCCCAACTCCACCCAACTAGGTATTGAACTAATTAGGATACACATCTTGTATTAAGCATTTCAATTGAGATATGCTTATTGTGTCAAGCAAAATTCAATTTCAATATTGTCCGAGGTTTCAATGGTATGCTGTCATACTGGTATGGTGTATGGAGGAAAAAATATACAATAAGTTAGAAAAATGCCAATTTTCTCGTAAAGGTTGTAACAGCATAATATGTTGTCAACAAATTATATTGAGTAAATTTTAAATTTAACCAGTGGTAGTAAACACTATTGTGTAATAAAACAGTGACTATATTTGTAATGGGTTCATGGCTCCTTTATATGACCGTTTGGGATATTTCCGAAGGAGAATTTCAAGAATTTTTTTTGTAGTAATTAACATATATTACAAAACTTTCTGTTAGGTTGTATCACTTTTTTTAAGTGGTTAAGTTTGATTTTAATTATTCAAGTAGATTCTGTAATCACATCCTACGATTAAGTTACTACGAGAGTTTGATGAACCTGTATTCGATCCCACTCAACTAGTTGAACATTACGAAATACAAAGTAGGTAATATCACTTAATTAAGAGAGTCAAGCCCAACCACCATACAGTGAGATAACTTTCATCTGGTGCCATTCTCACCTGTCTGCCGACACAAAGCTTAGGGATCCTTTTGGCTTTGGTAAGCTCACATGACTTTGCACTGTGGCTTTTGTTTTGTTTAGAATAGACAACGTACGTCAGTTTGCAACTCACCCAAGACCAAGGACAAAGCTGCGGAGATATCAAGATTATTTGATATTATACTTTCTTTATGTCTTGATTTTACGCACTATAGCCCGACCAGTTTGAAACTTGAAACCAACGTGTGAAAATTCTTTTGTAACTCTTACGAAGAATCACGCGTATTCTCCACCGAAACGAGAATGTTAAGACAATGCACATTAAATTCAAAATCCCACGCATGTAATGAGTGTACATCAAATACAAATGCAAATGCAAGTGTTAAAAAACACACTTGGTTATTGTTGAATATTGGTCTATATTTGTTAAGGAAACAAAATTAGGAAGAAACGGTCGACCGGATGGGATCCGGTCAACCGTTCCAACACTCCAGGAACTTTAGACGATGCAGGTTCGGACGACCGAATTGGATTCGGAAAACCGAACCAAAGATTCACGGTACTTCAGGAGCAGTTGGGATCGAACAACCGAATGAGATTTGGTCTACCGTCAGAAGACAACAGACACTTCGGAACAACGGGTTCGGTAAACCGTTGGTGAGATTTTTTGTATTATGAGAATCACGCGAAAGTCTCTCAAAAATGGAACGGTCTACCGAGGGATGCTCGGTCGACCATGGGGTTGTTAGAGAGTTAATTAGTTCACGGGAGAAGCGTTCTCGCGGTTAACCGAACCGCATCGAGAAGCGTTCCAACGGTCAACCGTGAAGGATTTGGTTAACCGAATCGCAACAGGAAGCGTTCCTGATTACTCAAGGACGCTCGATCGAAGGAGCATTGGTCGACCGTTGCCCACGATTTCTGGCACGGTATTGCTTAATTTTAGCTCGATTTTTTAGTCTATAAAAGGGTTTGTTTGCTCTTGGTTTCAAAACAACGTATAAGTGTAATATTTCCTTCATTCTGAGTTGAGAGATTATGCTAGAGAAAGATCTAGAATGCTTTGGATGACATATTGCCTCTATATACTTGTAATCTCGGTTGCTTCTCTTGTTGAAGAAGCGGAAGAAGGAAATGAAACCCGCAGGAAACCCCAAGGATGTATGCACGTTGCCGAACCTTATAAATCGTGTGTGTCGTGGTTATTTCAGGTGTGCGTTTGTGTTTGCTTGTTTATTTTCATCTTATTTGTGTTTCTTGTTGCATTAAGTTTGGGAGAGGGTCCGAAGTCAATTCTGCAAGTCAATATTTGGTATTACGTGATGCGTTTAATCCGTATCGTGTTAGTGCATTGTTAGATTCCCTCCCAACAGTTATGGTATCAATTTCTTAGTATATAGATGCTCAAATATATATATATACCAACTTCATGGAATTCGTGAAAAAATTGGATGACCGACCACGTGTTCTAATCTATGTTCTTTTAAAGCAATCAAAATACTTGTGAGGAAGACACTAGACACCGGTCATTGATAAAAGAGTTGAACAAACTTCGATTTTGATCGAAGCAATACACTAAATACATTTTCATCAATGAAACGTCTTTAAAAACTTGTGTTCAAGCAAAAGACAGTGAAGATTACTCTACAATATAACGCTAAATCTCCTACTGCTTGGAATAAGGTGAGTTTTAAAAGAGCAATTAAAGATCCATATTGATTAATGCATCGGTAAAGTTTTAACCTAACACACCCACATACGTTTTTTTTATGGTCAAGGAAGCAGAAGTGAAGATCCTTGTTATACACTAATGTCTGTCTTAACAAGGAGTAGGTCGTCACAAATCCACGTTCCACCAACTAGAAGTTGTTATAACAGTTGGAATCAACATACTATTCACTCTCGCCCGGTTGGTAGTTAATTTGATCGGCTGGAGTATACTGTATACAATAATTGTATACTGTATACAATTAGAGTATACTGTGTACAATTAGTGTATCTCTACCAATATATCATCTGTGTACCTACATTACATTTGCCTTTTCAACCCAATGAAACCCAACATAAATAGAAAACCCTCACTCACCTAAAACGACTAGAAGAGGATATATAAAACAAGAAACAATAATGGAGGAATATTGGAATCCAAAGCATGAGAGAACCACATATCCCAAACAGGCGCAATAATCAGAAGGAAGAATTGCCATCGTGCGGTCAGGATTTGGTGGTACACGTTTTTTTTGACTCTGTGGCTACATAGTCGCCGACACAAGAGATCTGAGGACTTAATTTCATGCTTTGGACTTGCTGGGGCTCCGGGCTATATACCGCACGGACCTGCTTTCTAGTCATGTTTTATAGCTTGTGTGGGGGAAATATACTCCCTGGCAAATAAAAACCATTCATGGTACAAACTACATTTGATCATTGAGATCATGTCAGTGCTCTTCCCTAAATAAGTGAAGACAGTTTTGAGTGACATTGTATGGTACTACAAAAGTAACAAGAACGAAGAAAAGTCTGATGTCAAATAATTTTCACGACTCAATCCTATAACCTCAACTTTATATATAAGCGACTAATTGAAGTAATTTGACATGATTTTAATATTGTTGGGAGAATTCTATATCAGACAATTTAAAACTAAAATATTTTTCTAATCAATAATATTAGATAATAGTCTCATTTTAGCTAATTTATGAATTTTCTCCGGACTTCATAAAATCTCTCTACTCATCGCCAATTAATTTTGAATAAGATACTTACACGTAAATATGTATTAAAATTTAAAAGTTCTAACGACCGATTTGACACATTCACCATTATTGTTGTCTAAGCGTACACACAGAGGAAAAAAATTAATCCCGATCAGGTGTGTAAGAGAATGTTACAAAATAATCTCACATGAGTTAATTTAAAAACTTTCTCCTGAGCCATAAATTGTAAAATCCTTACACATATCATCAATTGATTTTGAGTTTGATACGAACAATTCAATAAATAGTAATATAAGATGGTAGATTCCTTCCCTCTATATTAGTTGATTTTAAATATGAACGCCGAAGCTCAGTAGAGATAAAAGGTTATGGTTCACCCTCTTTTGCTCTAACCTAATTTGTACGTAGGCATGTAGCATACACTAACTTGAGCATTTTCTTGACGACTCCGAAGTATCCTAAAAAAAAGGCCTCCTTGATGAGATTTTCAGCTGTACATCAACGTGGTCAATTAGTCTGCAGAGCAGCTTTCCAAGCGCCCATATGAAGTAATGAAATCAGACGGCAGATGTATAAGCAATAAGTAAACAATACAATTAGCGAGCTTCAATCAATATGACCTAATTCGTGAGAGAATGCCTGACAATATTTACACTATCAATAGGATCAGAAAATATCAACTGAAAACACTGCAAACTCCTAAATAATAGTTATTGTTGTGAAACATAATTGATGTTTCACCTTCACCTTCCCTCCCAGTACTTTCATTAGTCCAATATATTTTCATACTTGTGATTTTTATTCATTTACAATGAGATTCTTCTAGATATTAATAATTTACATGCTAATATGTTAATATGCATAATTTCTATCTAAAAGACTTATATGGATATTTTGCTTACATCTTGAATGTGTATTTGTTCATCACGAGGTAATTAATTTACCTACATAGTGCATAAAATATATCATGTCAATTTTGTATATATATAAAATAAATGAGAATACATATATACAATTAATATATGTTACTTTTGAAATTGTTAATATGCACTTTTGTTTATCATATGATTCAATTATATTATAATATATTCCGTTTTGAGATGTTTAATTTAGTATGCACCGATAGAAGAAAAAAAGAAGGTAATAAGTTGCATGCATGTACCAATTATGGTTTGATGCTTGTAAGTTATGATTTTTAACTCTATACTTGACATCATGGATATGAATGACGTCTTATCATAGATTATGGACGTTGAACCTAACTCATTGCCTTTTAAATATCAATGACTAGAGAAAGAAGCATCAAATCAAGATAAAATGGAGGTTGTGATTTTCTTTTACTATCTTATTTGTTAAAATGATTTTAAAAACATTATGATTTAATCGCATGTTTGTTTTTGTGGTTGGACAAAACATCGAGTTATTGATCCAAATTTCATGAATTCTCGATCAAATGAAGCATGAAAAGAAATAGTTACATATTTAGTAGTGCTTCTAAAATTGAATGATATATATCTCATGCAACTTTGTATTGATTCACTTGCTTAGTATAAGTTATATGAATTCTTAGTATCATGTTAATTAAAAGAGTATTTGTAAAGTAGTTCAAGCATGTGATTATTACTTGTTAATTTTGATGCATCACATGATCATTCACAACCAATACGAGCATTCATCTCGTGAGCATATAATATCAATCTTGAAATATGTATATATAGTACAATGTGCTACAGTATAGTGAAATTTGAATCACCATGTTACAAACTGATCATTGTTATTAAAAATGATATGCATTTGCCTAGAAAGTGAATATCTTAATATTCATAAAATACTACTATACAAAGATTTAGAAATCATTCATTTAAAGAGGATTATGAAATTTTATGATAATCCCTGAAGGATTCATATGTCCATCTAAATAACGTGACAATAACTAATTGAGTAAA
The DNA here is from genome assembly GCA_963682175.1 of Triglochin maritima. Lineage (NCBI taxonomy): Eukaryota > Viridiplantae > Streptophyta > Magnoliopsida > Alismatales > Juncaginaceae > Triglochin > Triglochin maritima. The sequence goes on from OY821773.1 coordinate 53,786,027, forward strand.
AATGCACGTCGATCTCTAAATCAAACCTTATGACCAGAAGTTCATAGATAGATAGAGATTAGTAGTAAAAGAAAAAATATATATTTTATTGATCACTTTAAAAATTAATGACCAAATACTCTTTTGGGTTATGCATCACCGATGATTAAAGGTCATGATTAAAGGTTATGCAATTTAAAGCTCCTGAAGGGCTAAGTTTTATTGTCTAATACAACAATCATATATATAAGATGTACATTTTCTGGCATTAGGGGAGAAACTAGAAGCTTAAAGAATGTCAAGAAAATGTATTATATTGAACTTGAAGTTCATAAGAAAATATACGAATAAGTATGGTTGGACCTGAAGTTCATAAAATCATTATCTTGCAATATCTAGCAAGTAATTGTCTAATATTTTTATTGATCACAAAAGAGCGACTAAGCCTTATATTACTAGACATAAACCACATAATATAAAGTGGAGATCTCCACATATATGATAAAATATATTTGAGCTCAATCAACGCCAGAAGCATGGAACATAACATCCATTATTTGTGGAAATGAAATAAAAGTTAGTCAGTCTCATTGCACCTCCTATAGAGGTTATTCCTGAAGAATATAAACTCGTAAAAATAAATGCAGCTGCTGAACAAAATATTAAAGAAATTACGGGAATACAGAACGGTCAAATCCTAAAGTTTTGGGAAACGATGATGATTTGATTATTATTGACGTAAAACTTGCAATCAACTATATATGTTGATACGAGAGATATTAAATAATTATTAAAATTATTGTCGACAATTCATTTGCATTCTTAATAGCATGCTATCTAAAGAAAAGAAAAATGGATCAAAAACCTATGATATTATAAGAATGCCAGAAGCATTCGTATTTAATATAAACAAAAAAAAGACGAACAATATATAATAAACTCGTTGAATAAATATATTATTTGGACTTGTAGTCTTGATTTCTAAAATTATATCCCTGAATGATACAAATAGAAATCACAATAACATGTAATACATTATAAAGCGAGAAATAATATAAGGTATGTTTTTCTCAAGACCCAACATCCATCGTCATGTTTTTCTCAAGACCCAACATTCATCGTCATGTTTTTCTCTCATAATATTGATAATATGTTCTGTTACTTGATCAATATGATATGCATATAAGATATGTTGTGACTTTAAAGTTTTATAAATCACTTAACATTGATACATATATGAGTGTCCCTGAAGTACAAAGATGATAAAGTATATTATATAATAACAACAATCAAAAGATGCACTATACAAATATCACTATATGAAGAAACAAGTAAGAGTGTGCATATAACTTCTTCAATCAAATTCATCCCGAAGAATGATACGAAATTGATTTTATCCGTCCATATATTTCACCCAATAACAAAATTTACTATTATTTATTATATGCATATGACTTGATGTCATAGGGTCTCCAATAGAATTTTTGAAAAAATGTGAAATATTTAAATGACGGATTTTTAAATAAATGACTAGAGATAAACCAATTGTTTTTCGACCTGAAGTTTGAACATTCTCCATAAAAGAATTGGTACAATGATTCAATTGTAGAAAGGAAATATTGAAGAAAAATATTCTACTAAATACTCATCTTGAAAGCACATTAACAAAAATCATCTATTATATATTGACAAAAATCTAATTCTTATAGGACTTGAAGTTCCTTATCATGTTCATAGTAAATGTTTTTCTGAAAATATTTATATGACGTTCAAAGATCTACAAATTTCTAGTCATGCGGCAAAGATTTATATTAGTGATGTTTCCTACATGTCCAATACATTATTATCACAAACTATTTGGTGTCATTATGTGGAGTCATTACACCTTTATGTAAGTTGGTGAATCAGTTATTGATTCTTACATTCTCATATTGCTATGACATCAATGTAAATATGAGACATCTTTAAATTGTTTATAAGTAATATTTTTTGAGGTAACATATTCATATTTTGCAAAAATTGTCAGTTTGTGTTACTCCCAATATATCATTTGAGAAAAATTGTGCAAACACATTTCACAATCCTATTAGAAGAACAACAAAGCCTTTTATCCCAAACTAGTTGGGGTATGCTAGAAATGAAACCCTAAGGAGTCACGGTTTAGGCACGTGAATCGCCTTCTTCCACAAGTTTCTATCTAATGCAAATTCTCGAGGAATATTTCAATCTTTTAAATATCTTTTGACCGCTTCCTCTCAAGTCAATTGTGGGCTGCATCTTCCTCTTTTTATGTCTTCGATCCGATTAAATACCCCTCTTCTTATAGGTGCCTTCATAGGTCTTTGCATATGTCCATACCATCTCAGTCTGTGTTAGATAACTTTCTCTTCCATTGGAGAAACTTCAACTCTCTCACGAATGTCTTCATTTCTAATCTGATCAATTCGCGTATGACCACACATCCACCTCAACATCCTCATTTCAGATACACTCATCTTTTGTATATGTTGTCTTTTAGTGGTCCAACATTCCGCACCATATAGCATTTTAGGTCTTGTTGCGGTTCTATAAACTTTCCTTTTAACTTAAGTGGAATTTTCTTGTCACATAAGACACTTGAGGCTATTTCATCTATCCTGCTATAATCATATGGTTAACATCTTCATCGATCTCCCCATCTTTTTGAAGTATTGATCCAAGATATCTAAAAATATCTTTTCTACGTACCACTTGTCCATCTAATATAATCTCATATTCCTTAGTATTAACGGTACTGAAACAACATTTCATATATTCAGTTTTAGATCTACTTAAGTTAAAACATTTTGTTTCTAAAGTATTTCCCCACAACTCTAGTTTTCTCTCCACATCTACCCCACTCTCGTCAATTAATACTACATCATCCGCAAAAAACATACACCATGGACTCTCACATTGTAAGTCTTTTGTCACATCGTCCATTACTAAAGCAAATAGATATGGACTTAAAGCTGAACCCTGATGAAGTACAATCTTAATCAGAAAAACTTTAGTCACATCATTACAAATTTTAATGTTAGTTTCAACTCCTTCATACATATTTTTAATTAAATTCACATATTTTGTTGTTACTTTCATTTTCTCAAGGGTCCACCATTATCTAACTAAAATATAGTAAACATACATTAAATCTGTTAACCTATCATGTATTTGTTTATTGAATCCCCATGCACTTTTGTATTTAAAAACTTTGTAAAATATATTCGTAAGTTTGGTAAACTACGAATTAGGAGGGACAGATTTGTATTTATCGTCCCTGAAGGACGAATATCCCCGAATGATAAAGCCGAGAAGACTTGTAGTTGCACTCTTTTTCCTTTTTCCAATTTTTGTCCTAGAAGGTTTTATTGGTTAAAGGTTTTTAATGAGTCAACTTGTGCAATTTTGTTAGCGTATGTTATGCACTTTTTTCCTTAGCTACTATTTCCCACAGGATTTTGTGGCAAGATTTTTAACGAGACATAAACATAACTCGTATTATCTAAGGGAGTATTATAAACGTATGTTGAATTGAGAGGAGAATTATACGGTGCACTCTTTTTTCCTTCACCAAGTTTTTGTCCCACAAAGTTTTACTTGACAATGTTTTTAATGAGGCAGACCAATCAAGTGACAACTTATCAGATCCAATCAAGCGAGAATTTGACGGATTTATTTACAAAATCATTGACCACCAAAGTCTTTAAGAAGCTTGTCTTTAAATTTGGTGTTTGTCGTTTGAATAATATATGTTGAAGTGAAGGGGAGCATCATACGCGCTGCACTTTTTTTTACTTCATCAAGTTTTTATCTCATCGAGTTTTCTTGATAAGGTTTTTATCCCTACCGTATAAAGGTGGAGATCCAAGGGGGAGTGTTGTGAAACATCATGGATGTTTCACCTTCACCTTCACATTCTTCTCCCATAACTCCATCAACCTCTCACATTCTCATTACTCTTGTAACATACTCTTTCATTTACCCATTGTAATACTTTTGTGATGATGAAATACTACAAATACTCTTCCACAAATCTTTACCTTCTTTGTTCCATGTATATTTATTTTATAACAGTTATGACACATCTCCTGTTTATATATGTCAAAATACCCATTTTTGCCTTCATAAACCTGATTGTGCTCAAGTTAATAGAGTAAAAAGTCATTCCAGCAAAACACTTGTACTAATCCGTCACACTAGAGTAGCGTTTACCACCGATATGTCCTAAAGTACGGGTTTGCATCATATTGTGCCATGCGCGTAATGTGAAGGAAAAGGTTTGTGGCCATTGTGCGAAAAATTGTTGCTACAATCTCTAGGATCAAGATAAAAAGTGCTCAAGAAACACGTGCTGTAGATTTTACTTGTGCTTTACCTAACCAGCAGGTGCGCCTCAATCGTCAAACATCAGTTGTCGCGCATACACTTTCATCCTCTTCTATGTTCACATGTGGTCTGGTCCCCGTCTAGCAGGATATTTCAGCTGATGAAGTATAAGAATGTAGAAAGTTTGACATGTTCCACAGAAATTTCTTTTGATGTGATGAATAGGTAATTCCTTGATTTGGTGACTTCTATACCAACCTTCCAGGGCACTCACAACTTCACAAACCCACATCAAGGAGCTTATAAAAAAATAAATACAAGAGAAAGAAAACATTGCTTATTTGAACTACATGTACAACAGAAAAGCTCTATCACGTGAAGATCCATAATTCCTGAGCATAATGGAAGACCAAGAAAAAGCTTTCATACTTGATATTCTAGATGCTTCCAAAACATGTGTAGGCTAATTGATACTTCCAAAACATGACACATTTTTAGTCTAACACCAAAAAAACATAGAAATGTTATCCTTCTTTGTTAAGAACTTTTATTATTTAATTAAGAACACATCAATACCTATTTCTTTCACATGTTGAAAAAGCATGAGGATATAAAAGCTCATAAAATATAACTCCTAGCTAAAAATACTATTTTTGAAAAAGGCAATAATAATAAACAAAAAACAATGAGGTATAGTGGTGTGGGATCAAAATATGATACTGAATCTTATTCCTAGGTGGGGGGATGAGTCGTAGCAAGACGAGTCTACACGGATGAGTCATAGTTATCCCAGATGATCGTAGTTATGCGAAGACAAATTAGTCACTTTATTCGCTTTCTAACAATAATAGTTTCGCTCACTTTGTTCACTAAGCTTGGGCCGACAAAAGGCACGTAGCATTTCCGGCAGAACTAGAAGTGGGAAGGACAACGTCATCATCAAGGACTGCGTAATCTGAGAATCTACGACTTGACCCATAAACTTTGAATGCAGATCAGATTTGAGGACGGACGAAGCCCACCCACGACTTCCGAAATCGCAAGGAAAATGTATTTTTTAACATTAAGGAAAATGTTAGACCAAAAATATGGCTTTACCAATATCCAAAACTTTTTTTCATACTAGATACCATTACGAAGAAAATGTACCAGCAAAAAATTATTTGTTATAATAATAGTCCGTGTATTAATTTGTTGCATTACAAATTCATAAATTCCTTGGGTGTGGTCAGCACATCAATAATTTTTTGTTTAGCTCCACCACAGATTGTGCCCACGATTATGTTTTCCTCAAATATATGATAACATTTTAAAAAAAAAAAATAGTCATCGCCTACATTTTCCCATGTAAAGAAAGGGGAAGACAAGTGTTACCTTTGAGTAAACCATGTGGAAAAATATGGTCTTCTTATAGAAACCTGAGCAAATTGAAACAGCTACAAAAGAAGATATAAGTTACATATGGTTATTGATTGTGTGGAAAGGTACAAAGAGGCATTCGATTAACAGAGCTAAAAGTTTTTGTAACTGCAAGACGATAAGGAAATTCACGTACAAATTTAAAAAGTGAATCCTGTAACGTCCATGCCAAATGTAATAAACAGGTTCAAATTTCAGATGGCAACCAGAATAAAGCACAATAATTGTGGGACATTGGTACCTATTAGAAATTATTTTATTTACATTACAAGAATTAAGAATATCTTGTTTATTAATTAAGTCAAATGATATTCTTCTGAGTGTCCAACAAAAGGCTATTCTCTACATGTGTAAATGATTGAGTAGACAAACAGAAATAGCTACTGAATATTGGATTCAATAACTCACACGCTGCAGATAAATGATAGTACAGCATGAGAAAACAATATGCTTCCTCCAAAAATGAGGACAAGGTTCTAATGAAGTCAGCATAAGGGGAGATGCATTGCTCGATCTTGCGGTTTAAAATCAAATCACAATAGCCCCATGCCCAAATGCAGCTAAATGGAGGGCTTGGTTTCGTAGGTAAAGTTAGTTACGAAGTGATTACATAGACAAAAGTTTTTAATCAATTAATTGCAAACAAGTTAACAATGATCAGATAAAATAACGTAACAATTCAAAATCGTAATGTAGCCAGCATTTTCTGCAAACATGTGATTCGTCTTTCAAAAAAAAAAAACAAAGAAATAATTACCTCATGGCACTGCTGTTGTTGTACTTTTATGTCGGTGTCCTTACAAGACAATAAGTTACCTCAAAATAATATACCAAGATAAAATGTACAGAGAAGATTTACTAAACCAGAGAATAAAATAGCCCCCTTTCCTCGGTAAAAAGTAACTGTGAAATAAAAAAACAGATTCAGATTGGAGAATAGACATGAACAAAGCACCTAGTTCAACTGGCAGGTCTCCAAAAGCTTTTCCTGCCCACAAGAATTTGCTGGTTATGAACAGTGGTTTTCCAGTGAAGTGAGCGCAGAATGGGATGAATTTTGCCTATCATATCTATTGTGTCTTGGACCAAAACCCACCCATCTGGTCTCAATATTCGATCGATTTCTACTATGACATTCACAATATCACATCTGAAACCAAAAAAAAATTGTATAACTGTCCAGACACAATATCAAGTACAGAAAATAATTCACAATCATTACTGTGTTATTACCTTGTTGAAAGATTTCCAAATAGATAACTGGAGTGTAGTAAATCATAGGTACGGGGATATGTATTGAATGCCTCACACCAATCATGATAAATCCCCATCAACCCTCTGTTGAAGATAGTTGGCAATGTATCTTCCCCATTTATAGGAACAACATTCATTACCCAGAGAGGCTGCTTAATAAGGGCTGCTGCGAAGCTGATGCATTGATATACAACACACTATTATAAGCAGCAAAATAAAATAAACTGGAATGTAATAGACTTGGAAGAAGAAAAAAAGGTACTTAACTATATATACAGGAAAAACTGTAAATGGGCAATGGCAGCCGCAGGATGCACATGATGAACTATTTACATGATCAGGTGGAATAAAAATTGGTTTGTACTATACATCAATCAATCGCTTAGATTTTTTAAAGCCACAAGTCGTGGGATCTCTTCTTAACAAGAAGAAATTCAAGCTGTAGTATGTTCAATGCACACTATTGTTCTAGAAATAAATAATATATGGATACAACATAAAGAATCTGAAATTCCCTGTCTTCAGCAAAATCTTGTTCACTAACAGGAATTTCCTACTATTCAATAGAAACCAAAAGGCAAGCTCACATTCTTGATTTATAAACTTATGATGTGTCCAATTGACTTCTATGAAACTTACCCGCCATAAACAGCATTCATGTCCATCACATTTCGAATGCTTGACCAGGTGATCCCCAAACTACTCAGGTAAGTGCTCGATACAAGTGTTTTCCAATGTTCGGTATCATCCTGAAAAGCTTCTTGAGAAATCTGGCCCCCATGTCCATCTGATAGGCTTAGCAAATCACTTGAAAGTCTCTCTGGCCAAGACCTAGGCCACTTGACTTTTCCACCAGAGTTAACTGTTGGAAGTTTTGGAACGCAACCATCAAGGGGTACATACCTACCTTCGTCAAAATTGATAGATAATTAATTAACCAAATTAGCAGAAAACCAAAAAGGGAACCAAATTGGTCGCTTTCCAAGGACAAGAGAAGATCGTTGGCAACCTGATACATACCAAGATATTTTAGGCAGATTCATTCCATCACATAAAGGAGGGACGTTTTGTGGTCGTTTCAAGTAGCAGGAATTAGAGAATGGCTTTTGATATATCACAAGACCAATTCCGGCTTTATCAATTGTTTTCTTCACAGTCTTCCAACAAATTGATTCTGTTAATTTCACCATGGCTGCCAAAAAAATTAAGGATCTTCAGTGAACATCAAAAATACAACTTTGAAGGTGTGGCAATCAATCCATTTGGTGCCACAAATAAATTAGTATGTGTAGTATCTAAACATATAAGATGCAGAATCATGAAGCAGTAATAAAAGTAAAAAACCAAATTAAGCAGCGTACGTGTACTACCATAACATGGAGATGCACATTAACATGTTTGGATTTTAAAAAAATAGCACGTATATTTTGGGTTGACTGATTATTTTAACTAGATAGACACCAATTCTGTTTTGAGCTTGTCTTATTCCAGAATGATAACTGAAAACAATACCTTCAAATCTCAGCTGCTGCACCCTCTAGACCTCAACAAAAGCTAATCGTTAGCTTTTAAGTAAACAAACAAGTAAATAAAACTAGTCTCTTCGGGTGCAAATTTTCATGGCAATGCTAAAAAATATTTGCAGAATATGTAAGTCAGTGATATGCTCTCATATGGAAAAGAACAATATATGAAGGCTAACCATTCCAAACACCCCGATCTCTTTCGTCATCACGATAGACAGGTGTTGCAGACCATATGAAAAAACCACCAGGCCTAAGAATTCGATTGAGATCCATCAATGGCTTTCCACCTGCAAATAGAATACATCCAACATAACATACACTATGCCAGTGTAGACCAAAAAGAAAAGTAAACCGGTCGCCAAATTAGATGTAAGGATCATGAGAACTTAAAGTACAGGTAATCTATAAGCACGTGGAGAAGCCAAGAGTCAAGAAAGTCAGCATTATCCTAGAAATATGCTTACCATCTGCATCCCAATGAACCCTACATCTTGCACAGTGTATAGCATCGTAAGAGTTATCAGAAAAGGGGAGCCTTTGTGTACCAATGACTGAAAGAACAGCTGGGATTCCACGCTCAAGAGCAAATTGTATTTGAGCTTCATGCTCATCTTTTGGAGCAACCGACATAGTTATTACACCTTTATCAAGTAGTTTACCACCAAAGCTTGCAACACCGCACCCAACATCGAGAATAACTCTTGTATGTCGTCCCCATTGGATGGCAGGCAGTGTCTATTACAACCCAAAGTATGACAGAAATTTATCACAATATCAGGCTTTGGATATTAATTATCAATTAATGAAGGAGAAGTGTGTTTATTGATTTCATCAAACAAAAACTTGATAATTTTACTTCAAATGTCAACACGAACGGGATATTTCTATGAACCATATAATCAATATAGACATCACCTAAATGCCAGTTAATAGTTAACACCTTCAACAGTTGTTTCGTAATATATACATAGACCAATACATAAAATAAAAATATTGCGTAGAATGTTCACTCAAGATAGATAAATGGATACACTTTACCAGAAAACACTCTGACATACTGACAAAGAAACAACCAAATTTCAAGGACAGCAATATGCAAACAATAGAGCATTCAACGATGAATTACAAAAAATTGAAGTCGTAAGAAATTACCTTTTCAATAAAATTTATGTAGTTTGCCACACCTCCTTTAAATTGAGTCCCACCACCAGGAAATACGAGGTATTCACCTGAACTTTGAACCCAATTCTGGTCTTTCTTGTATTCAACAAGCCTTGGATGGGGAACATTATTGAACCAAATCTGCATAACAAAATGCAGAAGAATTTTAAATCTGATACTGTGAAAATAAATGGTATGATTTTTTACACAAACACTGCATAGCTAATGTTCCATGTAAACTAATCACCACGACAGACCTGCATAAACATTCATACCTTAAACCAAACACATATTCCTACAACCTAATAGAAGTAATCAACACAGTGGACTTCTTTCTACAGTAAAACCTCGCAAATTTCTTTAAGCGCTTATATTGCTATTATTTAATAATTAAGGATACGGTCATAACACACAACCAAACATATAGCCATGAATCCTAATAGAAGCAATAAACCACACGTGTTTAATTCTACTTCACGAACTTAAAACCAAAGATACGGTACTAAATCCCGATCGAAGTAATCACTACCGCAACTTCACCTTGTCTCTGCTCTCCGGCCACGGCATCGGAGTCCTATACCCCTTCGGCAAGGCAACAAGACACCTGGGGCTCGGCACGGGGCAATGCCTCTCCCGGTGCTCCATGTGCCGTCTCGACTTCAGCGCCTTGATCGCCGGGGCGTTGTCAAGGCAAGGGATGTAGTCCACCGACAGAACCCCATTCCGGCCCCTGCAGATCTCCCATTTCGCATCGAAATCGATGGTCTCGGCCGGACTCGGGGCGGCTGGATCCGGGGTGAGGGGGCTGTGGAGGGAAGGAGGAGGCGTTGACTGGGAGTGGGAGGAGTGGGAAGGGGGGGAGGGGGAGTAGGAGGAGAAGAGGCGGGTGGTGGTGGGAGTGGTGTGGTGGAGGATGAGGAGGAGGAGGAGGAAGGAGAGGAAGATGAGGAAGAGAGAGCGCTTGGCTTGGAGTTGGTTCCAGATGGAAGACGCCATCGATGGTGGAGATGGGATGGATTGGAGAGGGTATTACTATTTATGGGAAGGGAGACTTGAGAGGGAAATGGTGATTGGAGAATATAACAAAGAGGGGAAGAAAGGAATGTTTACCTTAAACTTTTAGTTTAGACACTCTTAATCTTATTAGTCATGTGCTAATGATCTTTTGTTTTTACGAGTTTCTATTATTTTAAATTAGATACATAAGTATTTTCTAGATAAGTGAACGAGGAAAAAAAATGGTCGGTCAGTAGGCCTATCGAAAATTTACACCACACAAAAATGTAATATCTGGTAGTGACCATATGGGTTTGATTTTATTAGGTTTCAAGTACTATTCGGATTCAGATAGTTGGCATTGTAAAATAACAGGTTTAGTTTTGGTAGAAGGTTGTCGACACGAAAACACGATATGATTCGCAAGTTTTGTCATGAGACGACACGGAAATCTTATGTTTAGATGTCATCTTTAAGTGTGACTGAGGCCCGATAAAACTTGAACGAAGTGGTTCGATTAGAAATACATGAAAGTCTTCCAAAGCAACAAAACACCTCAATGTGTTAAGGTCATCACTAACCATTATCAGTACTCTCTCTCTCCAAAATCAATTTTCTCTCTCTTCCACATCAGCTTTCTCTTTCCTCAACCCACATTCTTCTCTTTCCTACACTATTCACCTCTTAACCACAACCCAACATAACCCACAACAACCTATCTTTCTCCTCCACATCATTTCGGGGTCTATCTTGGTAAAATTTTAAAAAAATTTAAAAAAAAATCTAAAAAATCTAAACAATTATAAAACGTATTTTCAAAAAAAAAAAAAAACTAAAACAAAAAATTCTAAAAATCAAAACAAAAAAAATAAAAAACAAAAAACAAATTTTAATATTATTTTATTCGAAGACCCGGGAATTCCGGGTCATCGACCCCTTGTTTTCCCCCGTTAAATTTTTTTTCCCCACGACCTGGTCACGACCCGGTCGTGACCCAGGTTTTTATCCCGATAAGGGATGCTCTAAAGACTTGCAGGTCCCAGACCACCCCAACTCCATGTGTTACACTCTTCATTGTATTTTTTAACTATCGGAGTGCTCTCATGTGTTGCTCATTAGGGTACCCACTACGGGTATCCTTTACCGGGTACGCCCGGATCCGCTCGACCCCATGTGTGGGCATGAGGCCCATTGGTCTGGATTTTTTTTTGTTTTTTTAATATTTATTTTATTTTATTTTTATATTAATTACATTAAAAATAATTTTGTTTTTAAAATTTATTTTAAATTATAAATCTGTTATTTTTAAATCGTTTTTTGGTTTTTTTAAATTTTCTTAATCTTACTATCTAAAATTTGTTAATCCTCATTTAATTTAAATTATATTAATTAAATTACAATCTTTCGTTTTAATCGAAATACTTGTTATTTAATTATATTAAATAATTGCAAAAAAAATATTATGTAATTTGTTGATTGTTGTGAAAGAATAAAAAATAATGTGAATAAGAAAAAATGTTGAAATATTAGATTGTGATAGCATAGAATTTTTGTGTTTGGTTGAATTAAAAGTGATGCTTACGTGCCAAGAGGATGACATTACTAGCTTGTTCCTTGCACACTGCTGAAACACACGAATGTTCTCGTGTAGCGCCCGACTAAACCCCTACATGTGCCATGGCTTTGCGTGTCCTGGTTGCTCAGTGCTGAGGGACAATGCTGAAACACACGAGTGTTCTCGTGTAGCGTCCGACTAAACCCCTGCACTTTCTCTCTCTGCCACGCCAGCTTCTCTCTCTGCCACGTCAGCTCTCCCAACCCACCCAAAAAATCTCATTATCCATGCCCAGGCTACCCCCACCCACCCTACACTCTCTTTCATCCACATCATTTCTTAATTAAACAAATTTAATTCTCACACAACATTTAACAAAATACATTATATATAAATCTAATTCTAATTACATTATAATTTTAATTCGCGATATACTTATTATTACTATTAATTAATTAACAATATTAATCACTATTAAACACAAAATTTTGAATATTTGAAATTTGAGTATTTGAATTTCGAAACGCGCGTGACTGCACAGTATACACGTGATTGCACAGTCTACACGTGAATCAAAAGTAGTCCGCGTGAATCTACAGTATACGCGTGAAAGAAAAGTAGTCCGCGTGAATGTACAATATACGCGTGAAAGAAAAGTAATCCGCGTGATTGCACAGTGTCTAATTTTTTCTCTATATATACCATACACAAAAATCAACTTACACCTCATATCTCTTCCACAAAACTCAAAACTCAACTTACATCCCATATCTCTCCCACAATGTCTTCTCCGGAGTACAATCGTTCCCCCCCTCCTCCACAATCAAATCCGCATCCACGCTATCCACAACCATATCCCTCACGTCCATTTTACCAACAACCATTCCAACAACCCGACTTCTCTCAGTACGCACCATCATTCCCACCACCTGACCAAAACTCACCATTCCCACAATTCTCCCACTACGCATCCCCAGATCAAAACTTACCATTCCCACAATACTCTCAATATGCACCACCATTCCCTTATAATCAACCGCAGTTCCAGATGTTTGGCCGACCCTTGTCTCAAAATAGCTGCCAGAGTATGGCGGACACTGAAGATGAGGGTAACGACGACGATGAGTCCCCACCACGACACACCCCCACACCACCATCCCCACCTCCACAGCGTCGTCACCGCAAGCAAGTCCAAACTGCCAAAGCCAATCCGAAGTTGTGGACCACAGCTGAGGACGAGAGACTTGTCTCTGCATATATGGAAGTCAGTTGCGATGCGGTGACAGGGACAAACCAGAAGTCTACTTCATTGTGGACTAGGGTGAAACGTGTGTACGACATCTCCGTGGAAGGCACAGGCCTACCCGAAAGGAACGCAGAGTCCTTAAAAGGACGGTGGAGGAGAATTATACCTGATGTGAACAAGTGGGTCGGGTGCTTCGATCAGGCATTCCGACGGAAAAGGAGCGGCCAGAATGACGACGATGTTGTCCGACAAGCGCACGTGATCTACGAGCGAACTCATGGGCCTAGTAAATTTCTTTATTTTGATGCTTGGGTTATGTTGCGTAGGAACCCAAAATGGGAGAGTGTGATCTCCGGAGCTAATGCCGTGCGTGTTGACTGGGAGTCCCCGGAGTTGCACGATGAAAATAGTCCCCAGTCAGGAAGCCTTGGGAAAAGAAAGAGCACGGACGGCTCGAGGACGCAATCACCCTCGGATGCAGAAGAGCCGATGCCGGAGTCGTCTACACGCCCAGAAGGTGTGAAGAAGGCTAAGAAAAAGGCTAAGAGTGCATTACGCCCCGAACGAGACACCGATGTTAGAGAACTTGCAGAACAGATGCGATACACCGCCCAAGTCAGAGAAGATGGTTTCTACAAGCAAGAGGAGTTAGCGGAAAGGAATTTCCAGAGGCATTTAATAAAAAATAAGTTGGACATGCTTCACTCTCTGATGAGGAAGGACAACCCGACGGAGAAGGATCAAAAAGTAATCGATAAACTTCTCGCCTGGGCAGAAGAGAATGGGTACGTGTAGTTTGATGTAGTCCGTATTTCGTATGGTTTGTATTTCCCTTAGTTTGTATTTCGGGATGTAGTAGTCCGTATGGTTTGTATTTCCCTTTAACATATGTTTCATGTGGTTGGTTGTATTTCGTATTTTATTATTATTAATGTATTGTTGTTATGGTATTGTTGTATTAATTTTTTTTCTATTTAACTTGAAATTGTTGGTTCTGGAAATTTCTTAATTTTAATCACTTACAAAAAATTATTACCCCACATTTATAACAAATACCCAATCCATTAATAACAAAACCAAAACTAAAAAAAAATCAAAAAAAAAATTAACCAAGGGGACACGTGTCCCCCTCCCATGGGCGCCCGGGCGTCTGCCCGGGACGCCCACCGCCCAGGCAAGCGCCCCGCCCGTTAACGGGGGTGCGCCCAGGCGTCCGACCAGGGCACCTGGACGCACCCCCCGTTAAGGGTGCCCTAAGAATTAATTACATAGCCTTTAGATTCATACGTAGAATCTACTTTTGACTATGAGAGAAGATCAGTTATGACCTAACTAGTTTTATTATGTGCCACGTGGAGCCAGATTGCTACGAATTGCCTCCTTGGAATTCAAACGGTTATAAGATTCACAAAATACATGACCATCACTTATTTAGTTATTAGAAAATCAAGGATTTAGGAATAATTTGATTTAATCTGACAAATTGATTTTCCACTATCCTACAAAAAAATTGCACACTTTTCACAATCTTACCGAACAATAACATTAAAGCTACTTTAAAAAAAAAAAAACATTAAAGCTTTAACCTACAAAAATAACTGCATTATTCAAATACAGGAATTCTCTTGTGAGTCTAGGGTTCAACTTTTCTAAATTAAACCCCAACAATATCCACCACTCATTTCAAATTGTAAGGTAGATTAAGAAAAAAACGGTTATACTAATGAATGGTGAGATTAACTGTAAATAAGATCCAATGGTGAGATTGTAAGGGGCTTAAACTAAATTTGATGAACACTGGACTCACTAGAGATTGACCCTATTCAAATAAACTTAATAAGACCAATAAAACTAAACTTTTTTTGCTTAAGTATCCTTACAAAACGTAGTAATTTTCAGAAGTCACCACTCACTATTATTTGTATATATATCATCAAAAACCAACAACATGCCTCAAATGACATTAAATTTTTAGGCATGTCACCCACTTGACGGATTCTGGTGATGACATCATTTGTTTCCGTCAATGATGTTATCGACAAAATAAATAAATAAAATTAATTGTAAATTTATAAATTCTACATTGCACAATCTAATAAATGTTTTTCACTCTCATCTCTCTCTTCTTTCTCTTTCTTTTCTTTTCTCTTCTCTATTAATTTGATTTTATTAACTAATATTAGCATTACTTTATAACTAAATTAATCTAAACCTCTTCAATCTCTTTATCATCCCTCTCTTTCTCTCTCGATCTAATATCTCTCTCTTTCTCAAACTTCTCTCTCTCGTAGCTCACTCCAATCACTCTTTCTAATTTCTCTCTATCTCAAAATAAGTCGATCAACCCATGGAAAAATCAACACACCATCTCCATGTTTACTTCAAATAAAAAAATCAATATTTAACCCCAAATTAATAAAGGGTTAATTACAGTTTGCCCCCTTGAACTATGCCTTGGTATCACTTTGCCCCCCTGAAGTTTCAAAGTTAACAGTTACCTCTCCTGAATTTTAATTTTGTAACATTTTGCCCCCTTGAACTTCAAAAACTCATTATTTAACACACATCACTCAATCTGACCCAAATTCCAACCATATCCGACCTTCGTTTCGATCCAAACTTTCACGTAAATATAGGTTTAGGAGTGTATTAGGGATACAACAAAAAAATAGGAAAAAACGTCGAATGTGTGTTAAATAATGAGTTTTTGAAGTTCAAGGGGCAAAATCTTACAAAATTAAAATTCAGGGGAGATAACTGTTAACTTTGAAACTTCAGGGGGGCAAAGTGATACCAATGTATAGTTCAGAGGGGCAAACTGTAATTAACCATTAATAAACCCATCATTTCATTCATCACAAAAACTTCATATTTCTCTCACAAATCCACCAATCGAGATAAAAATATGATATTTCCCCTTAAACCAACATTCCCGTAACAAAAACCAAAGACTCCAACGGATTCGATCCCAGACCTCGAGGGAGAGTTGTTAATGGTTGAACCACGTCATGTAGAAGTCGACGAGGATAAGGTTGAAGCTTGCGATGACAGAGTTGATGTTGGAGTCGTCCAACTCCAGGACCCTCTCATCTGCCGCGAGATCGGCCAACGACAAGGCCAGGCCCCTAGAAACGATCGTGACTCCTTTGACTGATTTCGACGATGACGTTATCTTTTCCGTCGATGACATATATACAAGTGTTAGAATGATGGTTTCTAGAAATTATAGCATTTTGTAATGACATTCAATCCAAAAACACATAAAACTACTAACAAATTGTTAATGGGAAATAACCACGTATGTGAGAAAATATCCACGCCTTATATAAGTAGGGTCCACTACTCAAGTATGTCTCATCACTCTCTCACTTTCTCTCATCTCTCTTGGAAGTCAAGTGATGGTGTTCTCATTCAGTGCAAAAGTTCTTGGCGTGCTTGTAGCGATGTGGATCCTTAAAAAACTATTTTGGAGATGTCCAAAGCAGGAATGATAGTCGGTTTTATAGCATTAAGTATTATACTGATGTCGGTAGGGTGGGGCATCGCCAAGTTGCCCCATTTCGGTTGATGGATTGTTGCCACCCGCGGAGTTTAGTTGTTTGCCGCAGGTTTGAGACACATTATAAATGGCTTCCACATGCTTCTTCATGGCTGATATCAATTGCAGGCACACCCATTCGTCATTCGGAGAAGTCGGCTTTGACTTGGCATAAAATCAATTTAACTTTGTGTGATAGATATGATGTGAGTATGGGTATAGTGTATAAGATTCGTTCTTGGATATCATCAACCCAACTACCATTCGTGTTGTTTTTTCTCTTGCTATCACAAATAGTTGCGTGATTTGCTAGTTGGATATCCGAAATGTCGTTCTCCATGTATCACTTTATGAAGACGTTTACATGAGCCAACTGTCAAGTTTCGCCAACCCCTATCTACCCAATCACATTTGTCGGCTTCACAAGTTATTCTATGGCATCAAGCATGCAACAAGAATGTGGTTTTCACTGCCTCTCACAACAACTACTTCTCTCGTCTTTATCGACTCAAAAACTGTTACATCTCTCTTTGTTTACTATTAAGGCAATGATCATCTATTTATCTTGATCTACATCAACGATATTCTAGTCACTGGCACAAATGACTGTTTGATTGGCTTGTGATTTCCACTATTGGGTCCTAATTTGCTCTTAAAGATCTCTGTGATTTTCATTTCTTCTTGGACATTGAAGCAACAACACATCTGCAAGGCCTTTTCTTGTCTCAACAACGCTACATGGCTGACTTACTCCAACATTTAAAAGTTGATGGGGGTGAAACCTGTCTCCACTCCCTTATCCTTCGAGCCATTATCTACCACTAACGAGGAACGACTCTCGGATCCGCATGAATATCAAAGCATATGTGGATCTATACAATATCTCACCATCATATGTCTCGATCTATTGTTCTTTGTCAATCACGTATGTTAATACATGCAAAATCCAACGACCACTCATTGAAGCGCGTTGAAACGATTACTTCAATATGTGAAAAACACAATACATCATCAACTTCTTTTACATTGCTCCTATACGGCTCAGTCATCAATCCTATGTGGCTACATCGATGCGGATTAGGCAGGATGCCCCAAATGATCGACGCTCAACGGACGGCTCCGCTATCTTCTTTGGCGAGAATCTCGTATCATGGTGTGCTTGGAAGCAGAAGATGATCTCTCGCTCTTTGACGAAGGCTAAATATAAGGCGCTTGTGAACGATAATGTTGAGTTATGTGCCTCACTTCTCTACTTCGTGAGCTCGGAATTACTCTCCCTCAAACTCCAGTTCTCTATTATGGTAATCTAAGTGAGACCTTCATGAGCGTTAATCTGGTTTTTCATGCACGCACCAAGCACGTCAAAATAGACTTCCACTCAATGTTTTGACTTCGCATATGCGTCCCTGTGCGGCTGGGTGCCCCAAGGCCGCATATGCGGTTGTGCGGTCGCATTTAAGGCTGCACAATTGTATAAAAATATTTTGAAAAAAATAATTGGAAAAATAATTTTAAAAATCGAGAAATATGCAAACAATTGTCCCCAACCCACAACACCTTCATTCCTTCTTCCTCATCTTTCCCTCTCCTCTTTTTTTCTTTTCTTCAAAACTCCCTCTATCGACCCTATGTCCCCTCTCCTCTCTCTTTTTTCTTCAAAGCTCCCTCCACCGACCATGTGCACCCTCTTCTCTCTTTTTCTTCTTCAAAGCTCTCTCCAACGACCTTGTGCACCCTCGCCTCTCTTTTTTTCTTCAAAGATCCCTCCAAGGACCTTGTGTGATTGCATATGCAGCTTGTGCGGCCGCACAAGTCGCACAATATTTGGTGCGATTTGTGCGAGAGTCGCATATGCGACCCCAGTCCTCCAGACCGTAATATGTGGTCGCACATTAAAACGTTACTTCCATTTTGTCCGGATCAAGTTTTTAAGAAGGCTATTGATGTTCGTTATTTTCCCACGCAAGATCAACTCGTCGACATCTTCACCAAAAGCCTCTCACAACAACGTTTTCAAGTGCTCCGGGACAGACTTAATGTTGTCTTTGTTACCCATTATTTTGCAGAGAGGTGTTGATAATAATAAATTATTGTAGAGGTTCTTAACCGATTAAATCTGTTAAGGTTGTTATTGACTCGTGCAATGGTTCCCTGGCAATCGTGTTCGTGTACTTTCGTGTCAGATAATTTCGTAATCGTGTCAGGATTTCGTGTTATCGTGTTAAGTACAATTTGAAGAAACTTCATCATGTTTAGATTGAAAATAGTTAAGTGACATGTTATATTAATATTTTTCTATATAATTAACATATTAATTGACCATTATCAGGTAAAAATAATTGATTACCTAACAAAGAGATGTTATTCGTGTCAGTTTCGTGTAAAAAACTAAAATATCGTGTAATCGTGTCGTGTTCGTGTCAAATCGTGTATTAAATATTTTATGTTTGATCTTCATAAATCATCATAATAACGCATTTCAACCACACAAAAAATTTCGTGTCATGTCGTGTAAAAATTGTCACAATATCGTGTCGTGATATCGTGTCGTGTCAGAAAATCGTGTCACAGTACGTGTAACTAACTTGTGGTCCAAGCCTGATGAGCTGGACTCGTTGTAACAACTTCATCCTTTTACTATATATATTTGGGTCTAAGACCATCTTGGTCAAGCCCATTATTTACAGTTTCCAACTCTGGTAACCCACTAAAGACTACTTTCTCCGCAACAGACAAAAAAAATTCCGTGAATAATTTTGATGCACTAGGTAGTGCGGTGAGGGTGGGGTGGGGTTTACTTTGTAATGTTGTCTCAAGATTATTGAATGAAATGGTGCTTTCATGCTTGGATCAACCTAACTGGACAGTCTTGGATCAACCTATCTGGACAGTGTGTAAGTTCTTGGGAGTGTTTTGACGTGTATTGAGCTATAATTTGGTGTGAAATTCGAATAAATTTGACGTGAATTATTACAAAGTTTCAAAGTTTGCATTTTTATACAAGCCCGAGCATGTACGTTATTTGCACGAAAAAAAAATCATGGTTTACCTTTGAGGTGGACGATTTAGCGAAATAAATATGCAAGATGTTTGTAGACAAGGATGATCGTGATATCCTGATATAGTGATAGCATGTAAGACATTTCCCACGTAAGGACGAAAACATCTAATGTATGCAAATTCTAGCATCATCATTGGTCACAGACCAAAACATCACCTTGAAGGCTGGAAGAAATCATGCAAAATCAGACAGAAAGCAAATCGAAGATGACGTTTACTCTTTAGCATATGGAATCCATGGCAACTACAATGTTCTGAAACTTAAATTTTTCACCAACAATAGCATAACCCTATGCTGAAATACTCGTCAGGGCTAGTGTAAAACGAACCACTGCATTTATAATCCCCAACGGACTTTTTTCAGCTGCCTAAAGTCATCGAGCCCCAGCAATTCAAAACTCAGGCTGAACTATCAGATAAATACCAGCTGTTGTCAACGACGATGTGTCGTGCTAATTCTTGTTTCAGTGCTTTCACCATTGATGTTCAACCTGTTGCCACTTCGGAGGGCTTTTTAGGTGTCCCACCAACTGATATTTTTGGTGATGCGGAGCTGCGGGCAGGGGTTGGGTGCTCTTGAGGCTCGTATTTTTGAGCAGCAAGATAAGTGAGCGCTGTGACGACATCAGCGATACTGGACGTAGCACCGGCTGCTCCTGCACACACATCGCTGCCACTGCGAGTGCCTGGTAGAGGCCTCGGACCGGATACTGGCCCTTAAGCAAAGGATCGGCCATGTTGTGAAACTTCTTTCGATCTTTAAATAAGGGTCTTGCCTGCAAATATAAGGATGAATCCATATTTATGTGACATGAAAGGGTAGCCATGAGAAGCTAAATTGGGCTACTGATGACACAAATATGCAAGTGAAAGTGAAGCGAATTTGTTGCTGAACCTTTTTGCGTTTCTCTTGAGAAAATTAGAAAGAGAAACTTTAGATTTCAATAAAAAATAACTCGTAAAAACCAAGTTAAGAAGTGAATGTTACTGACCCATGAAACTAAATCGAGCTCCCCAGAACCTCTTGTCTTGTCGAAAGCTTTTCTTCCAGTGATGATTTCCAAGAGCACAACCCCAAAGCTGTAAACATCCGATTTTAGCGTGAGCTGCCCTGTCATAGCATATTCTGGTGCACAATAACCACATGTGCCCATCACCCTTGTAGAGACATGACTTTGGCCTCCGACAGGACCAAGTTTTGCCAGCCCAAAATCCGACAGTTTTGGGATGAAGTCCTCCCCTAGTAGAATGTTCGAGCATTTCAGGTCGCGAAATATTACAGAAGGATTGGCTGTGTCATGCAAATACTCGAGACCGTTGGCTGCACCAGCAGCAATCTTCATTCTTGTGTTCCAATTAAGGGGCATTTTGCCAGGATATAGATCTGTCGAAGAAAATTCATTGGATCACATTATTTCATAGCTGGAAATTGCAACGTGGTATAAAATCTCCAATAGAAACAGGAAATTTACCATGAAGATGATCCTCCAGTGATCCTAAAGGCATGTACTCGTATACTAAAAGTCGTTGATCTCCTTCGGCACAATAACCAATCAGTTTAACAAGATTTTCATGGTGAAGTAGACCCAACATCAACACTTCCATGAGAAATTCCCGGTTCCCTTGAAATCCATTGCGATCCAGCTGCTTTATGGCCACAACCTAAAGCAAAGCAGAGCAAAACAAATCACTATCAGAACACATACTAAGGCACTCTCTAAAGAAATGTGTTTAAGTGTTCATTGAGACCATTTATACCATTATGATAACCGTCACGATAAGAAATGCTAAATGAACACCCAACAAAGTCAAATGCAGATATCATTAGAAAATTAGAATGCTCCAACATTAGAGCATACAAATATTATTCAATCATTGCGTCAATGATCCTGAAGAGAAGACCTACACAATTTTATCAAGTAGACAGCGGCTATGAAAATTCTGGTTAATGTAAAGAAATCACGTCTATTTTTCAGTTAGTCAAATTTGAAAATATGACTTTTAAATATCATATGTAGCTGAAAGAAGGGTGCGGAAATAAATAGACATAAAAGACATTGGAATTTGCATAGCTACCTCATCCACACCCTTCAATTGGCCTTTGTAAACTCGACCAAAACCACCCTCTCCCAAAACATAACTGGGTTTGAAATTGCTGGTCGCAGAAGCCAACTGTTGAAAG
Organism: Triglochin maritima; assembly: GCA_963682175.1. Lineage (NCBI taxonomy): Eukaryota > Viridiplantae > Streptophyta > Magnoliopsida > Alismatales > Juncaginaceae > Triglochin > Triglochin maritima. The sequence goes on from OY821773.1 coordinate 53,808,287, forward strand.
GTAAATGTCCGGGCTGTATTAACACCAGCTGCATCATGCTTTTCGTCTTCATCGGTTAAGGAGCTATTAGCACTTGACGTCAAACTTAGTCTCGATACCTCTGTACCAGAAATAAAACAATTGGTTGTAAGCGAGCTTTTATGAAATAAATGGAATAAAAACAACTTGTGTTTCCCGCACAAGTTACACATGTATCCATCCAATGACTTTTGTCTAAGGACAAACATTAAAGAAAGGCGCATCTCTTCCCAGAAAATCATTAATCACAGCTGAGCTTGAATGCAGGTAGAGTTGATAAAGAACTCCGTTAAAAACAAAGGGATATCTTTAGAAATCACTGAGCAAATGCAAGTTGTGCGAAGTAACACAACTTTTTAAAAAACCCAAAATTTTCTTTCCTAAAATCAAAACCAATCTATCATTTGGAAATCTTCTTACACATCAGAAAGCATATCTGGTGGTATATAACAAGTTGCTACCATCTTTTTTAGCACACATGTTTTCGTATACCATTGTTGAAATCATAGAACCATATTACCCGTTAAAATACATCATTTTGTTGTCATAATAGGACTCGGACGACTAAACCATCATTTCCCCCAGAATCACATTTTGAACAAGAAAACAAGAAAATCACCAGTTTGCCATATTTCACTGAAGGGTACCTAGGAAAGAAATCACATATAGACTAGAACTCGGATAACAAAAATATGACAGTTTGCGTATTTCCTAGATGACCGAATTTCCCAGCAAGATCTTTTTTTATTATCAATGAAACAGGGAAGATCCACTTTGATAAATGAAGTTATATTGTGTTAGTCCCATGTGAGATCCAAAATGTTTTTTCGTCAAGATTACACTTTGACAAATGAAATCAGGAAAATAAACACAGTTTTACAAGATGACACTGAAAAATAAGTAGGAGATAAATAACTCCAGAGTCCAGAGAGCAATAATACACCAGGACCAATATCACATTTTGATAAATGAAACAGGTAAATAAAACCTATTTTACAAGATTCCATAAACATATACATAGAAGAGATATCACCTCAGAGTTCAAAAAAGAAAAGGAAAAAAAACATTTTTCCACTAATTTACAACATGTTAGAAACATCAATTTAAAAGATTCCACTAAAAAAACACCGAGATTAAATTCACTTCAGAGTGCATGTAACAAGAATGTGCTATTGCAGGCGACTCCATATGACCCAAAACGATTCCTCAACCAAGATCACATTTTGATGAATGAAACGGGAAAAAACTCGTTTCCACAAAATCCCACGTAAAAGAGATCCCTTGGTAAATTTCCACAAACCCCACCAAAATAAAACCGAAAATATCACATTTTGACATATGAAATGAAACAGGGAAAAACGTTTTTTTTTGTTGTTGCAAGGTTCGACTAAACGATACCTGGCGAAGGCGTAATCTGCTCATTCTCGCGCATCTTTTTCCTTCTTGATTTGCCATTTCGTGTGCTACCAGTGCAAGGGCAAAACCCCATCTTCGATCCCCAAAGCAGAAGATTCGTTATTGTTCCACTCTTCCTCCTCTTTCCTCTCCCTCAAAGAAGAGGGGAGAGAGAGGGAGGAGAGAAGAAATAGGGGAATTTTAAATGTTTAAATAACAGGATTTTAATATCTAAATAAAGAGAAAAAAGATTGCCATAACGCAACCGGCCCATTATTCTTATATAGTCGTCGAATAAGACAAAACAACAGGATTTTAATGAAAATATACTACATTTCGTGGATATTATCATTCGGTCCCTCCTTGTGATGTGACTGAAATTGCCGTGTTAATGTTATCCAGAAGAGTCCTTATACACGGACGCGGGCGTCCGTGACGCGCCCTACGTGGCTTCAAAAAGTGGAGGAGTCAGCGTCTACTCGGATTGCCATGTCACGCTTTCCTTCCGAACGCGCCTTAAATTGTTTTAAATTTTTTTTGACGGTTTTCGAAGAAGGACGGTTCGTTTCCAGATTAGACAGCGGCAGACACCCTACGAACGACGGTTCGGATACCGAGGAAGATAACATATCCAGAACTAAAGGGAGACTCTCGCTTTCTTTCTTTCTTACCTGTGAACGTAGGAAGCGCACCTGTGAAGCTTTCCCGACTTTCTTTCCCTGTGAAGCGCACCTTGTAAACGATAATGGATTCTTCAACTCCGGCCGTCGATATCGAACACGTCCCAGAACCGGTGGGTCTCTAATTTTTTCTTTCCCTGGGTCGTTATGTTTTTTGATGAACTTCCGTTTATTAAATTATTGGTTTTAGGGAACCACGTACTACTTCCGGGAATCACGATGCTCCTGGAAGGCCATCCGAAAGCAGTTTGACCGGATGAATAAGGTGGAGAAGGAGGCTTTCCGTAGCACCCCATTCGGTCACTTCCTAAACCTTCCTAACATTACGACGGACAACGAAATAGTCGGTTGGTTCGTCGAGCACTACGATACGGAGGATGTGGGGCTGAGAATAGGATCAGGGGTAGTTCCCCTTACACCGGAAGACATCGCCCTAATTTTGGGGTTACGTACGCATGGGAAGGCCGTGGTGATGGAACCATTGCGCGTCCAGAAGCGAGACGGGGTGAACCTTGACAACACCCAACTTTTAGTTCATCTGATGGCAAACAGTACCATGGGCGAGACGGAGGAGTACGTTCGTCTCCTGATTTCTTTCATCTTCAACAATTTTTTGTTCTATGATGGAACGCTGCGACCGAAGGAATGGTTCATGCACCCTCTGAGGAACATCAAACGCCTAAATAGCTACGCATGGGCAAGTGCAGTTCACAAAACCCTGGTTGGAGGCCTCGAGAAAGCAAGTTTAGAACTGCAGGAGAGGAAAAAGGCAGGGAATTTCATAATGAGGCAGGGGAACGTCGAAGGTTGTGTTGCCATACTACACGTAAGTTTTTGTTCCTGCTTCACACTTCCTCTCTTCCTCTTTTTTTGTTTTTGTTCTTTTCGGAATACGACGTGTGTCTGTTCGGAATACGTTGTGAGTCTGTTCGGATTAAGTGGTGGGTCTGTTCGGATTAAATGGTGGGTCTGTTCGGGTTAAGTGGTGGGTCTGTTCGGATTAAGTGGTGGGTCTGTTCGGGTTAAGTGGTGGGTCTGTTCGGATTAAGTGGTGAGTCTGTTCGGAATAAGTGGTGGTTCTGTTCGGATTAAGTGTTGTGTCTGTTCGGAATAAGAAGTCGGACTGTTCGGATTAAGTGTTGTGTCTGTTCGGAATAAGTGTTGCGTCTGTTCGGATTAAGTTGGGTGTCTGTTCGGATTAAGTGGTGCGTTTGTTCGGATTAAGTGGTGCGTCTGTTCGGATTAAGTTGGGTGTCTGTTCGGATTAAGTTGTGCGTCTGTTCGGATTAAGTGGTGCGTCTGTTCGGATTAAGTGGTGCGTCTGTTCGGGTGAGGTGGTGCGTCTGTTCGGATTAAGTGGTGGGTCTGTTCGGAATACGTTGTGAGTCTGTTCGGAATACGTTGTGGGTCTGTTCGGATTAAGTGGTGGGGCTGTTCGGAATATGTGGTGGGGTTGTTCGGATTAAGTGTTGGGTCTGTTCGGAATACATTGTGAGTCAGTTCGGAATGCATTGTGAGTCTGTTCGAAATACATTGTGAGTCTGTTCGCATTAAGGGGTGGGTCTGTTCGGATTAAGTGGTGGGTCTGTTCGGAATAAGACGTGTGTCTGTTCGGAATAAGAAGTCCGTCTGTTCGGATTAAGTTGGGTGTCCGTTCGGTTTACGTTTAATGTATGTTCGTATTCAGTTGTCTTTCGAACAGACACCCAACGGAATACATTGTGAGTCAGTTCGGAAGGTACGTTGGTATAGTAGTTCTCATTTTTTTCCTTTCCATTTGAAGGTGTGGATTTGTGAGAAATTTAAATTGGGGGAGCTCAGAACTGGAGTTTTCCCACGGATGAAAAGATGGACGGAGCTGTTTGGGAAACGATTAACCCTGAGGAAATGGGAGGAACGTGGAATTACCTTACATCGGATTTACGACGGCACGTTCGACCTGATGGGGGCTCCATCAATGAGTGAAAGGGAGCTGCAACTTATTGGTCATGTTGAAACTCCTGTTCGAAAGAGCTCAACTTCAACCGTCAGTTTGCCAAGGCTCCAACTGGCAGACTGCAGCATTCCATGCGACCCGCTGCTCCAAGAATTGGAGCTGAGTGAGGTGAAGACAAAATGGCTGAGGGCCGAAGCTGCCCTTAAGAAGGCCACAGAACAGGTACACGACCTCAGGGAAGAACTGGGGATTTCCCAGGAAGAGTGTGGGAGGCTCAGGAAAGATATTATATATCTTCGAGGGACAGGGACAACTAGAAAACCTGGTGGGGAGAACGAGCGAGAGCAAGAGCAGGAGAATAGGAAGAAGAGGGAGGCGGAGGAAGAAGAGAATAGGAAGAGGAAGGAGGATGAAGAAGAAGAAGAAGAAAAAAAGAGGAAGGAGGAGGAAGAAGAAAAGAGGAGGGAGGAGGAGGAAGAAGAAAAGAGGAGGGAGGAGGAAGAAGAAGAGAAGAAGAGGAAGGAGGAGGAGGAACGAGAAAAGAAGAAGAGGAAGGAGGAGGAGGAACGAGAAAAGAGGAAGAGGGAGGAGGAGGAATGTGAGAGAAAAAGGGAGGAGGAAAGGAAGAAGGAAGAAGAGGAGAAGAAAGAAGAGATGAAGAGAATAGAGAGGGAGGAAGAAAAGAGGAGGGAGGAGGAGAGGAAGATGGGAGAAAAGAGGGAAATAGTGGAGAAGGAGGAAGAGAAGAAGAGGGAAGAGAAGAAGAAGAAGGAGAAGGAAGAAGAAGAAAGCAAGGCCCAGATAGCAAACTGAGTCGCGAAAAGAAAACGCTCGACGGCCACCGTTGAGCAGCAGCTGAAGGAAGGCGAACATCTGGCCAAGAAGAATAAGAAGGAAGAAGAGCAAAAAAGAAAAGATAGAGCGGCTCAAAGGAGCCTGAAGAAAAAAAGGCCGGATGTTGACATGTCTGCATTGGGCACGTTGTCAGTTGATGAGGTCAAAATGCTACTGAACCTGACCGAACCCAACAAGGACAATAGAGAGGTCATCTGGAGAGGCGATATGTGCAGTTTAAAACGCTCCGACCTGAAGGAGCTTATAACGCCTATGATGGATATTAGCGATGAAACTATCGACGCTATGCTATCGGTGCTCGAAGAAAGACGCCACCCAGAAAAAGTTATATGCATATCCACATTCGAGTCAGGGCGAATTCTTGGAGGGCAAGGCAGAGAAGTTGATGATTTTATCCTCCCTAAAATCGTAGGTACGTCTCCAACACAGACCGTGATCGCACAACCATGCTGGTCTTCAGGTCATTGGACTCTGGTGGTTGTCTATGGCCCGTCCAAAGAGATTTTGGCATTCAACAGTCTCTCTAGGGAGCTAGGCGAAGGTGATGATCCGGAGCAGACTGTAGGCCTACATGAATGTGCAGCAGCGGATGCGGCTGTATACTGGAGGGATCTACTCAAGGTCGACTGGCCCCTGAGAATCCTGAGGAAAGAGAGCCAACAACAACCACCGGGGAGCAACGATTGCGGCGCCTTCGTTTTATACTGGATAAGGTGCCTAATGTTCAATCTTGACCCTACGAAAAAGAAGGACCCCAATACCATCCACTCTATCAGGGGTGAATTGGCGGTCATGTTACTTAGGGATCGTCGGTCGTGTGTGCAGGTCTAAACAGACAAAGATATTTTAAGTTTTGTTTATTTTTTGGTTTACATGTACAAAATGTTTACATATTCAGTTCACAAACTATTTACATGTAAAAATACAAACATTACCAATGTCATTCTTAAGCTAACTTTATTCCAAACAGACAGTCTTCTTATTCCGAACAGACCCACCACTTATTCCGAACAGACCCAACACTTAATCCGAACAGACGCAACACTTAATCCGAACAGACTCACAACTTAATCCGAACAAACGCAACATTTAATCCGAACATGCTCACAACTTATTCCGAACACAGTCTTCTTATTCCGAACAGACCCAACACTTAATCCGAACAGACGCAACACTTAATCCGAACAGACTCACAACTTAATCCGAACAAACGCAACATTTAATCCGAACAGGCTCACAACTTATTCCGAACACAGTCTTCTTATTCCGAACAGACCCACCACTTATTCCGAACAGACCTAACACTTAATCCGAACAGACGCAACACTTAATCCGAACAGACTCACAACTTAATCCGAACAAACGCAACATTTAATCCGAACAGGCTCACAACTTATTCCGAACACAGTCTTCTTAATCCGAACAGACCCAACACTTAATCCGAACAGACTCACAACTTAATCGGAACAGAACCACCACTTATTCCGAACAGACCGAACACTTAATCCGAACAGACTCACAACTTAATCCGAACAGAACCACCACTTATTCCGAACAGACCGAACACTTAATCAGAACAGACCCAACACTTAATCCGAACAGAACCACCACTTATTCCGAACAGACTCACAACTTATTCCAAACAGACACACCACTTAATCCGAACACACACAACTTATTCCTAACACACCCACAACATATTCCGACACAGGAAAAACTTATTTCGATCAGACACAAGTAAATCTGAACTGAACTTGTATAACAACCATTTACAGATCAAAACAGATCAACAATTACAAGTTTATTGGTTTTACAAGAACGGGAAAAAACAAAAAAATGTAAATTAAGGAGGAAATTCCTCGTAATACAAACTCATGTCCCAATCGGAGAAATCAGGATCCGCGGGTTTTGGTGCTACTTCGTGAAGCGGCGAAGTAACCTTCATCTTCCACTTTCCCTTCTCTTGTTGGGCGTGTTTTTTATGGCTCTTTTTAATTATCTTCTCAGCTAAAGACACTCGACGTCTAGTCGGCGGTCTTCCTATACGTCTGACCTTTTCCGGATTAAGGACCGATGTACCCGAAGACTCAGGTTCATCAGGTCGAACCAAGTTTTGTGTAGTGTGCATATGTGCCTTAAGCATTTCAATACACTTCACGGCCTCAATATACCTTTTGTGGGAGATGAAGGCTTCCTGTGCGATCCAAACGGCACGACCCATGATGTCGTCGTGACGACGTAGCGCATCCTTCACCATTACACCATCGTCTGGGTACGTCTTATCTCGATAGCTCCTTCGAATATCCTTCCGCCATCGATTAAGGATGTAAGAGTCTGGAAGCAATGCATTAGGATTCAAGCGTGCAAGTACAACAAAAATGTGGCAGCATAGAAGCCCAACGTGCTGAAACATTCTGCAATCACATGTAAAATTCATGGATGTGTTTTGTACTAGGAAACGTTTCGACAGTAGCTGCTCACCAGCCAAAACACGTTCAGATACCTTGTACTGGAATGTTTCATTCGTATTGAACTCCTCCGTTATATCGCAGTATATCATCTTCCCAATTTGTAACTGCACTTTTTTGAAGACCCTTACGGTATACAACTCGCTCAACTGACTCTCGAATGGATAAATTGAAACCAACTGGGGTTTTTTATGAAGACAATCAAATTCTGATTGAGCTTCCTTCTCGTACTTGTGGCGGAGCGCAAGTTCGTATTGTTGAACAAACTGCTTAAGGGTGGTCTTCGAAGTAAGATACTTGTCGAAGAAGGCGTTCATACTCTCGCTCCTCTGAGTAGATGTCATTCCCGCGAAAAAAAATCACCAACAAATGCAGGGATCCACGACTCTCGGATTGCATAAATGGATTTGAGCCAGCTGTGGTTCTGCAGGTCAAAATCAAGAAGGAAACCCTGTCAATTACGATCAAATTCTGCTGGGGTTTTGGAATCATATACAATCAATTTCAGATCAAATAATATGTGATCCCGATACTGCGTCGGCAACTTCACGGGAGCTTTGTTCATTATGTGCCATATACAGAATCTGTGTCTTGAATCTGGGAAGACATTCCTTACAGCAGCAGTAATGGCACCACATTGATCTGTTATTATAGCTGGGGGGGGGGGGGGTATATCTGCATAAGGGACCCAATTCGAAAGGAGTGAGACATTATTCCGAACAGCCAGACTTCTTAATCCAAACAGACAGTCTTCTTATTCCGAACAGACACAACACTTAATCCGAACAGTCAGACTTCTTATTCCGAACAGACAGACTACTTATTCCGAACAGCCAGACTACTCATTCCGAACAGACACAACACTTAATCCGAACAGTCAGACCACTTATTCCGAACAGACACAACACTTAATCCGAACAGTCAGACTTCTTATTCCGAACAGACACAACACTTAATCCGAACAGTCCGACTTCTTATTCCGAACAGACACAACACTTAATCCGAACAGAACCACCACTTATTCCGAACAGACCGAACACTTAATCAGAACAGACCCAACACTTAATCCGAACAGACCCACCACTTATTCCGAACAGACTCACAACTTATTCCGAACAGACTCACAACTTATTCCGAACAGACACAACACTTAATCCGAACAGTCAGACCACTTATTCCGAACAGACACAACACTTAATCCGAACAGTCAGACCACTTATTCCGAACAGACACAACACTTAATCCGAACAGTCAAACTTCTTATTCCGAACAGACACAACACTTAATCCGAACAATCCGACTTCTTATTTCGAACAAACACAACACTTAATCCGAACAGAGAGACTTCTTAATACGAACAGACAGACTTCTTATTCCGAACATACACTCTTCTTATTCCGAACAGACAGACTTTTTATTACGAATAGACAAACAAAAAAGAGGAAGATATGAAGAGGGAAGAAGGAAAAAAACTTACCGTTCATGCACGACAACCAGGTTTGGAACAACCATATGTAATTTTCAGTAGTCTCATAGGACAGCAAAGCGCAACCGAGCAAAACTGATTCGAAATAGTGATTGACTCCTACAAATGGGGCGAATGGCATGTCGTATTTGTTGGTAATGTAGGTTGTGTCGAAACATATTGCGTCTCCAAAGTATGAATATGCAGCTCTAGAACGACTGTCAGCCCAAAAAACGTTGCGTAGTCTTCCTTCGTCATCCATATCTATTACATAAAAAACATGGAATCAATCTTCTGCATCCTAATGAAATAGTCCTGAAGAGCTTGTGCATCACCAGGTCCCATCTTCAAATTTCTGACTTGGTTTACAACATTCCTGCAAACAGGAACCAGTAAGACCAGGCGCAAAATGTTCAACTTCAATTATGTTAGACGGAAAGAACACAAACCTTAAATCCCTTTCGTTGAAAGTCAATTTGTCATAACCTCCAGCCTCGACCACAAGAGATTGCATGGTCTTAGCAGCCGATATCCCAGCTTCATCATTAACCGATATCCGTGCTACGACGGCCTCAGGGACGGTTCGTTTTTGCCTGAGAAATTGCATTTGCTCCGGGTCAAGCATGGGATGGTTATGGTTAAGATCCACAAAGTTAACGTTGTAACCCCTTGCTGTGTTTCCGGATACCCTTATCCGAGCAGTGCATTGTACTCTGCTGGATAACCTAGGCTTCAATTTTCCTTGCCCTTGGTCCGTTGGTGCGGTGCCCTCCTTGGAGCAAGTCAGCGTGGCCCGTATAACAACACCACGATCGTAATGAGATTGTCTTGTCTTAACGCCAAAACCACAATAATCGGCATAGGCCTAAAATGCTTTGGCTTCTTCGAAAGAGGGGAAAAACATCCCCTCATGGGGAACGTTTGATGACTGCTCCACTAGGGAAGGCACGGGAACGATTTCCATTTGAGTACAGAGGAATGACCACAGAAGAGAAGGGAAGGAAAAGGAAGAGGCATCTTGAGATTGATAACAAGTCTTCTGTGCCGTGTAGGAGCGCCGAGCGCCAAAATGATGAAGGAAGAGAGTGATTTGAGTCGCATTAATGAGGGATGGAGGGAAGGATGGTGGAAATGATGAAGGCACGAAAATAGAGGAATAAAAAAACCAAAAACATTTCATATCCCTTCGCGCCAACAAAGCAGCGTCTGCTGAGTGGACTGGACTGGCCACATCAGCGCGCGTCCCGGACGCGCGCGTCCACTAAACATTTTCCTATCCAGAATCCATGATTTTCTATCTTGTAGGGGTGGGAATATCATGATATTGTTGAGAATGATCAAACAATGGAGAGAGTGGACGTTCAAACGAATCATGAGATCCTAACAATTTTTGTTTGGCACTAACTAATTTTGAGGTGAGAATCATAGTTTATTATCTTAAAAAGCTCGCATGTTGATTACCCACACCAGTACACCACACATGAAGAAACCAAGTAACTCAACTATAAATTCTTATGTTAGGTCACTCCCCATCATATGTTTCTTAATTCTTTATCACGCTCCAGAATCTGTTTTTGTCATATTTATTATGTTAAAATGGTTTCCCACTCATGAGGGATCAAAACAACCTACAACTTCTTTCAAGCGCTTAGTTTTTTATTGAAATTGAAACATCATCTGTAACATGAGTCGGTGGCGGATGGAGATGGGGGCACGGGACTTGTCCACGTGTCGATACGAATTTTCCTTTAAATAGTATATTTTTGTGCACTTAAAAAAATGTATATCACCTATGGGATTTATAGAATTCATTTTAAACTAAAAAATCCACTATAAAATTGTTATCTACTATATGTTTCTGCATTAATAAATTATGTGTAAATTAAACAAGACCTAATTTTGAAGTCTAGTTTGAACTATTTCTACGGCCTAAGTCCACTTTTCATTTCATTTAACCTGATACGCATGTAGTTGTTGGGAAAAAGATCTAACAATGCACTAACACGATACGAATTAAAACGCACCACGTAATATACGAATATTGACTTACGGAAATAACTTCGGACCATCTCTCAAACTTAATGCAACAAGAACACAAAAAAATGGAAATAAACAAGCAAACACAAACCTGAAACAACCACGACACACGCGATTCACAAGGTTCGGCAACGTGCCTACGTCCTTGGGGAGTCTCCTGCGGGTTTACTTTCCTTCTTCCGCTTCTCCAACAAGAGAAGCAACCGAGATTATAAGTATATGGAGGCAATAGGTCCCCCAAAGCACTATAGATCTTTCTCTAACCTAATCTCTCAACTTACATTGAAGGAAATATTACACTTGTACGTTGTGTTAAAACCAAGAGCAAATAAGCTCTTTTATAGATTAAAAAACTGAGCTACAATTAAGTAAAATCGAGCTGAACAATTCGTGGGCAACGGTCGACCGATGCTCATTCGGTCGATCGTCCTTCACTAAACAGGAACGCTTCCTGTTGCGATTCGGTTAACTGAATCCTTCCCGGTTGACCGCGAGAACGCTTCTTTGTGCGACTCGGTATACCGCGAGAATGCTTCTCCCACGAACTAATTAATTCTCCAACAACCCCACGGTCGACCGAGTACCTCTCGGTGAACCGTGCCAATTTGGACAGACACTTTTAGATTCTCAGAACACCAAAAATCACTCCAACGGTTTACCGAACCGGTTGTTCCGAAGTGTATGTTGCCCTCTGACGATAGACCGAATCCAATTCGGTCGTTCAATCCCAGCTGTACCCCGAAGTGCCTGGAATCTTTGGTTCGGTGGACCGAATCCAATTCGGTAGTCTGAACCCTTCTTTGCCAAAATTCCTGGGGTTTTGGATCGGTAGACCAGATCTCATTCGATCGACCGATACTTCCTTAATAAATATAGACCAATATTCAACACTAGCCTTGTAAGCTCGGTTTGAACCAGTACAAACTTTTTTTAATAATATGATTTTTTGGGTGAAATTATTTATTTTGGTACCCACCCTTAATTTTTCTTTTGGTTCCGCCACTCACCAGTGCGGCGAGGAACACAACTATTGAGAAATGGAATTGTGATTTGTTGAAATTCCTTTTTTTTCTGCAGCAAAAAATTACAATTAGCATTTAAACAAACTCCTTGGATATGCTTAGTCAAATTTAGGATTAATATATTCAGTTGGGAGAAAATGAATCATGATGCGTTCCCTGTATTTGGCATGAAAATTGACGATTGATGTTTTTATTTTAATTCATTGAACGTGGAAATTTATCAAAAGTAGGATGACGACCTCATCTACTATTAAGCAGTTGATGGTGGTTGGCGCGCATTTTTATTATTGAGAACTGACAGGAAAGTTTTGCTAGAATTCGAATATCATATGAAATTATATTTTTCAGATGGTACGTAGAGTTTTACAAAAGTTTATTTTTATATACTCTGAACTTGTTACTCTACAAGATGTCAAAAATCAAGATAAGGAGAAAATTTAAAGATCTTTTTTCTTACCAGATAAAGGTAGAATTGCGAAAAGAATTCACTCTATATTTTTGACATATTACTTCCCGAAATATCTATATCATATTCATAGATAGAAAATTACATGAGATCCCCTAAAAATTATTCAAACCATTATTGCCATCAGTGGCGCTTTGGCAAATCTCGATCGAACTGAATTTGTAGCAACTCTACAAATTTTAATAGTTATATGTAATTACTCAAACTCAAAGCTCTACAAATATACAATTGCTAAAGCTAGTGTGATCTGAGTAGACTGCAACAACGTTGAGTTAGTGACCACATTTTATTTTAGAGGTTCCATGTAAATTCTCAAGGACTGTGTATGTTTTTTTAATTTAAACAAATTAATACACTAAAACCATAGGTTGGCGATTTGCCAAAGCACTAGTGTGGTCTGCCTGGATTCCAATAGTGGTGGTGAGTCGGTGGTCACATTCTAGAGGTTCTACATATGTAAGTTCTCAAGGTTTAGTATACATTTTATAAATAATATAATAATTATATTTTTAATGAAAAAGATAAACATAACTTGTAACTTTGTAAGCTACACTTCAAGTTCATGACCATTACAAAAGGCAGCCATGTTTGACTTCCACCAGAGATAGTGCCCGTGTGTTGCTCCCATGTTTCCATTTGAAGCAGCAAAAAAAATTAGAATTAGTTATTTAAGATCGAGTTAGTGGAGGTTTAGGTACAGTGGTTCATTTCTCGAAGCAAGTTGGGACAGGTGGAGCAAAAATAGAGTGTTCGTATTTGGATGGATTTGTGCTTCTCTGTCCAGTTTGGTTTATTTATAATAAATACATGTCCACTTGACTTGGAATGAATACAGAATACATATATGCAATTTTTGGATGCTAATCCCCAAGATCTGGATCGGGATGGAGCAAGACGAATCTATTTAGCAGTCTGAGAGCTGAGATTTGTAGCCAAGTGGTTTGACTTTATAACATGCGCTGCTTTAATTATATGTATAAAAGATTTTTTCAGATATAACGGTCAGATTCGTCAGAAAGGGGAAAATTAATCATAAAACCACTGAAAATTAGAGAAATCAAGTGGTCTCGTAATTAAATCTCAAGAATATAACAAAACATTTTCCCCTCCACATTGCGCTGCAAAATTATGACCTGGGCCAAAAAGAGAAGTTAATCTACATTATTAGCATTTTCAAATTATGCCTTCAAATATTTTTCGTAGAACTGTGCATAAGAACGTAACCAAATCTTTCACAAAACTTAGTGGCATTTCCAAAGATAAAACTTACAATTAAATTTACCAAATAATGTTCAATTAAGGCATAATAGAAAGACATTTTAAAACTTTTCCTCTATAACTACACATCACTTACTAGTACACAAATAAGAATATGAGTACGTGATCCATGAATATGATCCCAAGTTAGCAAGTATATCACGATGGACTTTAGAGTTAAGAGCCATAACGGGCCATAAGACGAAAATGTTTTGGGCTATCGTAAATCCTAATTAGGTGTTTGCGACGGCCCATGTCAAAATCCCTACAAGGCCGAAAGGAGTTAATAACTAACTCTCCTGGATTCGCGACAGACACGGCGAAGACAGAAGACAGAAGACAGAAGAAGACATGAGCGCGGTGTCGAATCTCCTCGACGAGGCTCTCGCCTCTTGCTGCGATGGAGACTCTAGGGTTTCGTCCCGCTTCGTCCTCGTGGAGGACTGCGTCGAGACGTCCGGCGCCTTCGTCCTCCACCACCTCCTCAAACGCGCCCTCTCCCATCCCGTCGTCTTCCTCGCCCTCTCCCAACCCTTCTCTCACTACGACCGTGTTCTCAGGAAGCTCGTAAAACACTCTCCTTTATTTGGCCACGGATTTGCAAAACATGTGAATTGCGCATATTGTTCTCGTTCTAAAAAGTAAACGTGAATTTATGTTGTTTTGCCTGTCTATCGTAAATCTTCTCGTTCTATATTGTTGCATTACGATGTTTATGGTTGTCAATTTTTTATTCTTAATCGGTGTATCGCTATGATTTTTTCATGTCAAATCTTGTTGTTACTCTTTTCAATGTCAACTTCTTCTAGTAAATTTCTCTGTTTAGACTTTGCGGCTACCGGATAATTTTAACTTATTGGGATTTTTTCGGACCATGAATGTGTATTCTTGTAGCTCAACTTCTTGCTCTCTGATATGGCAAATGTTTGGAAGACTGAACTTAGTGCTATTCTTCAATAAGTTGTGATTGCCGTGGATTTGGCGTCTCTGATAATTAATTCATAACTCAACGTGGATTGAAGACGTGCATGACATGTCGGCATATTTTGAAACAGGGGTACAATTTATCCATGCAAAGGAAGGGCAACAACCTACATTATGTCGACATGGTTAACTTCAAGCAACAAGGTGTGAAACTGTTACTGGTGGATTTTTTTCAATAGCTTTTGCTTTGCACCTCAAGGATGTTTTTTTTGGCTTGTACACCTGTCTAGTGTATGAGATGTTCAGTCAACTTCGTTTTTTTTTTGTTTCTGCTATAGGTGCCGGTGAGCATGGGTTGATGAAGCTTTTTGACGACATCCAGAAATATATTGGTAGCTCAGCTGATCACACCTCAAAATGCTTGACCATTATGATTGATGACCTCTCTCTTTTGGAGATAGCAGTTCATGGTTCTACAAGTCATATTTTGGATTTTCTGCACTACTGTACCACCTTGACCTGCGACATGGTAAGAGGTTGATTATTCCCCTTGATCTTTACTTACCAGACATTAATTTGGGCAAGGTTGTTCATCAGTTAACTCCTGTTACTAGGATTGCTCAGTTGTTGTGTTGAGTCATATGGACATTTATTCACCTAACGAGACTCCAAGGATGTTGTCACATCTTGAGTACCTTGCAGATGTTACAATAAGAGCAGAACCCTTAAGCACTGGTGTGGCAGCTGATGTGCATGGACAGGTATGTGCTCGTAGTAGTGGTTATATCTTCGTTGGAATATCAGGTATAAAATTAAAGGCGACAATTTGAACCCTTGGTTGAGGAGCTCGCTTGGTAGTCAGTAGTATGACTGAAGATCTTATCTTATACTCTTATGATCTAACATTGACGAAATTTGGATATAGCAATTAGATGCTATGACAGAGCTGAACATCTGTAGGTTTTCTGTTCCCTGCAATTTGACTCTATATATATATTTCATAAATAGGGTAAATCTTTAAAGACTATGCCTAAGCTCATATTTCCTGGTGTAACTAAGTAGTATAATAGAGAGGAACATATCAAACCAAATTCTAAAGAAGGTTATGAAACATTTAGGCAAGATTCAACATTATCAAATTAGAATACATCTTCAAGGAGCTGGCGTGTCTACAGGATATATAATACACGTTTAAGAGAGCAGTGAGCATCTGAGAAGAGTCTTCATGGTCCACAACAATTACAAAGAAAACAAATATTTTACACGTTGTAGGAAAAAAAACTCTCAAAGAGAAAGTACTTCAGTTAAGCATTTGGGTTTTCAAACTCCATCAAATGCTATCTCATATTATCAGCCTAAGCAATGCTGCTATGTTCTTTTGCAGTTGACAGTTATCAATAAAGGAAACAGCAGTGATTGCTCATACGGGAAAGGAAGAGTCCAAAACTTCCAATTTAAAGTAAAAGAAAATGGGGTTGATTATTTCTATCCTGGAAGGCATGTTTAAAGACTACATGAGTAACATTTTGTTATCTGATTGTATGTGAACTCAAAGACACAGGGTATGCACTGACTATTTGGGATTATATGTGAAGTGGTTTCTTATTAGCTAGGATGAAACTTATTGCAGGTTAGGGAGCCAATTCAGTAGTAGCATGTGTAGATGCAAAATTCAGGCAGATTGAAAGTTGACGTTGAGCTAACTACGAAAGATTTGTTGTTAAAAGACTATGGAGCATGATTTTCTGCATGAGCCCATGTATCCTACCTTTGGATTCAGTTATTACCTTCAGTGATTCTATTGAATGTTGTGTACAAGTGGCCTTGTTCTGGAGCACCTACTGGAAAAATCATGAACTCCTGCGTGGTTTATACCCAGCATGACTGGACCATTGATTACGTTGAAAGCAGGAATGGTCATAACAAGCTCCTTGGTTCCAGTTAATTCCTGAATATGCTTGTACGGAGGAATATTTTTTGCACCACCTCCTGCAGTCACTAGGACCACTGAGCAATTCTTGGGTGCTTGGTTTTTTTTCTCTGTCACGTTTTTCTCTCTGCCACGTTAACTCAAACCAACCTTTCTAAATTTTTCTTAATCACACCCAGAAACAACTCAAATGTCTTACATTCTCTCACATTCACGTCATTTGAGGATCAATTACAGGCAAAACACAAAAAATGTCAAAAAATTAAAAAATATAAACAAATAAAAAACATATTTTCTTGTTTTATTTTTGAAAAATAGTATTTTAAATAATTTTTAAAATAATTTTGAAAATAATAAATCAAAAAAAAATCACTCAATTCGGGGGCACATGGTTTTCCCATTAATAGAGGGCATTTCGGGTGCGGGCTCGGCGTTCGAAAAAGACTACCCGTTAAGTGTGGTCGAAGTCTAAGGTATCAAAAATTGCATTCCCCCCCCCCCCCCCCCCCCCCATTTTGACTTATTTGGTGTTCCATCAATTTCTAGCATGATGCCATCAACTACATTTTGATTTCCGAAAGGAGAATAGAACTTAGATCAGCATTCCTATTTATGTTAATGTTAATAATTATCTGTTGAACAAAAGAAGCGAGTTAATGGAAAAACAGGTTCAGTTCAACTATGGGCTTTAAGGGCAGATCTAGAATCACCGAAAACGAGAACTTATCTGTGCCCACAGAATTGTGAGTTGTGACCTCTATTCTGAAATGCGGACAGATGCGACCGCATATGCGGATGCGGGGGAGATGTGCATCGCATCTTCCCAATGCAGTCTTCCGGATGCGGCCCGCATATGCGGGTAGATGCGGCCGCATTTCAGAACACCTACTTTTTGATGTTTTTTTTTGTTTTTTTTGTTTTTTTTGTTTTTTTATTCTGATTTGTTTAATATTAACTTTTTCTTAGAAATTATTCAAAAATTTACCTAAATTTTTAGTTGCATGTATATAATTTATAATTAATATATCTATATTATATTATTAATTATTAAATCGCAAACCGCATATGCACCCGCATCGCATCCACATACTGCATATGTCGGATGCAGTGCTTTGCCGCATCGCATCCGCATCCCGCATTTCTGGACCTTGGTTGTGACAATATCTAACTAGATAACTGAACCGACCTATCAGCGAGTTAGACCACAAGAAGTGGCTAAACCGCCGAAAAGAGAATCAACTAAACTGATAGTGACAAACCATATAATATCCAAATCATGTTTCCAAAACCAATTTACATTAATTATTATTAATTTTTATATTGGAAATTTCCAATATCTGGCACTAGATATGTGATGCGTGAAAACACGTGTTTCTATATTATATATATACATATACAACAATTTTCTAGTGAACTCGGAGTTTAAATTAACTATTTTAAGTTTCTACCATATTTATCTTAAATTGTAAGGTAGATTAAGGTTATAACAATTATGTTAATAAAATAATTTAACAGTGAATATTAATTGTAATTAAATTTATTGGTGAGATTATAAGAAATTTAAACAAATAACTTAAGTTCTAGATACACTTGATCATATATATATACATATACATATACATATATATATATATAGGGTCAAGCTCTAGTGAGCCAAGAGCTCATCAAATTTAGTTTAAGTCACCTACAATCTCACCATTGGATCTTATTTACAGTTAATCTCACCATTCATTAGCATGACCGTTTTTTTCTTAATCTACCTTACAATTTGAAATGAGTATTGGATATTGTGGAGACTTAATTTAGAAAAGTTAAACTCTTGGCTCACTAGAAATTCTTGTATATATATACATATACACATATGTATATATATACATATACATATATATATATACATATACGTATATATATATAGTCAAACTCTAGTGAGCCCAGAGCTCATCAAATTTAGTTTAAGCTCCCTACAATCTCACAATTGGATCTTATTTACAATTAATTTCATCATTCATTAGCATAACCATTTTTTCTTTAATCTACCTTACAATTTGAAATGAGTGGTGGATATTGTGGGAGTTTAATTTAGAAAAATTAAGTCGTGAGCTCACTAGAGAATGTTTATATATATATATATATATATATATATGCTCAAGGCCCATCACGGGGAAACTAAGGTCCTTGGTGCTACTTATCATCCAAGTGATGTATGACAAATTTGACCACTGGATTGATTTATAGTGTATGTTCTATCTATGAAACAAGTCATATAATATGGCGATCATGTAAACATATACATCATCTTGATAAAAATGGTCAAATGTGGGATAAAAGTCATGTCCATTCCATCAACTGATGCTATAATATGTATATTACACACCATGAAATATATTTAATTTTTGATAAAGACCATGAAAAATCCATTATTTCAGTTATTGTTAGGACCAATTATCCATCCATACAAATGAATAAAAAATCCAACAAGAAGCCCAATGTTAAATGAAACATAAACTAGCTAAAATATCTATCGCCTTCGCTTGGTTCCATGTGTGCAAAATATGATTAATTGATGTTCGCCGCAAAACATGCTTAGAATGCAATGCAACTCAATGCAAAATTACTTTTCAAAAGCCCGCAAATAAAATATAACAAAGGCCTTAGTCTAAAAGACTCGGTATGCAAGAATCACCCACCTAGGGCTGTCAAATTCTGCTCAGGATCGATAGATCGTTTAATGTTCGCTCGATTTTGCTCTGATTTTGCTCGAAATTGCTCGGATCGGTTAGTAACGAGCCGAGCACGAGCAAACTCCGCTCGCTCGATGCTCGCTCAATTATCGCTCGAAACCTGATTACTATATCCAATTATTTGATTAACCTGAATATTCTATCCAATTACCCAATCGGTAAAGTGTTAAACTCATTTAATAAACTAATTTACCAAACCCAACAATCCATTTAACAAACTAAACCAAAATATCTTATTTATAAGATGTTGATGTTGTGAGTTGTCCTACAATTTTGAAGATTGTGTTTGATTTTAATATTGTGTTGATTTTGTTTGATCCAAGTGTATAATCTTATTTATAAGATGTTAAAGTTGTTGTATAATTTATAAGATTGTGTATTATTTTAGGTGTTAATTTTAAGATTGTGTTAATAACTATTATTATATTTGTCTTAAGTAATTTTATAATTTACTTATTAGGACAACATTATTAGGAATTCAATACCAAAAAAAGGTTTAGGTTAACGAGCCGCTCGTGAGACGCTCGCGAGCAGATCGAACCGAGCACGAGCAGAATTTTCCGCTCGAAACTCTTAACGAGCTGATCTTGAGCAGACTCGGATCGCTCGTTTAGAGATCGATTACACCCCTACACCCACCTAATCTATAACATTTTCAAATATCATAAATCACAATTTAACTTCCTGAACGGAAAATCACGTACGGAAAACCAACAATCCACTGTATTCATTCCAATTCATAATGTAATCACCAGGACCACCCCACCGTCGGCACCACTGTCTTCCGGATAGTGTACGACTCATCCTCGCCCCAAAATAGTTTTGACATTTAAAAAATCATTCGAATCCAGATTTGACACATTGTGAGGACCTCACACACTAACCTTCATATTACATTCATTAAGACATCATATCTCAGTCGCGTGGACTTATCGTAGCCACTCAATCTACTCT
The DNA here is from genome assembly GCA_963682175.1 of Triglochin maritima. Taxonomy (NCBI): domain Eukaryota; kingdom Viridiplantae; phylum Streptophyta; class Magnoliopsida; order Alismatales; family Juncaginaceae; genus Triglochin; species Triglochin maritima. The sequence goes on from OY821773.1 coordinate 53,828,435, forward strand.
AAACTCCCAATACACATAGTCCTCCGAAGCCGGTTCGTCAACCAATTGCCTCGAGCCATAATTCATTCAATTCTCTCTCAATTAACATATATCACTTTTGTAAACAATTAAAACCTTGTTAAAACCTTTGAAAGCACGATTCCAATTCAAACCATTAATGATAATAAATCCCAGTTGGTAAAACTCGTTGACCACATGAAACGTTAAATCTAAAACCGGTAATTATTAATCTATACGCAAATTTGGTTAAATATAGAACATAGAATTTTAAACTATAGTCATTGATAAAACATGAGTTTTCGATTACAAAAAAATAGTCTAGAAATCGTGTCGTGTTCGTGTACCACAGTTCTATACTTGTGTGAGGATTTCGTGTTATCATCTTAAGCACAATTTGAAAAATATTCATCATGTTTAAATTAAAAATAGTTAAGTGATATGTTATATTATTATTTTTCTTTCTAAATTATATTTAATCGACCATTATAAAGTAAAAAATAAAATTGATTAATTAACAAAAGATGTTATTCTTGTTAGTTTAATGTAAAAAATCAACATGTCGGGTAATTGCATTGTAGTCATGTCAAATAGTGTACAAATTATTTTATATTTGTAAATTCACAAATCATCAAGATAACATATTTCAACCACAAAAAAATCGTGTTAAGTTGTGTCTAAATCATGTCACCATTTTGGGTCGGATCGACCTCTAATTTCACCAGTAGCTTAAATATATCATTTTAGCATAAGAGGTGCACCTGGAGCTATTGGTTCGAGCATTTTTTTGTCTTAATTATTGAATTATTCGTCATGTTCAAGAGATTATGGACTTTTCCAACAAACATATTTTTCTTTATAGTTAGATCCCTCTGGATTTTCACTTGAGTCGTTCTTGACTTACAATCTAGTCATTGAGCATTACAAACAGATCCATAAAGTTTCCACATCAGTCATTTCTTTTTGTATTTGTCATTTTGCTCCATTTTTCTTTTTTATTACCTAAACCTTGAAATAAAAGAAATAAATACCCGAGTAGCACAAATATGATGTAAAATAAAGAATATATAACATGAATGCACTGTATGATATGCTACTAATCAACCTCCTCAGCTTTCAAACAGTTATAAAATTCACTAGATACATGACCATCACTTATTTAGTTATTAGAAAAATCAAGGATTTAGGAATAATTTGATTTAATCTCACAAGCTGATTTTCCACTATCCTTCCAAGAATTTGCACTCTTTTGGCAATCTTCATAGGAACAATAACATTAAAGCTCTAACCTACACTAAAAAGAACTGAATTATTCAAAGAAACGTAGCAAGAACCAATAAAACTACCAATAAACTGTTAATGGGAAATAGCCACGTGCATGAGAAGTTGCGATTAATTATTTCCGTTGTAATTACTTTAATAATTCAGCCCTACGTAAGTATGGTCCACTAATTGGTGAAGGAAATGTGTTCTAAAAGTTTTACTTTTAAATGTCAATTATTATGAATTGAATGAGAAATCATTTTGTTCCTTGTTTATGTTATTCGTCTTTTAGAAGTGTTAAGGAAGAGACTCTTGATCCTTAACCGTAGAGCTCTAAAAGATATTGGTTTACATAAAACAAAAGATATTCACAATCATGGTAATTAACATGAGACATTAATTACCGAGTTAAGATTGTCGTGTTGGTCATAGATCATTGTAGCTCTACAAGTGAGTGACAACACGGGTACACAAAAGAGGAAAATAGTACTTTTGTATACCGAATTGACCTAACAAGTAAAGTATTATAGGAATGTGTTTCTGTGTCATTAATATTTTACAGTGTCCTTGGTCCTTTGATATGAAACTTATATCCGATCGCTTAAGGAATTCTTAATTAGACTAGTGTCTTGAGCTATTGATGAGTGTAGTGTAAAGGCATTAGTTGGTTAAGTATAACTTTCGTTGGAGAAGATAGTTAGTCAAAAGATTATCATTGCCCCTCTTAATTGAGTGATGATATTAGTGGGCCCTTGATAAAGCAAAGTTATAATGTGCACAATGTGATTTGAGTTAAGTCACATATTTATAACTAGCTTAAAGAGATCAAGAAATGAATACTAATACAAAGATGACACAATACTACTTTGTGTGTATTCTTGATATCATGAGGCAATGGACGGACACAAGTGGTGCACTCCATCACTAAATGGATCGGGTTTTGGTTCAAGTGGAATTAAGACATTTAACTAATTGGGAGCTATAATGTGTAGCTAGATACCGCTTATAGCTTGTGATATTAAACTCTTAATATCACTGCCAACTTAGTTTAGATCCTCCCATAGGTCACACCACAAAATTGGGAAACAAGAAATGAGGATTTTAAGTTCATACGATGTGTCGGGTTTCATGTAGAAAATATGACACATGGGGTGAACAAGCAAAATCAAAATTATGTTGTGAATAATAACATAATTAGAATCTAAATAAAATTCATATGTGATGTAAATATTATGGGGTGTAATGATTGATCATTACATAAGATAATATGTTACATAAGTTGTGAATTTACTACTAATCCCGAAATGTCAAATTTTGTAAGGGTTAACCCGAAATTTGACAAGTCTGCAGAACAATGCTCCAACGGTCGACCGATTAGCAGTAAACGGTCGACCGATCGGGCACGGTCGACCGGATGTGTCTCGACCGATAACAGGGAATTTTCATCTGTTCGAACGGTCGACCGAATGTAATCGGTCGGTCGACCGAATATAGCGATGGAATAATTCCTGTTACGAACGGTCGACCGAGTTATTGAACGGTCGACCGAAACCTGGTTCGAGCGGTCGACCGAACCTCCAAACGGTCGACCGGGTCCAGACGGTTAATGCAGAATTAATTTAAGAATTAATTAGATCATGCATGGAATTGGTCCATAATTGATTTAATTCGTGGCTAATATTATTTATTATTAAATAATGGATGGTTAGATGGAATTTTGCATGAAATCATGGGCAAGAGGTTGCACATGAATAGGTAATTTGGAGGAAACTTATAAATACAAGTTTATCTCATTACCTCCTTAATTCATTCATTGCTTTCTCATGCAAAAATTCTCTCTCCATAATTCTCCACGAAAATTCCTTAATTCTTAAGTTTAGTTTTAGTTCTTAAGAGATCATCTTCTCAAGAGAATTAAAGAGGGGTTAGTAATTAGATTCTAAACCCTATCGGAGATTGAGAGACTAGCTTCCCTCTCTCCGATCTTGTTTAGAGTTTGGTGAATACTCGGAGGCATCCGGCGCAGCGAGGAGCATCCCCAACGTCTCCGAATCTTCAAGAAGTTTTAAAGAACTTCTAGGTATGAATTTCGGAGCCCATATTTGTTTTAATAAAGTTTTGAAACTAGTTATTGAAACAAATTGATGCATGCATGAAATAAATCATAGAAAATTCTAAATTGATCCTTATTGTGCATAAAAATTTCGAAAATAAATATGTACAATTAAACATGAAATCCTACAATTGGAATATATCACATCTTTGCAGGTGGCCATTGTGGTTTATGTGCATTTTTTAGGCAAACTCTAAAAATTCATCAAGTCCAGTCTCATGCTCATAACTTAATCGACTTGCGAAAATTCAATTTTAGTACATTATTTTCTACACATCAAGATAAACAATCGCAATGTAAAAATCATTATAAAGTTCACTCCACAGGTCTTTAAAAGTTCTACTAATAAATTTTTTGTACCTACATATAAATTATCCAATAACACATGCAATTCAATTAAATTCCATTGGGAGTCGGCTTTGACTTGGCATGGGGTCAGTTTTAACTTAGTGCGATGGATGTGATGTGAGCATATAGATATAGGTATAGGTTCGTTCTTGGATATTGAGTGTGTTTGTATCTACATTTTTCGTGTAGATTCTTTGTGATGCTTTAGGTAGTGTAGTGAGGGTGTGGAGCGGGGGTGTATACTTTGTAACGTTCAACGAAAATCATTGAATGAAATGTTCCTTTTATGCATGGATCAACCTATCTTGACAGTGTATAGATTCTTGAAGTGTTTTGACGTGGAAGGTCGAAAAAAACCATGCAAAAATCAAACAAAATTAGGTGTGTGAATAATTGGTTTTTTTGTTTGGTGTACTTTGAAAAGAATGCTCGTGTTTCAGAAATGCCAAATTTATACTTTTTTTTGATTTACTAGCGTGCTCATTACGCCACTTGTTCTGTTAAAAATATTTTTGATGTTAGAAGAGGGATCAACTACTTATGATTTTCGACGTCTTTAATCTACTTATGTCGTAGATCAAGATCTACGATTTGAAATTTGGATTTAGAGTTTTTATTTGATTTTATCGTCAAACGTAACCGTGTATCAATAAAATTTAAAGACAGTAAACCCCTCCTTATATATATGGTTTAATGTGGCTATGGGGACATTATAGTCAAGATGGTTGTGACACTTGATTTTAGACGATTTTAAAGTTGATTTTTGAAAATCTAACTTCATCATATGTATTGTTATCTCTTAAGTTATAACATATTAAAATTTTAGGTCAATCAAAGTTAATTTCACCGTTGATCTAAAATGACAATATTTGAACGACTGAAATTTACTGAATTTTGAAGTGTTCAAATTAAGATATACGATAATTCATTTGATCTGAAAATTTTACCACATGTTCTTTATATATGTTATATCACACCCATAAATTATCATTAAAAAACTAACCGGAAGTGATAAAAAATGATGTGTCATAGCCATGTTAACTATAATGTCTCTCACAGCCACATTAAACATATATATATGTGTGTGCGTGTGTGTGTAAGGAGGGATCTATCTACATGTATGTATGTATCACCTCGTTGATTGAGGATTGATACTTTGAAACAAATTAAGACATAACTTTCGTTGATGTTGCAATTCTAGTCCATGTCGTGCGTGTTTTCGGAAACACGAATAATTTTGCTAAAATTATTTTATCGTGTTAATTAATTTGTTTTATTCTCTTCCAGATATGGTGCACAGAAGCTACTAGACATTTTGATCATATATAGTTGAAGCAAAGGTTGCTTTTGTACTCTCAGGGACGTACGGTAGTGTCAGTCAACTTGGAACAGGGATCGCATTCTAATTATCCTTGAACTTTGCTTTGCTAGTTTCATTGTTATCTTCGTGAAGTGTGTAGCATTTCCTTGTTCATTTGCGCAAACCTAGGTTAAGTCTCGTAATCCAACTATTTTTTTCCATCTCATGATTAGTTTCATGTGATGATTAGTACAATAATTAACATTGAAACTTGTTTTTCTTGTGCTTACATGATTTTAACTGACATGTTTGCTGAGAATGTCGACATGGCTGCCAACCCATTAGTTCGTCCATTCCTCTATATCGTGGCATTTTTATCTTCACTCCGTGTCTTCGAATTTTTCCCAGAGGCGTGGGGTATGATTTCCATGTCATCAGCGAGAGAGGCCGGACAGTTCAAGGTATTATATACTTATCATTCATTCTTGGGGATCCTTAATTACAAATTGTTAATGTTGAATGCCTTGTTAGTTTGTGAAGAAACCTATGATGGGACTTCGTAGACGGGGTCGGAGTGGAGGGCGAGGAAGGTGGAGGAGACGTAAGGGACGAGGTGAGGAGGTCAAAAAAAAAATTAAATTTAGTTTGGGTAGATTTCATAAAAATTAAAAAGTATGTAGAATTGAATGACTTTTATTAGATTACTTAGGGAAGATTCTGTAAATCTTACAATTTTATTTTTTTAACAACATTAGCTGAAAATAAAGTTAACAGAAAATTTTGACGGAACTACAAAACCAAAAAAGTAATAATATTCATAATCAGTCTTGCCGACGTTGTCACAGATCCTATACGAGACTTCCCACACAGGTCTTCTTGCGATGAGAAAAAACCTAGATATTTTAATGGTAGATTTCAATCTTGCATCCCATAATCTGAGTTGCGATATTTTCCAAATGATTATTGGAGAATATACCGGATAGTGTTTTCTCAAAATTTATCTGTAGTCCCGAGATGATCTCAAATAAAGTCAGTGTTTGCTTACTGAACTGCTAAACGTCGTCCGTAAATTACTTAAATCGTACGTGTCAATTATCGTTTTGTCATTCTCTCATTTTTACTTATTTATACTCCCAATAGGTTCTCATCTTTTCCTACTACAACAAAAAATAACCATGAAAAATAAAATTAGAGTAAGAATACATGGGTGACAGGGGCGACAGCCCTTGCGGAGGACACGCAAATCGAGCAAGCAGAGGGAGCACGTTTTGCGGACGTTTTTTGTTTCGATACCTTATTATTGTACTCTGAATATTGATTTGTTTATTTACGTTTGTATTTTTTTCCACCTCATCACCGTCAAAATCTTGCAACAGAATCTGAAATAATTTGAAATAACACATCGTATAAATTCAAGATTTTAAAAAAACCCGAAATAAGTATTAAATGAAATGAAAATGATAATTAAGACAAACGATTTTAATAAAACGCGAAAGTTGATATTATTTGAAAGAACAATGTTTAACAATTCCCTTTGCTTAAAGTTGATATTATCAACGGTCAGTTTTATGAAAGAAGGGTGTCTGATGCAAATTGAAAAATGGAGATTTGGGGTCTATCATTCGGAAGTTGACGCAGATGTTGTACAAGCTTGCTTTAGAATACAGAAAGTACATACTTCAAATTGACAGGAAAATGAAACAATGAACATTCCAAACAAGGATCTAAAATTTGAAATTATGCAAACGGCATTATACTGTACGTTCTATATTACACTCTTTACCTAAGCCTACAGTTTATTACAAGGAAAAAAGGAATGACGATCAACATATAAATAAATTACAATAAAATTGCCCGGAGAAGACGATATCTCATTTGTCCAACTTTTCATGGACTACTCTAGCTCATTTTTTTTTTCACATTTGCTAGCAACACTATCATTACAACAGTGACAGCCCTACAAAGACGCCTGAGCTGGATGAAATAATTTGCACATAGTATAAGGGTCCACCCTGTTGAGATCGGAAGAGTGGAAATTTTAAACGCAACGTCCCAACAGATTCATTACTCCACTCCTCGTTTAGCAATTTCATCTTTCTGAGGTCCATCTGGTGACTGCTCAACACTACTTGTAGGCTTGACTTCCGATGACTCCTCTGTGTTTCGCTTCTCCTCAGTGCTGTTTGGCTTCTCCTCTGTGTTATTTGGCTTGCCCTGGAAGGTTATTGCAATTCATATTAATTGACATGCAAATCTAGAAGTCAAGTCCCTATAATTATAAACTATGTTTTCTCTAAGTGCATGACCACACCAAAACCTTGTAATACAAACAACACTATAGTAAAGAACTAAGAGCACGTATCAAGTGCATGTTTCTGTTTATAATCACGAATCATGCATACCATGAGACAACAGATAAGTACGTTTTGCCATTGGTTAAGTAACCAACTGCTCTAGTAAGAGTGGAAAAATGGCTCTGAATCATTTTACAAGAGGAAGCAATACAGAAAACCTGAAGAATTTGAATACATCCAGATTTGACTTTGAATAGACGAGCATGGAAGGAGATGATTCAGAGATTAGAACCATGACTGATGAATTCAATTTTTTTACCTATCCCGATTCCCAACAAGTGTGGGATTAAGGTTTGTTTTCGTTGCAAGCAAATTATACTGTATCATCAAAAAGGACATTCTGAAAATACGTACAACTAACATCAACTCGGCAACAGGGACCTATGTCAATAAGACAGAAGTTACAGCTTTTCACGTGCATTAGTTTTTAGCATATTTTACGGGGGACAACTACATAGCTGGAGTTTCCCTAGAGGCTAGAGTCATGAGTCTCTTCGTGACCTACCTGGATACCTATGAGTGAACCTAAGTAAAGCAATTAAATTTTACAAATGAGAACATAAACGAAAGTAAATGAGATTATACAAAGATTTATGGCAAGTAGAATCGTCACCTAATCCCTCACACAAAAAACATACCTTGTTTTTATCACGCCAGCCCAGTCCAAAAGGTCTAGACAAGAGTCCAACTTTTCTGGGAGGTATTTCGACAGTTGAGTCGCCAGCTGATTGCACAGGTCTACAAATTAAGTCAGATTACAAGCTATTATTTTTATTTTAGAGAAAATGAAAGGTAACTGTTCTCGACAAGTTTGAACTCGTATTTAGCGTTAACGTGTGGCTGTATGGAATTGTGGATTCATCATACATGTCTGAAGAAAATATTCACATCCATTTAGCTACCACATATATGCAGCAAACATATGACAGTTTTTTGATTGGTAGCGAACACATGACAGTTGGGAGCAGGACTTACACTACATCGTCTTTGAAACTATAGATTCTGACGTTTAAGTAAAATAAGCATCCAACATGCATGTTAAGTAAACAGTAAGAAGTCAAAGTACCTTGGACTGGGGCAAGGAGAATGAGGTTGTTGTGCTTTAACTTGGCTAGATTGATACTGCAGTGTAGCCTCCAACATAGTTTCCGCCATCACTGCTCTCTTCTCCATTTCTGCAAGTCGACTCATGGCTTCTTCGTATTTTTCCTGTATTATGTTTCCTAATTCTAAGTATTGACATCCAAATTTTACAAATAAATCATGGCTAGATGTACGTCAGACGATTGGGGCTAGGAAAAACATGATCCAGTATACAATATATTTCAAGGAAGATGAAAATTGGCAAGAAAGTACATGAATTTCAGAAAATGTCAGGTTGTGTGCATCAATTCTTCAAAAAACTAAGGAAACATTTTTTTATCAAAATTGTCAGTTCCACTTTTGGTTTTATGAGATTCATGTAAACATCAGCAAACACTACAACGGGGAGCACTCATCCTCACCCCACAGACGATCACAAATAAAAGCCCAGAAACAAATTTATAAGGTTACATCATAAAAAGGTTTCACATAGGTCAACATATCTTGCTTATTCCAAGGGGTCAAACTAAGAGAATATGCTGTGGAGCTGACACGTGAGACTCCATGTTGCATAGCTTATCTCTCAAAGTCACATACAAATTACAAACCCATGAAACCTTGGATGGTGTAATAAGCATTCTGAAATTTGTAATGATTGTGGGATCCAAATCAGTAAACCTATGAGTGATCAAAATTGTAATTCAAGATAAAGTACATGAATTTCAGTAAGACGGAATATACCAAATCAGCAACATATTCCTAACACTTAGATGGTTGTGGAATGGAACAGTTCATAAGTGTATTTCAGGGTCTCCTTGGATGTCCATAATCATATAAGCCAGTATTAAATATTTAAATGTTAAAAACTAAACATGGATCAGAAGCTCGCGTGTAAAACTTGTTACACAATGAACCTTAAAATTATGAGAGAATCATAAACTAACATCTTAGAATTTAACATTCCGCAATGCACTTATAAAACCAATACTACACGTAAAATAACACAACATAATTATTTTTATTTTTATATTTTACCACAACAGAATTAAAGAAAATAGACAAGTAGGTATGAGATAAAACCAAGGGCTTGTCAACATTGGCTTGCACACCTGCTATCTTATAAAACCAATGTAAGAAGGTTAATATCAGATCCTAGCTCACATAAAACTTTGAAGAGACTTCAGTCCTTAATGAGAATTTCACATGGTAGATCAAATTTCAGGATATAGTTGATGAAGATTACAATTACTTATTGGCAGCACTGTTTGTTTCACGCTCTTCCCAATAATGTCAAAAGTTCAACTGAAAATTAAATATGATATTGAAATTGGAAATAACCTGTAGCATTTGAGCAGCATATTTCTGTGCAGCCGCATCTTGTTCAGCAAACAAGCGGCCATCCTCTGCTACCTTTTGTTCTTGCTCCACACGCATCAAAACCTACCATTGAAATTGCAACCATGAAGTATTATAATGGAAAATGCCACATAGGTACTGACAAAGACGAGACGGAAATGAAAGGAACGGAGAAGAAGTCAACAAGAAGGAAATGAACAAAGACAAAACCTGAATCATTGCACGCTCTTGTTCCTGTTTGTCCGAAAGAGCTTGCCGCAGCTCAGCTACTTCTTGCTCCAGTTCCTCAACCTATGAATGGACCTAAATTTAATGAACAGATGTCGAACACTAGGGGAGAGAGGTGTATCATTACAATTTTGGATGCAACAATCTGTACATGATAAGATCTGCTAGAAAAATTAGCTTCCCACACCCCATATGCCCCATTTGAAACTCCTGTCGGACGATGGTAATATATATCTGCTCAAGAAGTCTGAAGGGCAAGGATGGTAGTTAATAATACTGAGGGTTCAGAAAGAGAACATCTCCATGTTTTCAACTCTAATAGGGATGTAACTTTTCTTAAGGATCCAATAGATGTACAAAATTTAAGTGACATACAAAAAAAAGGTTTTAAAAAGATGGAAGCTTTTGAAGCTTAAATGTGCTTGGAACAAACCTTTGCACTTAGAAGGCGCCTATTGTCTTGCTTGACCATCTCCATTAGAGCTGTTTCTAACTCTTCGGCCCTTTTAAGGAGAAAGCAAGTGATTGAGGAAAACATAACTTTAACACAGAGAAAGTATCTGTGCTACCTCAAAAGGATTCAGAACATCTATTAACAATTAAAATATCAATTCACTAATTTCTCTATATGATCTTGATATTGGAGCCTGAAGCCAAACAAGACTCCGGGGCATAGCTTTTGTGCATATCGACCAAGAGTTTAAGATAATCAGGTGTAAAGTAAGACTCTTTCATCAGAGAGCAAAGACACCCTAGAGGTCTTTCAGGAAGCACTCAGTAGGCACAATTAACCTACCGATGCTTGTTATTTCATAAATGACACTGATTATTTGTAGATAATATCAACTTGAAATGGTGCTTTTTGACCGTGAACGAAACACACGCTTTGACAACATGATGAAACAGACCTGAGGACTGCAGATCTTTTCTCCTCTAGCAGATTGCATAACTCAACCTTCAACCAGCCGACCTGAATGTAATTTTTTAAGTTCAGATAAGAAGGGTAAAATAGTATATTTTAGGATGTCTGGAGGTTGATATTTCAGAATTACACATTTAAAATAGGATAATGTCTGCAGGGCAAACAAAAGTCAAACCAAACAGCAAATGTAAACCCTAGGAAAACAACCAAGAGGAACAAGGGGAATATATATAAACTCCTTAATTTTGAAGTGTTTCTTCAGACAGAAAGATCAACCACAACTGTCTGACAGAGGAATCTAGCTTCACCGTTAGATATTATTCTTTGACCATGACTACTTAAAACTGGGATGCCAACATTATTTTTAATCTCATTGCAAATTGAAATCGTGACGAGATGTTACTGTGGGGTTATCTCATTTTCTAATTTTCTTTCAATAACCCAACAATTCTACTAAGTTTTCAAAAATTTAAAGTTTCTATTGGTTTCCGTTAAAGCTTTTATTACATTGAAATTGAAATTTCTATTTTTCTTTTATATACAAAAGATGAGATGAAGAAGTTAACAAATAATCAAGCCACGTACCACCTTCAACCCAATTTTACCCTGATTCCAAGGTACTTCTCAATTGCTTAACATTGAAGCTCTTTTTTTCATGATTTATTCATCTCAATATTTTTATTCACCATTGCATTTAAGGACTTATTAATGAGAAACCATGTAAATGAAGAGACAAACAAGTGTCATGATTATTTGAAAGCACCTGATCCTTTAAGTCAGGTATTGAATCAGCTTCAACATCTGCACCTACACTAGTAAGAAATTCATCTATATTGTTCCCTGAGATGTGAACATCTCCATTTGTGTGAACTTTACATGAGTCATCTTTTGAGATTGCTTCTGTCAACAAGGACCCAGTGTCATGCTTGAAGCTATACAACTTTGAGGCAAGCCCCTTAGAATCTTTCCATGCACGAAAACCCTTCGATCTTTCCTCCATTGCGGCTAATACTGAGGGACGGTGTTTTTCTCTCAGTTCTTGCAATCTTGCTTCAGTTACAGCCTGATAACCCATGCACGCTGTCAAGACGAGCTGACTACTATCGAAAGTTGAGCCAGCAAGGGCCTGCAAAAGTGTCACAGCATCTCCAGCATCCTTCGTTGTCACAAGAGCAGGACCTATGATTTCATCAAATTATGGCAACTGATAGCTTTAAATTTTTGTTATTCCAACACATGAAAGAATATTTACTAAGAAGCTTCTATATATTCTCTAAGAACAACCGATCAAAAAACAATCTCTAAGAACAAAATTCATATATATTCCATAAACATGAACCATATGAGAATTACCCAGTACCATATAACTCCATTAGAGCAAGAGCTGTTCGGAAGAGCGTAACACGATTCCCATCAAATAGGAGGACATCCCATACACGGAGTACTGCAACAACACTACTATGTAAGATACTACAATATAGTACATTAATACATTGTAAAAATTCTTGGAAAGCTATCAAATTTTCAGGTAATAAATTTATAACCCTGGAGAACAAGCTAATCATGTAAGCTCCACAAAGTAACTCAAATTACACCCCTTGCTCAATAAAATCCTGCTAATATATCCTCCCAGACAACTAAAATGTCCAAACTGCCCCTAGGCCTAGTAAATTCTGCCTACATGAACGAGGCCTACTAAATCACGGGGGCAATGTGTGAATTGGACATCCTCAAGGGAATCATACATACTTAGCTTGTTCTGCAAGGAATATGATTAATAATCACTTTATGTAGAAAAATACAAGGCCATTAATCTACAAGAATGCACAATGCAGTTTTTTACTATTCATTGTTTAGATTATTATAATTTGTGACAGAAGATTAAAGAAGATGGATCTATTTACCAGTTTCCCATGGAAGCATATTCACAAAAATGGAAAGAAACCAAGGTCCTGTGACCCATGCCACCTGAACTCCGAGGTAATCCAGATGATTGACTGCAAGCGGAAATGCATGAGCAGAATACGTTGAGTAATGTAACTTGCTAAAAAAAATAGAGTGAATTGGAAGGATAGTTAGGCTGAAAGCAATAAGAAAGTGAACTTAGATACATTTATTTTAATTAATTTTAATATGGACTGTTAGGAAAACAAACCCAATCTAGGGAACCTCTCTCGTACCAACTCCTCGAAGACAAGCTGGTCAACCTGTATCAGAGAAAAAGAAAGTATGGGCCGAAACACATAAAAAAGTGTCTTACGCTAGAATAATAAACACTAGTATTACCTGTGATTCAATCATTTCCTCTGAATAGTAACCATCAAAATAATCATCAATGATACCCATTAAAGCCCTGAAAAATTAACTGTAGTTGATTATAGGTTCTAAGGTTCAAAATATTTGAATAACTACAATAACCAATAAATATAAACACCGATAAAAAACTCAATAAATTATAACATCAAAGAGAATAGTGTAAGTTTCTGCAGAATAGTAAACCTACTGTGTAGCTGTTTATATCTTGGTGAGCAGTGTAGTAAAAGTCTTCCTAATCTAATACTTTCTTTACATCATTCAAAAATCTAAATCCATAAGACATAAACGTCATATAGGAAATAGAAGAAGAAAAAATTTGGAGAGCGTACTTTCTCCACATTCACACGTAAACCTAAATTTAAAAGATATAAACCATAAAGTGTTTCCAATTTCTTCCATAGGACTTCAAGATCATATAAATGAAAGAAAAAAAAATGTAGACAGAGAATGTCGTCAATACTGTCACATACTCTTCTATCAGCATGCCTTAAATGTATAAGAGTACGTCAAGCAGGAGAAATTTTCAGAAAGGCAAACCAAGAAAAATAAAACTTACCAAAATGCATTTTCCTCTGGCATCAGTAGCAATAGCAAACCTGCAAAGAAATTCATCGCCTAAAATGCACCAAATGAGATTTCATATTAGCATATTTTTTGTCTGCACTCAATTTGTGGGGTTTGACAAAAGTTATAGTAACTCTCAAATAAGACCTAACACTTTCCCTGAAACCAATCTTCGGGAATTTGAAAAGCTCCCTGCAGTTAGTTTTAAGTTTTTCTTTTCCAAAACAAAGGATCATCACCATCACAACTTCTTTTTTCTGGTGCCATCAAACATTTAGCAGTAGAACCAATAAGAGATGGTTTGTTTATCTTGGATCGGTCGAAAGGGAAATTGTACTAAAGTTTGAAGTTTATTAATCTTCCCAAAATCCCTGATCCATTGTACTGACATTTTTATATTCATGGCATGCATATGCTCAAGACTTAAAGCACTGGATTTCATAGGGCAACTGCAACATATAATAAAGAAGAAAAACTCTTTCCAACTTGATCTAGTATGGTTTCACCACTTCATGGATTACTTGATAGCTCAAAATATAAATGCAGACCATAAAAAATTATTTCGAAACTGCATGTATGAAATTTATAAAACTTCTGCAGGAAGTCATGACATGAGGGAGCCACTAAACCCTAAGCCAGAATGTAAAAATTTGACGATTCGAAAGAAACCAACAGAGAAAAGGGATTTCTTGGTGGCTCCTTAATAGTTACTAGTGCAAATGGCTGAAATTCAATGCAGCGCAAATTCAAGAACAAATTCAAAGCAGAATAGTTTCAGAAAGTAGATTCAAAAAAATGAAAAACTGCACTTTGTGAAGACTAGGTACCTGGCAGTATCCCACAGAAGGATTATGCCGAGCATAAGCAGTCAGTAAACGTCTTAGAGCATTTCTTCCATCCTCATCCAGCGCAGGATGACCAGGGAAAGTTCTGGGCAAATCCTGGAATAGTAGTCCATGATATTGTAAATAAAATTGTAATCATTAGATGACAAGGACTGTAATTACCAATCACTGGAGACAGTCAAATTTTCAAAGCAACATATAAACCTTCTCAATTTGCCCTTTCCATTTCTCAGTTTGACACTTAAGAGGGTTTTTTGGCCCTTCGGTGGACTCATTTGATATACTGAGAACTGCATCTTTGTTGTTAACATTACCAGTCTCTCTAGCAAGTAATTCCTGGTAATAGCCTTCCACTCTGCGTGCGTTCACACCCACAAATGCTTGCCATAGCTGCAAATAGGACCACAAACTTAACTGGTGAACAAAAAATGGAAATAACTATAAAATTCGTAACACTTATTGGTATGGCTCGCACCTCCCCCCTGAGTGCCATTGGTAATCCCCCTCGAACAAGGCTTTCTAGTTCCTCTTTCCAAGGAAAATATGGTTCTGAAGTCACAACTTGAGAAACTGATGTAGTCGACATGTCAGCATTTACACTGTCAGTAGAAGATGTTTCTTGGCTAGGTTCTGATTTCTCTACATCGTAAAACTCTTCCTCTGAGTCATCCTCAGGAGCCCCCTTCAAGGATTTCAACTCCTCAATGGGACCAAGGTTGGTGTGATTCCTTCCAGCTTCCCGTTCATGTTTTACAAGTTCACTCTTCTTCTTAACACGACTGCTCATCAACTGCTCAATGGCTCCAAGTGAGTGCCGTATGACAGACCATATTTGAATCTTGTGAGGTCTTGTTTCTTTTGAGTCTGACCCATCAACCTGAGAATCAACCTCAGAAACATCACAATTACCATCACCACCGTGATCTTTCGTAACGCCATCTTCCACTTCATCCGATGATATTTTCTCTTCCACGGTTGACAACCCATTTGGAGCCTCAGCAGAATCAGCCTGCCTCTGTAGGAAGTCACTCCATCTATCTGACCTCTCCTCTTCCTCTTCCTAATTAAGCCACAGCACTGTTTCAGCCACCCAAAAAAACTAAACAAAAAGAAGAAAGAAATACACATACCTTGTAGATGTTTGCATACTCTCTATATCTCTGCAGGTGTTGAGGTCGCACGGCAAATCCATATGCATCCCTATTCAAATCTCCCACCATAAGAAGCAATTTATTAAAATCACTTCTTCGGTAGCTTTTATCAGAAACTCTTCTTGGGGGAAAAAACAGGACAAATTTTTCAATGTGAAGTTCATCAAAATCACTTCTTCGAGATAATTTTCTACCCCTTTTTCACACTAGACGCTTCCGAAATGAGATTCGCAGACCAAAAACGATGAAGACAACAATTGAGAATCGAAACATTATAAACGTCGATGGAAACCAAAAATCAAAACCAGAAGTGAGTCGGAGACAACACCAATGTCCACCGAAAGGTTTCCAAACAGACCTAGAAAACCAAACTTCCGCCCTTACCTGAACTCAATTTCCATCAAAACCCTATTCAATCATCGGTGCGTCAGATGGAAAGCCAAAACACACCAAACCGGACTAATCCCTTCACATCCCAATCCAGATCGACCACACGACCCAAATCCACCACTCCAACCCCCGATCGCGCGAGATCCACACTCGAATCACTATCAGTACCAAACCAATCCGAAAACGAGCCCCAAAATCCACGCGAGTACGACGTATAATCCCCGGATCACCAAAACCCCCGTTTTTTCCGGGCTTTTAACGCGACGCCAGCGAAAATGGTAAAAAACGCACCCGCATTGGGGCAAACCCAGGGAGACAGGGACCGGAACGCAATAAAACTTAAAAAATCGTCCAAACCTGGAAAAACAAAAAAACCTAAAAATCGAGGGAGTGGGACGGCACGTGGACCTCTTGTGCTCGAACGTTATGAGTGGTAGACTCGGCATCGTCGGCGACTTCGCCTTCATCATCGGTCGTCACCGGCTTTTTCTCCGGAAGTGGAAGTGGAAGTGGAAGTGAAGTTCGGTTGTTTTCCGGTGGAAGTGGATTTCGGGAGTGGAAGTGGTGGTTTGTTTGAGGGGAAGTCAAGTGGAGTCCGGTCACTCGCGTCGGCACATGGAATGCGGCGAGGCTTTGGATCACGTGCGGGGGTGTGGTTACCGCTTGGGATCTGGATCTGATGGGATTATTGATTGGTTTCAGGGCTTCGTTGGGATGCTTCTGACCGGAATCGTAGGCTTTTCTGGTCATTTGTGTTAATCAATGATTGTCGTTGGTAAATAGTAACTAATGCAGTTAGTTATAAAAAAAATTGTTTGAAAATGCACTGTTATCATTGTATATAAAGTAGTGACGACAATAAGTATTGATAACAAGTAACACTGTATTTTGTCGTTTATGGAAAGTTAGTAGCAAGATTCACGTCTAATGGTGTATTTGGATTTGAGAGAAAAGAAGAGAAGCAGAGATGAAGTGTGGTTTCTCTTGTTTAGATACAGGTTTAGGGAGATAAAATGGGGTTTCTCAATTAGTCACTCAATTTTCTCTCCAATTTTGGAGAGAAACTGAGCAGGGATTCATACCAAAGCATAATACTTACCAATGTTTTCTCTTCTATCTTTATTTGCATTCTATATTTTATGTTTCGTTTATTATTAGAATATGTTTTTTAACTATTCATCACGTCAGAGCGTGAATACCACGCAAGTGAGTTTTTTTTTTTTGAATATTTTGTTTTTGTTTGATTGTTTGGTGCAAACATTATTTTTTTTTGTTTCCGTAGGTGATTACATTTGACTTTTTGAAATTGTGTAGCCAAGTTCTTATAGTTATTAGGGATATTGACATATAAATTTGGAAATTACTTAACCACGTATTAATTTATAATATGTTAATTGGTAAAATGAATTGAAAATAAAAGTAAATGTTAGTTTTGTCATTTCGTAGTTGCACATTTCTTTTCCTCTTCTGTCAATCTGAACAAGAGAAAACAAAACAAAAAAAATTCCTCATTTTTTCTCTTCTCTCCTAATTCTATCTTTTCTCTCCTCTTTTGTGTCCAAACACAATGTTAAGCAGGATGGAACATGAAATCGCAGCGACTAAAAACCCAAGATTCATGTATGCTATTTTATCATTTTATGAGTTATAGCTAACTTTAAGAGGTTATATGTTGTGCTTGCTGCTGTCGTATATTTGAATAGCTCCATTTCTTTCCCGAAATAATTTATGACTCGGAAATACATAGACGTTTACAAAATCATATACTAAATTACAAGTCAAGCGTACTTTCCTATATTCCTTGAAAACGATCGTCAAGATTTTTCAAGCCAAATGTTTCGCCAGGTATTAGTTATTAAGATTTAACTTAATATAGCATGCGTGTCTGAGAATGATATGCAAAGGAAAAAATACACTACGATATAAATTAGAAAGTTAATAGATCAACAGTCAACTTGATCCACCTACAAATCAAAAACGTTTTCCTTAATCCGTACACGCCAAAAATAACAGTTGAAGGTTTAAATTTATTATTTTATAAAGCAAACTACTTTAAAGTATACATTCATTGTGGGATGTGGAGTTGTCGATGGAAATGTGTGTTTTCAAAATAAAGCAATTTCTATTGATTTTGCAGATTTTGAAATTGTGTCTTTACGTGCTAATGCAATTTCTATTGATTTTGCAGATTTTGACGGATTTCAACCATGTATTCCTAAAATATCATAGTCAAACAACTCTTACATTACAAGCCAGCAAGTCGGGTTGTAGATGTTTCCGAACCTACACTCGAACATACCGTCAACAACCCTAACTATTTGGTAGTCGTCATTCAACAAAATAATTAGTATAATTTTTAGCTTATTCTTGCAATATATATTTTTCTTGATTCCCAAAACATCTCTTCTAGTTCTATGACAATTTTATCATATATAACATGCACCTTTGAAACTTTTCTTTGGAATAAAAACATGTAGAGAAATTAATATTGTGACTATTTTTCGTACTTAGTATTTTTACTATTTATCTGATATCGACGTTTGAAGGTGGCACCAAGAAATACGCATACATGTTGACTGTGATTTTTCATAAACTACAGAAAGATAAGATTTTAATTAAAACCGAATGATTGTCAATATCAAGAGAGACGTATTTCCCCATGCACACAAGGATTTTCAATTTCCAGAGGTACGTATTTTACGAAACGAGCAATTTATAATAAAAGTGTTTCTTCTCCGAAATCGAAAGTTTTCAATATCAAGAAAGATGTATTTTATTAAGCAAGTAAGTTAATTAAAGTGTTTCTTCTCTGAAGTCGAAACTTCGCAAGAATGTCAGACATTAACGTATTGCATAGTCTATTCAAAAAAGAGTTTGCCATGGCCATCGGATTATCCGATTTTCTGAACATCGGTGAGGAATAAGGTTTTGAAATTAAGATCTTTGGTATTTCAAAACGATATTATTTATTAAATCGCAGAGTTATTGACCTAATTCTAATCGTATTGTTAACCTCACGAAATTATTCAATCGGTGTCACACCTTAAGTGAGGGTTTACCTTGTTGTGTTTCCGATAGAAATAGTGTGACGCAAGTTTTTAACAATGTTTGGTGTAGGGGTGTGCATTCGGACCAGATTGGACCAGATTTTTATCCGACATCCGAACTGAAGACCGGACCAGACCGAACTGGTCTGGACTGGAAACCAGACCGGACCGGTTGGATTCGGTCCGGTCCGGTCCAGGACCGATTTTTACCTTAAAATTTTAAAAAAACCAAAAATAGACCGATCCGAACTGATCCGAAACCGAATTTCCAAAATTGTCTGGACCGAAATCCCGACCGACATCTGTCAAACCAGTCAAACATCTGATGAATAATTATGACTGCAGACTAGTGCATACATGGAAAGTTATGTTGGTGGGACCATCAATAATACACTCACTGCAGATAGCTAGGTAGATTTTCGAAAATAAATTTCCAGTGTTGATGGTAAAACGTGGAGGCAAAAATAATTGGAAACCTTTGGACGTTTGTTTAATCTCAAGGAGTGGTATTACCTCATAAAAAAATCGGAGCAGTACTATAGACACCTTCCTGATGAAAAAAACGTGGAGGCAAAAACATTTGGAAATTTCTTTTATTTTTAAGATTGACATTACCTTTAAAAACTATTTGGAAACAGTAATGTAGACTTTTTTTCTCGTTATCAAAAAATAAATAAAATTTGAGCGATATTTGAATTGTTTGAGTATTTTGTGACAAACGTATCATTCTACATTTTTTTATTAATTAAAGAATGCAGTATAAATCAACCACTACTCTATTTTTAGTGCCTTCGATAAGATTAGCAAAAACCACGCCAAATCAATATAGAAAGTTGACGAAATCATCTATAGCATGGACTATGGAGTTAGTATTAGGAATTTAGAATTAGTTATTAAAAAATTGTATGCGAACGTGTAAAGTTTCTGTCGATTAATATTTCAATGCATTGGCCAAGTAAGTTATGATTGCAAGTTGCAGCTAATCCTCATCGCTTATAAAAAGCTGATGAATCATGAAACCTTTTGTAAAGCTTGTGAAAGATTAAAATTATAAAATTCATGGAAAACAAACCAAGCCAGTCCAGCCCAAACACGTTGATCATTAATAATTTCACATCATGAGTCACCAAACGTATAGCACATCACGTGTAAAATCTCTGATGTTTTGATGTGATACATAAAGTGACTCATTGTAACAGCCATTGGAAACGTGTCGGTTGCTCCCTGTCGCGTGCTTTTTGGAAGTTAAATTATTATTTTCTTTAGAAGAGCCTAATGTAAGTATGTAATGTCTTTCTCCAATTTAGGATTCTGTCGTGTCACTTTGCAACATTAATTACCATGATTTCGTCGAGTATTTTCACTCGTAACATTTACCTCCCAAATTGCACCACTTGACATGATGCAAACATTTATCTCCAATCCTAAATTCAGTACTTGACATCAAACTACCATTTCGACAAATTCATTCCGTGTGGACATATATTTGATAACAGTTCCACAACAAGGATCGGAAGTTACCACTCGATCGACTGAATCAAATTTTACTAGAGGACTAGAAGTTCTCTGGTGATACTAATTTGTGATATTTATTCTAAGTAATTTGCAAAAATACTCCAAAACAAAGTGAATACATCTAAATGGATTTCGACGACAAAACTGACGAGACATCTCATGTCTCATAATTCCACAATTTACATTGTACATGAACTATCCACAAGGAATTACCTGGGCTTAATATTTCGCCGAATATATAGAAATCTCAATGAAGCCTTGTGTTTTGTATATTGAAGGGAATCTGCCAAGCCAATGTGGATCCACGATTGTCATGCCTATACTTTCACCTGTAGTATTTCTGTAAATTGCAAATAACCTCCACATTACTTTAATGAATATCAACTACACAATAACAACATCGTGCTTACTCGTGCAATCTTAAATTCCTACGAAACCATTTCGTACACACATACGAATACATATATTCATTCAATCACATTTGTATTTACTACATTGACACCTTTCTGCATTCATAAACAACCGAGTGCACATAAATGGATTTGGTGATGACAACATATGACGTGTGGCGTGTGCATTTCTTGGAATCGTATTTGGGATTTTTATTTGGCTACACTTTTAAGAATAAGAATGTTTTATTGGAATTTTGCGTATGTATTTTTTTTTCTTTATAGTCAATATTTTTGCAAACTTGATTAATTGTTTTGGTGCACTTTAACTTAACTGTTTTCAACGACCGTTAGAATTGTATGTTATGTTTGACAGATTTTCAATATGATTAATTTGCAGAGCGGCTGCGAACGCCCGAATGAGGTTCGATCATCTGTTCTAGAAGTCCAAAACTATAAAGAAGACTATGTTGGTTGTGTTTTGGATGACTCAATTGTTCAGAGAAATTCAATGGATCGAATGTTTGACGGTCGACTGATATAGTCAGATATCATTTGGTGTATCAATGTTATGTTTAACGGATTTCCAAAAAAGTTAATTTGTAGAGCGGATCTGGACGACCGAATGAGGTTCGCTTATCCGTTCTGGGAGTCCAATACCTATAAGGAAGACTCTGTTGGTTGCTTTTCGGATGACCGAATGAGGTTTAATCATTCATTCTGGAATTTCGGTGGACCGAATGTTTGCCGGTTGACCGATATAGTCAGATATTGGAAGAATACGATATAGTTTGGCCAGTTTCTTCGATGATAGAATTTTCTTGGAAGCCATTGAAAATGTAGTGAAAACATGATGTAAATTGGAAGAATTTGAGTTGGAGAAGGAGTTAGAGCGATTGTAGAAGAGGTGAATGAAAGAAATGAGTGAAGAGATGTTGATTATATAGCAAAAAACAAGGGCACATTGAGAAATTCACATTCAACGGTCGTCCATAAATGAGGTAGATGACCGTTAGGGAACTCCAACAACTATATTATGTAGGGTGTTGGTTGATCGACTGCAGTTCGGTTGGCCAAATATCTTGGACACTGAATTCCAAATATCTACTAGAACTATGGGTCAGACGTCCAATAGGGGTTCGATCATTCGAGTTCCAATGGAAGTAGGAGCGTTTAACCACAAATTAACATAAATTCGTCAACATAACACTATTGTACCTATCGAACATCTGATAGGGGTTTGATCGTCCGAGTCCCAGTGGAAGTAGGAGTGTTTAAGCGCAAATTAATGAAAATTCATCAAACTTAACATACGACTCTACCGATTGTTAACGACTATTAAGTTGAAGTGCACAAAAGCAATTAATCAAGTTTGCAAACGCACTTGGCCAATAAAAAACTATATGTGTACAAATGACCAATAAGACACTTTTGGAAGTGAACCCAAACAAATATGTCAATCATATGTCGTGCCTACACTTTAATTAGTAGTATAGAGGTAAACTTCAACAACCTTCACATTCTTCTACTAAATATTAACTACACTATAACAATATATATGTACAATGGAGCGTGTTAGAATATTTCCTCTCTTCAAGTGAGAGCAATTTCAGAAATCGAACAAGATGGGAGGGATTAAAGTAGACTTGGGTGGAGTTTCAATAATTTTCTGAATGATTTGCCTTGATTGGAGACGGAATGATCCATAGGTTGAACAAGGTTGGGATTAATACTAATTTTTTTTTTTAAAGAAACATGAAAATTGAACTTACAAAATGACATGTAGGTGATTTTTACTCCGAAAACCTTTAAAAACTCAAAACTTGAGTTCTAATATTTAAAATATATGCTTAGTCTGTCTTTAAGATATTTCACTCTAAAATAAGGAAAAATCGTGAAAGTCCTATGAGATATGTTGTTTTCTCAAATTTTATTGTTTCTACCGTCTTTATTAAACACAATATCACACGTTTTGCACTGAATTTTTCCATATCATTACGTCAAATGATTACACCAGCAAATTTTGGTAGACACCGAAATCTACCTATACTCACCCACAACCGAGGTAAAATCTCAGAAACCAAAAAAACCAAAAAAAAAAAAAACCCAAGAATAGAAAAAATCGGCAAACCAAAACCAAAACCCGGTCAGTCACCCCATCGCATTCCCCGGAGCCGGTCAATAAATCAAACCCACCAACCAACCCCAAACGGACGGCCGAGATCCGCCCTCTCCTCCTCCCTCTCATCCCAGCCATCGTCGCCTTCCCTCCTCCACCCTCTCTCCCACCCGACCCCAACCCCTCCTTCCCCCAAAGGTAAAAAACAAAAAAACTTCAATTTTATTTTCTTTCATGGATTTATTTAGGGTTAGGGTTTCAGGGTCCCGATGGCGGAAGCACCGACGAGTCCGGGCGGCGAGAGCGGCGGCGAGCAGAGCCCGCGGTCGGGGAACGTCCGGGAGCAGGACCGCTTCCTCCCGATCGCGAACATAAGCAGGATCATGAAGAAGGGACTTCCCCCCAACGGGAAGATCGCCAAGGACGCAAAGGAGACTGTGCAGGAGTGTGTTTCCGAGTTTATTAGCTTCATCACCAGCGAGGCGAGTGATAAGTGCCAGAGGGAGAAGAGGAAGACAATAAACGGGGATGATTTGCTCTGGGCTATGGCGACTCTCGGGTTTGAGGATTATATCGATCCGTTGAAGTTGTACTTGCAGAAGTACAGGGAGGTGGGTGGGGGTTTGGGGTTGTGGTGGAATTGTAGTGGAATTGTGGTTTTTGAGTTTTTGTTGGATTAGGGTGGTGGTGGGAAGTGGTGAATTTTGGCCTCGTTTTGATGATTTTGTATATTTTTGAGTTTCAATTGTTGCATTCTAATTGTTACAGCAATTTATTGATGGATCTCGTTGCTGTCAAAATTGCGGTTTTAACGTTTCATTGGATCGTGTTGTTTTGAGGAAAGTGGCTGAGTTTTAGCTCCTGTTTTGGTGATTGTGTGTTTTTGAGTTTCTATGACTGTATGTCAATTGTTGCAACAAGGACGAGGTCGCATTGGTGTGGGGATTGTCGTGGACTTGTGGTCTTTGAGTTATTATTAGCTTGTTATGGTAATAGGGAAAAGTGGCCGATTTTGGCTCATTATGCTGTTGGAATCGTGTTTGAGTTGTGGTTTTTGAGTTTCTGTTGGATTGGGGCTTCCATTGCTACAAAATTGTGATTTTTATTAGCTTACGTTGTTAGAGGAATGTGATGTTTTAGCTTTCTCTCTGTTGTGTTTTGAGTTTCTAAAGAGTTTAAAAAAAAGATTGTAGAGATGTGTAGAAGAATGCAATTTGCGTTATGAGTTACATTTCTATCCTATCCTATCCGAACTTGTTCTTGTTCTTGTTGCTCGAACTATATGTTAATCAGTTTTGAACTTTTTTGTGTTGCTTTGCCTTTTCATCGTGCTGGGCTTCCATTGCCCTTTTTTTGGGTTTTTATCTTTTCATTAGGTTGTGCTCTTAGAGTAACATGACTTTTAGCTTTCCTTTAGGGGGGTGTGTTTAAGGTTCTACTGTTGCATTCCAATTGTAAAAAAAAGTTGAATTCATGTTAATTGATTGTTTTTGCTTTTCATGCTGCTGGTGGATGAACACATATGATTCTGCAGATGGAGGTAATTGTTTTTTTTTCTTTCTATTTAATCATGATAATCATGTTTTCCTTGTTTTTTTGTATTGTAATGTTGATGGTTAGTACGGGTGGTTGTTTATTGTTAGGGCGATAGCAAAGGTTCTGCAAAAAAAGATGCAGTTGTGCCGCAATCTGGTTCAAGTGCACAGGTTGGTGTTAGGATTTGGAATTTTAATTGTATCGATTTCAAATTCTATTAGGAGTTTATTGTCAAGATTAATTGAGTTGAAGTTCTACATAAACGTCCTTTGGGGGTGTTAGTGGCACAGAAAGCAACGAAAAATGAATTTAGCAGTCACACGGAAAACAAAAGAAAAAAGAATCAAGTGGAAAATAATTTTCCTTTGATTGAATTATGTTGTTTGTGTCTGTCTCCGGAAGACGACAGAAAACAGATGCCAGTTGTTTGTGCCTATCATTAGAAGCTAGGAGAAAGTTTACAACTACAGTTTAATTTATAAATGAAAAATTTGAAGATTTAAAAATAATAGTTTTACAGTTTAATTTATATTAACAACAAACTCAAGGATAGAATTAGTGATGGCATGATTTTAATTTATGTAAACAACAAACCCCCAAAAATAATATTTAGATGTATGCTCCTATAATTGGATGTAGGGGTGAGCTTCGGTCCAGGACCGGACCGGACCGAAACCCGAATTTTCGGGAAGTCCGGACCGAAGACCGGACCGAATAGGTTCGGTCCGGTCCGGTCCGGTCCGGGTCGGTCCAAAACCCGAATTTTCCCCTTAAATTTTCGGTCCGGTCCGGACCGAAGACCGAATTTCCAAAATTTTGTGGACCGAAGACCGGACCGAAAAAATTCGGTCCGGTTCGGTCCGGACCGAAAAATTCGGTTCGGTCCGGGTGCCCGGACCGGACCGAATTTTGCTCACCCCTAATTGGATGTATAGAGGGGTGGGATGAGGTTGCAACATCTAAAAAAAGTTTGAAAGTACTGTTAAGTAACTGTTCAACTCCACTTGTTAGAGAACATGTTGCACTAACCAAACTGAAAGAACCAATAAGTACTAGCCTATATTTTGAGAAGGTTGTTGCATGCTTTTCAAAAGCTTATACAACACAAAAGCCCCATGATGCGTGGTGTAGGGAACTTCTAATGTGCAGGAACTTGCTTGGGCTTTGTGTTAAGAGTGGACTCGATTTCAATGTTGACGTGGACAATGCTCTTGTCAATTTATACGAGCATTTTCTAACTATTGCTCTGTATTTGGATTTGACAGCATGCACAACAAGGCTCTTTTGCTCAAGGGATGCACCACATGCATCCTCAGGTAACATATCCAATCAAACAATTGGGTTCTTTTTTATGCTGATTGTGTTTGGATGACCTGAAACAAATTTACTTGTGAAGGAAAAAAGACCCAACTATTTCTTATTCGGTAGATAAGACCTTGGAATATACATTTTCCGTTTTATAAGAAATTCTCTTTTTACCGAAAAAAGAAATCCATTATATGGAAACTTTGAATTTTGGAGAAAGTTGGGATTCTTGCTGGATAATAATTATGTCACTCATTATCTATTATTTTATGTTGCCTTATTAGTAATGTTACTTTTCATAGTCTTGATTTGATAAGAGATTCTTTTCTAAAAATCCTGGACTCCTCTGCTGCTGTCCCTTCTAAAGAAACTCATGGAAAAAAAGTTTGACTTAGAAATGGTCAAAATACTTTTGATGTTAAACTGCGTTGTTGTTAGATTGCCGAATGAAAGAGAACCTTTTGTTTCTATAAGAAATATCAACGATACGTCATAGAACTGAATGAAAACCTATCAGCTTGATTCTCGAGCATTTCCTGTTGCTTGTTGGTGCTTAGCATTCACTGTTGCTTGTTGGTGATCACGGCTTCATTGGAGTTTCTTTCATTAGTTTGATGTTTACTTGTTCAAAGAATGCAATATAAGGTTTTCTCTTTATTGTTCTCTACGTTATATCCTAAATTCCCAGCAGTAATTTAACATCCAATTTTATTTTCTGATGAATAAGTTTCCTTGAAAATTGCAGTCACAACCACAACATTACATGGCTTCTCTGCAAGGAACTGACTAGGAACCTCACTTACATGCTGCCCATGGAAGAACAATAACTTATCTTATACCGACCTCCAGTTGAGAGGAATAGGTCTTTCTTGCGTTTTGTAGTTTGTATATTATGTTTAATTGTTGAATAGTTGATGTTTGTGGAATTTAAGGTGGAGAGATGCATTTATGCATGTCTGTCGTTCCATCACTTATCATTGCTTTTGCTGGTTTCATGTGTAATTCGGAATTGTGGATGTTAATTTAATTTTTTTTGTGTGCCTGTTCGTGTAGTTCTTTGTTTATGGTTGACTGACTTTCGGTCGAAACTTCAATATTTGTGCTTACTTCGGCCGACCCCCAATCGGCTACATATCATTGCCAGTACCACCCCAACCTGATATGGATATGTAGATTGTAGGAAAAACGAGGTTGGAAAATTTTCTTAATCATGTATTTGTTGATATAGAAAAATAAATTCCAACTGGTTTTCCATCAGATTATGAATTGTATTTCTAACGTGATTCTTTGTTAATTTAATATCTAAAACATAAGATGCTGTGATCATCATCAAGTATTTATCCTTGGAGAATTTTTATATCATTAATTTTATCGAGACATCGTTAAAATGTAATACTTTAGCATGTAAAAGATTATGATTTTTTTTAAATAATGTTAAAAATAATAATATGCATGATGTAAATTTAATTGGTAAAATATGCACATAAAAAACGACATCATAGCATCATAGATGTCGTTTTTAGTCTAAGTGAAAACGGCATCCTGATCCCTTTTTCCCCCAACTTTCTTCAAAACCGATTTCCTCCTCCCTCTCTCCGGCGATTTTCGAACTCTCGGTGCTAGTTCCACGTGTTTCATTCATTTGAAGGTATATTTAGTTTATTTTTTATTAAAAAGTTTTACTTGATTAGTTTGTATTTTGTGGTTTGGTTTGGATTTGTGTGGATTGATTGTTGTTTGGTTTGGATTTGTGTGGATTGATTGTTGTTTGGTTTGGATTTGTGTGGATTGATTGTTGTTTGGTTTGGATTTGTGTGGATTGATTGTTGTTTGGTTGATTGTTTTAGATTGATTTGGTTTAATATTAGGTTGGTATACAATAATGTATTCAACCAATCATAATTATTTAATGTTTGAAATTGTGTTGATAATGAATAATGTAATTTATGTGTAGATTGTTTTGGATTGTAATCGGGTTGATTGTGAATAACATATTGAACTTTATATAATTGGTTATTGAGAATTAGGTTTGTATTATTGAGTTTGATTTTTACAATTCGACCAAGTTATATGCTCGTTACGTAGAAATAACTTGCTTACAATTCAATATTTGTTTTGCAACAACACCTATTTGGCATGTCTTTTGAGACTTTTTGGTATGAAATTGGTTTGGATTATTTTATTTAAATCTAAGACTAACTTATGTTTTTTGGTTAATTCTATTTTAACAGTTGCAATATGTCTTCTTCACATGATTCTCAAGGGCCCGTGGACCCTTCAGTCACAGTGATACAAAAAATCATAGATCTTCTTGGATTTTCGAAAATGTAAGTGTTTTGATTATTAAAATAAAAAATTATGTGTATTGGTTTATATTAGACCTTAAGTAATTAATTATCTTTTTAGGTGCAATTAACGGATATTAAATGTATTGAACACGTTATTCAGTTCAACACGTGGAATATGGAAAATGGTAGGGTATGAGATTTGTTAGAGATTGCTGGATTTGCTACAGTATCTCGTTTGCAACGACCGTAACTGGATTAGAATTTGATCTGTGTTGTCATGGAGGGGTGGAGGCCAGAGACTCATACATTCCATTTTAGACACGGAGAGATGACGATCACGCTACAAGGCGTAGCTATTCTTACTGGTCTTCGGATTGACGGTTTGTCTGTTTGTGCGACTTTAGATCATGATTGGTCTGAGATTTACATGAACTTGTTGGGTACTAACAAAGAGGAGGCGACAACTACAGTGAAGGGGGATACGTGTCGTTGCAGTGGTTGCAGCAGAATTATAGTGTCGTGACGCCAGATGCAACAGATGAGGAGGTACTGCAACACACGAGAGCCTACATTTTGTTTTAGTTAGGATCCGGGATAGTAGACGATAAGAGTGTAAATAAAGTTTACCTTAGATATTTACTCTTGTTGAAGAATCTCTGCGAATGTGGAAACTAC
Organism: Triglochin maritima; assembly: GCA_963682175.1. NCBI lineage: Eukaryota > Viridiplantae > Streptophyta > Magnoliopsida > Alismatales > Juncaginaceae > Triglochin > Triglochin maritima. The sequence continues at coordinate 53,857,539 of OY821773.1, forward strand.
AGTTGGGGAACTGCATCGTTGGTTGTTCTTTACAACTATTTAGATAAGGCCTATTTGAAAAAAAAGGAAACAAGTAGTTGGTTTCCTTACATTGTTACAGATTTGGTGTTGGGAACATCTTAATGTCGGACGACCATCTAGAAGTCCCGGTGTACAACTTCAACTCATGCAACAAATCTTTTTTGTGTGGAGAAAATTCTATGCAACTATCTTCTAAGTTATCTTATTCATTGTATGCAGCAATACACTCATCGACATTTCCAATGACTGAATCTTCAATCCAATTCTCGTCAGACTCTACGTCCGACAAGTGCCTCAAATCCAGAAGTTCATTACTTACGATGGCTTCATGTATGTTGTCATCAGGATCTCGATTCATTGCGTATGTCATATGATGAAACATGTTCTGCAAGTCCGAAAGTGGTGTTGAATTTACATCAACAATGTCTATCTCATCACAATCCATCTGGACATCTGCATCATCATCATCTGTCTCATCATTGTCACATTTTTAACATGTCTTCCTTGACAATGTAATTGAGTTACGTCTTGTTCATAATTACTAATATTTATTTGTGTGTGCTCATATTGTTCAAAAAAAGATTGAGGAACTGCCGACGATGGCCCGCTTCATATTGGCCCACATGTTATTGCTTGATAATCCACAATCAACTGACTTTGGTGCGCAGTAGTATAATGCTTGGGTTGTTTCTGAACAAACAATACAACCGTATTCACGATGTTAAATAAATATAACATTGTAATTGTGCTCTGATCATCAAAAACATCAGCATATGTATACTTTTCATACGGTGATCACTTGCAGGTTAACTTCATATCAAACTCTTCTTCTCAGGAATCACAAACTCGACAAACCGTTTCACACAGATCATCATATCGCATTTCAATATTAACATTTATCATCCGTCTATAACCACTTTCATATTCTAGAATGTTATCTACAAATGTAACAACTCCATCGAAAAAAACTATAACTAATCCGATACCTGAGCTCATTACTTCGGGTGTACTAAATCTACATTTGATACATCAAAATAACAATCATACATTAACTATACATGCATTACATTTCATATGAAAATCAAAAAAACCAAAAAACAAACGAAAAATCAACCTAAACAGTGTTTGTCGCTGGTGAGAGTGAGTAATGGGAAGTAGAGAGTAATTTGGGTGTGGAAGAATGAAGATGATAGTTGAACAAGTCATTTTTACCCTAGGCAAAAACAACATCCGTGATGTTTTCACTAAGACTAAAAACATCATCCATGATGTCGTTTTTACTTAATGAAAACGACACCACAAATGTCATTTTTATGTGTATATTTTGCCAATTAATTTTCCAACGTGCATAGTTTTCAAATTTTGTTTTTTCGACATTATTTCAAAAGAATTTCCAAAAGATTATACCTGTATATGATAAAAGTTGTTTTGGCATTTTACATGACAACTCTAACCTGCTCGTGCCGTCAGTTTGTCACTAGGAGCCCATACTGTCCAACTACCAACTTTGTGCGGCAACAAAGAGATGATAGGTACTTCTAATTTCTTATTAATTTAAGTTCACATTATCCTGAATTTGTTGTTCACTTGCAAGGCTATAACTTGTAAGTGTAAAGAAAGAGGTAGCAATTCCAAAATATAAGTTTTTTCCCGTGCAAAAGAATCTACATAGTGAAGAGATTCAAATTTGTAAGAAGCAAGAAATTTCCAAACGGGGGTAATTTTTAAATAGAAATGAAAATATCCTAGAAAAAGTTTTTTTTAAGTCATAATATCGAGACCAACTTCTCCCCCTCAAAAGACGTACTATATGCTTCACCAGATATCAGCCAAGGCCAAATGAAGATAAACCTCAACAGGCTCCCATGGAGACGTCATTTTAGCTGGTGGGAGAAGATACGTCTGAAATCAGGTGGCCGTACTTAGTCAACACCCTTTCTTGATTAGCTTGCCACCACTCTTCCGCCTGCTGCTCTGTGAACCTTCTTTTGCTGGAGAAGAATTGCAGATTAAAAAGGGGAAATGGGATAACTTTCTCATTCAAGGAAAGTGTAACACAAACCACCACTACAGAGAAACAGGAAAACAAGCACAGGTTTGAGCAGGCTTCATTACATTCAGCTTGTTAATTTGCCTTTCACAAACTAGTTTAGGGGACATCATTTCCCCAATAAATGTACACACTGATAACAACAAAATGTATGATAGTAAATTTATCGTAGCACTTTATATGTTGTAAGAGTGATTATATAGCATTTGCATCAAGAGATGGTATAATCGATCTATGCACCTCAACAGAGGGGGCAATATTCATCCTCTCAGATTATTATTTTGAAAAAATCCGAGTGAAGTCCTGGATGCTAAATATAGATGTTTTTATCAGTTCAATGATAAATGGAACCATTTCGGGTTTTGGATTGCGAACGCATTTCGCATAGTTCGACGGAACAGTATCAGTGATTCTTTTATTTCTTTTAATAATCGAACAAGGTGAGAACAAGATAATGCGGGATAACAATGAATCAAAGAGATCTTACACACAAAATGTCATGTTAAAACCACAACTGTGAAAACGTTGTTAGTCAAGCACAATATTATTTTTTTAATTCATGTCCTTCGATCTACCCAAAAATCATAGCACGTTGAAAAATTTAGAGCATGACATTTCAGAAATAGAGTCGGGAGCTTCAATTTTACAGCACACTGAGAGGAACAGAGTCTTAACACTAATAATATTTTCAGGGACATACCTGAATCTGATACGTTTAAAGGCCCTGGTGCCATCTTGGAGCTGCACAAGAGTAACATAAATCCCACGCTCAAAATTCTCAATTATTTCTGTTTCTCCATCATTATCTTTATTCTTTTTAGACTTTCGAGGTGTTCTCAAAATATTTTCTGTATTCTGGTCAGGCATGATATTCTTTTTGTCAGAAACGGGAGAATTGACATGGTTATTATTGTCCAACGTCACAGTCGATGGTGGACGGCTATCGTCAGTAGAATTTCTTAACTTCTGCTGATCTTCAACACAAGAACCTTCTTTAAGTCGATAGTGTTGGTCAGATTTTGAAGGCTTTAATTTTGCACAACTTTTCAGCAATATCTCTGCTTGTACTAGTATGTTCTGTAAGTTGTCGCTTAACTCAGGCGGCAGTTTTTCCGAAACAGCCATCTGAATGCGAAATAAAATCAGCATCGGTGCCAAAAATCACACAAAACATGTACGAAGTTATAAAGTCAGTTTACATTATGCATTAAAATGAACATCTGCAATATACAAACATTTGACAAAGTAAACGAATTTCTCACAGCTTAAGATGTATCAGTGTAAACCTAAAAGACTAAAACCATCGTAAACTTGAATCCAAACAAAAGTTAAAGCCTAAATACACATGACACCTACTCTTCCAGCAGAAAAGATAATGAATCCAGTACATGGAAGATGAAACTAAGACGATTTTATAGCTTCAAATTATAGTTCAAGTTGTAAGTCTAACTAATCATATCCGACCTTTTCCTTCTCATGCATAATTAGTAGTTAAATTTTCATCACAAGTTTATTTTATTTTAAAGCAATAGGAGGTAGTAACTCTTTATGAGTAAATCTTTTGTTGTATTTGTCTTTAAGAGTAGATCTGTAAGTCCAAAAAATCTGCTTACTGTAATATTTTTGCAAATAGCCATCTTTTAGAAAATTAGGAATGTCAGCGAAGCTTAAAATCAATAATATAATCCTTACAGGATGATGTTCCATTAACCTGAAAGAAAAATGGCAGGTAACAAGGGGATGTTGATTACCTGTTGTGCTAGAGATTTGATGATCTCAACTGCATGATCACACTTAGATGATTCTTTTCCAACTACGACAGCAAATTCTTTGGATTTCTTTTGGTTTATGAGTTCTGCATCATAAATTTCACATTTTTGCTTCAAGCTTCTGACCTACAACAACCAAATTTCAGTCATCAATAAATAAATAAGTTGATTGATTGAAGTGGTGAACCATATTTAAGATAAAATCTACCATTCACCTCTGCCTGCAAATTGAAATTTTCTTGGTTTAGAACCTCATTTGTCTTCTTCACGCTATCAGTAGCAATTTTAGAAACCACTGGAGTGGCAGAAAATGCTGGGCTTGATTTTCCTGATGATGCAGATGCAAGCCTTGAATTAGAGACATGGGAAGTGGTTGATGTAACAATAGGTTTTAGCACTTCATCTACAGCATGACTGGGAAAATAAATTTCTCTAAGTTGTGGTTGTGCATCAAATCTTTTCACAGGCTTTGCCGTCTTGATCTCTATACGTCTAACTGGTCTTATTACAGGAGAAAACAGAGCCTTTGATTTATTTATTGCTCCTCTTGTTGATTTATCCTTAAAAGTGGCGGAGCGCTGATGAGCAACAGGTCTCCTGTTAAAAGATAAGCTCCGGCTTGATTCTGCTGCTCTGAGCTTTGCATAGCAAGAGTCACATACCCGATGTGGTTTGCCCGGCGTCGGTGCTAGTGCAGCTCGTAACACCTTCTTGGAACTGCAAGCATGGCAGTGTACGAGACCACAGTTGTAGCAATTGTGCCTTTTCCTAGTAAATCCAAATGCTTGTCGACAGCCCGAACAGACTGACTGATCAGCACCAGACACCCACTTGTGAATACAAACGCTTGCAGTGAAATTTGACCCACATGATATGCTTTTCACATGCCTATCTTTCAGACTTTCAACAAAAGTAGGCATTTTGCGATCCTCGGTGTCTCCATGACCAAGTCTTCCGTTTTCACCTTTACCCCACGTAAAAACTTCACTTCTTGAGGTCAATACGACAACATGGTAGGATCCGCAAGCAATATCTTCAACGACTTCATTTGTCAGTCTACTCTGTACCAGAGAAGGTAGCTTACCTTCAGATTGTGGGTTTCCAAGCTGACCATAAGCCGTACTTCCCATGGTAAAAACACGTCCGGACGTTGTCAAGGCAATCGTCATAGTGTGTCCACAGGCTAGCTGGTGAAAGTTGTAATCAACAAGTGACTCAATACAAGTTGGGATCAACCTACCTTTCTTGTCCCCATGACCTAGACAGTATTTATCTCCATCACCCCAAGTGAAAAGCTTTCTTGAATCTATATTTGCAGTTGCTATAACCTCAACTATAGCTGCACTATGCCATACTCCGCAGGCAACACTGATAGTTTTCAATCCACTTAAAGTTTCAACTTCTCTTGGGTAGGGAGCACTTTCTCGATCACCATGGCCCAAGACACCAAAAGAGCCATCACCAAAGGTAAACAATTTACCATCAGAGGTAATCAATGCAGAATGCCATGCACCACATGCAACTGATAGTACTTGCTTCCCTTCCAGGGGGCCACAGACTCTTTTGGGTATCCAGTGACTGATGTCATTTCCCTGGCCTAGAAGACCAGCATTCAGAGTGCCATCTCCCCAGCTAAATAATTCACCGTAGACAGAAACAGCACATGTATGATATTCACCACAAGAAACACTTTCCACGTTACAGGGATCCAACAATTCCACAAGCTGAGGTTTGCTGACGTGTCTATCGGTGGCAAGACCAAGTCTTCCACCAGAGTCCTCGCCCCATGTAAAAATTTCACCTTGTCTTGTTACTAGAGCAGCATGTCGGACGCCACATGATATATGACGGACATCAAGAACCACATTGGTTTCTAAAGGTCTCGGAATAAGCACATCAGTCTTTGAACAGGAAGAGTTTAATGATCCGTCACCGCCTTCAATCCATACCTCTCCCCAAATGTAAACATCACCTAGAGACTCACAATCATCCGCCCCAGAGCCTTGACTTGAAGAACTAGGGGCACTAGAGATGCTACTCCTGAAACCTTCTCCATTACTCGTTCTTAAATACATATTTGCACGATTTGACCCTGCATCTGATGTTCCTGGAGAATCCACAAAAGGGTCACTGGAACATAACTTAATTGAAGACTTCCTTTCAAGAGTATGAGAAATACTCAAAGTGTCATCTATGATTGCTCTCAAACGGCGTCCATTTCGAATGGAGCCACCATCCTGAAAGCCAGAATTTTTTTCTTTATTAGTTATTTACATACACTCAGCTATCATATAAATACTATGATACATTTGAAAATGTACAGATCTATATTTTGATATCCAGTGGTGTAGTTCATGACCTCAATAGATTACAAAAAGAACCATAACGAACGGAAAACATCAAACATACTCATTCCAGTGACCAGAAAGAACAAATTAAGAAAAACAGATACATGTATTTGGAAATCATGCGTGCCCAGCCCTTGGATTTGATTGCCCAAAGGACTGTATTTTCCTTGAATTGTAGGATTTCCACAAAGAGAATGTTGAGTGGAGTCTCACCAGATCAACAGAATACTTGTGATCAGCCCTCGGAGTTCTGTGCTGGCTTTTGGAAATCAAGGCCTTAAGGCCTGCAAACCAAGCTTCGGCTTCATCTTTGTCTTTGCATATCTGTAAAGCATATAATATACTTTTACTGCAATAAATTTACTACTTCATCACCAGCTGCAGGTTTACAAGCACAACAAATAAGCAACATAGGGTGTCATTTACCAAATCAAGAGAACGCTCGCCATTGTTGTAGAGAAGAGAAAAGGACAAATAATCCTTCTCTGGACAAGAGAACCTCCTGAAAACAGCCTGCAAAGGGTGCAACCCCCATTTAATCAGTCCAAAAACCAAGAGATTTTTTAAGTGAATTGGGGTTCCATGATACAAATCTGGCAACCAGATGAACATGAATATGTAGCTGAACTCCAAACAAATTTGAACTCACAGTTCTCTGTCCAGGAATTATTTTGGAGACAGATTCAAACTTAAGATTTCTTTCTTCCTTATGTGAATACCATACCAAAGTTGTTTCATCCTGCGAGACAACGGATTCAGATTATGTTAAGGTCGTGAATCGTGAGGTGTGACTGTACGGCAGTGGACCTGATAAAATTATTAATGCTAAAGAACATAATAAGTAGGAACCTAAAACATCACAAGCAGAGGATATAGTTTCATAGATAATGCAAGAATAGAGACAAAAAACTTCGGAGTTTCTAAAATGAGGTAGATTTACGGAAAAAATATATAAAAATAAGATACTTGGTTTTTATTGGTCTCGCTCATTTAGACATTTGTACGTAGTATTTATATAAATGACCATTAGTGATAATTTTGAAATGCTTATCGTGGTAATCAAGCTCTAATCCACAATAACCAATATACTAACATGTGTTGACTGACCAGAAAACAAATCATCAACCAGCAAAAATCTAATTGTCTACGCATTAACATATATTTTGGAACCAACTTACAGTATATAAGGAACTTACATCATCAACATCAACATAACCCCAATGCCTCAGAAGAGGCTCCCGCCTAAGCGAGGTAAGGGGGGGTCGGATATAAGGAACTTCATCAGTATTTTTGAAACATTGTGTGTTCACATTAAGAAAAACAGAACAGATGATGATGTCTGTAATGTTCAGATAAAATAAATTTACATCTATTGCTGTATACACTGTACAGGACAGATCGAATATAATGGAAAATTACATGATCTGGTTTTTTTGATGAAAAATTAGTTCATGTATTCTCTATACACAATCCATGTAAAGGGAAATTGTAGTTGGTTCAAGCAAAGATTGATTTCTTTATCTATTGATTATTTGTTATACCATAACATAAAGTGTTGGAAAAATAGTCTCACATTGTTAAACACAAAAAATGTGTAACACTCTAGTGAGAAAAGTTGGATCCACTGTGCTTCACTTAAGTGCTTGAGTTTTGTTGAGGTAGTAGACCAACCAAATTTCACACAAATATCATGTAAAAACTAGCTATAAGATGGGCATGAGCCAGCACAAATCATGGTTTATGGTTAACTTCAGAAAATTAAAACTCACCGGGGATATTCGAAATGGGCAAAATTTAGGCTTCCCTTTTCGACTATACTTGATTAGGGAAGTGCCTTTCTTCAATGCAATAAGTGCCTTCAAAACAGAACAAATAATTCAAAAGAAAGCTGAGAACATGTGTAGGACAAATGGTAAGCCAAGGACAAGCAAGATAAAATCACATTTGTTGTAGCATCACCAATTACTTTACAAAATCTAGAATGGACCCAAAGCATACTCTCCAGTGAATAGAACTCTTATATTTTCTCCTGAACAACAATCAACATTGAATTACATAACTTTTTGTAGAACAAAGGACATGCAAATAAATTACACTTGTTGTTCAAAGCTATAAAACCCATTTTTTACCTTCAGAGAAGATAAATCATATGTTTTCTCGTGATCACCAAACATAACATGAAATTGTTTACAAACTAACTGATCTACCACACAAACAGTATTAAAATACTGAAACTCGTGTCTTATTAATCCGAGATTAAGTTGTACAATGCTCGAAATGATGCAACTTCCTCGGACAGTTATATCGTGATATGCACACTTGAGATTGTGTACATCACGATATTGTGCAACATCCACAACTAAAGGTATGTTTGGATACCCAGTTTCTGATTTTGGTTTTTGCAAAAACACAAGTTTTTGAGGTGAGTCGGAAAACCAGTTTTTTCAGGTCCAAGGTGCCTAGGCACCTCCTCACTACTATCCTAGTTTCTACAATTCAAATTAAAACCTTGAAAACTGTACCAAAATCACATACCATAAATCCAAAATACTATTTGGATTATCAGGCTCACTTGCCACTAGAAACTGACATCCAACTTGATCCTAAATCTAGGTTTATGGAATTATCCTAACCAAGATCATGTACATCACAATATTGCGCGACATCCACAACTAAATATCTGTTTGCATACCCAGTTACGGGTTTTGTTTTTTTTGCAAAAACCCAAGTTTTCGAACTGAGCCCAAAAATCAGTTTTTGAAGATCCAAATGCTCACCTCAACTTCTACTATTTCAGTTTCTATAACTCAGAAATCATAAATCCAAAACACTATTTTGGATACGTTGTGGCTCACTTGCCACCACTGACATCCAAATTCATGCAACCACCCGAACCTAAATTCTATCTCGAACCACGCAACTCTTCAACAAGACCATCAATCAGAAAGAAACCCAAAAATCAGCTTTTGCAGGTCCAAATGCTCATCCCGTTGGTTACTACAATACAAATTCGAGCAGTGAAGTGTGTACCCGACTCGGAAACCATAAATCCATACACCATTTGAATTCTCAAGCTCACTTGCCACCAATAACCGACATCCAAACAGACCCTAAATCTCAGTTTACACAACCATGCTAACCGACAACTTCCTAACAAACTAACCATAAATCCAAATGCTCACCTCGACTTCTACTATTTCGGTTTCCAGAACTAAGAAACCTTAAACCCAAAATACCATTTGGATACTCTTGCTCACTTGCCACCACTCACATCAAACGGACCAACCCTAAATCTATGTTTACACGACCTCTCGAACTGACATTGCGTATCTAATCACACAAACACTTTAACAAACCATCAATCGTTCAGAAATTAGAAACTCAACTCCCGTAGGATCTGTTGTTATGTGTTTTCCCCAAGTTTTGCTGCTTCTATCTTCTTTGATAATAAAAAATACGTATGTGTTTGTAGTCATCCCTACTTTAAAAATAACTAACTTGTAGACATGGGTACGTGTCATATGTACAAGGTAGCACCAGCAAAACTTGGGAGAAAACCATAACAACATATATCCACTCAACTCAACCTGGTCGGAGAAATCAAAAAAATACAAAAGACAATTTAGATACTCTGACTCACATCCAAACGGACCAACCCTAAATCTCTGTTTACGCGACCTCTCGAACCGACATTGCGTATCGAATCACACCAACACTTCAACAAACCATCAATCATTCGGAAATTAGAAACTCAAGCTGGTCGGAGACTCTCTCGGGATTGAGACTCTTCCCGCGACTACCAGACTCCGCCATTCCATCTGCCAACGCTCCTCGGCATCATCGGCACTCCTCATCGATGCCACCATCAACTCCTCCTCCTCATCTCCCGTCGGAAATCCCCAGCGGCGGCGATCGGAAGGGGGATGAAAGTGGGATCTGGGGTTTGAGGGGGTGGAGTCGCCGGAACCATCCATTTCGAGGGGAGTGGTGGGATGGGGTTGACGTGGCGGGAGGGGCGCGAGTCGCTGATGGGCTCCTGGTCGTCAGGTGCTCGGGGTGATGGACGGTTGGGATTTCAGGGAGGGGTGAAGGACGGATCCTGGCCGTTCATTGGGGATGAGGGTGATGATTGGTTTTGCCGCCTAGAGAATAGTGTGGAATAAGGGGTTATGAAGATTTTATTTATTATTTCTTATTAGAATTTTTTTAGAAATTATATTTAAAAATTTATTAGTTTACAAGAATTGTGAAAATATTTGACAAACTATGATATGTGACTTATTAATGCAGGTCGTGACAATTGAAATGAATGGTAATTTTTTCCTTATAGAATTGCTAAAGTTATTAATGGAAGTGCGTAGAATTGTTGAACACAAATATATAAAGCCTTATGAAGATTTTAATTAAATTATCATGGAAAATGGATGTTGTTGGAAGATGATTGTTTGATTAGTGCATGCACAATATAATAATTGGTGTTGTCATATATTTATAGCAAGTGTTTGTGTTAGAACCCAAACCCTTGTTAGGGTTAACTTGGATTAGTGGTGGTTTAGGAGAGGTTTTGCATGCGGAAGAGGGGAAGCATAGTGCATGCATGGGGAAGAGAAGGGGGCGGGAACAGTTGTCGTGAGGGAGAGTGATGGGTTTGGAAGAGTAGGCGACTGTTGGTGTGTGGGGAGTTGGGTTTATATTGCGTTTTTTTCTCTCTCTCTCTCTCATTCTCTCCATTCACTCTCTTCTTTTCCTGGTGCGCGAGTTGCAGCTGAGGAGGCGACCACGGTGGAGTGAGGCGCGTGGAGGAGGTGCGCGAGAAGGTCTCCGGAGGCGGTGTTGTGCGAACGGTGCTCCGGCCTTTTTCGTCGTTTCGTTGAGGTATGTCGACTCATTAGTGTGGCTTGTTGTTGACACTCATGAGAGGGTCGTGTTGGTCGGTCGGAGGAGGTCGGAGGCCTCTCCGACGTCGCGTTGGGCGAAGAAACCTCGGCTGGCGCGAGGTTGAAGACGACCGGACGGTCGACCGGTCCTTGGACGGTCGACCGAATGCATGTATATCTTTACTGTCTGTTGCGTTTCGGTCGACCGAGGTCTTGTGTTCGGTCGACCGGAACTTAAGTTTATTGGTTTATATTGCATGATGTTCGGACGTAGGCTTGAGTTCGGTCGACCGTTATATGACGTAGAAATATTAAGTTGACCCTGTAAGTTCGGTCGACCGAGACCCCTGAGTCGGTCGACCGATGGATTAAATGATGTAGAAGTTGTTCTGTTAGTTTTCGGTCGACCGGGACCTGAGTCGGTCGACCGATAGACTGGATTGTAATGTTGACCAGACTCCGGATTTTGACCTCGTTCGGTCGACCGGTTTTAGACCTTCGGTAGACCGTTGGGGGATTGTGTTCTGTGCGCAGCGGTAGACCGTGTTAGGGACGGTCGACCGATTCCTTTCTGGAAACGGTCGACCGAATCACCTCTTACGGTCGACCGTTTGGGCCCAGGACAGAATTCCTGGTTCCCTTTTTGAACGCCAACTTTGTCCACGGAAACCCGTGTCCTCGCCTTGTGCGTGAGCCGGGAGGTGACGGTGGGCGCGTGATGCGTGCCTGCCCAGGGACCGCCGTTGGGAAGAGTGTGGGTGTTCGGGACGCGTCACCTCCATGTATGGACCGTGACTTTTGAGATGTTTGTTGGCACTTTGTAGTATAGCAGGCCTGAGGGATCGCGGATCCCAGTGTATGATGATGTTGTGCGGGCACGCAACTGGCGTTGGGTGAGGTGACTACCGGCCCTTGGGGCTACGGAGGTCGCTGCCCTGCTTTTATAGCGGCGCAGTTGGTGTTCGCGGCTCGTGGAGCCAGTTGACCTGGCAGACTTCGGTCTGGACCCGTCCGATGTTGTGCCGGACGTTGTGATGGACCACCGATGCTGTGCCGGTGATGCCGCCGAGGTTGTGCCGGCGATGATGATTGTTGGGCCGAGGCTGTGCCGGCTATGTTGTTTTCCTCGGCTGGGCACCTACCGAGATGATGTTGTTATACCTTCCGGGCGACGGCCCCGTTGGTCCCTGTGGCCCCGACCACTGAGATTTACAGATCTGTTTCTATCGGCGCGTAGACGTGACAGAGGCTCCCTGCCGAACCCTTGAGTAGTGTAGCTGCGTGTGGGGGGTGCGATGTCGCGGGCTACTAGACTGCATGTGCCTGCAGTAGGTCTCTTCGGGAGACCCGATGATTGATTGTCGGACTGATGTCCTGTTTTACCCTTCGGGGGAACTGTTTTCCATTTCTGTTGATGTCATGACATGCCACTAGTATGATAAGTTCATTATGTGATGCATGCATATAGGTGAGTTGGCATACGGGGTTTCCTTCTGGAAACTCAGGCATTGTTGTTGCATCTTTTTCAGGACCGCAGTAGGTCCGGGTGGGTGGTGACCGAGGACGGAGCGCTTTGGAGTCGGATCCTCTTCGGCAGTTGCTAGACCGTACGACTACTTGTATTCTATTCCATTGTATCAGTATTGTAGTTGTATTTCTTTTGGAAAACTCCTTGTATTTTGGGTGCACCCGGATTTATATATTTATATATTAGTAACGTTCCCGCGTGAGTTGTCTGTTATGTTGGTTATTTTGAAATTTTAAATCTTCCGCTGTTTTCGGGACGTTACAGTTTGTGAGAGTTACAATGAGATGAAAATTTGAAGTTACACGTAAGATTATGGGATTACATGTATATCATGCATAACTGAAAATAACCTACTAAGTATTAGGTGCATGAATTAAATTAATGACTAAAAAAGTCCACTTGTTCATATCATGCATTGGGTGCATGCTGTGTATGTCCTTTTACAGATGTGCCTTGTAGATAAATCATAACTTGTTGACTCTGTCTTGTTAGTAAATTACGTCATTTCATCCATATTTCGAATGTCTAACATGTGAATTGTGAAGCATGAAGCGCTAGTCAAATGTGGATCGAAAATTACTCGAGTATAAAGCTAATAATGGTACGTGAAAGATGCATGATGTTTGTTTTTTGAAAGCACTACGTTATTTTAGTTAGTTCCAATACTCATAAGTCATAACTCGCATAATGAAAAATTACCAACTAAGCTAATTTTATTGATAATAATACTTAGTACGTTTGTTTGATAGCAGATCCAACATTTTTAGTCGATAAATCGTCTAAGTATTGAAATCCATACTACACGTGATCAGCTGAGCAAAACTCCACAATGTTTTGTCAGCACGTGACTAAGCACCAGTGAGGACAAAAGGTTAATTTTAAATTTAAAAAAATGGTACAGGGACAAAAAAATAAGTGCATTATGCACATATTTTAACCGGGTTGACCAGGTCAACCGGACCCGTTCGGGTTCGGTCCGGAAATTTTTGAAAAAAATCGGTCCGATTCGGGTTTTGGTCCGACAAATTTTAATATTTCGGGTTCGGTCCGGACCGGTTCAAAAAAAATTTTATTTAAAAAAATTCAGTTTTTGACCGGACCGATTCGGTCCGGTCTTCGGTCCGGTTTTCGGTCCGGACTCCGGATAAAAATCCGGACCGGATGCACAACCCCATGTTTGATGCAGCACTCGATTATTTTGCTCGTGAAGGAAAAATGGTAGAAAAGAATAGCAATGGTCAATTTCAAATAAAGAATAGCAATGGTTTTGAACATGAATACTTAGGCCACTACAACCTAGTAGCCTACACATCAAATAGAATCCAAAGTATGTTCTTATGGACTTATTCGATAGTCGATATCCTCGATGAGATTTTTTATATAATTGGTAGAAATTAATTATATATATTAAGTTTAGTTGCATATCCGAATTTCACCAACTAATTGTTATAAGAATAAGAACCCAATTTATATCTCACCTTTACTTACGGTACTTTGATTAGTTAGTTACACGATCTGTGTATTACTATTTACTAGTGTGATTTTCACGACAGATGCAATCCATCTTGTCTTTGAAACTTATTTTGATTTATGTAATTTTGAACAAGGAAAGGTTAAATGCATGTCTTGAATGAGGCCACTCGAAACTTATGGAACTTAAAATCATATGACAGTGTGGCAGTGTTAGATGAGCCCTTGAAAGCTAGGAATGAAGTGCTACACGTGGGAATCCCATTTGAAATAGAGGCATCCATTTCACTTGTCAAAATAGAAAGGACTATTCGGATGCAGATTCAGGTCGGTTACAAAAATGGGCTCCAGGTTGAGAAATGGAAGACAACTGAACCAACGCTCCAATGCAACATCACGAAATAACAATATGTGGAGGAGTGAATTGGACGAGAGATCGTAGTAAAGTAAGTTCACATCTCCCAAGTTACTTTACCTTCCAAGAAAACTTTAAGGATCATTCTTGTACAAATATGCTCTTATTTATGGCGTGCACGTGTATTTTAAGTGTGTATAGATGAGCTTTAGTTAATGGTTCATCACTTTATCCTCGTTGTGCAAAGAGATTAGCTATTCAAGTACTGATACAGACATGGACTACTCGTGGGTAATTCTTAGGGGGTGTTAGTGGCGCGGAAAGTTCCGGAAAATGATTTTCGGAGTCAAACGGAAAGCAGAAGAAAACAGAATCTAGTGGAAAACAGTTTCATTTTGACTGAATTCTGTTGTTTGTGTCTGTATCTGGAATCCGACAGAAAACAGATTCTGTTGTTTGTGTCCGTTTTGGAATCCAATAGAAAATAGATTCTGTTGTTTATATCCAACATTAAATAATATGAGAAACTTTGTAACTGTAGTGTAATTTATAAATGAAAATATGTTGCTATGATCTCAATAATATTACAATTACATTTAATTTATAACTTTTTTTTTTGCTTTAATCTTAATAATATTACAATCCAAACCACATAATGTCAAGATACATAAATGTGAATATTGAACCAACTCACGTAAAATTTGTTATATTTTCTCACATCTGATATGTCAGTTCTTTCTTGTTTTGTTGAGTCAATCCAACTTGACTTTTTCTACTTCTTCCCCGCCATCTTCTTCCATTTGTGAATTTGAAGTTCTTTCTCGAATGTTAGTTTTTGTGTTAGTTAATTGTTATTTGGAAAATCTATGTGTTAAATTCAAAGTTCAATATAGAGTTGAAAATGCTTATGAATTATGATTGTGTTTATTGGTACACATGAGATTAGCATATTGTAAGTGCATAAGACCTGGTAATCAAAATGGTCACCAAGTATTTAAGTTCATCCTATTTTGATATTTTCTATTTGTCGTGGATGATTAGGCAATATCATAATTATGCAAATATTAATTCTAAATTGATCAGTGTTATTGTTGATGCATCCATATGAGTTTTGAATTCAAGAATCATGCTGCTATGTAATATCTTAATTTATAAATGAAAATCTGAAAATTTAAAAACAATATATTTACAAAAATTAATGTTAAGACACATAAACGAGATTATCCAAGACACATATCATCAATTCTTTGTCGATATTTTGATGTTACACTTCACATTCTCTACAAACCAGAGTTACAGTTTCTGAACCAAATGTTGTGCCCATCAAGTGAAACAACAAGAGATGAAAACAACTACGATTTTACAGAATACAAGATCATCTATGCAAATCAGCGATTATATACTCCTAATTGGCTTCCAAGTAGATGTTTGAGCAGTGGTGGTAGACTGACTGTTCGTTGTTGGTCGGCTTGTGTTCATAAAATTTTCTTTGGTGGCATTGTTGTATGACCGACATCCCGCCCGGGTTGGTTAGCCGGAATATCCCTTGCTGCCTGCAAAACCCATGCTTTGTTAGAGTACCCAATGCTTGATTAAGTTCTTAAATTTATGTTTGGTGTGGTAATTTACCTTGTGGTGTCCTTTGGTGCCACGACTATTGCAATTTACAAAGGCCTCAGGCAAACTCACCTACACAAACACATAAGTTGAGATAAAGTTGAATCTCAGCAGGTATCAATGAAATGTAAGTGAGCTGCCTAATCAAGTACATGAAATTTAACCAATTAAGTTCCAAGTTAGAGATCACCAACAACTAAATCAGACAAGGTACAACTGAAAATCAGAACTAAAATGATATTAAATTTAGATAACAAACATCTGAAAAAGTGAGATTTATATACAAGTATGTTTGTACCCATATATGGTATGTTAAGCATCAAATAGTTAGAACATCTACTATAGATGATATCATTCTACTACAAAACATCTTAATAGGACTGTTGATACTGTTGCATGCGTCATCATAAAATGCTTCCTCAACTTTTCTCATTGAGAAGATGAATTTTGTTTGGTCAATAAGACAAGGTGCAAACAAAGATTACTACTTGACTACTTGCTATGAAATTGAAACATAATTTCAAAGCTAGCAACACCCAAGTAATCAGCACATGAACCACTTCCAACAGCAAACAAGAAACTTGAATACATCTATCTTTAATAATTTTCCCTCATCAGAGAAAAAACATCAACAAACTAGATTGAAGTTCCAAACAAAACTAGGCAAACATTTAGTCAACCAAAAAAAATTCAGATGCAATTTTCAAATCTAAAACTAGCAATGAACCCCCCCCCCCCCCCCCCCAAATGAACAGAATTTGAGCCTATCAAGGTATGGAGGGGTTTCTTCATGTTGGATATAAGTGGCAGATGAAATGACTACAATCTATCAAAGAAAAAGGCAATAGATCCACCTTAGAGTAGGAAAACGTCACAAACACACACCACTTATAAGGAAATCATATTTTCTAAGGGTACTAGGTAGAGTAGAACAATAGCTCAAAAAGCACCCACCTTCCAATCAATACATGGGATGGAAATATTTGAATCATGAGACATACCAAGATGCAACTAGTTGAATTAAAAGCAGTCTAATTCAAACCATCTGCACAATGAATTGGTGAGCTATACTCTGATGACAGTAAAGATCAGATGATGTAACAAGGTAGGATGATTATTACATCATGAGGTCAAGTCATGAAAGCAGGAACTAAGAGATCAAGTGATGATTATACTATCTCATATTACATGGGACACAAATCAAGACATAAATCAAGCATAGAAACTAGACCATAACTAAACAAAGAAATCAGACCATAACATCTCTGATTGCTTACAAGTATCAATGATTCACTATACTCCGGATATGAAGTAACTAAACATAGAATTTGACAAAGAACTGAACTTAACATAGAACTGAACTCAATCATAGAAACTAAACCATACTAACTTCATAAAAAATTGTCGAAAACCACATAGTCCAACGCTGCAATTGTCGAAATCACATAATAAAAATCAATATCTTTGGAAATCAAAAATCACTTAATCCATAAGTGAGATAATCAAATTACATAATGCAATAAAACCCATGAAAATCACATAACCCATAAGTCGAAAATCACATAAATCTAATGACAAACAACTCAGTCCCAAAAACCCATGAAAATCAGAAAACATACACCCTAAATCGAACATAAAAATGAGAAAATACAACCTAATTCGAACATTAAAATCTAGAAAATACACACCCAAATCAAACGTAAAAACAAGAAAATACACCCCAAATCATAGGAAGTACACCCCCAATCCCATAAAATCCCGTCAACATTACAGAAAATACACCCCAAATTCAATGAAAACCCCCATCTCAGATAAAAACACACACAGATCGAACATAAAAAAGTAAGGTAATGTACCAGATGATGGTCGTTGTCGTCGTCATCTGAACCCAAGCCCGACGTAGAACCCTAGCTACCGTCATCCGAACCCAAACCCAACGCGGAACCCTAGTCGTCGTCGTCTAAACCCAACCCTGCCGAGGAACCCTAGTTGCAGAACACCGGAATCGGAGAAGGGAAGAAAAGGCAGAAGAGTTGGGAGGGAGGATTCTGTTGCTTTCCTTGGTGTAAAGGTGAGAAAAGGTGGGGTAAATTTTCTTTTATATGTCGGAATCCAAGGGAAAGTTGTTGTGGATTCCACATCACGCACAAACACTTCCTTTTTGTCGGTCAAACGGAAGCTTTTTTGATTTCCTTTCCATTCCGTGGAATTCCCTAGGCACAACCCCCCCCTTAGGATAGTTTTGGCGTGCTAGTTCTTATCACCTCCAGTGGAATGTTCTCAGCTTGATACTGTTTCTTAAAGTTCCGATACAAGGATTGATGTATGAATTGGTTTTGATCTTCTCAAATGCCACTGTCGCCGAATAATTAAAGAAAACTCAAAGGGAGTGTTAGTGACGTGTAAAGTGACGGAAAGTAATTTTCGGAGTCAACCGGAAAGTAAAGTAAAATAGAATCCAGTGGAAAACAGTTTTCCCTTTGACTGAAATTTGTTGTTTGTGCATGTGTCGGAAAGTGATCTGGAAAATGGGAATTTCTGTTGTTTGCTCATACTTCTTATGTCCACTGCGACAGATCGGTCGGGGGTCTCGTTCACCGGTGAGCGGGCGGCGTTCCACCTCGCCGGTGAGGTGGCGGGGGTTGGAAGGGGGCAGCACCCCCTGAAAATCAAGCACAATGTAAAAATTCCAACAGTTTTGATAAAGAAAACGGACTACCGAACTAGTTTCGGTCGACCGAAATGCGACTTCTCAGGGTGAACGTAAACAGAAGACCGAACTAAGTTCGGTCCTCCAAACGTGTCATTCCAGTTACGAATTTAGTGGACCGAAATATGTTCGGTCGTCCGTTATATTCATTTCGGTGGACCGAATGTTTGACGGTCGATCGAAAAAATTCGATTTCCGTGACTTTCCGACCTCAAAGTGACGGAAAACTCAAAGAAAATTTTATACATACCACAAAATCCGACGGAATCCATGTTTTCGTGCACAAACAACTCCTTTCTCGGAATCTGACTGCACCCCCCCCCTCCAAAAAAATAAAGAGGAGAATTACCCCTGACAATCACAATCACTCCACTAGTTTTTCTTATCTAATTTTCACTTTAACGAAAAATTATTTATAGCTACGCTATAAAACGTCGTATTTTTCAGTCTTCTGACTTCAAATACAACCAAAATAAACAAGTTCAAATACACGAAGTGTATCCCAACTAGACCAGGTTAGACCCATTACCCACAACAAGTCACAAGTCACAACCAAATTTGTCAAAATCAACCTACCATGTACCAACTTAACTTAAAGGAAAAGAGCTCAAAGTGGTTAGAAATAAAGTAAAGAAATAAAGGCTCACATGCATTGGAGACTCCAAGCCCAAACATGCCACTCCCACTATACTACAGAATCTACACTCTTAACTTGTCCTCTTCACTGCAGTACCCCAATCAACTGCTTCTGGGCAACTCCAGCGAAGCACACAAATGAGTATGAGATTTTCTCATTCCTCCATCCTGAACTGCAATGTGTATGTGATTCTCTGTTTAAAATGCTAACTCAAAAGCCAATGCAGGAGGAGAGGATAAAGGTGGCTGCAAGATGGTAAACAGTTGCAACACTAGTTGGAGGTGGGAAGATTGGATCTTGTTTTAGTTTTTTTGGCTTTCTGGTTCAGGAAAATAGTGGGTTTTCTGTCTTTGAGATTTTAGTCTTCTTTATGTGTTTTTTTGGGGGTCTTGATATGTGTGATTTGTTTGAGTTCAGGGGAGAGGGTGGTGAAGGGTTCAGAACAGTGGAGTGCTTAAGAGGGAGACTTCTGGCAGAGAGAGTGGCTTCCAGGGTTGCCAAGGAGGACTCCGAGAACCTAGCTAAAAGGGTTTGTTCTTCTTCTCATGTTTGATGTTAATGCCCATATGAATCTTAATGTATCAAGTGTTATTTTGTTTTTGTGGGGGAATAAATCACTAGCCCATCAGACATTGTGGGAATTTTTTTCAAAATAATCAAAAAAAATAAAAAAATGGAAAAATATGCACTTCAGAAACTTAATTGGCAAAGTATGCACATTGAAAAACGGCACCACAGGTGCCGTTTTCATTAAGTAAAAACGGCACTGTAGATGCCGTTTTTACCCTTAATGAAAACGGCATCAGTGATGCCGTTTTTACTTGGGCAAATTTTTTCTTGGTTTCGAGATGTCGTTTTTATTTAATACATGTTGAACTAGAAATGGGTCGGTCGGGGGTCTCGCTCACCGGTGAGCGAGCGGCGTTCCACCTCGCCGGTGAGGTGACGGGGGTTGCAAGGGGGTAGCGCCCCCTGGAGATTTTTTGGATCTTCAAATTGTTTGATCTGGAAAATTTTGAATCTTCGTCACTTGTCAAAAAATTCATTGTAATTATTGTGTGTGTGTGGGGGTTGTAACTCCAACACATTGGTCAGATCACTTTGGAGTTGTGACATATTATCCATTATCAAAAATTGGTTCGAAGATCCAACTGGTAATTTTTTGATAAGTAATGTGGTGTGATAAATTTGTATTATCGTGGTAACGGGTTGGATTACAATGAGTTTTTGGCAAGTGACGAAAATTCAAAAATTTCCAGATCAAACAATTTGAAGATCCAAAAAATTTCCAGGGGGCGCTGCTCCCTTGCAACCCCGCCACCTCACCGGCGAGGTGGAACGCCGCTCGCTCACCGGTGAGCGAGACCCCCGACCGACCAGTTTATAGTTCAACATGTATTAAATAAAAACGACATCTCGAAACCAAGAAAAAATTTGCCCAAGTAAAAACGGCATCACCGATGCCGTTTTCATTAAGGGTAAAAACAACATCTACAGTGCCGTTTTTACTTAATGAAAACGGCACATGTGGTGCCCTTTTTCAAGGTGCATACTTTGCCAATTAAGTTTCTGAAGTGCATATTTTTCCAATTTTTTATTTTTTTTTGATTATTTTGAAATTTTTTCCGACATTGTGTTGTAACATGACTTCTATGTGTGCTTGTTGGTATGATGTTATGTTGTTTTGCCTCTTTGCATTTTTAGTCATCCTATCAATCTTAACATGGAATTAAAAAATTATGTTACTTGATAGGTATTATTAAAATGCTTAATGTGACATTTCATTATTAACTAGGTTAAAGAAGCCGATGAATCCAAGTGCCAAGTTTGTTTTGTGTTTTTGTACTATAGCAATCAAAATTTCTAGATGGATACATGTGAATAGATCTGCAGAATCATGTAACACCGTGTGCCAAGATGTGTCCCTTATGTTAATTGCGTTGATTCTATTAGCTGATGAAATCTTAGTAGTTGAATTCATCTTTGCGTCTATTAGTTACCTTATGACTCGTAATATAGCTTTATTCTAGCAAATGGATGCAATGTACATCCGAATCGTGACGTTGTTAGCATTTTATGTTTTTGTGCATTGACATCTTACTGAAATATGCTTGGTCAACGTGTTTGCTTGGTTCTTTTAGCTCACGGAGCTGGAGAGAATGATGGCTACGGAGATAAAAGCCAGAAACAAAGCCGAAAAGAGGTTGAAGAATGCATTGAAGAAGCTGGAATCTCTGAACTTGATTGAGTTTCCCGGTCTTTCAAAAATCTCAAAGGACATCTTAGTTGAAAACCAGCTAGACTCGTCATCGGGCTCCACCCCATGTCTTGAAATGGCTGAGAGAAAGAAGTCCTGCTCCCAATCTCAGAATTCCACTGCTAAAGATGAAGAAAGAAACAAGAGCAGTGAAAGGACATTGGACAATACTTGTTTTTCAGCTGATTCCACTAACCAATCTGCTACCCAGGAAACAAGTTGGAGCTCAGCTGGCTCTGCTGATTCGGTTAACAAGTGTGGTAATGTTCAAGAGAAAGATGGTGAATCAAGGATTTTTTTCAGATATAATGGTGTCTTGGCCGGAGATTCCACAAGGTAGTTTTTATTTCTCAAATTTTGGTTCTTTTACAAATGTAGAGTTTATTTTTTCTTAGTAAATTATAAGGCTTATCTTTGGTGAAGAGTGATTATATGTGGAGTTTATCCAAGTTTAAATTGACTCTCAATAATGCTCACGTTGCATCATTGCCAACAAACTGATAGACCTATGGAGAGTAGAGAACGAACGCAGGACCCGTTACCACGAAACAAATTTTATACATAGCAAACATTTCAAAATACAGTACAATGAAAAATGTAGAACCTGGTGATTATATTTTTCAAGAAAGCTAAATCGACAACTTCCAAATCAACATTTGATTTTTGGGACTGAAGTTGGTTCTGTTCAGCTTCTTGCAGTCAGCCATCTACAAATGCTCTCCAATGAAATACATATATTCCTTTGTTTTTATTGGTAACTTGTCTAGATGTATAAATCATACTAGGAACGTGGTTGAGCTTATAAAACCAAGTGTCTAGGTAATAAGTGAGGGATCCTGTTCCAATATTGGCTTAATACCAAGCTGGGGAGAATGTTTCCTTATAATATTAACTTTTCAACCATGATTTAATAACTAATAAGTACTACATTTACAACTAATTTTCCCCACATTTAGTAGGCGCCCCCCTCATGATTATCATGTTCAGAGGGACGAACACGTAGGTGGCAATCCAGAGACAGTACCAGCGAGCTTTTGGAGTGAAACAAGCAAAGTACCAATCAAAAGCAATGCCCACGAGAAAATCGAACCAGACGTCAAGAGCAAGCGGAGCTTTACGGAATCACTTACGAGCGATAAGGTAACAGTCTAACAGATGCTCTTGTTGCTGAAATGTCAAAGAACATCTGCATAGCATAGTTAGTAAGAAGTTATTGAATGGTCCATGAGACATGATACCTGTGAAAGAAACTTGATTAATTAAATTGTCCTCGTTCATCTATTGACTATTGTCTCCCTGCAGTTACATAAATGTTCTGTACCTATTGCCACTTCATCTTGAGTTTATTTTCAATAAAAATATGTTTGGTCTATTAGGTGTGAGTAGACCTGTAAGATTGACAAAAACATCACTAAGTTAGCAAATGATGTGTAGATTGTGAACTTTTCTCTTCTTTGTCGTTTCAGCAAAGTAATCTTTGTGCTTCCCAGAGTACATGATAAACTTGTCTCATTTTCTCGGTGTATAGTCCGTCGCAACATACAGTACATTTCAATTCTTACATTGTAGATTCACAACTGAATACTCCTTACTGTTTCAGATTTCCAAAGGAGTCTCATTAACTGTCGGGGAACTTAAGTCTTACTTCGAGCACCTTGTGACCGTAAAAGAGCCCCTGCAAACCACTGGGCTTCGGAACCAAACAAACTGAAGGAGTTATAATAGATTTTAATGTAGAATATGGAGCTTTCCAATAGTTTATTTGAAGTAGAATTTCAGGGGACAAATATCTTATCTGCATTTACAATTATTTACACCCAAAGTTATCCTGTGAATGACTTCAAATTGGAAGAATCAACATTGCAATCAAAAGGTGAAAACAGTAGATTTTAAACGACTACAATAAGGCTATCCATTACTAACCAAAATGTAAACATTTTTGAAGCTTATGAATGAGAAAAACGTGAATGTGCGTGCTTATTCTGATCGAAGGATTTTGATAGAGAACTTAAGTTGTGTTTGGAACCGTTTTTGAAAGTTTGGATCTATGGAATCATAGTATACAATGGCAGCCCAAACTTTGTTTCATTTGTAACCGAACCATTTTAGCAATTGAAATGTCGATCTACTTGTTTGAAGTTGAATTATATTGCTTCTTGCCAACTTCTTTACTAGTTAATCTGAACTTACATACGTGCTTCGACTCACATTTTATAGCTACAAATAAGATAGCGAGCATCTTGATGCCTGCTTCATAATTGCTTCATTTACATTCCCGACAGTTCCAACGAAGTCGCTTTTTATAATTTTCTTTCACATTGCATGTCCACACTGCATCTCGCATCGCTCTACCCTTGGACATGCGTTTGGGGAAGCGGGCGGGATGGTCTCCCCACACGTTGCATATGGGATATTGGTGTGCTCATGCTTCTCCTGTAAGAAGTGGAATTTGCCGGTGTTTTTTTTTCTTTCATATTTGGTTGCTTATTTCAACAAGTCACACATATTCACGTGTAAATTGTAATTACTTTTAAAAAAAAAGAACACAAATCGTGAGAGATTGTGGATCACGTCGAAAGCAAAGTAGAGACTATGCCAGCAGATCTCGAGGGCTTCTCTATGTATATAATCAAATCTTATGTAAACTTAATACACACCTTGACATTTAGTTGTCCATGGCCGTACTTTGAGTTTTTCTTTGGTGTTTGACCCAAAAAAAACACAAAAAACCGAACGCCTCCAACCCAACTACCCCTTAGTAGTTCAAATCAAGGTTTTAAAAATCAAATTGGACTAGACGGTTCGATCCGATTGGACTGGACTGAAAATCGATGGTCCAACAACCGGTTCAACTTAAAAAACGACCCGACGTAAAAGTATTTTAAATTTTTCCTAATTTTTAAAAATCAGAAAATGAGATATTTTTTGCGTACAAACAAAGCCCACAAACTTCCACCCGCAAACCCCTCTCCCTCGCCAAAACCTTCGTACCAAACCCTAGTCTCTCCCTTCCGCCACCCACAAACTTGCCTCCAAGCCGCCGGTTCAGCACGCCTCCTCCTGTGCAGCGCGCCTCCTCCGGTTCAGCGCGCCTCCTCCGGTCTAGTTCGGCATTGTCGGGGCAAGAAAGGAGGTGAGGGGTTTAGTGTGAAAATTAGTTTGATTGAATGCAAACTTGCCTGGATTGTAGTTTGGTTTTCTTTTATAACAGAAAATTAGTTGCTTTGGATGGAAATCAAATTGAATGTTTTTTTAGTAGCAGTTTGGGTACGAGACATGTAACAATTATTTCTCCTAATTTTTTGTGAAAAGGTTGAAAAAAGTTTGCTTATCTAGGTTCCAAAGGTATGATGGGTAGATGACTAGACGATGTCATGGATAGTATTGAAGGTTGATTTTGGTTTTCGATTCTTAATCCAAATAATGTTTTCTATAAAAAATTTTCAAGCAAATTTGTTGAGTTAAGTAAAGATAGCAAATTTGCTGAGTTAAGTAAATTGTGCTTGATATCATGAATTATATTTAACGTTTGATATGTATGTATTAAATGATTTTACAGAAATTGGTTCAAACCGGTCCGACCGTTAATATTTATTCGGTCCGGTCCAACTTTGGGTCTAAAAAAATGCTGACGTCATCAACGGTCCGACCGTGGTTCGGTCACATTGAACCAAAACCAAAGCTTTATCGGTTCGATGACCGGTTTAGTTCTGAAAACTTTGGTTCAAATTGAAATAGCCCTACTGCATGGATGGTGAATTTAATGAAAAAGCAAATAGTCCCACTTGTTAAAATTAGACAGTTTTCTTATCTTTCTATATTTGCAACCGGCCAAATATGCCGGTGGTGGCTGCTGGATTATTCACACGCCGTCTAATCGGCCGATTTTTATTTATTTACGGTTTTAGTTATAAATTAACTTCCATCACCTCTTTTTTCACAGTTTAGATTTGGAATTCTTCTCATCCCTAAACCCGTCCTCTTCCTAGGGTTTTGGTCTCCGAGATCTATTCTCCCTCGGTTATTGCCTTTCGATGGCGATGGCAGAGAAGACGCTGAGGTGCACGAAAGAGCCGTACATGGAGGGCGTCGGAGCAAAGAGGATGTAAGTTTCCAATCACTATTGCACTTATTTTGCTCTGGTCAATTGCCGTTCGATCGATCTGTCTGGATTTTGTTTTCTTTTGTAGAAAAAGTATGAAGTTTTGTACTCTATCTGGTGATGAGATCTGCAAGTCAGCAGAAGTGCAAGTGTGGAAAAACAAATTTTACAATCCGTTGGATCAAACAATTGTTGAAAATGGCCTACTTGATCCACACATGGTATGCATTTCTCATTCAATAAAATATATACTCATTTATTACCATTGAAGATTAGGAGTTATGGTATTGGAATTCTCGATGTCAGGGAAAGAAACCTAGTACCTGGTTGGTGTAGACATTTGGGTAATTGTTGACAACTCAAAATTTTGTTTAGTTCTTGATAAAAAAAGTTTGGTTTAGTTACAAAATGTTTTAATTTTTATAATTCTTGAATGTTGACATTTTGAAGCTTACCATGTTTGAGCAATACCTTTTACGTCACAACCACTTAAAGCAATAATATACAATCAAATATTTTTTTGTTGTATGGAATGGGGAAATGCAGCCTTAGTATGACCACATGAGTCCCGTATCCATTCATCAGTTGTTATATTGTCTAGTGTCTACCCACTCAATCATGAGCTATGAGACTCCCTTTTAGTATGGATTACGTAATGACCCATTTTATTGTTCAAATTTTATTGTTTTCTATTGAAAACGAAAGCTATTGTCTCATTAACTTTTCACTCTTGACTTTAGGGACCTGCTAACAAGAACGGCATCTGTGCAACATGCTATGGTCGTTTTGCCGATTGCCCTGGTCATTTTGGATATTTGAAGCTTACGCTTCCTGCATTCAATATTGGATATTTTAATTTAATATTGAATATATTGAAGTGCATATGCAAGGTATTTGCATGTTCCTTTTAAATATTCCGTTTTGGTTATAATACTTTTTTTTGTTTGCTAACTATTTTTTTATCAATTTGTTACTCTCATTGTGTAAATGCTCCGTCCGTAACTTTTCCTTCATTTTGACTTGTACATTTTGTCCCTTTTGCAGTCCTGTGCAAGGATTCTTTTGCCTGAAGAGGATCGAAAGTTTTTTCAGAAGAAGATGAAAAATCCTAGAGCAGAGATGTCAACAAAAAATACTTATTTTAAACAAATAAGAGGCAAATGCAAAGCTTCACGTTGCATACGTTGTGGTTACATTAACGGTATGGATCCATTTCATGATTTTCCTTTGCATTGTTTTTTTATTGGCAAGTTCTAAACTTTGATACTTACATTTTCCCCTTTTTTGAGAATGTTTGCTTTCACATGAATCTGGGTTGAACTTCAACCACTAAAAGAAAAGGGATGAATACGTCCTTGTGTGGATGGATTGTGTGGGTGATCTGAGCTTTATTGTTGTGATTTTATTGATGCTAACTTCTGCGAATCCATTTTTCAGTTTTAAACAAAACATCCTTTTAGGTGCAAAATTAAATTTTTGTTTCATTTTTTTTTACTCGGGCTAGGAGGACTTGTCTTCCAAACATCATCAGTTAATAAACGTTACAAGATTGTGTAGGTGGCATGCACACATTACAAATGAATCATATGAACAACTTGAAATTTCGTTTCCCAATCACGAAGTGTGACACACAATCATCTTTGAATTTTATATTTGCATCATCGTGTTGTGACACTCACGATCCCATGCAATACCATTCGCTTTTAAATTTAACATTTACATTTGAATCATTTTTGCGTTAATCACCTCAATTACCACCATTGGATATTATTGCACTTCCCTTTGGACTGGCGCATCTTTTCTCTCTATCCATATTGTTTGCACGTTGCAGCACTACAAGCACAATTAATTTGGTAAGGCTTGCAATCAAAGCCTTCTTTCCACTCCCAACTCCCAACTCTTAGATGTGTAGAAATGCTGAAAATGAAATCTTATCTGCCTCCCTAGGAAAGCATCGAAAAGTGTAGAAATTTTTGTACATCAACCTATTATAAGAACTTAATAACAATATCTACTATATAACACTTTTAATATAAAAACCTCTAATTAAAATTATAGTTTTTATAAAATAAATATAAAATCACATCAACTTGAAATGATAAAGGAATTTCTATCTAACAATTATTACCAAAATAGAACAAAAGTTTATTAAAAAACTAATTTGCTACTAGTGTAATTATCTAAGTATATTTACTTGCAACTTTTTAAACTTCAACATTTTCTCTCGTATAACAAATCTCTTAACCAGAAATTACTATTATATTTTTTTGTAATTTTATTTCTTTTAAAGAACACATACCACTGTAAAAAAATTCAGTTGATGTTGTATGCTTCAAGTTTATATTCTATTACTTTTTAACAACCAACACATCCATCATCTTTCACATGTTTTAAAACTAACTATGCCCAATGTTACATTAGTTTTGTATTTTTAAGTGCAATACACACCTGTAATGTATTTTCAAAAACATAGTTACACTATATTGTAGTACTTTCACATTCGTATTTGACATTGTTACGCACTCTTCATATTTCAATTGTCTACAATATTAAGTTTAATGAAAATAAATTAAAATTTTATTTATGAGCACAAACATTACTTTTTGTAAATTTAGTTCCGTGCTCGGAAAACAGAATGTGGTGGTTGTAAGGGAAATTACATTTTGTTTGTTTTCCAGTACTTTCTAGTCCATCTAATATGCTATACATCTCTTTTATATGACATCCTTAATTTCCAGGAAATGTTATGATCATGTTTGCTCTTTTAGAGAAATTACTTCCAACAGAATTCAATGGCTATACATGTTATCCTATTGTATCTTTTTTTCTCACATACTTGTCAAAATAGCCGATGTTATCAATGTTTAGGAATCACATATGCGACCCTGTGCGTCAGGTCTCTCATATGTGTGTCAGGTCTCTCATATGTGCCTGCATAATTGTAATATTTTTATAATTTTTAAATGAGAAAAATATCAAAAAATTGAAAAAAATCCGGAAAAATCAGAAACAAATAGGAAAAATCAGGAAAAATAAGGGAAAGTTAGGAATGATATATATAAAATACCTAAGGTGATTTGACTTTTATTATGCTCCTAGCGCAACAAGCAGTCCACCCATCAGTCATAATAGTACACCAATATATTTTCCAATCTTCCCTATATGAGTCTAGAAGTGTTTTTGTTGCTTCAATCTCCCGTTTCAGACACGATTCAACAACCTCGTGTGGAGTCATTGGTTTCAAACCGGGTCCAAATCTGGTTGTTCGATAAATTAAGTCTTTAAATTCTTTGTATGGGCATGCATTGAAAGACAAACATACTTCATAGAAAAAATTCGCTCAAAGTTGGGTTACTGCTTTTCTCCCCTGAAATTTGTAGGTGGTTTCATGGGGGAAAATGCTAATTACCCCCCTGAATGCTCCAACATAGAGTTGGAGTTGTGCGACCTCATAGAGCCATTGGGCGGGCCAAAACACTAGATGTTATTGTGCATTCCCCCCTTATATTGATTGTTCTTGCATGTGTTTAGGTGTTGTGAAAAAAACAGGAGGTTCAATCTCTCTTACCGAAGATTTCACCAAAGCTCGAGATGAAAGTCTAGAAGAATGCAAATCTGTACTAAACCATTTGAATAAAAGTTTTAATACTGTTGTGCATGCTCTTACTCCAGACATAGTTCTTGAGCTTTTTAAACAAATGATTGATGAGGTAATCTACTTCATGCAACTCTTTACTAACCTTAGATGTTTCTATCCCAAATGTGCTACTTAGCTCCATCCATAATTTGAATGCAATTCTTTTTGTGATTTGGCAATTTTGCTGTAGGATTGTGAATTGCTTCTTCTAGGCGATCGACCTGAAAAACTCATGATAACTGATATACCAGTACCACCAATTGCCATACGCCCATCTGTTGTTGTGGAAGTTGGTAGGACAAGGTATGTTTTTTTTATTCTTCCTGGTTTATCATTATTGCTTCTACAAGTTTTATTATTTTTAGCATTAATACAAGTATTAGTGTTTTGTGCACCTGTTTGCAGTCAAGAAGATAGCATCAGTAGCATGTTAAGGGACATAATTAACTTGAACTCTAGTCTTCGAGAATGTCTTCAAGGTGGTAAAGTTGGTCCCGAAAAATGCTTGGTAGGGAACTGTGTTTTCTAATTATTTCTTTATTCTCTTATTTGAACATTAAATTCCTATTATTTCCTCATGTTGTTTTTTATTTTTAAATCATCTGTTAATTATCAGCCATCTTCAGCAAAATCACTTAACCATATAATGGTGATTTTAGTTAAGGTTTTTATTGAAAAACATCATGACGAACAATGTGCACCTATGGATTCTCATGTCCTGTATTGTGGGAGTTTCTTTTACTCTGCTAAATTTTTACGATTAAATTAATTAATAGTGATATTAAAGACATAGGTACTATCTGTATGTTAGAAGTTTCCAGAAAATACTATGCTTTGATAATTGTATCCTTGGCATTATCTTTCAAAAAATGCAATGGATGTTCAGGGTGCGGTCAATTACATATCCACGTGCATTTGAACTTTCTAATTTGGCTTTTCTCCTTTTTGTGAAATAATACTGCCAATATGCTTGTCATTAAGGTAAAGAAAAAACATTGAGAATAATAAATAATATTTAATCTTCTAGAGCTAAATACAAACAAATAGAAGTAAAGTTCAATTTAGCCAAAATCTTTTGGAAACGTTCTCCTTTGAACAACAATTATTCCTCTTTTATGGTGTTTCACCAATTAACTCACAGTCATTGTTTGTTTATTCAGCCTTTTTTATTATTTAACCGTTAAAGAGAAACTTATAAGAGTGCATTCCAAAATGCTACCCTAGCATAAGCTTTGCCATCTAATGCTAAGTAAAAGATTTAAAGTTCTATAACTGTTGGAGTCATCATGGAGTTGGTTGTTAGTGGCTCAGTCATTGAATATGCCAGATCTTCGTCACTGTCTTCAGCTACTACAAGATGAGCTCCATTATCCAAAGCTGTGATGTATGGGTTGCAGTTGTCTGTGTGTTTGACAACCTTGGTTTTGCTGTGATTCACCAGCACTAAACTCATCTTGAGAGGCAAGTTTCCCTCTGAATGTGGTGTGTTTGATGCGGCATCCATCAAGAGGACTCACGAAGCTTATTTCATGGCAAGATTCTCTACAATAATCCTCTGCAGTTGTAAAGAGGAGATGGTTTGCCACTTTTTATTTGGTTTCCCTTGCTCTCCTAGCATGGCGGAATAGTTCTGTAGGCTACATTTGGTTTGTTGTTTTAGTCTTTCATTTCACACTAAATTCTTTAAAGTTGTTGCATCAGGTTTCTTATGAAGTGATGAGATTACTAGTTTTAAATATTTAGCAGTGTTTTGTTCTCTCGTAATACCATAGATTTTATCACCTTACTAAGAATATTTATGTCTTTGATATTTGTGCCAATGGCATATGTTAATGTTTTCTGTGGCAAATCACCAACGTATTTTTTATTTTCGGAGATGCCTCATCTAATTTTCACTATTTATGTCTATTGTTTGTTGAAATTAATTTCTAAAAGCTTTATTACATACCAAATTGTTCAATATCAAGCTTTTGTTTGATATATCTTGTAGGAACTTTGGGAGCATCTTCAAATTCAAGTAGTAGAATATATAAATAGTGAAGCTCCCTGCATCAAAGAGTCTAGGCATCGTGGATTAATTCAGCGTCTCAAAGGGAAGCAGGGGCGTTTTCGTGGTAATTTATCGGGAAAGCGTGTTGAGTATACTGGACGAACAGTGATTTCCCCTGATCCAAATCTCAAAATCACAGAGGTTATCCCTAAAGATGTTTCTACTATTTGCCCTTGTTTTTTCTCTAATAATAAAAAAATTCTTAAGTACAGGTCGGGATCCCTATACTAATGGCAAAGATTTTGACATATCCGGAACGAGTTTCTCAGCAAAATATTGATAAATTGCGGATTTGTGTCCGCAACGGGCCTTTCAAATACCCAGGAGCGAATCATGTTTTACATCGTAGTGGTGCTAGGAGGTAACTTTTGCTTTTACTATATTTATGTATGTATACTTCAGTATGTTTATTTTGGTCTAGACAAGACATGGAACATTTTCTTTGTAGATACTTAAAGTTTACAAATGTGGCAAATGAACTGAAATATGGGGATGTAGTTGAAAGACATCTACAAGATGGAGATATTGTCCTTTTCAACCGGCAACCCAGTTTGCACCGCATGTCTATCATGTCCCATCGGGTAAGCATGCATTCGTTTATTTTGTACTATTACTCTATTAGCCTTATACTTTTTTCCTTTTATTGATCTTTTTCCTTTTCGTAAGCAGGCAAAGATAATGCCATGGAGAACACTAAGATTTAATGAATCTGTTTGTAACCCCTATAATGCTGATTTTGATGGTGATGAGATGAATTTACATGTTCCTCAGACAGAAGAAGCTCGTACAGAAGCTGTTATGCTAATGGGGGTGAATATCCAAAATTACTGTCTTTTTTCATGCATAATATTGAGGATGTAATTGTAGTAGATTATTACTTTAGGTTAAAAATCTATTAAACGTCAAAAGATTCATTTGTAAAGCTTCCGACAGATCTGATTTAAAACAGCTGCCATACAACATTTATCTGCTTATTTATTGCAAACATGATTGTCCTTGAAGCTGAATAACTTGGCAGGTCATCTTTCAGGTGTAACACCATGAACATTATATTCCTTTTTATAAGGGGTATCTATTTAATAAAAAAACATGATGAATTTTCTTAGTTTTATGAGTGAATGGTTCTGATCATATGTATCTTAAATATGTTATATAGTGGACAATTAAGATTGAATTTGTGTTTTTGCAATAGAAAATAAACAATGGACAACTGAGAACAATTTGAGGGACCAAAAAAGGACGGTTAAAATCGATTTTTGGGACCAAAAGTTAGTGGAAACCATACAACTTTATATGATTATCAACATTATTGTTATTGTTGAAGATATCTTTGAATGTTTAATTTTCCATTTTGACGTATCACAACATATTATTTTTTGTTTTAAAATTTGGAATTTAATCCTTATTCTAACTGCTTATTAAGACTTTGAGCAAACTGAGGATCTCTTGAAGCCATTAGCATGGGCTCTCATTGGTTCGGCATGTAACTTTCTTATCTAAATTTGACCATCTTGACTCTGGATTAGGTTAGGTACTTTTGGTGTAGGGTTTTTACTTGAAATAAAACAGCATTATTACTACTATTATTATTAAGAGATATCTGCGTTTAGTCGTTGGATTTCCTAGCATGTCATGAAAACATAATATTTTGGCATTTTATTCATTATGTAATACCATACGATGTCTAAAAAGTTGTATTCCTAAAATAATAGTATAGTTGGATCACGAGGTTATGTGGCTTACAAAGGAATATGGTTAATAGTACTGAAGCGGATCTTGTAGGGGTATTGGAGGGTCCTTTATAATGGTGCTTATAGTACCTTAATTGGTGATTTGTCCAACTTTGACTTGGCATTGTTGTATGCTATATATACTTGTTTTATTTGATATTTAATATTTGTATCATTGTAGGTACAAAACAACTTGTGCACTCCGAAAAATGGACAAATTCTGGTGGCCTCCACACAAGACTTTTTGACATCTTCATTTCTTATTACTAGAAAGGATACATTCTATGATCGTGCTTCCTTTTGTCTCATGTGCTCCTACATGGGTGATGGAATAGATAACATTGATTTACCCACACCATCTATAATCAAGGTAAAAAACAACAGAGCTTGTCCTAGTTACTCTTCTCGAAACTGCTAATTCTATTTTGGTCATTGGTGTCCTTTACCATCTCTTTGTTTGTCATGCAGTTGAAATTCTTTAATCCTGGGAAAGTTTTTGATGGGTTTTGTGGGATAATTCGAATAATTTTTTTGTACTTCGGTAGGTGTAGGATTACAAGGAATTGTTAAACACTTTCATTTACTAGTTATTTTTCGATCTTCTCCACCTTTTCTACTCATAAAATAAGATGCATTTGGTACCCCGTGAGCTACAAACATTTATAAATTTGTTAGTTTCGTTCGTTCTCCCTATCAATGTCTTTGATAGATTATAATGAGAAGCAGAAAAAAGGGTTGCAACACATGGAGAAAACGTTTTAAATGTCACTTTTGTAATAGAATTAATCGGAGGAGTCGTCCCTCCAAAAGTGATTAAAAATGAATAAGCCTTTGGTAACTTTTTTTTGTTGAGATAATTTGTGCTAGGTGGAGGATTTGGCATTCACAGAAAAAATCCTCTTATATTGTTGATAACTCTCTCTAGCTTTAACCTGCATGGAGATTGGAGACTATCCCAAAGCCATTTAGAGTATAACTCCTATCGAAGTGAAATCAAGTTTAGAACTAATGATAGGAAATGAAGCGCTTAGTCAAGCCATGTGTTGGAGTTTGCGAAAGATGGACACCTAGCAATTCTAGAACATCTTGAGGATCCAAAGGCAACAGTTTGTCAGCCTGAGCAATGCTGGTTTACTTTTTTAGTTTGTCCCCAACTAGAGGAGGATGCATCCTTTAAATATATTAATGAAAAAATGAGTTACTAGTTCCCTAGATTGATACAACCTGTTACATACCCATAAAAACAATACAACTGCGAATAAAGCATCATATTTGTTATATATGCCTGCATCCCCATTCTTTAAAGAGTGCTCAATATCTGCAGTGTCAATTTTTTCACATACTCAAACAGACATGTCTTTTACGTTGATGCCATTCCCTCTTGTAGTCTGTGTTGTGTAGGTAATTTGCTGAAAATAACTCAGCATAGTGTGAAAGAATGTCTGAGAATGCATTGATAGATCTCTACAGTAAAATTCTGGAATATATGCTATGACTTTTCCTTAATCGTTTTGTGTCTGGTAGATTGATGGTCATGTAATGGTTACGGTCAAGTTTTTGTCAAGTGTGGACTTGTAATTGGGGATGATCTGATTTTTGTGTTTTACCTTTTTCTTTGCATGGTCTGACATATCCAAAGTGAGATATGCTTGCTTTAGTTGGTATCCTTTGGAAACTTTCCACCCTCCATTAGGTTTCTGATGAGAAATACTTGACAGAAAAATATGATATTCAATAAAAACTACTGTGGGTTCAGTCCCTGCCAATATTATGTTTGTGAAAATTGTAATATTATAGTCTAGATGAAGGACATTCACATGTAGTGAAACTTAGTGATATATTTACTTACGCTTCAAGTACTTTATCCTGTCATCACATTTTGATTTGAAAATTGTTGGAATTGATTATTCTACTATTTGCTGATGTACGCCATTTTGAAGCCAATGGAGCTCTGGACTGGAAAACAACTATTTAGTGTTCTTGTACGCCCAAATTCTGAAACAGAGGTGTTCTTGAATTTTATAGTCAAGGAAAGAGGTTATAAATTTGGAGAAACAATGACTCCTAATGATCACTATGTCTATTTCAGAAACAGTGAACTTATTTGTGGTCAATTGGGGAAGTCCACTTTAGGTATGAATGCTTCCATATCTGTTAAACCATTTTTTTCATATATTTCTTTTATGGTTATCTTTTGAACCTTTTTATATCATCTTAGTTTTGTGATATCATGCTATACTGTACTAGATATACATGTTGTTTTACTCTTTTAAGTTGTTGAGTCTTGACAGATGGTTAGACAAAAGAGTATGTGTATAAGGATATATCATTTCAATAATCAACAGAAAGGTCATTTTTTTCAAACTGCAACCTGCACCTTTCTTTTACAAGTCATGTCTTGCATGCCTTGCCATATGATTTTTTTTGAATGGATTCCACAAAGAGATCCATACCCCCAAAAAATGACTCGTTAGATGGGGACTTATGAGCCTTAGGACGAACACAACACGCTCAGTTCTACGCACTGTGCCGTGGGACTATTCTAACATGTTCCTGCATGTGCAACCATCACATGGTTTGTGAACACATCAGGGTAGTGTGGGATCCGACACGGAAGAACTGGAGAGAGTTGGGGTGGGAGGGGGTGGGGGAGACCATGGTCTGGTACCATTCAACAACATATCCCACAAGGAGCTCTACAACCCAAAAGTCGACCTGTTAGGGGGAGGTTTGTTAGCCTTATAATCCATGTTACACACAGTTTTACCCGATGTGAAATTATTCTAACAATGCTATTTTAGTTGTCCTCTTTATATTTTATTGCAAATTCTAGTTTCTATGCTGAATTATTTTGTTCAATTTTTATATTCTATATTTCCATGGCAGCAATTAGTAATTTTCCTTGCTTCAGGTAATGGAAGCAGCAATGGACTTTTTTCCGTACTAATTAGGGATTATAATACACATGCTGCTGCTTCTTGTATGAACCGTCTTGCAAAGTTGAGGTAACTTTTCATGAATTATAAGTTGTTGGTTTGTTTCAATAGAAATATAGGTTTATGTAGGAATGTCGTAAATGATGATATGAGGGACTTTTGTGGTAGGATGGCTGTAATATTAACCCATTATTTAGTAGAACAACTTGTGATACTAAGAAAACACACCTATTGTTGCATAGACAGCCACCATGGCAATTATTAAATGACTAAACGTTATAAGGTCTGCTATATGTTGCATAAAACAAAACAAAAATGAATCTAAAAGATAAAATCGTTTGATGTCTTTATACAAATTTATGTAGAAGAAAAGATCTAGATGGTGAGGTGCCTTGTCCATGTCTTATATGTTTGTTATTTGTTCACATAAAATTTATGTTTAAGAGCAACTTGGATAGTAATGAAGCAATCTGACCCAATTATCTCACAAGCTACCCAACTTTATGAGCTTCTTGAGAATAAAATGGACGTGCACTTTCAAATTAAGCTAGCAACTTTGTGAACTTCCAATTGGAAATTTCCAAATAATTAGATATGTTTCAGCATACTTTAAAAAAAATTGACGCCTTGACCAGCTTTATGTGGCCTTGGGATAGAAGGTCATGTTCTTACCCACTACCTTACCAACATGGTGACAATTTGAAAACACAATCACAACCACATCCCTTTCGTGATTCTAGGATATTCTAGAAATTTCCTACATGCTTCAAGTAGAGGATTACTGTTAGGAACTGATCCCATCCCAAAAGCTAGCTTGTAGGTTGGGGGAACCTATAGGGTTATATCTCACACTGGGTATCTCATTTTACCCGATGTGGGACTAAATCCCTTATGGATCTTAACAAACCACCACGCTTCCGTTCCGACGTCCTCGTCAGTCATTCGTGGATTCGAGCTCCATAGGGCTCCAATGATGGATTTGAGCTCCACCCCGCTCCAGTGATGGATTCGAGCTCCATCGGGCTCCAATGACCCACACCGGGTAACCCATACTACTCGATGTTGACTTATCGGAATGGATTTTGTGGAAGATGACTCTGATACCACTTGTTAGGAACTGATCCCATCCCAAAAGCTAGCTTGTAGGTTGGGGGAACCTATGAGGATATATCCCACATTGGGTATCCCATTTTACCCAATGTGAGACTAAACCCCTTATGGATCTTAACAATTACTATTCACTCTTAATAAATTACTTCAAGTGAAATTCTACATTAGTTCTGAATTTGGAAGCCTTTAAGGTTTATTTTTCTTTCTTTTGAGCTAATAAATGTTTAAGGTTGGATCATCTCGTCTGGTGTCAGAAATGTGTTTTCGGGTTTTGGGTTTGCTTTGCTTTGCTTTGCTGATGTTTTAAGGTTGAATTATCACATCAGGGTGGGGTTCAAAACCTTGCATCACTATAGTTAGTTACTACATTACTAATGTATAATTACCTGAGTGTGGCATGGGATCTAGCTCAAATATCATTTGATACTCTTATAAGGGATCACCCCAAAAAGCTAGGTTTTGTAGGCATGCTGACCCCACCTTTACCATATATCATGTGTTAGGATTTAGGACTATTCTTATATTACCCATATAAAGTACAGTGGTTCCAGGTAGTTATGTTTGGATTTATGCTGCTCGAATTTAGCCCACAAATCTTATCTACCTGGTCGGCGGACAACCCCATTTGGAGTCTGGCTGAGTACATTAGAGACGACCCATGAAAATGCACCCTTTACAGCTAATGGATGAGGAGTTGGAGCCTAGATCATATTAATCTGCCTGAGTTACCCATATAATACTACTATAATTTGACCCATACAAAAGAACAATGCGGACATTTTAATGATAAATTAAGATGGCCTAGAATTGCTTCTTTGTTGTGGATGAAATGACCAAAGCTGTTCACTAGAATCCAGTTAGCAATAGTATTTTCCCCTTTCCTAAAGAGATGCAATTCATCATTTTAATCATTATTTTT
This sequence comes from Triglochin maritima, assembly GCA_963682175.1. Taxonomy (NCBI): domain Eukaryota; kingdom Viridiplantae; phylum Streptophyta; class Magnoliopsida; order Alismatales; family Juncaginaceae; genus Triglochin; species Triglochin maritima. The sequence continues at coordinate 53,895,662 of OY821773.1, forward strand.
CAGGACTATAACAATTCTTTATTTCTTTCTTATATTTTCCTTTCCAATACGGCTACCTATTTACCTCTGAATAGGATTATAATAGTACTATATGTTAAACAACACGCTTTGTTCAAATGTTGATAACCCATGTCCTCTTCACATTGTTTTGTGATTGACTCATTACTGAGGAGTTTCCTGGGAAATACTTGGCACAACATTTAATAATTAATTTTTCCCAAGTTATTAATTTTATGTAATATTTTCAAACTTAATCACTACGAGTCTAGCTCTTACATTGTTTGCAACCTAAAGGTAGTAAATTATTTTGATTTTATTTGAATATTCGGCCTATACAGCGTTGGAAGGTTGTTTTGCCCGTAAGGCTCCTAGAGTATTTACTTTATAGTAGTCTTTATCTTTTCGAACCCTTCACCACTCATGCTGCCAGTTGTCAGGAGCTACCTGAAGTACTATTGTTTTCCTGTCATACAGTGCTAGGTGGATTGGAAACCATGGTTTCTCTATAGGGATCGATGATGTCCAACCTGGTGAAAATCTTAATAAAGAGAAGAAAAAAAAGATTAAAGATGGCTATAATAAATGCGGCGTTCTTATATCCAAATACCGTAATGGGGTGCTTGATCCACACCCCGGTTTTGATGCTGCTCAAACTTTGGAAGTTGAATCAACTTGCGTGCTAAATAAGATTCGAGAGAACACTGCCGAGGTAAGGATGAATTGTGTGTTTCTTGTTGTAATTCCTACATATTCAAATATTATATTTGATGCTTTTAATTGCATGTTCTGAGTTTATAATATGGTATGAACTAAAGATAATAACACCTTGATTCATCCTTTACTTGCCAAGGTAAAGGATGAATTGTATATCTTGTTGTAATTTCTGCATAATAGTATCTTTGTTATAGGTTTAGTATACTAGGGAAGTTTTTAATGGAGAAACAATTTCAAACTTGCAGAAACCCAACCAATTGGTATCAATTGTGTTTTCGATTTTAGTCAACCTACGATAATCTCTTAGAAGTAAAAGTGTCATAAGGAAAGAAATGTAAGGTTACATGATTATTATTCATAGGGAAGGATGACAATGAATTCCCTATACATATTTTTGAGCAATGACGGATTGCCGTATATGGGGGTAATGATTCCCCCACTTAATAGTTTCCCCCCGTTCCAAGCACTTTTGGGTGGGTCAATAGTTACTCCTTAATAATTCCCCTCCCATTTCCCCAATTCCAAGCACATCCCAGCAAGAAAGGCTTTAAATGTCATTTTGATTTACCCCATGATAATCCAAATGCCAAAAAAAAAACTAATCCTTGACTCCTTGGAAATAGACATGTTTTTTATGTTCATAATGTTAATTAATTTCAATATATCTTTGAAATATATTTTTATAGTCATATACTTTAGATCCAATTTATCTGTGTCTCTATGCTTCACGCATTCTTCCTTAATGAATTAACTTTTCCTACTGATACATTCTATAAATACTTGTATTACGTCTTGAGGATACATGTGTTTGATCAAATGATTCAATTACTAAAGTTGAAGTGGTAAAAGGATGCTGCCTTATTATGTATTACTCTTCAAAAGAATGTCTAGAAAAGAAACAAAATTCAATAACTTTGTGCTGCAATGTTCCTGGAACGCCTAGGCGACTGGGAATGCCCAGTCGCCCAAGCGTTTGTGCGGTCGCCCAGCCCAGTCGCCCAAGTGTTTTTGCGGTCGCCCAGAGCTGGGCGACCTAATTTTTTTTTAAATTGATTTTTTTTCTTCTGTTTTAATCTTAAAAAATCAGGAAAAATGCCCAAAAATGATAGAAAAGAGCTGCAATATGTTGTTTGTGGCGAGCAATACCACCATTAGTTATTTTACCACACAATTCACAAACTAATGAATTTTTGTCATTTAAATTTAAATAATGAGCAGATTTCCAACCGGGATCATTACTTCTACTAGGTCTTAAGTGATCATAATCTTCATGTGTCATTGGCAAAATTGATCCAGGTACGTAAGTCATTGATTGTGATTCTAAGTTAACCAAAAATTAAGCTAAAGAAAAGAGTTAGAAAGTGTGCACTTGATTTGATGGAAGCGAAAACAAAAACTTGAACGTCGGAATTCTTGAATGCTGGAATTCTTGAGTAGCGGAGTTGGAAGTTGAGAGCTTGAGAATTAGGATTGAGAGGATGAAGGTTGTAGGAGAAGGAACGAGGGAAATGAAATGGGTGAGGGGGTATTTATAAGAACAAAAGTAGAAGGGAGATGGTTAAATATAAAAAAATCGTTGCTACTGTAGCAACAGATAGAAAACTAGCCGTTGCTACAGTAGCAACATACAACGGCTAAATTTCTGGCCGTTGCTGCGCTGTGCACAGTAAACGCATGTGCACAGCACATGCCATCGCCTAGGAGACACCGCCCATCGCACGGTCTCCTGTGCGGTAGGCGGGTGGTCGCCCATGCTACCCCCACCTGGGCGACCGCCCGCAGGTTCACTGTTGTGTTGGATTGAAAAATAAAAAATATACCATACATCTCTCTTGGTGCAGTAGGAAGGTCACTTGGATATAGTGCCGCCATTTATTTCACAAAGTATCTTAGGCTTTTGGTTTATTGGGAATCATTTCTTAGTAAGACTTTATGTTTTAGTTTTTAATGCGCTGATTTTGGTATTAAAGTTAATCTGCTTTCTTGTGAATTCTTTTTATAAAGGTTTTTATTTTAATTTTTTGATGGCGTCATTGTAGTTAAACTTGAACTAAGCAATTTTTCCCCTACTTAGTTGCATGTCTTGTTGTTATAGAACCATTTATAAGCTTTGAATCTGTAGTGTTTTTTTATTGCATTTTATTTAATGTTGTATCCCTTGCCATGTGAACTGCTCTAGCATCTGATGGTGGCTCCGTACTCCTTTGACCTCTTGGTTCCACTGTCGAGCCTGCTTAGTCCTTATTCCTTAAACATAAGGAACTTGAGCGGAGCTACATTTTGTATGAAAATTGATCCTCACTTCTCTTGAATTATGCTTTTAATGCCTTGGGCCAGCTTCCATCTTGTCTTCGGATGAAATCAGATAAGAAACATGTGGTGCATTAGAGGTGCGATCGTGCAACATCATCCTTGTATGCAGCTAATGCCTGACATGTACTGATATATAGTATTTGCCTGTAAATTGACTTTCTGAAATGTTCCATTTGTTGCTATCTTACATGGACGAATGGATACCATTGGAGAAAAGAGTGGACACTGTGGACTCAATCTTTTTGACTGATTTCTCTCACTGCTATGCTCAGTCCTGAAGTTTCCTTTGCTCTATTTTTCAGATTTGCATGGACAATCTTCATTGGAGGAACAGTCCATTGATCATGTCACAATGTGGATCAAAAGGTTCTCCCATCAATATCAGCCAAATGATTGCCTGTGTGGGTCAACAATCAGTTGGAGGTCGCCGAGCACCTAATGGATTCATCAACAGAACACTTCCTCATTTCAATATGAATGAAAAGACTCCCGCGGTAAGTTTAGCTATGCATTCATAGGCGAAGTAATGCTTATTGAATTGTAACTTCATTGCCATTTAAGAGCACTGTCTGAAGTCAAAGTTGAGAATTCTCAATGACTGGTTTGATTAGTGAGTGTCCATTCCTATTTGATTTTTCCATGGAATCAAGGTTCACTGTTTGTTAGCTAAGATGTAATTGCTACTTGTTAAGCAAAATCCACATTATTCTTAAGTTGCTCTAGTCAATGACTTCGCTATGCATTTAGACTATTGTAGCATCTATGTTTTATTTAACGCTTACGTGGTCCTCACATCCTTTTTTAGCCCTTCATGGTTAGTGATTTTCCTTTGTTGGTTTTTTCCAACTTGCGTGTATCTTTGTTTGTTCATTTAGATTTTTGTTACAACGTAGGAGTCTCTTGTATCATAAAGCAGTTTAATCATATTCCATGAGTTATAGAATTTTAATTCTCTATAAGGAAGCCTTTCGTATATTGTAGCCTTGGATCCATTTGATACATCCTCGCTCGGTGTCAGTAAAATTGTCATAACATGCTGTTTTTTCTTGATAATTTTAGAATGAGTCTAAGGCCTTTCTATTAGCAATCAAGTGCACTAAGCCACTTATCGCTGATGCGTTAAATTCCTGTTGAAAGTTTAATTACAGTTTAGAACATCTAATATTTATATAAAAATGACGTGACTTCTAATGTTTTATTTGTTTTTGTTAGTTTAATTTTATTTATTTTATGGTTGTCTCGTTTTGGCATTAAAATCAGTATCTAAACTTTTCCAGCTTCAAACATATGAACTTTTAAATGCAAGATTGTTTTTATTTTTAATGAATTGTTATAATTGTGAGCCAAATCATATGTCTATAGTACAATTATGAATTATGACAATGTTGAATTCTGAAGTATTTGTTTGTGGTGCCTGGGGAACATGTTATTATATCAATATCTTTATTACTTTTTATGTTTTTTTTCATAATGGGTAGATGATAATGTTTCTTCAAAACCTTTTTTAGGCTAAAGGCTTTGTTGCAAATTCTTTTTACTCTGGTTTGACTGCAACTGAGTTTTTCTTTCACACAATGGGTGGACGTGAAGGTCTTGTGGATACTGCGGTATGTTGAATCTTTCTGTTTACTAATTGGCCGTAGGTTGGTATCTGGTGTGTTAGACCACACACTGTTCTATATATTTTATGTTTAGGCAACTGTCTTCTTATATGGCTTAGTATTTTTCTTGAGATATTATTTTAACCGTGTTTTCAATTCAATTGGAATCAGTCTGCAATTATTCTGTTCTGTTTGAAACAGAATAGATCCGTCAAGATTGGATGGCATCCTTTAACAACTAGCAGCCAAGATATTGTTATATGCCACTGATACTCTCCCTGATTTAAAGAATTCTGTCAAAATCATTCCATCTAGGTAAAAACTGCAGAGACTGGTTATATGTCTCGAAGATTGATAAAAGGGTTAGAAGATCTTGCGGCATGTTACGACGAAACAGTTCGGAGTGCTGATGGAGAAATTGTTCAATTCCTTTATGGAGATGATGGCATGGATCCTGCTACCATGGAGGGGAACCGCGGGGAGCCCCTGAATCTGGGCCAGTTATTCATGGGAGTTATGGTTAGTCTTATCATTTGTTGGAAATGTGAAAGATCCTTAAAAAACCTGAGTTGATCATGATTCTCTTGCAGGCTACATGTCCATCCAACTCAATTACTTTGCTTCCTTCCGAGATCCGGAAAATTAAGGACGAAAGAGTATCAAAGTTTGATATGACACTAGAAGGTGGTTGTTCTACTGCCTTCAGAGATTCACTCTCGGAATTTGTGGAAAATATTGCCAGATCGTTAGAAAAAACAAGAAAACTCCTCAAACTTGATAGTGATACAAAGAGAGATTCAGATATTTTAGAACTTCTTGCAGCGCGTTTGTCTGGGATTTCTTGTGAGCAGTTGAAGGTTGGTTCTTTCTTTTCCGGTAATTTTTCTTTTTCAGAAGTTATTAAGAGAATGTAACAAGGGTACCGAGCAGGGAATGATAAATCAGTTGATTAGATATAGTTTTCTTTATTTATGTGATTCTACCTCGTCAAAAAGACAAGGTAAAATATTAAATCCAATCACTTAGAGATAGAATCCCAATCTGTTGTCATTGGCTTATTTGGTGTAGGAGAAAATCTTAGGTAATTTTTTGATACATTATTTGTTTTGCACCCATGAATCAACACTAGACTAGAAGAGGTTTCAATGCTCAAATTGATTATCACTAACTAGGATCTTTTAGAGATTATTTTTAGTCCCGAAAACTAGGATCTTTGAGTTTCTCTTCTTGTCAGAGAATAGCAACATATCATCTATATATACTGTAAAAGTATCTTAATCCATCTCCAAGACTAGCATTCCTCATCCTCTTCACCATGATGCTTAGGGGTTCCCAACGAAAATAAATATTTGACAGAGGATCTTTTTGTCTCAATCCTCTTTCACCCTCAGAGTTATTGTTAGGATTCATTGTGCAAGTTTAGTTTCACATTGGTAGTATGAGATGCTTGATGTGGGGTTTAACTCTATAGGCTCTCCCACCTACAAGCTAGCTTTTAGGTTGACTTATCCTATCAGTGGTATCAGGTCAGTCTCCATGACTACGTTTCCAAGTCTCGGAGAGGAATTGGAAAGAGAGAACTAGAAAAGGGTTACCCACAAAAGGTGGAGTGAAGCCAACTAGAGTGAAAGCCACTAGTATAGAGATCCACCAAGGACGTTGAAATGAAAGCATGGTGTGAATTTGTTAGGATTCATTGTGTGGGTTTAGTCCCACATTTGGTAGTATGGGATACTTGGTGTGGGATATAACTCTATAGGCTCTCCCACGTACAAGCTAGCTTTTGGGTTGGGTTCTCTTATCCGTTATCATGCAATGATTCATTTTATCATTTATCGAAATTGAGAACTTTGTTGTTTTCAATGTATTGTTAATCCAATTTTTTATTTATCCCAAATGCCATTTGCTTAATAATTTCATCCAGCCGACCCCAATCAATTCTATGCCTTTATGTTTTCTAACCATAGCTGTCGGGTTCCCTAATATATTTGTAGCCCACATACTTGAGCCACTCGAAGCATATCATAGACAAATTTATGACTGAAAGTTACAAATTGACATGGAGTGATTGTCCTAGACGTCACTTCTTTAGCTGATAAGCTAAACCTTTACTGAAAATTTGAAGAAAACTTTAAGTAACCTTTTCGCCCTAAAATCTTCCTCTCCATTTCTTTATGGATAAGTGAGATGAAGTGTTGGTAATTGCTTTAAAAAAGCAAATCATTGCTTTAAGTGTTACTAAGGTTCAGATCTGATTCCCCAACATGAGCCCCCATCACTCTCAACAGAATTGTCTTTTTCAAATTCTAAACATTTTATGGAAAAAAACTGAAACTGTACCATCGGTTCTCACTTCAGACGACATTCTTTAGTTCCTCCATGGTGACTTCCTCTTCTAACTCTATTGCCTCAGAATCCTCTAATTTGTTATACACCACAGTAGTAGCCCAAGGTAACTGTCTATCTCTTTTGTAAATTGCTTACTGAAGAATCCTAACCTTTTATCAACTTCATGATTACTCCCAATTCATCTTGAAATCGATTCATTATCCAATTAACATGTTTGGATGCTACAGCTCAAATTTAGTCTCCTTATGTTGAGATCAATTCTTAAGTCTTCACAGATAATACCCTTAACAAAGTTGTAGTCCATCTGATGGTTACACAGAATGGTCTGAGATCTTATGATCTTATTCACTCTTTACTGAGGATTGGTTTTCGTAATAACTTTTTCAGTTTGATATTTTTTCTCCTCTCTATTGATTTCAACTACATTGAATAATCATAGAGCTTTTCTTTTCTCATATGCTTTTTGGAATTTGTATTGAATGCGAGGTCTTGCCTAATTTCTACGAAGCAAGTTCTACTGAAAGGCCATTTCAATAGAAAATTATTTTTTGATCATGGTCTGTACAAGCACCACTTTCAGAATATAACATCCACAGTTTGTTTATATTCACTGGTATTCATTTGAAAATTTATCTTTTGGAATTATTTCTTCAAGATAGCAGATCTTTATTTGATATTGTTCCAAACAAGCAATACATGGTCCTGATATGCTTCCATTGGAAGAGCTATACGTGATCTTCTTACTCAAGAGTCTTGAGAAGCTTCCTTTGGAAGAAAAAAATGTTGTACATTATCCATACAACCCTCTTATATGAACAAAAAAGAGAACGCTTATTATTTCCCCTTGTGCACTCTTTTGAATAATCATTAGCTCATAATTATATTAAAAATGTTGTGTATCACTTGCCCCGATTCATGAAGTTTGCTTTGAAAAACCTACTTGGTGTCCATAAAACAAATTTATAACAAAGGCTCTTTTAAGTTAGTCTGATTATTATATTAAACCATAGAAAGAACTATTCTCTCTCATCTAAAAGCGAAAGTGTGCTTGATCGGTTCCACAGATGATATCTTTTGAATGGAAGAAAATCGTGGGTCCATATTGCTTGATGAGCATGTGAATTTGGTCCATGTTTGCCATTGCCTTTAGAGAGAGATTTGAATTTTTCAAGCAACAAATTTCCAGATCATCTTTGAGACTACCATAGGATCTACAAAAATGTGCCCCGCTGGTTGCAGTCATCAAATAATGATTTTTCATTCTATTGTAGGCTTTTCTTGACACATGCATCTCCCGTTACCATTCTAAAAGGGTTCAAGCTGGAACTGCAGTTGGTATTATTGGAGCTCAGAGTATAGGGGAGCCTGGGACACAAATGACATTGAAAACTTTCCATTTTGCTGGTGTTGCTAGTATGAGTATCCTTTAACGATATTACATTGTTAATCTAATTTATATGTTTAACATGGGACTTGCATTTTTTTATATTACATTGCCTTCATTTGCCTTGTTTGATCATTTCAAATTTAAACGTGCTTAGCTCATGAGCACCCTGCTTTTAGTGCTACTTAGTATTTGATGTATTCTAATAATTCACACCTGTTAGTTCATTACTAAGCATTATTTTTTTAATGATTCCACTTTTTTTCTTTCAATTTCATCTCTTGGTCCTGAAGCACTCTAAAAAGGCCATCTACTTAATTTCTTTGTCAACAAATTTCGAGATGTTCGCATGGCATCTCAGTATTTGGCAACACATAAATCTCGCTATACTTTAATACTTCTACGTCTTGCTTGAAATTTACAAACCCCTTTGACTTGTTGTGCATGCATGATGATTTTTACCATTGCACCATGCAGCACACCCCTTCACCACTACTTTAAAAGGCACATATGATATTTTTCTAGCATCTCTTTGCACTATTTGTTCACACTTATGTTGATATTCTGGAAAAAATGTTTTCTCTTTGTTACAGTCGAGTGGTTAGGACTAAAAACTTTTGCAGTGTATCGTCGTTTAATGCCAAATGTAAAATCTACTTCACACCGCATATTTACTATTTCATGTTACTTCACACGGATGGCTGGATGCACTTCAAAACTACCTACTCTTTTTTGGATCACGCATTTATATTCTTTCCAAATATCAAGTCAACTTCATGGATATGACTTGTGTTATCGAACATGCAATTCACACCATGTTTTGACCCTATGCATCTTTTTTTTGTTGATCCTTTGACCCTGTGCATATTGAGAACGACATTTAGATTTATAGCTATGAGCTATCAGCAATGGTTTGGGTTTTTCAAATATTGATCATTCGTGGACGCATTGTTGGATAATAATCTTACAGTATAGTGCTATCTTCTCACGAATAATTGTTGGATAAGAATCTTGAAGGAAAAAATGTAGTTATTGTGGTTATCTTTTTTATCAAAGAATTACTTCTTTTGTTGTTTTGGTTGGAAGGGGAAGGTGATATAGATGATTCCTTGATCAAAAGTCAGATATTACGCTTGGAGTTCCACGCATAAAAGAAATAATGAACGCGTCAAAAACAATTGGCGCACCAATTATTACAGTTTTACTTGAATGTGACGACGATGAGAATTTTGCAAAGATTGTAAAAGGTTGTATTGAAAAGACACTGCTTGGCGAGGTAACCTTCTCATACTTGGATTTACTATGAATTATGGCTTTTCTTATATATCTTTATTATGTGACAATATTAAGTCTTTGAATTAATCTTCGACTACCACTTCCATGATCATATTTCCATGGCTGAAAATTATTGACCAATTTTTGAAGTATTGATTAAATAGTAGTCCCCCTACCGATAAAAAAAAGTAGTCCCCCTGAGGTATCACAATCTAGCTTTTTTAGTTGTTAAAAGTCAACAATAATATTGACATGCTTCATCTCCGCATTTAAACTGTTTAGTTTTGGACCTTGAAGATAAAAAAAATCCATCATGGGTTTTTGATGAACGTTTGCATCTTTAGACTTCTCCTGAACGTGGTGGTGTTGGTTGTACATATTGTAGCCTAACAGACTACCATCCGTGCATCAGATGACATAGTGTATGTAGTGCTGATCTTTGTTATGTACTTATGTTGCATGTGCTTTTGCAATGCTAAATGAACATTTCTAGATGTGTGAGTGAAACTCATTTGGTCATACTAATGCCCAATGTTCAGGATGCGCCTAGGCGACTGGGCAAGCCCAGTGGCCTAGGCGATCGCCTAGGCGTTTGGGCGGTCACCCAATTCTGGGCGATCTTTGTTTTAAAATTAAATATTTTTAATTTTGTTTAAATTGAAAAAATTAGAAAAAATGTATAAAAAATAAAATAAAAAATCTTACATGTTTAGGGTTCATAAAATGTGTGAGAAGGTGTATTTATAGGAATAAGTAGTGGGGAGAAGGTTTAAAAAAAGTAAAAAAAAAAATCAAAAAATATTAAAAAGGGTTGCCTAGGCGACTAGGTGAGGCGATCAGGCTACTCGCCTGGTCGCCCAGCCTACTGGGCGACAGGCGGGTGGTCGCCCAGGCGACCCCCACCTGGGGCGGTCGCCTAGGCGACCGCCCGCCTGAACACTGCTAATGCCAAATCATCATCTTTTGGTAATGCCTTGGTCTCTAAATGTGTGTTGATCTATTTAAGATCCTTAATAACTATAAGAGAATGAGAAACACTAATTTAGCTTGAGGGGATGTGATTGTGAGAGAGAACAAGGGTGTGAGAGAGTTCATGTGCGTTGGAGAACAATAGCTTGAGCATGAATGTAATCGATCTGTTGATTTTCACTATAGACCATGGGTTTCTCTGTTTTTGTCAATCAGCCCTTGTGTGGCTACTTTCATAAAGGAAGAGAGTCAAAGACCTTATATCAGGTGATCCTTTGTCCCTTTTTTTTACTCTTGTCAATTCGTCTTTAGGGGAGAAACACATGAGTAAACTACTCATGTGTACTATTACGTCTACTTTGGAGGGAGAAACTCATCTCCCATGCTATATGAGTAAACTACTAATGTGTACTATTACGTCTACTTTGGAGGGAGAAACACATCTCCCATGCTAAGAAGATGAAGACATACCGTCAATTTCATTTCATAGCTGGGATTCTGATCCTTGAGACAAGTAAAGGTCTGATGGGATACCACTACTGGAGTTTTCAGAAGTGAAGTTTATGGGGAACCTTTCCAAATGGAGTCTCTTTCAACAACATGACCATTTTTTCTTGAAATTATGAGCAATGTTCAAGTGTCTCTTGGTGTTCAACACACCTGCAATCTTAATTCCAAGTTCACAGTCTCTCTTGTCACATTTAATTTTAATTTTTTTGTCATACTACTTTTCTGATTTTCTCTTCGCTGCTTAGTATTGAAATGCTTGTTTGGAGGACCCAGTTTTTTTTCCCTTGCTTGTGTTACCATAATGGGACTCTGACAGAACCATGCCTCAAGCCTAAAGGATGACAGAGTACTGAATGTTTAAAATTTGTGTAAGAACCATGATGGTTTTCACCTATTTATCTCGTGGGGAGACTTGGTTGTTGAGGAAATTCACAAGTACATTTGCAGTGAGGTTGTAGAACACATGGAAACTTTGAGAGATTTTGAAATACTTGGAATTGAGCTAGTTCGCAACATGAATCAGGCTTGGTATGACTCCTATTATCTTCGACTTTTTGGTGGATCATTTGGACTTCCAGAAACTCGTCTTTTGGAATGAAGACATCTCAGCATTGGAAATTAGGACCAAATTCGGAGTTGGCTGCTGCAAAGTGCCATGATTTGGGATGGGAGGATGCCCAAGGCTGAAAAACTTGAAAGGGGCTTGTAAATAAACTTCCCCCCCCCCCCCCCCCCCCCCCCCCCCCCCCCCCCCCCCCATGTAGTCCTGAGTTCTGGGTTTTTTCTTCTGTTTCAACTCTTTTAAGTTTGTTTTGTTTGTTCTTCTTCGTTTCAATTTGTCTTACGTGTTCCTGACTGATAGTGCCTTTCTTCTACAATTTTTTCTAGTTATTAATTTTGTCAGTTGTTCTGATTCGGAAAACTGGGGAGGGTGAAATATGGCGTGCAATTTTAAAGAAAGCAGTGTAGGGAATACACTTCTAATATATTTTGGCAAATAGAGATGTAATTGTGTCACACGGTTGTCCTAAGAAGGGGCTCCAAGACCAAAATTGCAGAGGCAGCTACCGGACCAATAGGCAGCATGAAGAGTTCAAAGGCAAATGAACAACAACAATGCAAGAATTTAGTGGCAATTTGTGTCACATTAATGTAATTTCTCACAATAAGTGTGCTGTTTGAGAATATAATAGTAAATAATCAATTAAGGTTTTGTTCTGTGATTGCAACCTTATGGACAACTATTCTTCTGTAGTTAGTTTACAGATTTTTTAGGGAAAACGGTGGCCAAAGTTCATTGGTTTGGATTGAGTATCCACATTGCTTTAAAAATGTGTCAGATTTCATACCAAGTATCTGCACTCTGGCTGTAGAAATATTGTTGGCCTGAACAATGTGGAATCCAAGTATTGCTGAGTGCCTCCAAGTTAATTTAAAGTTGCATTGCAGCATTTAAGCTCATCTTTGTATCGGTTATTAGGTTGAACATGGGTTATGTATCTTCTGTTGTGAAATCGGTGAAGGTCAATCGAATGTAGTTAGTAGTTACTATGAACACATGAACTTCTCTAATTTGCAGCTCGATTCACCATTTTACATCTGTTCATGCACTTCTGGTTTCTTCTTACTATATACATTTTTTATTTACCTTTCATTATATCTTTTTATTTTTTACATCTCTCCATTTTGACATGCAGATTGCGAAAAGTATTAAATTCGTATTAAAAACTGGTCAGCCTTATATAGTTGTCGTACTTGACATGGATTTGATCAAGACCCTAAATATGGGAATATCTGCATCTTCAGTTCAGCAGTCAATTCTTGACCATAAGAGTCTAAAACTGAAACCACAGGTAAGATTATCTCTGTCCTTCCTATTATAATCGTCCATGACTGCTCTCTGCATGCTATTTTGTTTTGAGAAAATAATGTTGTTAATTCTTTTGGCAGGACGTTAATGTTATCACTGAATATAAATTGAGAATAAGTCTGCCGGAGAGGAATGAAAGTAATTCTGTAAAGAAAAAAGATATCCAGTCGGAGATACATGCCTTAAGGTCAACACTGCCAAAGGCTATTGTAAAGGTTAGCTGAAGTTTAGTGTTGATCAAGTATGGTGTTATTTTTATTGTAAGATTTCCCCCCTCTTATAAGAAATTTGGCAACAGGGTATTGCAAATGCTAAGCGTGTTGTTATCAACAGTGAAAAGAAGGATGAAGGTGGCAGTGATTGTAAGAAGAAAGCAAAATACAAGTTGTATGTGGAAGGGTTAGTTCTTTGCGTACATTATTTTATTCCATCGTACAACTATTCAGAGTGAACCTCAAATATTAACATAAAAATTGTCAAGATGATAGTCACAAGATTATTCCCACAATACACCGTGCTCCATCTTCCACAGAAGTTAATTTGCCCTTTTGACTTTTTGGCTATGAAATAATGCTTGTAAAGCACCTTGCTATAACTTCTCCTCGTGAAAATCCTTTCTTATGGAAAAGAATATTTTTTGACGTGACTTTTATCATATAATCCCTGATGATATAATACCCCTTAGCTTAAATTCCGATATGTAATTTGGTTGCGTAACATTCTAATTCTATATGAGCTTTTGTAGGTGTTGAACATATGTAACACTGAGAATTGTCATATTACACAAAATGTTGAATAATGATTGATGATTGCTTGGCCTAATTATTTATTAAAAGCGTAGTTACGACACTTGTCAAGAGATGACTAAAATCAGGTGGGCGAGATGCCTAATTTCCGGTGGGTGAGATGCCTAAACCACTTCCATTGTGTCAAGGATTAAGTTGTTTTTTGGAATTTGGAGCATCATGGACTATATCAAATGACTACCTAAACGATATGCATTTCTTATCTATTGTGAAATCGCAAATGGTCACTTGCTCTTCGCATCATTGGGTCAAATGGAAACGACGTCGCTGTTTTACAGTGGTAGGGTTGCATACACGCAACCCCCCTACCTCGCCTAGGCGGGAGCCTCTTTTGAGGCATTGGGGTAATCTTGATGTAGTTATGACAGTTCTCACATTGTTGCATGTTTGTACCATTTATTGCATCATACTTACTAACTAATACCAAATTGCCAGAAACATAATTCTTTTTACCACGACTCATGTCTGATATCATTGATTTATTCAAGAGACCTGACTGTTCCTTATGTATGTTGAGCTGGTTACATGTTTTACATATTTTGTATACTTGTATTTATTACCCAATCTTGCAAAATCAGTTGTCTCTCACTTTGCTAATTTCGGTCAATGTTCGATTGTTTATGTAGAATAATCCCTCATTGTTTAACACTTAAGTGTGCAACACTATTATAGAGTTAAATTTACTATCCATCACCAAAAACCTTGGGTTTCATTGAGGTAATGAACCAACTCTATTATAGGGCATCCTACACCTTTAGTGTTGAACAACATTAGACTATCTTTTTCAACAATCCCTCAGCATGTGTGACTGAGATTAAATTAATAGTATTCACATGTGTCCCTGGAACTACGATGGTGTAAAGATTTCCTGGAGCTTTAAACCCAAGCCATCACCTTGTATCTCATGTTAACATAACTTAGTTGACTCGAGCATGCTTTACAATTAAGGTGTTTACTTTGGATATTCCATTTGTTGTGATCACCGATTTCTGAGTTTTTTTTCTCCTTCTGTAGAGGAGATTTTCTTGAGGTCATGGGAATTCCTGGAGTAAAGGCAAGTGCTACAAAAAGTAATCATATTCTTGAGATTAAGAGGTGTCTTGGTATTGAAGCTGCAAGAAAGTCCATAATTGATGAGATAAACTATACAATGAAAGAGCATGGGATGCACATTGACATCCGCCATATGATGCTACTGGCAGATGTGATGACCTGTAAGGTAACTTTGTTGTAGTTGAAAACACTTTTCACCACTTTGTCACATTCATTTTTGTACGTCAGCATTTGACCCTTTCAGGTGTATTTAGTAGTTTTTTATGGCATAATGACAGTAGATCACTGTGGGCCTTATGTTGTGGCCTTGTGGGAACAAGGTTTTGTTCTTGTTTCTCTTGGTTTGCATGGAATGCATCTGAGGTGGTCTCACATGTGCCCAATAACACTAAAGCATGCACACTCTGGAATTTATCCTATTAGATAACTGCCTCTTTTATCTGGGTAAAGAAATTAAGGGTATTGAGCAATAGTTGGTTCTGCATGTAGAGCGTCAATCTATATACTTTAATTTGATAGTTATATACTTTGTTATTCATACCACATCATTTTTTCCCTTTTCCTTCTTTTAGGAAATCTTTCTTGTTGTTCTTAGTGATGTGACACCTGATGAATAAAAAACTAGTCAAAACTGATTTCAAATTGTACCAGCTCATCGTTTTTTCCTAGTCAAAATTTGATTTTGGTTGTCCGCATAAGGACCAGCTTAAATTTTATTCCAAACAACTTTGGCTAAGAGAATTTGAGAAAATATGTTCTTTGGTGGCAGTCTAAACTTTATGGCAAAAGTTTGTTATTCAGTCTGAAGTTGAAATAAGCTTTTGCTCTAATCAAGAAGTTATCGTGCGTGCAGGGTGATGTCTATGGTATGACAAGATTTGGAATTGAAAAGATGAAAGACAGTGTCTTGATGCTTGCTTCATTTGAGCAAACAGCAGATCATTTATTTAGGGCTTCATTTAGTGGAAAAGAAGATTCAATCAAGGGAGTGAGCGAAAGTATAATTATGGGTATTCCTATGGGACTGGGTACAGGGATGCATGAATTGAGGCAAAGGTATGCTATCCCACTTCGCTTGCGGTGCAGGCTATGTAATAGAACTTTTTTCTTTTCTTTGTTACCAATTCCTTGCAACTTTTTATGTTCATGCATTTACAGAAACCGTTCTATGTTTTTGCAGGGTGGACACCCCTCAACTGGAGTACAAGTTAGATCCTATTTTATCTCAATGTTAGAAAGTAAAGTCCAAAATGTATTATATTGTTCTATCTCGAATCAGTATCATTGCAGATTTTACATTTCGTGGCATCGTATCCATGGAACGGTCAGGTTCAGTTCAAGTGCTATGTGTTTCGATTTTGGGTTTGTGATGTGGTCTTAATATGTTCTATGATTCTGTTCTGTTGTGTGCTTGCAGAAAACAGGACACGCAAAAACCATTCTCGTATGCATTCCCAAGTACAGATTTGTCTAATAAGATAAAGGAAGGTAAAAAGAGTTCGAGCATGTTCTGTCAAGTTGAGCAGTTACTCAGAGGCAGACTTGCTTAGTTGCTTGCTGGCTTATCTCAACATCTGGCCATACTTCGTTGGCAGCATACAAAATCTGAATACACATCACCAGTAACAGTACAAAATTATTTTGGTAGTTCGCCGAGCAAAGGCATTCCTCTGGAAATAGAACTCTTGATACGGGGGCTAGTCGTTCACTAAATGTTACAGTGTATTTTACAAACTTCGTTTACTTGACTCATACGATACATTTTCCAATTTTGACACCCTATAGGCATAAATGGTTTTACAGATGGTTCTCCTGATTGCGATTTTTACGACATATGTTGCGTTTGTTTCAGGGACAATAATGGCACAATATACGATGTTTTTTTCATTCCGGGAGAACATCAGCATTTCTCCGAATGAAAAGTAAGATTTTGAGTTCTTTTAAGATAATGAATATGAATCTAAATGTTTTCAAAATTTACGGAACTTGCATTAATACTAAAAATAATGTATACATGGACGTGCACCATGTCACCATCAATAATAACAAATAATGTATACATGGACGTGCACCACGTCACCATCAATAATAACATTTATTTATTTTATTGTTTAAAAATATGATTTCCAATAATAAAAGAGAAGATTTTCCCATGAAGTAAGATACTTCACATGCAAAGATATAAATCTGCATGGGACACCCTAGTCCCACAAGGAACGCATTAGACCCGCTTGTGACACCAGTCCCAGACGTTTAAATTATGCATATTTATGCATTTTAGATGTCAATAGTCACGTGACGTTTAATTATCACGTCATCAATTTTGAGAACAAATTAAATAGTTGATAAAATATTTCACGTGCATGTAGTTTGAAGGAATTGTCTTTTCACGTCAGAATCTTTGTAAAAGACGTGTTAAAAGAAATTATAAATCATTTTTCTTAAAAATAATCAAGTAAAAATATATTATTATTTTTTGTTAAATAAATGAGTCTTTTAAATTAATGAATAATTATTAAATACATATAAAGGCATAAAATCCAAATTAATATATTCTCCTATTCAGGCAGAATTTAAATTTCAAGAGGGACGATTCAAACACGCATACGTGGGCCGAACTTGAAAGTCGAGGAGGGGTTGGCCGGGTTCTAACATGTAACTAAATTTGCTGCAAACTTGAATGTAGATTAATTATAAAGCTTTGCGTATACTAACATGAACTTACGCGTATTCTACAAGACAACAAAAAATAACTGTCCTAGTGAAAATTGACAATTTATTGAACAAGAGTAAGGTGTTACATATTCGAAATGAGTGGTGGTTTTTTGAAGTTCAGAAATACATTAAATCAAGCCACAATGTAAGGAATATAAGCTGTAATTTACCCTTTATTTTGGCGGTCTCAAACTAACAGAAAAACTCCAACAAGACCGGTTTTCTTCCCACATACAACAAGAAGAACAATTTATGCAGTTGAAACGATTTTAAATGACAACAAAAACTGGAGATCATAACAAACTTCTGTCTAACAGGATTTGCTGATCACTTATAATCAAACATGCAATTCAGAATCTACTACGGCCTCAAGGCTGCAACATAACTTACAGCCTTACAAACTTCGGCATGAAACAGTTGAAACATTTATGTACATGCGTAACTACAAAATACTCCCTCCACCATCAGGACGCATTGGTAGAAATAACAACCAGAGAGAATGCCACAGCTGTATCTTGTTCTGAACAGGCCATATTATCCCCAAAACTCTGATTCATCAAAGGGGCAATATATCAGAAACCAAACTATAAACACTACTGTTCAAGAAATTCAAGAAGCACGTGCAGAGCGAGTTCAAGTGCCTAGGATATTAAGTCCAATCATACCAATGAAGTGTGAAGAGGCATCCTGCCTAAAGAAGAATGTAATGTGCGAACATCAACATAAATTAAAAAATAACAGAAAAATTGAACTTAACATTATACTGAACAATGCATGTATATAGCAACGTACGGTACAAATATAAAAGCACATGCCATACCTAAAACAAGTTTATACATACGGAACAAAAGTTATGAACATAATTAGATTTTGTATTAGTATCTACATGGTATGAAAATTTTCCAAATAGTATCTTCCTTGTTGAACTGCACCACTTCTCCATGAGGTTGGACGGTTAGACTTCAATATATGTACTTTATGTTTTGGATATGGAGACTAACTTTATGTCAGTAATAACTTAAATTGGTAGACATACCTTCGAATTTTCCATTTTTGCGGAAATATCAGAATAACTCTGTTTGAACACCTGCATATCCATCATCTCCTAGCTTAGCCTCCTTACTTCCCGACAATCCAAAGATAGGGGCATCCAGTTTAGGTGGACTCTGGAGAAAAAGTAAAAAGTGAATGCACAATACAAGGAGAGAATATGACAATCACTGCATTTTACAAATCATGCACTCTTTTCCATTCACTTTAGATAAGATTAATTAAGTTGCTTTCAAGTAATAATGACTAGTCAGTGATGTGCTGGGATTGTTGGTAGTATTCTTCCAACTCATCCTCTAATATTTTTGTCTCCATTTATGTATACTTTCGTCTACATCGACTTCCATATTTAGGAGGCAGGATGTGATATGTAGGCTCAATCTGAAAGTTGCTTCAGAGTTGGGATGAAGTTGAAATGGAATGTTAGGCAACATCTCAAATTATAAAGAACTACATAAGGAGTCATCTTTTTGAAACAAGAGAATATGTATGCATTGGAGCTTGCATTCTAGTTTATATTTGCTTCTAAACTAGACCTCGACTTTAGTACTTTACTACTAAATCACGTGTGCAAACACCACCCCCATTGCCAATCGATGACATGTCTCGTTCTTCCTAGGAATTGATTAAGTCAAGATTGAAATTCAGCTGAGTAGCACATATGATACGCCAAGATCAAGGTATGAGACCATGCATTGAGCCACTACATTACGTCTACCCCATCTATAAATTGTTACACAAATAAGAATTTACAGGTATAATATTTGGAAAGGCATTTTACAATGTCAGATTATTATATGGGTTTACCAAATGATGCCAAGTTAAGATTGGCTGAGCTTTGGTTTGGAATTTCAGCTGACATTATAGTTTATAAGCTACCCCCTTGTCAAGTTAAACCTACTTCCCACTGCCAAGCAAAACCTACACCGCAATTAAGTCCATTGCATCTTTCCACAATCAAATATGTAATGTGAATCCCCAAACCCCCATCAACTTATTTCAAGAAGGAATGGAAAGCAACAAATTAATTTTTCATACTACTGTTCGGAACCAAACACTAGTATGACAATTTAATCTAATTGACATACACGATGTAAGGCATTCTTCTTGTGTAAATTTCTTAGGAGAAACTGGGAGATGATTAATATGAGCATATTACCGTGCCCCGAACAAGTGACCATTTGATGCCACGGAAGAAGGGATGTTTCTTAATTTCATTAGCTCCTTCACTTGAACCTAGTCGATTGCTTGGATCCCTATGCAACAAACGGTGCATTAATTGCCGTGCAGGGATACTTACCTGCACAAACACAGAAGCATGTCAAGCTAGACATAAGTATTAGAAACTTGAAGAAGCCAGCTACTTTTATTCCACATGCATGTTTCATCCAGAAGAACCTCCTACCAAAATGTTCCCAGGAAACTTGAGGTCTTTATGAAGAATATTAGCAAATGTCTTTTGCCTTGTTTTTCCTCTAAAAGGTGTATATCCATAAAGCATCTCAAATAGAAGAATACCTGGTACATTGACCAATCAAACGTGTTATAGACAAAAACCATCTAAGGAATAACAGAAAGAAAGATTCACAAAAAATTGATGGCGTTAACAAAATAAATCTGTTACATAGATATTTAAATTTCAGACAAATGCTAAAAGAGGTTTGAAAGTTATTGGTCCCTAAGCCACCGAGACTTATAATTTGTGGCTCAGCATCCCTCTATTTAATTTCTTAACTGGACATGTTGGGTACCAGATAAATTTTGGAAGCCAACTCAACATCATCTGATTTTGTTAAGTAGCAGAGTGCATATATTCTGCACTAGCCCTCTATTACGCAGTAAGACGGATCACACTGGCAAATGAGTTGTTTCACATCTAAAGATTTCATCGGGAAGTTCAACTATATACAAATTATGCTGGAAATGTGACTTCACTGGCTCTCAAAGACTAGAGAAACACTCCACTCATACAAATATTATGAATATAACTTTGGGGCCTTGTCATATATGGGTGTATACGTGTAGGAACTTAATCAGAGAGAGAAAAAAGAGAAATTGAGAGACATCCCATTCCTCTTGTTTGGATGGAAAACTTAAGGAGACAAATGGATAAAAAAACTCCAATACAAATTGAACTCTCAACTTTCTCTTCAAAATATGGTGAAAAATGGAGAGAAACATGGATGATACGTTTTATTCTCAAACTGCCCTCTATATTCAACATAATAAATTAAAAATAACCCTTTATTCAATAATTAACAAAGAAAGGTTAATCGGGTAAATTTATTGGAATATATTTCTTTTTGTTCTCTCCAAGCTACTATCCAACTTCTCTCATGTCAATCCAAACCACTGTTTTCAGACCCGCCCCGTCCGGTCCAACCAAAACCGCCCAGTGCCTTGGCCAGGTTGATGTCCGGTCCAGGTCTGAAAACCTTGATCCAAGCAAGAGAGAAATCACATTTCTCATATGCTATTTTCATTTCTCTCCACCTTTTGTGTCCGAAAGGACCAAAGCAGACTTTTAACTTTCAAAGGCGATGATCAGTAAGGCAACCACATTACAATTATTAGAACATGCTACAATTATCAATGTGATATTTATAATCTATATTATAATCTAAGCCTTCATTAAGGTTTAGCATGTTTTTTTCTGCTTTGATAAAAGAAAGATTAGATGTAATGTGCAAAAACAAGACCCAGCAAACTTGATTACAATATGAATAACCAAATTCTGTTTTGGATATCCTAATGCTATTTGATAAATTATATTTTTACCTAGAGCCCACCAGTCAACTGCACTAGTATGTCCAGATCCAGTAATGATCTCCTGAGTATAAGATGAGATACGTAAATAGATCAGAACATGAGTGGTGTGAGATACCTCAAAACTTGAAAGATAATTAAATATAAATATGTAAGGTTAATATCTTATGGTGGCTAATTGGATCAAATGGAGTGGACTTGAACTGATGATGATATAACTTTACAATAAATAACTTACACATGGGAAAATATAGAAGATTTCCTTTCATACTAATATTTCAGCATGCAGGATAAACAACGGACAGACGACTATTATATTATTAATGCAAAAGTTTCAATTATTACTGTTTTTCTAGGTAAAGAAACATCCAAAATTCTGATCAGAATAACTTTTTTCATTCTGACACTAGACAATAAGTCAGTAACTTATTTTTCCAGACACAGTTCATACAGAAAAACTTGGGAATTGAAATCCCAAGTATTAAATGGTTGCAGGATCATGGAATACTTTGTGCTCAAGAGGTAGTTTTAAATATTTTCTCTATAGATCTTAATGTATTGTGCCTGATTCATTCCATTCTCGTCAGAATTGGAGATGGGATCGAGCTGTCACCAACCCCGTACCATAGTCCATCTCAAGGAGAGAGTGGTTTCAAACTTGATATTCATGCCCTTTTAGTTTAGCTATTGCACACAGGTAAACATGAATATATTGTCATAAAAGACACTGAGAGCCATAATACAGAAAGACACAAAGGCTAATAGGCCACTTTGAAGATTGTGAAGAGGGGAAAAAAATCAAAATCATACAGGTGCAATATATTCCTCTGTTCCAACAAAGGAATTTGAGGCTCTCATCGGCTCTGCAACGAAAACTGGTAGTGTTATCTCTTTTTTATTCTTTTTCTTCTCAGCCGACTCTGAAATCAATAGCTGCAAGCATAATCTTCTTTAGGTAAGAACAAATCAAAATACATTTTTAATGTAAAAAAGTTGTCAATGTCACCAAGAATAGCTTCCCTCCAAACTTAGGTGATTAGTATACAGAGAAAGGACTTTGTAACAATGGATAAGAGATCATGGGTTAGATTTCATGTTGTAGAATTTACAAAATAAGCTCATAATACATTTAGATCAACCTTTGTATCTATGGCAGTGATTAAGACCAGGGTCTCACAAAGTGAGATACTAGCAGATGCTAACTGATTGTAGTGCTGGCCATGGGTCCCCATGCACATGGACTGATACCTTGTCTGAGCACAGTGTAAACTACGGTACCTTAAATCCAAGGAGCAAATTTTGTTTATGCAGACAAATGAAACTAAACTGAAGCAACTCTTATATAAATTGTTTTGCAGCGTCTTGATGATCGGTTGTAGTTTGGGAACTTCGTATCCACTATCCATAATATTGAAGGTGTTCGTGAATGTGGAATTGAAAGGACATCCCCTATCCATAATATTGAAGGCACTGAAAAAAGAGCATGCCCCAAGACTGTTAGGATTGTGAACAAGACTTGAGGCATACCCCTGGTTGAACTTATTACTGTGACATGAATCATGAGAAAATTCCTACACATAATACAAAAGCCAAAAGGTCCTTGCTATGGTTTTCCTAAAAAGAGACATTCACAGTCAACATGTGCTTCCCGTTGTGAAAAATGATATTTTCAAGTTAAAAGAGAAAAATTACGACGTTTGCCAATTTGAGTTTGAGATTTCACAAACATAATGAAATTAATCCAAGAACTACAAAAAAATAACCAAGGAAAACCAGAAAATACCAGTGGCTTGCAGGATGTCAAAATGGAGAGGTCAAAATCTGTTAGTGATAAATGTCCATCTCCTTGAATCAAGACATTTTCAGGTTTTAAATCCCTATATATTATACCTGCGAACATCCAACAACATTAACATATTACAGTAATGTGTGCTTCAATTTTTCATATACATACAAAATCCAAACGAGATTCAATTTTGATTTTTAGGTCCTCCACCAGGGACCTATACTAGGAAACTGCAAGTGTGCTTTGTTTGCATACTCATGTTTGATTCATATTTGAACTTCATGTCTAATTTTCATTTCAACCTCACCCTTACTAAGTTGGTGACATATGAAAAGGAATGAATATTGTTAGAGTATTTTGATTAATTAAGATTATGATATTATCTAGTTGATATACTGGTAGTCTTTCCTGGTCCTTATTTCTTGTTTCGTAGTCAGAGAATATCATACAAATTGCTTTCTCCCCCTGTGCAGCAAATGGATTTGCCATCTTAATGCATGACACAATCTGATTATACATATTGAAGAAACAAAGCACCTAGCTTGATGCAGAACTACTAGAAATGAAAAGCTAATCAAAAGCCTGAAGAACGAGAAATTATTGTAAATCAACTCTTACCTTGACAATGAAGGTACTCCAGTGCTACAATGACTTCCGCTGCATAAAATCTTTGTGGTTCAAAATTCTCAAATCAGTTCACAATGAAACTTAAGTTGATCCAAATGAGAATGAACACTTTGATTACATATGAATATAAAATCCATTGGTACTAAGATTGACACTATGCAAATTGGTCGTGAGGCATGTTAACCAAAGAATATATAATGCAAGCAAGTCTACATAGATTTAGTGGCCATAACAGTGTAGACATTTTTTGACTGAAAAGAGAGGCTAGTTTTGAGCAATTTTTCCAATATTTAGATTATTGATCCGAAGTAAGTGAGTACTAAGGATGTCAAGTAGCAGAACTAAATGGTTTGGAAATAAAACACGATTCAAACATGACAAAGGAAACATAAAATAACACACATTCACCATTGTTTAGAATAGACATTGGACAATTCGGGCTACATTTGTGATTTACAAGATCTTAGGTACCTCCACTCATCACCAATTGGTTTTGAGTTGGAAAATCACATCTTTAATATGGTACTAGAGGCCTAGAGCCAAAAAAAATACCTAGGTCCAGTCCAACACATCCACTCATTAAACATGCCCATGTTGGATTCATAAGATGCTACATGTGAGTAGAGAATGTTGAGAAAAGTTTCGTATCTTAAATTTATTCTTGTGACTTCTGAGTTCTTGGAAGGTATCTCCACTCATAAAAAATAAGGACTCCACAGCCTAACACATTCATACTCATCTTAAACACACATGTCGGACTTACAAGAAACAACGTGCAAGAATGGTTGAAAGAGGTCAACTACCTTGCAGCATCTTCTCTAATAACCTTCGTTGGTTGTTTGTCTAAGAGAAGGAATAGCTCTCCCCCGGGGCAATAGTCCGTTATTAGACAAATATGAGTTTTGGTCTGGAAAGTGGTTAAAATAAGTCAATAAAGTGGATTTGCAAAAACCATGCATGCAAACATTGAACTGATATTTTGCCAACACAACTATCACAAGCTTTTAAATGTTACAAAGGCTCTTCAGTCTTCACAAACAATCATATGCCAAATCTATCACAGGAAAGACAGATGGCAATGTGTCTGAGTAGTTTGGGTTTAAAGAACATTGCCGCATTGAGTAATTTGTAAGAAACATTCAACAATATTTACCCATGCTGGAAAAATCAAACTGAACAAAATATGACCTAAGATGTGCAGTACATCTGTTATATTCCATGGCATAATGATATTTTATCAATGTTATTGTAGTTGCAACTTTCACAATGGAATTAGAGTTGGTATAACTATCATGTATCGGATTACAGAACCTGGAAAGAAGCATATAGTGTTGGAAGAAAAGGGTGATCTAGCAAATCAAGAATCTCTCTTTCTGCACAAGCCCTATGGACCTGAAAAAAGATGTCATTGGTAAAAACAATTCTCAGGCTCTCCTTGGAAACAAACTTGTAAAATAAATAATACAAACGGTTAGGGACTCAACTGGAGAAATGAATATGAATCTACTTTTTTAATTCAATATTGCAAACCTTGTTTGTATTGCAAAAATAAATAAAAAACCAATTCTTGACATCATCAAATCCCTGACTTGTCCTAGTATTTGAGTTCTTGAATTCGAAGGACTTTGTGAAGGACCAGAAGTTTGACACCAATAAACAAAAACCAGAAGTGAACAAGTAAGCATCCTCTAAGAGTCGATCATCAATAAGGCAAGCAACTCAAAGTCAGAAAGTAACCCGCCCTGGCTCTCATCTAAGAACCAGGGCCAGGACGAGAGAGACATTCATTTTAAATTCAATGATGGCCGTGTCTCTTCGGAGACATACAGAAAAATTCAATGATGGTCGGGGGCACCTTTGCTAGGGGTCAACGATGATAGACATGTAAAATTGGTTAACATAGTGGTATTCTCTATCAACGAAGAAAAATGATAATTTTGTCAAATGTAATAAATCAATTAGATGGGAAAGCAGACCCAGTTGGCTTATTCTCATTTCTGCACAAGTACCACTTTCTGTTTAACAAACTCAGCTACTTCAATCAGACAGTTGGGTTTACAACTGTGGTCATTGTCATAAGAAAATGTTTGGGGTTTAAGGCAAACCCCATTTTGACATAAGGGGACCTTATGATCCTACAGTCAGGTGTCAGATCGGAAATTCAACTTCCAATTTCATTTTAAATTTGATTTTATCAACAAAGCAAAGATTTGACGTTTCTTTATTAAAAAGGTGATCTAAACTAGCATTTCAAATGTATTTCGTATGTTGAATGTCTATAACTAAACAAGTATGTGCATCTTTGAACACCATATGACATAACTAAACAGAAAGACTTCACGAAACTAAAATGATACAATGCCTCATCCTAACACCTCCCATAAATGTATACATATATGGAAGCAACCTTATATCCCTTTCACTGGCAAAATACTTATGAATTTCATTATGAGTTTTCCCTACAAGTATCACAAAGAATCTAGAACACGTTGTTCGTGGAGTGCTTACAGTGTGGGTATGACTTGTTTTCTTCAATAAAGATTATCATTCACGCAAATTGTACGTACTATGTAGCTAGCCATACCTTGTTCCGGTTAAGCATGATATTTTTATCCATAGCCTTCATTGCAAAATATTCTCCAGTTCCCAACAACTCAACCAAATGTACACTGTCATGACAAGGTATTGGTGTTTGAGTCATAAAAAAAAGGATAGAAAAATATACAGCATTATAACAAGTCCAGAAACAAGTATGTGCATGCAAAGGGAAAGAATGCCAATTCTATAGCTTACCAATAATGTACTGATATTCAGCTAATGTCAAGCTTAAATGGAAGTAACCCCTTTCTCTAGTATATTAATTACATAGAGAAACAGAGATAGCGATATATAAGATGCAAAACAAGGGACTTTTATATATCATCAAAAATTTATTGCTTATGTTGAGTTTGATAGAAGTAGTCCCCACCACTCAGGGAGCACAGAATCTCGACCGTTG
Source organism: Triglochin maritima (assembly GCA_963682175.1). Lineage (NCBI taxonomy): Eukaryota > Viridiplantae > Streptophyta > Magnoliopsida > Alismatales > Juncaginaceae > Triglochin > Triglochin maritima. The sequence goes on from OY821773.1 coordinate 53,922,448, forward strand.
CACTGCTGTGGAGTACACAATTAGACTCACCTAGGAGAGCGGGGAAATGGGTAGGGAGATAAAAGTAACTTCTTATACCATGACCTTCCATTGTTATTGGTAAGAAAATTTTAATTGTCGGTACAAAAGGTGCAAATTACGTAGCTTTTATCATTGTTTAGACAAGAAGATAGACATGTTGGAGTTCATACTAAAAGGAACAAAAAAAACACGTAAAATGATAAACTAAAAATAAGTGGGGGAGGACTGCATGGGTCTTCAACTTCTTTTTTAGTATAATAAACTAAAAGGTTCATTAGACTCGGTGAGGAGCAGGACAAGGCTTCAGCCTGTATTGGCATTTTGATATTTTACTAATAGCTATTCCTCTAAGAGTATGGACCAGGTCTGCATTGACATTTTGAAATTTCACTAGTTGCTATGCTTACAAGAATATGTGATATAAATGGCCTTGGAACCTTGAATATTGCACCCCATCTATGTCTTCTAAATAAGGTATACAATAAAGAAGAAATGAAAAATGAACTACTTCCAGCAACAAACCTGCCAGTATCACCAGAACCCAAGCTCTTAACTGGCCTAAAGTGTTTTAACCCCATCTGTTCTCCTTTCTCTTGAAACTGAAACAAATTCATTAATAAGCTGATATTAGCAAAGGAAATCTTTGTAACAGAAAGGTCTCCTAAAATACAAAGAAACATGTCATTATCTCAAACTAACAAAAGAATCATGTACTGAAAAAGAGTATGAACTCAAGAAACTACCGAACATGATTCACAACTAAAGACAAATTGCACTTACAGACTTATTATAGAAAAGTAGTGGCAAATTGCATACAACTCATTAGCACTATCTAAAAGCATTTGCAACTGTAGCAGCACTTGAACAATTACATGAGCACGAACATACATCTCGGCGTAGAAGATGAAATGAAAGTTTAGAGAATATTATATCAAATAAAATGAATTTGAAGATGATTTAAAGGAATCACTCATTTTGTAATGGGGCGGGGGGATTTAGAGTGAGAAAACCATAACAAATGCATGAACTTATATGAAGAAGCTGACAAGTTGATCAAGCAATAAAGAGGACTGACTTGAATAACTGGGTTCAGCATTGAAAACTAAAAACAGCAAGGACAATTTGGAGTCATCCGAAAATGTTACCTACCATTTGAATGGCTCTCCATGATGAACTGTTCTTTTTGTGAGGCTTTGGAAGAACAACCCTTGAATGATTAGTCCACAGATCATCTGGTTTCTGAGGTCAAAGAACATAAATCCTTTACTCATAAATCTCAAGTCCCTATTCACAGAAAGAAAATTTGTACAGCTTACCAAGTCAGCATCTGGGAGCTCTCTAACAGCCTCATTAACATCATCTGCTGTTTCCATTACCTGTTTGTATATTAGAAAATGGAAAATATTTTTACGCGCTGGAAGTCTACTATTCAACGAAGTGAAAATCACAACCAATTAAAGGGCTCATTACAGTTTGCCTCTTGAATTCTCTCTCGACGTCACTTTGTCTTCTTGAACTTTAAATTTGTCAATCACCTTCCATGTACCTTTTTTTGGTAACACTTTTCCCTCCTGAACTTTAAGAATCTGTTCGTTTTCCACATAATCGTCGTTATTTTTTTTAATTTTTGTGTTGCTTGCCAGTATACTTCTAATCTTAATGTGATGGAAAAAAACAGATTACATCAGAAGTCACATTTGGTTTGAATTTGGGTTAAATAGAGTTGACCTAAATTCGAACCAAACATGACATCCGATTTGATCAAAACTTTACCATAAAGTTGGGATTAAGAGTATACTTGGTGGCAATACAAAAAAAAATTACGGTGAATATGTGAAAAACTAACTAATTCTTAAAGCTCAAGTGAGGAATAAAGGGGTGATTGACACATATAAAAGTTTAGGAGGGCCAAAGTGATATTGAGGCATAGTTTAGGAGGCAAACTGTAATTAACACAAAACAAAAGATAAACGTAAACACAATATCTTTTCAAGATTATTGAATGCAGTTATGATAAATTTAACTTCTAAATGGATTCAGAGAATAATCATTGAAAGCAACGTGCAGGACTACTACATACAGTGACAAATATCACACGCAAGTAAAAGAATATCATACCAATTTTGAGCTCTCTTTGGCAGTGGATTCTGGAATACAGTTATGAAGTGGCTCAACATGTGCACTACCATCAAGCTGAACACCAATGAAGTATTGCACATCCCCCTGTTTGAAGAACAACTAGAGTAAGGAAAACAGCCAAAAATATGATGGCTCAAGGAGCAAACAGATAAAAAAGTATATTTAGCTGAACCTTCTGGTCACGCATAGGCTGAAGATGAAAAAGATTCCAGAATTTTTTCCCTGGTTCAATAACAAAACGACGTGGTTTGTGAAACTCTTTGGCTTTATAACCAAATGCAAAGGAAAGGAAATGTGTGGGTTTTGGACAGTGTGAGACAGATTTTTTTATAAAGGTAAAACAACATATCGCATTAATAACTAGTTAATTAATCAGTCCACAAGGGAACTACAAATTCAGTTGAATAGACCGACATATTCTGTAAAAGGATGACATAACTTATTCCATTACAGAAAGACATCGAAGTCCCAAGGTTTGTTCTACCAAAAACTGGTACACCATGCCACAAACCAGTGGAATCTTATACAAGCAGTGACATTTTTACTAGTGAACTCAAGATACGTAAGTTCGTAATACTATAATGTAGGTTCGTGATGTATAATCACTTCATATTTCTCTAGTTAGTGTGGAACCCCATCAACCACCAATGCTATCACAAATGGTACTATACTACTATGGTGATAAGTTTCAAAAATGACGCTGTTTGTTGTGGATCTATTGCATTACCATGTTATGAATAAAATGGACTCAAAGGCTAGCTAAAATCATGAAAAATTAGAAACAAAAGATCAGCGCTTCAACAAAAGTTAACTAAAAGTACCACTCTTTGTATAGTTTATCAATTGCACAGTTACGTCTGTTTGGTTATCAATAGCTGCTCTTATCTTTTTAACCGTTGAAGGATCAGTTTCAGGGCCTTGAAGAAACCTGCAATCGATAGATATATAATGTAATGTCAAATAAGTTCCTAGATACAATTAAGAGACATCGTAGGAACAGTAGAGCAGTAACCAAGAGAAGAAACCCCAATTACAAATATTAAAAAAAGAAGCATCCCTGTTAAGCTCATGATTGTACTTCAACAAACAAAAGAATTCATGTAAGGGTCAAGAAACCCTTATCTACTGGAGTATGTTGGCCACTCTTAGTCTTTAATTCAATGTCTAGTTGTCTGTCTAGTCCTTTAATGGCAAGCCAAATTTAAATGGGTAACCAAGTGAGGGTTGCTTGAATAAATGTTTGATGTTTGCTTTTTTACCGTCTCTTTGGACGTCAATAAAATTGTGAGACTGCTCTTTTAGAAGAGATTGTAGGACAAGCGATAATGAATAAGGTAACTGACAGAAATGACATGTCAAATATTGACAAAGATAAATTATTTCTACCTGCAATTTCTTCCAAGAATCTCCTCACGACTGTACTCTGTTAGTTCAAGGAAGCTATCGGATGCAAAAATCTGCAATATTGGATCTTATTTAGAAAAATCCAGCATACTTCAACTTCATTCGGAGACCCTAAAGAAGGAAAAATAAAAATGTCTCACAATCGGATTATCAGGAAGCCTTGGATCAGTTATGACAAAGTTCTTCTCAATTCTTTCAAGCGTAGTCGCAAGATCAATGCCCTTCCGCATTTCCTTTTTTCTTTCTATATCATCAAAGCTTTCTGGTTTCTCATCATCACTTTCTTCTAATGGATCTTCCTCCATCTTGACATCTAAATCTTGGTTTTGGGCACTAGAATGACTCAATCCTAGAAGCCTGCAGGAATAAATGAATGCATTTGTTTAAGTATATGCAATGACGTCTAGTTCAAATGGTATTTTCACTAGAATGAAAGAGCATTTTCTCTAATATGAAAGAGCCTTCAAATATATTGCAGATTTGAAACCCATTCCATCTGGTATGATTGTTTCAAATGTTTGAAGCAACTGAGAAACTATAAAGAGCTCAAATCATAAGGTCCATTCAAAACTCAACAACAACGATGTCTAATCCCAAACTAGTTGCGTATTTTATAAACTTGCAAGCTACATGATATTTACGATCAACCGCTCTCTATTTTATAATTAGAACATCTTAGTGCACCAAGAATACTCTATCGTCAATCATAAATAACTTGAATGAAATAAAAATTATACTCATCGGCACAGAAAAGATTAGGAAAAGAACCAAAGAAATGATACAATTCTATGACCTTGACAATGTAATTGGTCAAACTAAACTTCAGAAAAAATATAGAAGTTGTATTTAGAAATGATAATAACCGAAAGAATTTGTCAATTTCACACCCCCTTATCATTGGCAGTTGATTTGAGAAGGAATACAAGACATGGTATCAACTGTATCATTACCTCAATGAAAAGCCATAGCACACAAAAAAATGGTAGAGATATGATCACTTCCCTACCCCAATAAGGCTTTTAAACCAGTTTTCTTTGGCTTATCTACTCCTTCAGGGAGCTCTCTAATTTTTTTCATTGAGCTTCTCAAACCGGTACGTGAGTTGCGTCTCCCAGGAGCTATGTTTTCCGATTTTCTCCTTGTTGTGGCTCCAGGCCCCTCTAGACCATCATCACCCCCTGATTTCCTGGTGAAGGGAAGATTTGTCGATTCTGAAAGTGCACGAGGGTGCTTTACAGCCAAAACAAGCTCGGACACCGAATCAACAGCTCTGTCTTTCTGCCTAGCTGCAAATTGCAAAAACGAAGATCACATTTGTCTGGAAATAAAACAGAAACACAGAATTTTCAATGACTCTAACAACAAACGGAGAAGAAATAAGCCTTACCATCGTATCTAATCAGTGACTCAGGTAATCCATTTGGACGCACCATTGACTCCTTCAGGCCTTCCGTGTGTTTGCTAACTTCGACCTGCATACTGCCACAAATATAAGGAAGCATCACTTTTAACATGAGCAAGATACTTAAGCAACCCAAAATAAAGAGCACACAGGTACCATGAAACAAAAAATAACAGCCCTAGCAAGAATCTAATGTAATCCCTTTAGGGGGGAAATGTTGATAATGCTTCATAAGTCAAAACAGACTTTGAGATGTGAATCCATTGAAGCATTTACCCTATATACTTAAGAACATTCCCAATCTCATCTTTGATGGGTGCAATTGTCAAAAGATTCCAGAATGGTGTCCCATCCTTCTTGTAGTTCAGTAGACGGCCACAGTAGTTTGTTCCCTCCTGGACTGCCGCCCTTATTTTTGCAATCTCTGCAGGATCAGTTCCCTCACCCTGAAGAAATCGACTGCAAAGAAGAAAATTGAAATAAATTCACAATCGTGCTCATTATCTTGATCATAATTTTAATTGTAGCATTTATATACTAGAAGATGGTTGATGTAAGAACTGGTATGTGGCATGAAAATTCAACAAAGTTTCACCACCAACGCCAAGCAGCTGTTGTGACATTTATCCCCATATATAGGATTTTTTGTCTAATAATAATAAATTGGCAAAATATAAGAGTTCTAAAAATATTTGGTAAACTCTAAGAAATGAAAACGGTAGTGGTGGTAGCTTAATCGTTTCCTAGTTATTATCCTTATTTTTTTTGAAAAAAAACATACATTTCAATAAAATAAATCAAACTTGATTTTAACATGATAAGATAACTTTTTGAGTATTTTGATAACATAATCACATTTCTCTCTTTTTTCTCATCAATTCAAATATTATATTATATTGTTGACTTTTGAAATTATTATTTTTTAATTACAAATTAGGTGTTTCAACAAAACTATAGAAAATTAGTACTTGAATAAAAATGTGAGGATTTCGATTTTACCATCAAAGTATCTAAAATAACTCATCTTTTGTGTTAAATTAAATTATTTTTCTTAAACTGAATGTCTTAACCTTGAAAATAGGATTGCAAAGTAAAATCATTAAACCTCAGATAACACATAATAAAAAATATAAAAAAACTCCAACCCAAAAATAGCATATTCTACTTTCCCAAACAATACATTCTCTATGGAAAAAATTTAGAAAATTACAAACCCAACTTATAATATTTTTAAGTATTTCAAATTACGACGTACATTTGATTTTTAATTTTTAAGCAAGAGATAAGCTTTTTGGATATTTTGATCACAAAATAGAATTCCTCGGCTTTTTATCATTAATTCAAGTACCAATTTCCTATAGTTTATTGAATCACCTAATTTGTAATATAAACAAAAAAACAATTTCAAAAATGAACAAAACCCTTACAATATGGTACTTTAATTGTTGATAAAAAAAAGACAGATGTGACTATGTTATCAAAATTATCGTATCATGTTAATATTGAGTTTGAATTTTTTTATTGAAATTCATGATTTTGAAAAAAAGGTAATTCAATTACCGTTCAACTTTTGAAAATGGTACCTCCACTACCGTTTTTATTTCTCATATTTTGCCAAATATTTTCAAGATTCCTATATTTTGCCATTTTTTTATTTTTCATTCTTATTTTGAAAAAAAAAATCCCCAATATATATGTCAAAAGAACTCAAAAGGGAGTGAGGCATGTCACGGTATTTTAAAGTAAAGATGGACACTGGATTGCGTCAAATACACGTGACCTAATCATGGTTCAGATGAAAACTCTACGCAAACAAGAAATATGAACTAGATATTTCAGATGTATTGTTGCCATGCCCAACTGACACGAAATATGAAAAGCAAGGTATATAACTGTCAAATATCTGGTAACAGTAGTCAATCTACCACGGGATTATAATCGATATATCTTAGCAAGATTTCTTAATCTTGTGGTCAAGCATAAAAATATTCTTTCTGAAGCTGCCACAGCCTATAGTAACAAGTATATTAAGTATAAAATCCTTAATTGTATCTATGAAGAAGGGAACAAATGTTCATACAAACTAGGAGGCGGTAATATGAAAAACGAAAAGAAAAGAAAAAGTTTACATGATTCACGAGCAAACTACCACAAAGTTATCTCAAATTCGGTTGAACTAATGAGCTTTGCATGCAATGAAGTAATTGTCTTAGGATGTGACTGACTTGGAGCGGAAAAAGTAGTTCTAATCCAAAGAAGTGGGCTAACATCTGACTAAAAATTTAGTTGTCAGTTTAAATATAGTTTCTAATTTTATATAAAGTTATCTAAATTTATATAGTTTCTGATTTTCCATGACCTCCTACAAGTTAATTGTGGAAGTGGTGGAAGTCAACTCGTGCATAAATTTTTGAAGTTAAGAACTTAGATTTTTACACTTCCTACGCAGCACTCACATATAAATTATCTTGAAACTCCGAAATCCCCTCTCAAACGATAACTCTTCAAAATTAGAGGTGCAGTCAAGAACTGAAGGTGATTAATTTGATTTTTAAGAATAATAATACTACATATGTGTGTATTATATATCATGAAATCATTTTCAAGCACTACATTATGGATTCCAAAAAGGCGACAAGATAATCATAACATTTTTTCCCCATCATTAACATGATTATTACAATTGAAAATCAACTTTCTAGGTGATGAATTGATGGAGATATTGTGGTTCTTAAATCTTAATCAATCTTGAAGATAACTTTCCAATGGCATCGTAGGCTAACATGCATTCTAAACTGAAAATGAAGAAACTCTTTGCACATTGCACATACAGCGCTGCAAATTCGTTAAGACATGAGACTTTACGTCCATGAATTTTTCAACTTTCCCGGCAAACCAATCACTCAGAACTCATTTCAGACATCCGATTTCTTACATCTTCACAGTTTTCCGACAAAAGGATAACGACATTTTTCCTCCCAATCTACAAGAACGAGGAGTTCTTACCAGTTTTTCCCAATGACCTCCTTAGCCAAGAACCCGGTTATCCTGTAGAACCCGGCGCTGGCATACATCACAGGGCAATCCATCTTTGTAGCGTCGCAAACAACAAACGTCTGTTGGAAAGCCGACAATGCGTCCTTAAGCTCCTCCGAAACCCTAGGGTTCCCAGCGACCTTCTCCGACTCCTCGGAGCTGCGGCACGAGCTGCCCTCCCCCCTCCTCTCCCCAGACGTCCTCACTCCTACGCCTCTCGGCCGCCCCGTCTCCTCGTCGGTCTGAAGCACCAGTCCCCACGCCGCCGCCCGCTCCGCCGCCTCCGCCGCTGGGGATGGGGTCGGGAAGGCTGACCATTTTGGGGTCGGAGAGGAGGAGGAGGCCGGTGGTGGGGTCGGGGTTTGCCACGTGGACGGGTGGTGGGGTCGGGGAGTGGTGGGGATGGTGGGGTTGAAGACTTCCAGTGAGCCCCGGGCGTCGCGTGGGAGGTGGGGGATTAGGGGCGGGTGATTTGCATTCCAGTCCATCCTTTTGGTTTTTATTCTCTTGTTACCTGGAGGTTTGCTGAGAAAAATAACTCGTTAGTATGTATTATGTAACATGATCGTGTTACGATGTGTGTTTTCGGTGTGATGTTAATTGTATATACTCATACATGAACACAATATTGAATTTATTTGTCTTCTTCTAACTATCATCAACACGCAACAAACAACATTCTATTGAATTAAACATATTCATGTTTGGAAATTGAATTTTAAGACTACCTTGTGTACGATGCAATCTATTTATTTACTAGAGAATATTACATATTGTTATTGGTTGGTTGTCATTTATCTTACTTTTAGAAAAAAATTGTAACACATGGTAATTGTTCATTCAATAAATGAGTTTTAGTCAAATACAATTCATAGAGATGGCAAATAACAGATTTGTAAGGACTCGTCTGCAAAATAAGAACACTTGGAAGATTAAAAAAAACTGGTTGGAGCCTGGAGATAAGATTTTTGGGCTAATGTCGTTTTCTCGTCGTTAGACCGTTGGAGGTTATCATGGAAACGGGAAACCACACGGCCAACCAGAATATCACAATATCCTTAATAATTCAAACTTCCAAATGCTTTTATATGTTCAATCATATGTTAATGGTTTTCTCTTCAACCATCTAAGAAGTTTCATCTCCCATAAATCGCAATTGAGGTGAAATTGGTAGAAAAAAAATGGTACGTGCAAGTTTTGATGAATTTGCAAGACATTAGGGCAGGCAACCATGAAAGTATTGGCAACACTTTAATTTATTTCATATTCGTAAAATTATCGCAAAAAGATCAGAATGGCCGGAAGACGAAAATGAAACATCCCAACCAAAATATGGAAATTGACTAAAATAGATCTTCCTAAACACTTGCAAAAAATCCTGCATGTTAAAGTTCACATGGAATGAAACATCCCAACCAAACTATGAAAATTGTTCCTTACAACATCAACTCGACTAGCGGTTGCTCGAGCAGCAATTCCTTGACATATTAATGTAATTAAGATTGCAGTCTTACCTGCACGCGGATTCAAATGGATTTCCTCCTTCTCCTTCTCCTTCTCCTTCACTCTAACAATTTCAGCTAACAATAGGAGAGATTGTACAACTAGTTTGTAGAGAAAATAAGTGAAGTGAGAATAGAAGTAGTGGAAGTAGAATCCAATTTAAGGGGTGGTGTGGATGGCTCTATCTTGTCCTCTTTGCTTCTTCTAATCTCTCTTATTCTCTTTCTTTTTTGTGTTTGAGATATCGTGCAAGTAAGGTAATTATGAGAACGAGAAGGAATGGAGACAAAGTACAACTTGTAGGGGCTTAGCTTGGGAGTTTTAGCTTCCACTTCCACCACTTGTTCGTGGAGGGCCGTTTTTGAGGGTCCGGATTCTAAGGGCTCTTGTCCAACTAGATTTTTATCCTCCCAGTGGCTTTGCAGAATTTTATTCTATACAAAATTTGGAAATTCAATTATTGTTTTTTAAAAGGTTGTGCTCGAGGAAGATATTTTGTTAGGATGAAAAATCGGAAGGTATGTTTTCAATGTTAACTTATGCGTAATTCGTTTTTTATCTTTTAAGTTTGGGAATGTGTGCATACGGTGATTTCCAAACTTTGATATTGAACATACAAAATGTCGTGAAAAATTCAAAATAATACCGACCAATCACGGATCATCAAGAGGTTAATTATAAATATCAAAGTAGAATAGGATTGTCACGTTAAAACACGCTCGGTTACAACTCACTCAAAACTCACTCGGTTGCGCGGCTCGGTTTGATTCCTAACGAGTCAAGCATGAGTAAAAAAAATATGCTCGATAAAATAAACAAGTTGAACACGAGGATTGACTTACTCGCCTAAGACTTGCTTGCTTGCTCAACTCGACAAATCATACGTACATATATGTATATAAACACTTTTATGCTTTATTATGTAGACATAGTTGCATACATCTTATCCATAATTATAAACTTCACAAATTTTCTAAAAATTAACTACCAAGTGTATTAATGTACTTTGGATGTTAACACATACTTAGTGCACGAAGAACATTTTATGAAATAAAGTTTAGAACATAATTTAGCTTTGTTATAAACACGTGGAAAAGTCTTTTGAAGTTCTTAATATATTTGTTCAAAAATATATTATAGTTATCAACGATACCCATGCAAAAATGATGAGCTATTGCAGTGGTAGTCTTTTCATTGTTACATTGCCCACGTGAGATCAATAATTATTATTTGGTCTGTTAATTTTTTTAAGGAGTATGTTTGGTTAATATTTTTTATCAACCGCTGAAGTGAGATGCTATTTGTTTGGAAATGTTTCATGTTTGGTCTGTTAAGTTGCTCTCCAACGAACCATTAAGTTGAACCGAACTGCTCGACAACTCGGTTCGAACTCGAGTCGAGTTCGAACGACCTCTCAAACTCGGTTCGATTACACCCCAAAAAATAGATTGGGATTTGCATCCCATCATATATGGGTTATTACAAAAGTGAGGATTGAACTCGCATCCTAGGCCATCCCCCAATATTCATCGAGATTAGAAGGTTTTAAGTCAATTTTTGTCAGAGAAATTAATTCTCAACAAAAAAAAAGCAGTGAGAACAAAAGAGAGAGACAAAAAATGGTAGTTCCAAGATCACATTGGATGAGATATTGCGGATGCATTGGCCACGTGAAACGAACCCAAATGGGCCTACACAGACTTGTCCTGTCCAAACAACCCATGCATGTTGCGGTGTTGCTGTCTGTATTGACGGGGACGTGCTCGTATATCTTCCGATTCACAGAGGATGAGAATCCCATTCTTTCCTATTTATACTTAAATACATGCTGTATTTCTGTTAACTCGATTTAGCAAAAAATAATCGTAAATAATGTAATGGTTATACATAATTTTAGTGTTTGGTTTTGGGTATTTTACAAAACTTCTTTAGAGTAAATGAGTAAGTGAGTATATCCAAACAAATTTTGGTAGTTGGATATTAATACTAACGTTAAAATGAAGAAGTTAACCAAGTTTAGTTATTTAGCAGACATCAGAATGTTATGTAAATTACAACTACACAATAGACATTAGCTTCTGAGAGGTTGAAACGTGTACATTAATACTATGTTTAACCATGCCCGGGTTACCTCCAGGCGCTCTGCTCCCTCTCTCTGTCATGTCAGTTTATCTCTCTGCAACGTCAGTTCACCTCACCCACCCAAAACAAAAATCATTAACCATGTCCGTGCTACCCCTGTAACGTCCCGTCCCCGAACCCGCATCGAGCTCGGGTCCCGATCCGTCACCTATGTGTCCATTGACCCACAACACCCACCTATTGCCACAAAACTTTAAGTTGGTAAGTGTTATGGTAGTGGACTCATGTCTTTATATCTCACCCCAACATTCTCATGTTAAGCAATGTGGGACTAAACTTGGGGGTTTTACAACCCCACCCACCCTACACTCTCTTTCCTCTACATCATTTCTTAATTAAACAATTTTAATTCTTACCCAACATTAAACAAATTATATTTTACATAATATTAATTGAAATTACTACTTCTAATTACTTTAACTTGAACCATTAAATCACGAAATTTTTATTTAATATTACGAAACCATATTACATATTACATAAACTTAAATCCGAAATATTACATTCAAAGTTAACAAACGACAATACATATTACATAAACAAGACTTCGAAATAGAACATTACAAAATGTGTTAAACCCATGTTCAAACTGCTCCTCATCCGTAGCGTTGTCATATATGCTTGATTAAATCGTCTTTCAGATCCAAATGTTGATTCCTGTCACGCACCCGATCTTGATTGACAAAAAAATCGTGAGTATCCGCTATACGATCAGTCGAATATCATGTTTCCTCAGCAGAAGTTACAGCTTGATCTTCCATAAATTCGTGAATATCTCCAAAATTGGCGTAAGAGTCGCGTTCGTCCTCCACAATCATGTTATGCATGATGATGCAAGCTGACATTATTTTTGATAGTACGTCCTTACTCCAGGCGAGAGCGAGATTTTTGATGATCGCCCACCTCGTCGTCGGATTGATCGGAGTTTGAACTATTATCCGACATTGAGATGAGAAACTAATAAAAGTGAAGATTTTAAGAAGATGTGATGAGTTAAAGGAGATATGCAGATGTATTTATAGTTGGGAGTATGTAGAGGTATTCGTTGCACCGTACACGCGTGAATGCACAGTGCAAGCGTGACTGCATAGTGCACGCGTGATTGAATAGTCGAAGCGTGATGACACAGTACACACATGATTAAACAATGATCCCACAATAATAAAAATCTATCACTACACGTTAGTAAAAAATACACAATACATTATCAATTAACTATAATAACAAAAACCCCACTAAATAAAAAACCAAAAAATTAGACGAACGGGACCCCCCCCCCCCCCCCGATGGGTGCCCCCGGAGTCCATTCGGGTGCTCTGCCGCCCGAATGGACGCCCTGTGGGCACCCCAGGCGCCCGCCCGACCAGTTAAACATGCCCTTAGTTTTGAGACAGAAAAATGTGCACCCCCACCCCCCGGTCTAAGAGAAGGTCCGTTAAGTAATAGTTTGGGCCGTTACTCGGCCCAGTGCATTTATGTTCGTGTAGAAATTTTTGTGTTTACGGCTGTATTTTTTATCTTAAAATATGTCGATGCTCTTAAGTGGAAACATTGCGACAGGGATTTCGTCGTGCTAATGGTTCCTGTAATTTCTAGATGTTACTAGTATAATTTAATTTGAAAATGAATTCAATGAATTCTAAATTTAACACATTCCCACATCATCTATCTACACACATCCTACCTACATCTACAAGGAACATTATTGATACATGTGATAATCAAATAGTTATCTCGTTTCCATGTCCATTTCCTGGTAAAGAAAGATAAAATCATTTATGCCTAGAAAACCAAAACACTATAGTCTATATCTATAGAATATAAATAGAGAAAATGACTTTACTTTAAAAGGCTGAATTTGGAATCCAGCAACTAAAGAAAGCAAAGACATCAGTCATCAAGTTTTCATGGCTAAAACACAAAAACTCTTGTGGTGCTGGAAAGAGAGCATCATGTTCATGCATGCATGATAAAAGACAATCTCGCCATTCCTCCATTCATGTGGTGAGGGACAGAGCTCGAGGATATGTACGTCTCAAGTAACATGTTCAGTTGCAGACATAGAGTGCCACTTAAGATATTCCACTTGCATCTTCCATTTGACACTTTGAACATGCATATATACCCTGGATATTATTTCCACACATGCTTTTGGAAAACGTATATATGATCTTTTTTATGTGGTTAATTGGGAACCTCTTCCAATTAATCCATTCCCACAACATTTTCGCGACATCATCTTCGTAAAGATGACCAAAATCACCAAGTAAATTTGATAATCTCGAAACCTATAGAAATAAGTTTTCAAACTCACCAATTGAACCATGCGCAGCCGCATATGGTAGGTGGATTAATCTTGATCTTTTAGTTTCTTCTCGGGATGTGCTTAATGAAGGTAACGCGAGAAAAAAAAATATTGAGAGGAAAAAATTATGAAAAAGTGTAATTTTCAATTAAAAAATAACCTCCCATACTATTCTTTCTCGCATTTTGCTTATTCAAAACACATCAAAGTACTTGTGTAATATACTACAACTTGTAACAATGGACAAGAAGAGTACATGTTAGTTCTTTGGTGTGTTTCCACATGGTTGGAACTATTTGCAAAGTAGATTGTGGAAGACCATGTTAACGATAAACTACAAAACCGAGAATTTACGCATGGAATAGAGTAGCTTAATTAATTAAGATACCAACTACATATTATCAAGTAGCAATCCGTGAACCGAAACCAACTTTCTGACAGGCAGTTGAGTTGTCCACATAGAGCCACTAGTATGGGAAAACATTTAAACAACATGTTAGGTTTGGGGACCAAGTGATGACACTAGAATTGAACTCGATAAAAAAACGGTTGTGTTCAGTTTGACATATTTTTAGTTAATTCGTGTACATACCATGTTCGTATCGGGTTTGTTATTCTAGGTGGTGTGCGTCTATATCCGATAATTATACTTTAAACTGTTCGTGTCAATTCGTTATAAGCTCGTTTAGAAAACAATCCAAACAAAGTTATTATAAATTCCAACTCTAGTCTGTTCGATCAAATTATCAAAACGATGATATGAAGATGGTGACTGTAGATGCAGAATATCTATAGATGCTTCCCCAAATCACAAGTGGATTGTCTACGTGGCAATGTGACAATTTAGAAATATCAAGCTACATAGATCCCATGAAGACATAGACGAGAGAGGTTAATTATTTCCAAACACAACGTGAACCACTAAGCACTAAACACTAAACAGAGCTTAATTACTTAAGACGTTACTTTCATTAAATAAATCGCCCCAGTGGCAGGTACGTAATTACTGGAACAAACGGTGGCAATCGCCTCGGGAGTTCATAGTGAGTGGCGTTGCGAGGGAACAAAAAACGCCAGGTTGGTGGGTGGCAGAGCGATCATGTGATATTAATTACATTATTCGCACTTCTGCCATTCAAATCCCTAAATATTACAATCTTACCCACTTCCCAGGTTGAATCACAATCGAGCACATAGTTTTCAAATTTAATGTTAAAAATAAAATAAAATCATACTTAAGGTTTAATTAGAAGAAAGTAGGAAAAATATTTACGACTAATTTGGAGGAGTAACACATCACAATGAATTTAATTTCATCTGCTGGGTCGAGGCATTGATCATAG
Organism: Triglochin maritima; assembly: GCA_963682175.1. Classification (NCBI taxonomy): domain Eukaryota; kingdom Viridiplantae; phylum Streptophyta; class Magnoliopsida; order Alismatales; family Juncaginaceae; genus Triglochin; species Triglochin maritima. Next base: position 53,937,743 of record OY821773.1, read on the forward strand.
ATGTCGTGTATTGACTTGTAAGTTGGTTTAGTTTCAAAACGTTTAAAGCAGAAAAACTTAAATTAAAAGTTAGTTACATGTAAATTGTTGCTTTCCCAATGTTAGATTCTGATTAGAAGTCAGTTTCTGGAAATGTAGATCCATGAATAATTTTTTCTTGAATGTTGAGAGTTATATGGATAGACAGAATGCTTCAAACAATGGTTGATGTATTGTCAAAAGAAATTTTCAAATTAACTCAACCCAACGTAAATAAAAATTTATTTTAAATTCATTGTAAATGTTTTTTTCAAAAAAAAATCTTCTAAAATATGCTTTTTATTTGTTAAAAAAATTAATTTTTTTAACATATGATTGATCTCCAAATGATATAAGGATAAACTGTTCCAAACAAAACCAGAATCGTAAAGAAGCTGAAAGCTCCTCTACCTGAGTTTCTCCTTCCAACGTTAATTGCTCTCTTGATTTGCATGCTAAGAGTCAAGCTCCTCCGGATCCGGCGTTTGAATGACCACATTGGGCATGCTGTAGTTTCGGGGTGGAGGAGCTGGATTCGAAAAACGGTGTCTTAAAATTCATCTTCAAGTTTTCATAATACTGAAATGTATTGTTTCTGACTACTTTTATTTAATGGACCGTAGTTAGGCATTATTTATTGATATCGAGAATGGTCAAGATGCTATTGTTTTAAATTTATTGTTTGTTGATTTCAGTAGCTCTAGCCTCTAAGTTCTAACGTGCATGTTGGAATGGCAATGTCCGTAAAATTCTTAGGGAACTAATGTAATTTTGGTCTATGTTTTGAAATTTAAAGACGTGTTTTGTTCCAATCAATACTACTGTATTAGCTTAAACACTGCGGAAATCTAGGGATGGAGAATCTTCTTACGAAAAATCTGTCAAGAAATCTTTATTGCTTAGAGTTGCAGACAAGTTTGGTATTTGCACCTATAATTTTGGCCCTTCGTATTAAAATTGTCGTTCATGCGTCTTCCCTTAAATATAGACAACACTGAAAATAATTTTTAGAATAAACAACATTAAATTTCTTGCCACAAGTTTATGCCCTAATAACTGCCTTATATATGTTTTTATGTAAAAATATCATCGCATGTGAGCATTGAGGAATAATCATTATTAGAATATTTTGTTTCTTTACTTAGTTATTTTGATTAATCTTTTAGTAATTTCTATATTTGAAGCACCAACTTTCTTTGTCCTTAGGTTGTGATCAGCCTTTCAAAGCTCACCTATTGTGATCATATCAATAGTATCTTCAAAAACTTGAGCTTCACAACTTTAAAAATAAAATAAAATAAAATAAAATCCTAAACTTACATCCACTTATTTTACACCTATAGCTAAATTTGTACGAGAAGCCCCCATGAAGTATTTCTTTTGGAGTTAAACTTCAAGTAAATTCATAAAATTCAAATTAACTAATCACGGTACATTTTTTTCTGGACGCAACGCAAGCAGCTTACATCAAAATACAATTTGAGAATCATTTTATTTCCAAATACGAACTTATTGAGGGAGCAAAACGCAAGAAATAGGAAGTAGGTGAGTATCTCCCAACGGTCGGATGCCCCTCAACGCTGTCTGTCGTCGTCGCCAGTTTCAAAATCCAACGGCAAAATCCACTTTTCATCTTCTTTTATTTCCTTCCCCTTTCCATCCTCGACGGACTCCACGTGAAAATTTTCCTTCCTTCCTTCCTTCCTTCCTTCCTTCCCAAACCAAACCTCTCTTTCGTCCTCTCCTTCCCCTTCTCGCGTTCCCGAACCCGAACCCGAACCCTAACCTCGACCCCAAATTCGGTCTCCGTGAGTACCCATTCCCCTCTTTCCCTTCGACATCTGGGTTTTTTTCCGGCGATTTTTGGGTGTTTTTGTTGAGCCGTCGATGACTGTGTGATCCTAAAGGGGAAACAGCTTTGTTGGTTTCCTTTTTTCCTTGTTTTTAGGGTTTGCTGGTGGTGGGTTAACGTCTCGGTGATTTTGGAAATGAACAACCTCGTTCAAGCCTAGATTTCTGGAAAATAAAGGTTTTTCTTTGATTGGGAATTTGGGATTTGAAGTTGGGTGTTTGGCTGTGATATGGTAAAACAAATGAAAAAATAAAAGTTTTTTTAATGGTTTTTGTTGGGGGAATTGAATTAGTTCTGGTTATTTGGATGGCAATGTGAGATGGGGATTACGGTGTAGTAAGCCGTTAAAGCGCTAAAAGTGTGATTCTTATCTAAAGTTGTTAATTGGAGAAATTGATTTTTTTAGTGCGGTTGTTGCTTGGTGGGAAAACTAAATCTTGAGTGGTTTCATCTGCTCATTTGGGGTTTTGGTTCAAAATGTTAACCCAAATTTATATTTGATGGTGTTTAACGGAGAAATTTATTTTTGAAGTCTGGTTGTTGAGTATGGTAGCAGAAACTAAACGTAGAGTGGGTTAGTTGGGTCAATGCAAATCTTCAAGGCAAGAGATAATTGTGGTGCAAAGCTTTGTTTTATAGTTTTTTTTATGGTATGCTGGTTGGCGAAGCCTGAAAGCCAAAAAAATGTTTTCCCCTCGCCACATCGTGCTTATTGCAAAATTTGATTTTGATATTTCATTGTTGGGTGTGGTAGGAATCAAGCTAAAGTGATTTCTTCTTGTCATCTGTGATGGAAGGCAAGAAAGGGAGTATGGTTCCTATCTCTCCCTCTCACACTCCAAGATCCACCGACAAATCAAACCGAGAATTGCAGAATGATGGGCATGGGAATGGTGCTCACAGGCATGATAAGGATAAAGGTGTCAATGTGCAGGTCATACTTCGTTGCAGGTAAAGTCAAGGCTTTCCGAAAGATTTTGCGCATTTATCTTCGGTTTTGCATAGTGATTTATAAGAACTTCAATTTGGCTTTTGTTTGTTTTAGGCCATTGAACGAGGAAGAGATTAGGTTGCGAACACCTGTTGTGATTTCATGCAACGAACAACGACGAGAAGTTGCAGCTACTCAGAATATCGCAAACAAACAGATTGACAAGACATTTGCCTTTGATAAGGTTGAGATTGTTTGAATTCTTGTGGATATGATTGACCATCAATTTATTTGAGCATGGAAGTGATTGTTTTTCTAGAATTTCCACTGAATTGGTTTTGTCAGGTTTTTGGTCCTGCTTCCAAGCAAAAGGATTTGTTTAACCAAGCCATTTCTCCTATTGTGAATGAGGTCCTTGACGGATATAACTGCACGGTGTTTGCTTATGGCCAGACCGGCACGGGGAAGACATACACCATGGAGGGTGGAAGGAAAATGAAGGTATGGTTTTGATTCTTAAATACTGTGTGATATTAAGTGATAGATTTTATTTGGGAAATATCGCCAATCTTATGTTGCTCTGTATAGAATGGAGATTTTCCAAGCGACGCTGGTGTTATCCCTAGATCTGTTAGACAGATCTTTGACATACTCGAGGCTCAACTTGCCGAATATAGTATGAAGGTCACCTTTTTGGAGCTCTACAATGAAGAGATTACGGATCTTTTGGCTCCAGAGGAGTCAAAATTTACAACAGATGACAAAATCAAGAAGTCTATAGCTCTGATGGAAGATGGAAAAGGTGGTGTTTTTGTCCGGGGTCTCGAGGAAGAGATTGTAAGTTCAGCTAATGAAATATATAAAATATTGGACAAAGGGACTGCAAAGAGGCGAACTGCTGAGACTCTTCTTAACAAGCAAAGTAGCAGATCACATTCTATATTTTCAATTACAATTCACATCAAGGAGTGTACACCAGAAGGGGAAGAGGTGATCAAATGTGGAAAACTCAATCTTGTTGATCTTGCTGGCTCTGAGAACATTTCACGGTCAGGTGCTCGAGATGTAAGTAAACCTATCAATTCATGAAACACATTTACTTTTTGATATTTCAATGCATGGACACCATACCTACAGATAGATGTCTTATGTCATGCTTCATATTTCCCCACGTCGTCAATTGGATAGACCTATATGTTTTCCTAGTTGGATGAAGTGTATTTGAAGAATTTAATACTTACTGCAGGGAAGGGCAAGAGAGGCTGGTGAGATCAATAAGAGCTTACTAACACTTGGTCGTGTGATCAACTCACTTGTTGAACACTCTGGGCACATTCCATACAGGTAAAATACCATCTAATGATCTCACTCATTTTGATTGTTCTGCATTTTGTTTCTAAGAATTCATGAGTGAAGTCATTAACAATGCTTGATTCTTATATTCACCAGAGACAGCAAATTGACAAGGTTACTGAGAGACTCTCTGGGAGGGAAAACAAAGACTTGCATTATTGCCACAGTAGCACCATCAATACACTGTCTGGAAGAGACCCTCAGCACTTTAGACTACGCTCATCGTGCTAAACACATCAAGAATAAGCCTGAGGTGAGTAGTCCATACTGCGACATTTTTCTGTTTGAAGTCCGCTATGCCTAATTTATTCATTATTTGTTCTATGCAGGTTAACCAGAAGATGATGAAATCTGCAATGATGAAAGACTTATATTCTGAAATAGATCGCCTCAAACAAGGTTTTAGCAAAAAATATAATTTGAACAAGGCCATATGATGTATCAATATTTAGAACTCTTCTATTCTTTGGTGATGTTTTGGTGTATTATGGTACCTAGGCGGATCAGGACAGTAAATTGAAAATCATACAAAACTAATTCCTTCTCTTGTTGTTTGTCAGAGGTATTTGCTGCACGAGAGAAGAATGGCGTATACATACCTCGTGATCGTTATCTTCAAGAAGAAGCTGAAAAGAAGGTTGGTTTTCGTATGTTTTTGAACAGTTTAGGCCGTCTTTTTTCTTACTCAAATTATATTTCCTATAATTTTCTGTTTGTTCAGTCTATGACAGAGAAAATCGAGCGTTTGGAGCTTGATTTGGAATCAAAAGACAAAGTAATGCATAAAAAAGTTGGATTTGATAGGTTTGTTTCATCTGAGAAACTGTTTAAAATCCCATTCTGTTATTGCAGCAAGTAACAGGACTTCAAGAGCTGTACAACTCTCAGAAGCTAATGACTGAGGATTTAACCCACAAATTGGAAAAGACCCATGTATGTTACGTTTAAAATTCCCTCCTCTACGACTACATCAATTAAATTGAAATTAATGTTGTTTCTATTTTGTAGAAACGATTAGATGATACTGAAAATGCTCTTCTGGATCTGGAGGAAAAGTACAAACAGGCTACATCCAACATTTCAGAAAAAGAATATTTGATTTCTAATCTTCTCAAATCAGGTGGGCAAGAGTTAGTTTCTCGTACTGATTTTAAATCTAATGTTCTTTTTATCCAATATGATTTCTAAATTACTTTGGTATGAAATTCCAGAGAGAGCGCTTGTTGAGCGTGCATATGAGCTTCGGTCCGAGTTGGAAAATGCTGCTTCTGATGTTTCTGGCTTGTTTGCAAAGATTGGTATGCATCTTCTCTGAAAATAACGACGCTGAGAGTTTTTTTAAAAGTATGCATAGTTCGAAGGCTCACTCACGTACTAACCATGATTTTCCTGTCATTAGAACGAAAAGACGAGATTGAAAATGGAAACACGGAGTTGGTTCAAAAGTTCAAATCTCAACTGACAGAACAGCTGGAGCTTTTGCATGGGACGGTCTCATCTTCAGTTGTTGAGCAGGAAAGTCAATTGAAGGAAATGGAGGATGATATGCAATCTTTTGTCTACTCAAAAGTGGAGGTAAGATACCTACAAGATCATGTTATTTTCCATGCTCTGAAGCTCAATCATTTTGACATTGGTTTTCTCTGTATAGGCAACTAACGAGCTTCGCAGGCATGTAGAGAAACTCAAATCTTTGTATGAATCTGGGATGAACACTTTGGATGACCTAGCTGGTGAACTCGATGGGAATTCCCAACAGACCTTGACAAAATTAAACGAACAAGTAGCATCACATTCGTCAGGAGTTGAGGATGTAAGCCCGAAACAGTGTAGCTCATATCCTCCAATTTTGATTGGGCCAAAATCACTGTCTTTACACTTATTATTACCTATTCTTGCCAGTGCTTTAAGAGAATAGCTTCAGAGGCTGATCAATTGCTTAGCGAGCTTCAAACCAGTTTATCCAATCAAGAAGAAAAATTAGCTGCATTTGCGCAGCAACAGCGTGAGGTTGTCAAATGTGAAATGAAACCTTATTTGCTTTAGATTTCATATTTCACTACCCCGAGTGACTTTTTTTAATTATACGTTTTTGACAGGGACATGTCAGGGCTGTAGAGAACACAAGGTCTATTTCAAAGATCAGCACTGATTTCTTCCACACTTTAGACCTTCATGCATCAAAATTGAGTACTATCATGGAAGAATCACAAAATGCTCAAGACCACAGGCTGTGTGAATTAGAGAAGAAATTCGAGGTAATTTGGAGAGAAAAATATGATATAAAAAAATCATTGATTTGGCATTATCTCACACGTGTGGGATCTACAGGAATGCACTGCCAGTGAAGAAAAACAACTTCTGGAAAAGGTGGCTGAGATGCTAGCAGATTCAAGTACAAGGAAAAAAATATTGGTATTTTTTTCATTCTAGAACTGATTTTTTGTTTGCCAAACTTCAAAGCCACAATTTGGTTAATATTTAAAACGCTTCCTATAATGATGTGACAACTGACAAGTTAGTGCAATTATAGTTGTTTCTTGGTAGTTGAATTAGCATGAACTCGTCTGTCCATCTTGATGGAAAAAAAATCATTTTAATTGACCTAGGCACCCAAATAAAAAAATGTGGCTGTTGTATTTGCAAGAAGATATGTCATGTGTGAGGTAGCATAAATTTGAAGCCAGAAACCATCTGACATGGCCTTTTCATCTTCTTTAGACTTATAACATGCTAAGAGGTTTCTCTCTGCCAAGGTATAGCCAAGAAGATAAAGCAAAACTAAAATCTGTAATTATCCTTCCGAAATGTTGTACATAAATCTGTTTTAATCAGTTCCAGACAATCTTCAAATACTAAGAATTTCCTTGAATTTAGGTTCAAAATGCTGTTGATGGGCTAAGAGAAAGTGCTGCTGACAGAAGCAGAAAACTACATCAAGAGATGTGTTCTGCCCAAGCTTTTACTTCTTCTGTTAAAGATAAGTTGAATGCTCATATAAACGAAAGTGAAAATCAGTATCGTGATAATACCGCTTCAGTTGAAAGTGGGCGGGGTAGCTTGGATGATGGACTCCAGCAATGGTAAGTAATAGATCAAGGATGTCGCAGCATAGTGCATTGCAATACGCCTTAGTTTTATCAACACTGCTCTATACTTTGCTGCAGTATTACGAAGACAAATGTGAGCTCCAAACAGTGGAGAGAGGCTCAAGATTCACTTCTCACCATTGAACGAAACAACGAGACAACTGTTGATTCCATTGTTAGGTAATCGCAAATGCTAACTTTTACATTGTATTGACATATTTGAAGACATGGATGGCAGAACTAATTTCTATTTGATTTCTTCCCTTTCCTCAGGAACGGTGTGGATGCCAATCAAATACTTAGAGAGAGGTTATCTGCTGCCGCTTCTAGTATTCTTGAAGATGTTGGTATCGCAAACAAAGATCTTCTTTCGACATTTGACTGTAAGACCCCATCAATGTAGCACAAATGCTATACAATGAAAGACATTGGTTTTATTTAGCACAATTTTTCTTGAAACTTGCAGATAATTTGAAGTTGGATCATGATGCATGTGCAAACATCAATTCCTTGATAGCGCCTTGCTATGGAGACTTGAGGGAACTTAAGGGTGGACACCACCACCGCATTGCCAACATCAAGGAAGATGCTGGAAAATCTCTGGATGAGGAATATTTGGTAAGCAGGCATTTCTTATCATGAACAGAAATCACAACTGAAGCACTTTGTAAATGATCAATCTTTTCTGTGGGTTAACAGGTGGATGAACCAACTTGTTCAACACAAAGAAGAAGAGCAATCAACTTGCCGAGCGAAGCATCCATCCAAGAACTAAGAACTCCGGCTTTTGAGGAGTTGTTGAAGTTGTTCTGGGAGTCGAAGTCTAGCAAACAAGCAAATGGAGACGCAAAATATTTGATTGGGGCTTATGACAATCAATCCAGGATGCCTCTTACAACCATAAATTAGGCAGTAAATTGAGTCAGTGACATCTTAGGAGATTTTTTTATTACGTTCGTTAGGATTCTTCCATTTGCTACCCAATAACAGAGATTGGTTATTATCCGTGCGATATTTTACAGAATGTATATGTCTATTTACTCGTGATTATATTTAGTGAAATGCTAAAAGCATTCTTTACTTTGTCCCATTTTTATTTGATGAGATGGTACTACCAAATTACCCGCCATGGTTTGAACTTTTCCTTTCTCGCATCTTCTCACTCTTCCTTCCATCTCTCTCTCTCTCTCGTCAGGTGTTCCCGATCTCGATCGGCCGTACGGAAATCTCGTGGCAAGTTTAAACCCCTTAATGATGGGCACAGTTTACCTTATGCTAGAGATTCTAGATGGTTGTGTTTGGTGAGTGATTTCCGATTTTCTTAGTGTTGATAGCATTACTTGTTGTAGTTAATAAAAGTGCTCTGAATTGTAAGAGTTGGAAGGGTTACTATTACGTCTAAAATTGTACACACATCATTCAAAAATAAAACCAAATTGCAGTTTCAATGACAGATAAATTTGTTCTTATGTCTGGTTTGTTCAACACTGGAGCTTGAAAATGCAAACAAGAAATTAAGTTCATTGCATACATGTTGTATATTACATTTACAACTTTTAGGTACAAAAGAAAAAATAGAAGAAAAATAGTTAGTTGTTCACCATCAAAAACATTGAACACTTTAAATGGAATAACTACCTGTTGAAAACACGATTGTTAGGCTCACCTTCACCATAACCCAATCACATCTCCAGTTATGGCAACCTCCAGAAATCACAAACACATCCAAGAAAAAAAATCAAGCACATTCATCATCTTTATTTGGCATGCACAATGGCTATGTAAGCCATAGATCATATATATACATTCATTCACATATTATGTAAAAAACACACAACAATAACATCAATCAATAATACAAAGCTTGGATTACAATCTCTCATATCAAAATTAATATGGTATCAGAGCATTGATCCGGAAAAAACACAAACCTCGGACTCTCCCCGGAGATTCTCATCGCTTCACCTCATCCAAAGTGGTCGAAGGCGAAGGCAGCCAACATCCATAACCCAAAACATGTCGGACGACAGTGGAAGTCCTTAAACAGGACGAACCAATGTTCAGGTAGGCGACCGCTTAGGCGATCGCCACTCGCGGTGGTCGCCTGGGCGACCACCGCCTTTCGCCCAGCAAAACTGGGCGAAATAGGCGGTCTCCTAGCCTAGGCGACCACCTAGGCGATAGCCGTTGGAAACACATTTTTTATTTTTTAAAAAATTACAATATTGTCACTACCCCAAATCCTATATAAATCCCTCCAAACTTCTTTATTTTTCACACATCTCTCATTCTCTTCTTCATCATTCTATTCTAATCTTCTAGTTTCCTAATCTTCAAGTTTTCACGATTAAGTCTCCGGTCTGGTATTTAGTTTTGAAGGTTGAAAGTGAAGTCTATGATCTGATTCTTCATTCTTCAACCGTCAAAATCAAGTGCACTCTTTCTAACTTCTCTTTTAGGTGGAAAGTTAACTACTTTTGTAATCGTACTACTAAGCAATAAATTGTATACCTAAGTGGGTAAAGAGGGTGTCTAGTGACACGTTGATCGAGAAACTCAGTGTCTTTTTGAAGCCTAAACATGTATGATATTTTTAGATAATATTTGTATATTTTTTCCTATTTTTCCTGATTTTTTCTGATTTTTTAACTATTTTATCAAATTTAATTGATTAAAAAATATTAAAACGCGTCGAACTATCTCTCTTAGGCCCGGGCGGTGACCCTTTCCCTCAGTGGCCGGGGGAGAGTCGGCCACATCACTGAAAAAAACACAAAAACCTAATAGAGTAGGGACAGAAGCAAAGCAAGATGAATGACAGACGATGGACGACAGTCGTTCCGCTCACAAGAGTTTGGAAAGCTTTTACGCTGGATCACTCTCCCCGAGTTGATTTGCTTGTGAGACCATGTTTGGCACTTTGACTATCGCCGGATGATATTGAGGCTGGAGAGGCATACGACACTGTGGTGGTGGTTCTAATGGTGGTTTTCGTTTTCAATGTTCTGATTCGAATACTCCTCCCACGTCGACGTGGTACGGTTAGGCAACCTATATTGGTTCATCTGGGAGGGCCGAAAGAGAGGTGGTCGGAGATGGTGGAACGAGGAGGGAGATGGCAGGATTTGATGGAACAGAAGGAGAGGTGGCCGAGGTGGTGGAACGGGAGGGGAGATGACCGGAGTTGGTGGAACGGGAAGAGAGGTAGGTAGAGACGAGCTAGAGACGGACAAACTAATCTAACACGAGCCGAAATTATTCGGCGTTCACAAACGTAACAACTGGATGATTTAAGACAGTTTTGTTGATGCTGCTGGGATTCATGCACGGTACTGTTGTTGTGAGTGATTTCTGGTTTCCTTTCATGTCTTTTTTACATTGGATTGAAAGTTTGCACTTTGTGGTTATGGTTCCTCATGGGAGATAGATTTTTTTAATAATATATATATATATTTAAAATTATTATTTCAAACATCCTTGAGAAATATTTCTCAAAATAGACCTTCTACTACCACGTCGCGACACATGACAGAGGCGAGTATTAGATTTTAGTGTATTGCAAACTCGGCGTTTAACACGTTGAGTTTACTCCATGTTAGAACTCGGCCATTTACATGCTGAGCCGAGTTCTAACACTTAGAATTTGTCGCGCACACCAATAATGGTGCACTGCTAGTTTGGACCGCAAATCGAACTCGACACACTTACACTTACAATTTTTTGCGCACACTGAAGAGGGTGCACTGCTAGGTTGGACTCCAAATTGAACTCGACACTTGGAATGCCGACTTTATGTCCCAGAACTCGACACTTGTGGTGCCAAATTCTAACACTTAAAATTTTTTGTGCACACCCCGCATGGTGCATTGCCAGTTTAAATTCCAAATTGAACTTGACACTTGCAACACCAAGTTCATTTCATGAAACTCGGTCATTGCAACGTCGATTTCTAACACTTAGAATTTTTCCTGCACACTCAGGAAGGTGCACTATCAGTTTGAACTCCAAATTGAACTCGACACTTACAATGTTGAGTTTATTTCGTAGAACTCGGCAACTCAGACGTCGAGTTTTGCGCTGACAGGTTTGAAATTCAAATCATTCATTTGGTCGATGAGTCTTTTCCTGTTAAGAAGCATTTCAAAGCCATACACCAAATGTCAACCACGGAAGTAAAACCAAAATCACATCCACACAAACATGTGAAACATTTCAAAACCATACACCGAACTATAACTAATAGAGTAATATCGTTCAATATTCCAGCAAACCGAAGTGCATTTCAACAAATTCTTGCATTTAATCTATAACCTAAATGACTACTCAATCTCTTCTTCTTAGGACGTGCTCATGCACATCCTCTACCACACCCTCGGCCACCACCTCGTCCAACATTTTTAGTCTCTGTAGTTTCCTGAGTTAGACTCCATCTCCACATTGTTCTGTTTGTGGAACAATATTATCAACATTTTCCTATTTTTCTTGGTCCACTCGATCTTGACTCAACCGTAGTGTGAGTTCTTGAGTACCAAAACACGTCAGTAGAATCTTTATTTTATCCTTCAACTTTGCAGTCATTGATAAGTCTTCCTTATGATCTTTGATTTCTTCATGTATGTTGTGAAGTTCCATGTGGAACTCGTAAGCTTGATTCACCTAAAGAAAAAGATACATTAGCTAAACATCAAACACATTTATTAAACAATGAAATTGTAAAATTATAATTGAATCTTACCATCTCTCGACCCGCTCCCAAATGATAAGTGTTAGTGTTTCCTCGGTGTGACAATTAAAAAAAACACCTGTGTATTTTTAAATTTAGTACCATTCTAATTTTAAAATCTTCTATCGAGTGGAGAAAATTTTAAAAAGTTTGACTGCTCCTTTTTCTTTGAGAAGGTTGGTTTCAAATTAGAAAATATCTTTTAATGTAATCTGAAATTTCTAACTAATGCTACGTATGTCTAGTATTCTTTTCCCCAAGGAGTGGTCATTATATTCTATAAATATATTAAGATGTTGCAATGAATCATAAATTAAATGTGAAATGTTAAAAGGCCTTGCGATACAACGAGATTCATAACTGTCAATGGAAATCTTTATATCGTGAAATGGAATATGCATACGAACGAATGTAATCAAAATTACTCTTAGCACCGTTATCACTGGGGTGGCAACAACTATCTAGAATCGGTCAAACTGAACCGAATTCGGTGGCAATAGATATAACAGATATGAGTCGGATTTGATTACCAAATTTCAGAACCGATCCGGTTCAAGTTCTGGCTACTACAAGATCTACATATAAGATCACTGCAAAAGTGCTATCAAGTAGATTAGCGGTGGCATTAGATGTTGTAATCCCAAACTCACAAATTTCCTTTCTCAAAGGGTGTCAAATTTCAGACGCCATATCATTGCGGCTCAAGCGATGACTGATCACCTACCTACACAGAGGTACTTGTAAGGCTGACATCATTCTAAAAATTGGTTTTGAAAAAAGCTTTTGATAAACTGATTGGAGCTTTCTTTTGGCAAATACGAAAGGTTCCCCAAGATATGGTGTGAGTGAATTGAGTTATGTATCTCCACCTTCAGGGCTTCAGTTATCATCAATGAGACTCCAAAGGATACTTTGGACCTTTGGAGGTACCAACAGGGTGGGGGCAAGGGGATCCATGATCCCTGTTATTATTTCTCATTGTGGCTAATTTCTTGGGAAGCATGCTTAGATTGGGTGTGCAAGATAACATATTAACATCCTTAGTGGGATATGTATCAGTAATGAAAATACACCTATAACAATATGTTATTTGTTGATGATACGATATTGTTCTTACATCCTACAAAGGAAAATATGATAAACACGAAGCGTATTCTTATCATCTTTGAAGCCCTGTTGGGTATACAAATCAACTAAGAAAAATCTAAGCCTAACAGGTGTGTACGTTCCAGAAGAGGAGTTGGATTGGTTGGGATGTCTGGAACGGAAGGGAATGGATTTCATTCCATTCTCGGAATGAATGTGAATGAATTAGAATCCATTTCCGACTCGTACCTCTAATCAGAAACTTATCCACTCATCTCAGAATGAGAATCAATTCCACCGTACGAAACCCTCCGTCTCAGCAACATGAACAAGTTATCATGGCTTGTAAACAAACTATTATAGTTCGTGAACAGAAAGTGGAGAACCAAAAGAAGAATCTGATAAATGAGCTGCTTAGCATTGATGTGCTAACTAGATTTGAAGCAATGTTGGTTGTAAAAAAAAAATTAGCCTCGGACTCGAGTAATCTTTCTCTCTTTTATGAGAGTCTAGACGAAGAGTGGAAGAAAAATTTTGTCATCAACATGATTCATCCTAACTTGTCAACCCATGGTAGTAGTGATGCTTGATATATTATATATGTGTTGTTATCTTTGTCGTAATATGTGTTTGTTATGTGTCGTAATTTTGGACATGTGTAATGTACTAGAGACGTATTTGGTAAATTCTTGGATGTCTTTTTTTTGTTATTCGGTCATATATGACCTTGTACCTCCAATATGAATGTTTAATATACTATAATGGTGGATTTATATTAGGGAAGTTGTATATGTTTGTGCAATTTTTAAGTGTGAATAGATTTGAGCAAATATTAATGACAATTTTCTCTTTAATATAAAAAATATTATCTACGAATTATATAATTTAATGTTGTTAATATATCACATTATAATAAGTAATTGAATACATATTACATGTTGAAATAATAAACAAAAAGAAAAAAATAGATGATTTCATTCCTGGGATGAACCAAACAACATGAATCAGATTTAGAATCTATTCATGATATAAGCAAAACACTAAAAATCAAAAATGAAAATGATATCCATTCCAACATGATGTGAGATTGTAATTCCATTCCAAGCATCCCAACCAAACACCCCCTTAAAAAATTATGGACCGTCAAATAAACCCAGCCCCTTTTAACTAATTAGGGATCCGCCACAAGTCACAACCCCATTCAAGGACCACAACAAAATGTGGAACCCGATTTTGACAAGGATGGAACAAAAAATAGGTAGTTGGGCAACAAAACACCTCTGGATTGGATTGGAGGGCAAATAACCATGTTAAGCTCGGTACTAACCCCGATTTTAATCTTATTTCAAGTCATGTCTTGAAACCCCCAAGGGTGTTTTAAAGAAATTGGACAAACTCCTAAGAAATTTTCTATGGAATAATTCCAAAGTGCACTCCAACGTCAAAAACTTGGTATCTTGGTAGAAAATTTGCCAAGATTAAAAAATATGGGGGATTAGGCATACTAAAAATAGAACCGTATCCTTGCTTTAAGGATTAAAAAACTTTGGGAAGTATTGACAAGCAAGAAATCATTATGTCTCACAATTACAGATAACAAGTATAAAAGCAATGCTTCTAGTTTGGGAATTTTCCCTGCAAACAAACAAAACACATCACCGTTAATTACAAATCTTACGGATTGAATTTCATTCCTGTCTCGTGAAAGCAAAATTCTTGTTGGGAATGGACAAATTACCCTGTTTTGGTTCGATCAACGGTGCAACAACGTGAATCTTGCAGAAGAAAACCCTGAATTACGCTTAGTAGCTTTTGGAAGCCAAGTCCTTTCTCCCGTAGATTTAAAAGTGAAAACTAAATGAAGAGCAAAAAGTAGAACTTCACGTAGGGCCGCCAACTTTGGTCTCGATCCGAACTCGACTCGAAAAACATTCGATTCTAATTTAACTTGAAAATGAAAAATCTTGATGAAAAACAAAAAAAATCTTCAAACTTAGTTCGGTAAACGAGTCGTTCGAACTCGAATTTTTTTAATGTTCGGCTCGATAGTTCGTTCGAAATTTTTATTTTTATTGTTATATTTATATTTATTTTTTTGTATTTAGTAATAACATAAGATAATACTTATTGTTCAAAAAATCACTCGACTTGGTTCTCCATCTTCACAACAAGATCTTTCAATAAACTTATTGGCAATAGAGGTCCAAGGCATGGCTACCAAAAAATTAAGATTTTCAAATGACTCCTACATGAAAGGAGACTGTTAACGAAAAATATCCTCAATAAAAGAGGAATGGGTTTGGATTTAACCTGTCCATCATATGCGGGATTAGTGTGGAGTCGATATATCATCTCTTTATTCACTATCTCAATCTTGAACCAGGTATTAATAAAGAGTTTCGGAGAGGGGTGCTAAATCAGCTCGATTTAGTTAACTCGGAATGAAATAAACTTCTAAATATATATTTTTGGAGTATCTGGTGAGAGAGAAACGATAGAATCTTCTCAAGTGTTGCAAATAATTTAGCACGTCTATTATGTAATTCTCTAGAGGTATTGTTGCATTCTGAACAACTCTTAGATGTTTGGATGTAACTTTTCAGCTCATGTCTTGTCGTTGCCAAAGTTCCATTCTACCCTTGTGGTTTCCCTTACCCTCCTTCAAAATCTATCATTTGGATCATCCTTCCTCCTCAACACCCTCATGACATTTGGAATATATATGGAAGTTCATCGTTGTTAATGTGGAATTTGCACACTTAACAACTAGTTGGGTGTTGACTGATCAAACTAGTTGCAATTCCATTTTTGGTTTGAGTAGATAAACAGGAAGATCTGAGAACTACTTATATATGCAGTTCATATGCTATATATACTTGAAAGATGAAGTACATGACTTAGTAGTGATCTTGCAGTGAAACTTTCGCTACGTAGTTATTTAAGCATGTGGTGAGTGCTACAGACACAAGTAATTATTTGTTATCCCTCGAACCTTCATTTGTGCACTGATTATTAGTTGATTTCATAACTTCTAACCAGCATCATTCAAACTTGTTTTCAGGATGTTTGCTGGAGGTCTCGTTTAATCCCGTGCAATTCATAAAAGGGAAATTCTCAAAATGAGTGTCCATAGTTGTACACTTGTACAAGTGCATTATTGTTGAAGGTTCGACTTGTACAACTATGGACACTCATTTTAAGACGCCCCTAGAATCAGACCCTAATGGTCACAAATCACAAACACCTGGTGGAGGACATTATTGGTCATGAAATTGGTAGTGAGAATGTTATTGGTCATGAGTCGACACATGAATGTGTGCACAATTCTTTTTTGGTGGACCGTGTGCCACCTGAGCCTAATTGAGGAACCACCTTGGGTTAGGTCTTTGCTCCCAAACATCTCTATTTTAATAGGATCCGATTCAACTGACTGTTGAGTCACCCCTGATCTTGATGAATGATGAGACTCAAGGGGTGAAGAATATTATATCCTGCATGATAATAGAGGTGTCAACTGTTAAGTGGCCATTGAAGGATTTATTGGTTATGAAACCGAATTTCAATTGGTCTGGTGTGTTAGAAAAGGTGGACGCATCTCGTGCAATCACTCCAACAAACCAACCTATTGGTTTGAGAATCTGGAGAGATGGTTAAAAGTACATGGCCACTACGGGAGAAGTTCTCCCCACTCCAACCGTCAATAATATGGGAAAAGGGTCTGAGCCCTATTTCTTAAATTTTATGAATCAGATATCCTCATGTCTGGTTCATAAATCTTCCCTGATTCTATTGTAATATTTGGGGCGGGACTTTTTGAGAATATTTCTGTATTGCTCGGTATCATATTTCCTTTCCAGGTGCACTAATCAGATAAAATAGTTAGGGGCGTCAACTTTGGCTCGGCTTGATAACTAGACTCGAAAAACGTTCGATTCTAGTTTCACTTGAAAGTAAAGAATTTTGATGGGAGAAAAAAATCTTCAAACTTGTTTCGGTAAACAAGTCACTCGAGTTCGTTAGCTCACTCGAATTTGAAGTTTGGCTTGATAATTCGTTCGAATTTTTTTATTACTCTATTTATAATAAAAAAATTGTATTTGATAATAACATAAGATAATACATATGACTCGAAATTTCACTCGACTTAGTTCGCTTACATCCCTAAAACAGATACAACACCATTGTAAATTATGTAATTCTAATTTAATTTTTGATTTTTTTCTTTAAAATAAACAAAAATATATTCTTGTAGTTGTCGTGCGCCAACCTGTAAGGGACCTTGTGATTTCTAACCATTTGTGTCTGTTTTTCCTTTGGATTTTACATGAATTCAATGAATTGTATGTTATATTGATATTTTTCTAAAATTCCGGTGAGATCGCCTATTTTTACGCATTTCATGTAGATCACTATATTCTATATTTTATACATCGAAGATAACCCATGATTTAGGTATATCAGAAGTTTTCACGTTTGTGTAAGTTTAGGCAGTAAATCGAGTCCGTGGCATCTTAGGAGGATCAGCTGTCTATACAGGAAAAAGATTAAGTTATTTTATACGTTCACTAGCATTCCTCCTTTTGCTGCCCAATAACAGAGATTGGTGATCATTTGGATATTTTTCGGAATGTATTGTCTATTTTAGTCTGACTATATATTAGTGAAATGCTGATATCATTCTTTCTCTGTCCAATTTTATTTGATGATTTGTTACTACCAAAGTACCACTCATGGTTTGGACCTTCTACTTTCTCGCAAAAAAGAAAGTTGTGTCACGGTCAAGTAAAAAAAAAGACCATGTTTTAAATAAAAAATATACAATTCCGATTTGAAACTCTTCAACTTCAAGGGAGTGAAGTTACAGAACAAAATTAGATAAATTGAAAATTGTGTCACGGTCAAATAAAAAAATCGACTGTGTTTAAAAAAATAGTAAAATTTTGATTTTAAACTCTTCAACTTAGAGCGAGTGAAGTTACAGAATAAAAAAAGGTAAATTGAAAGTTGTGTCATGGTCAAGTAAAAAATATCGACTGTGTTTTTATAAAAAAAGAGTACAATTCTGATTTTAAATTCTTCAACTTCAAGCGAATGAAGTTATAGAATAACAAAATGTAAATTGTAGTTTACCGTCGTTGACGTTTGATCTAGTTGCATTTTGCATTCTTGTTCTTTGGAAATAGACAATTAATACCCCAATTTTTGTTATTTTGACAGTTTGTCTTCTTATCCAATTTTCTTCCTAAATTGCTGATAATTTTAAAAGGTCATAAATGGTAATTGATTTTTAAAAGGTTATTTTCCATCTTTTTAAATTTTTTTCCTTTTCTTTTCTTTCTAAAAATAATAACGAATTAAAAAAAGACATATAAGAGAGAAAAGAAAAGAGAAATAAATAAATAAAAATATCTTTAATATTGTAAGATAATGTTTCATTATTTATCATTTATATTTATTTTTTTCTTTTCCTTTTCAAACATCTTTCTTTAATTGGTTACAATTCTTTTGAGAAAGAAAAGAAAATAAATTAAAATAATGAAAATTGACCTTATAAAATCAGTCAGCATGACAACATCCATTATCTTATAAAATTAAAAACAATTTGGAAAGAAAAATTGGAAAAGATGGAAAATTGCCAAAATGACAAAGGTCAGGAGTATTGAGTGCCTATTTCCAAAGAACAAGGATGTAAAGTGCAAGTGGAATAAAAATCAGGAATGCAAACTATAATTTACCTAATAAAAAATTTATTGCTCTTTTCTCTGAGAAGGATTTTTTTCTTCAAATTAGAAAATTAGATTCTTTTTATGTAATCTGACTTTTCTAACTAATGCTAAATTGCTAGTGCAGATGTCCAGTATCTAGTTAACTTAGTTTTCAAAAAAGTCAGAAAGTGTTAAAATATTGGGTCCTTATACACGGACGCGGGCGTCACGGACGCGCCTTACGTGGACGTGTTGAGTCAGCGTCCAGTCAGCAAAATTTCTCTTCACGTGCTTTGGTCTTCTTAAAAACGCCGGTTCTTTAGGTTGAACGATTCTTTTCCCAATACACAGATAGGTCAGACCCTAGGACAGCGTGCAGACCCTTTATTCGTGCAGAGTCCAGACTTATCATAATAAAATATTATTTTTAACTTTTAGGTTGGATCAACTTAATCCAAACAGACACACAACATATTCCGAACAGACAGTCTTCTTATTCCGAACAGACGCACAACTTAATCCGAACAGACACACAACATATTCCAAACAGACACACAACATATTCCGAACAGACACACAACATATTCCGAACAGACACACAACTTAATCCGAACAGACACACAACTTAATCCGAACAGACACATAACTTAATCCGAACAGACACACAACATATTCCGAACAGACAGACTACTTATTCCGAACAGACATACTTCTTATTCCGAACAGAAAGACTTCTTATTCTGAACAGACATACTTCTTATTCCGAACAGAAAGACTTCTTATTCCGAACAGACAGACTTCTTATTCCGAACAGACACACAACATATTCCGAACAGACAAACAACATATTCCGAACAGACAGACTTCTTATTCCGAACAGACGCACAACTTAATCCGAACAGACACACAACATATTCCGAACAGACAGACTTCTTATTCCGAACAGACGCACAACTTAATCCAAACAGACAGACTTCTTATTCCGAACAGAAAGACTTCTTATTCCGAACAGACAGACTTCTTATTCCGAACAGACACACAACATATTCCGAACAGACTGACTTCTTATTCCGAACAGACATACAACTGTTGTACATGAAGAAAATGAAGAAGAATGTGATCATTCCTACATTCTTAAGGATGACTTTGGTCTTGTTTGTTGTATATGTGGAATTATACGCAAAAGCATAGAACTTTCTGATTGAACTTTTAACAGTAGAATATCACGCCAAAATCCTCGGAAGCTTTGACACCATTGCATCTCGTTCCAGCACATTAACACCTGACCCAGAGGTAGCAAACAAACGGGTGTGATGCCTTTTCTTAACACAAAAACCACAAGAATCGGCATAAGCAACGTAAAATGTTTGGGCTTTTTCGAAAGAGGGGAAAAACATCCCCTCCTTAGGAACGTTTGTCGGCTGCTCCACTTGGAAAGACACATGAACGATTTTCATCAAAGCACAGAGGTAGGACCACAGAAGAGAAGGGAAGAAAAAGGAAGACGCATGTTGAGATTTATAACAAGTCTCCTGTGCTGTGTAGGAGAGCCAAAATGTTCATGGAAAATGAGTGATTTGAGACGCATTAATGAGGGATGGAGGGATGTAGACATTTGTACGAAACGAGGAATAAAATAAAAAATAAACTTTTTCTTTGGAGACTGCCAACTCAAACGCGTCTGCTGACTGGGCTGACCACATAAGCGCGCGTCCCGAACGCTAGCGTCCGCTAATCGTTTTCCTAAAATATTGCATATCTAGAAATGCAGCGTTTCGTGGAAGTCTGGAAACAGAAACCATACTCAATTGTAAAACCATGAAAATGTAGATCCTACAACTTCGAAGCTCATCAAATTTTACTTATGACGAATACAACCACACCCTATGATTAGATACCATGAGACGAGTATCCCATGGAAAGTCATTTTTCCCGAAAATTCGAAGTATGACAAACCCAATCTCAAAAAAATCCAAATCTGTTTTGCAGTTCCTGCAAAGCAGTCAATAGCAGGAGTCCCAGAACAGAAAAGTTATTACAAGAAGAATACATAGTGGTGTGTTTCTGAAACACCAAGCAAGTAATGATACAGGTTAAAAGAGAGAAACTTTAGTATTGTGCAGTTCCTTGTAGCTTAAGGCATGTATATAGGACCTTTCAGAAGTTCATTCTTGTTTTACAGTGCTACAAAATAAGGTTTCTAATGATCTGAACGCAGTTGACGGTAAGACATTGTGATGCATAATAGGGAATTCAAAATACATTAGACAAGATCTTCTACATATCATTACATTAAAAAGAGAGTTAAGTACCCGCCAAACTCCAGAAATTTTTAGCCATCATCCCCTGGGTTGTGAAAACTTAATAATGAGTCATCAAAGAACTAGCATAATAATATTAAAAGGAAGCAATAGTTTACACAAGGTGAGAATAACCAAACACAGGTTGCACTAATGCGATGTAATATTAAGGTCTTTATTGAAGAGAAAAACAATGTACAACCTAAATTAATACACCAAAAATCTAATAATAAAATTCTAGTTCATAGAATTAAAACTTAATAGTAATCTTTTCTGCACAATATCAAAAAGGGTTGAAGGCAATGGACCTTGATTTACCTACCATCAACACATTGACTGACTGTGTCATAATAAACTTGTATTTATTAACCCAACGTGCCTTTCTCTGGCAAATTTTTCCTCGTCATAAACTTCATTGACAGAGTTCTCTTGACATGCAATTCTGTTTTCTTGCATAGCATTCAATCCTAAACCCTCCCAACTCATGGGGTTTGCTTGCGCACTGACTTGTGTTGAACCAATGAGTGACGCCATGTTCTCTGCATCTGGTCTAAAGGCACAAAACAAAAGTTCTGGTTTCATTGGAGCATGGATAGATGTAGAATCAATGTTCATGCCAGAAGAAAAATCAAATCCAATGGAAGCACCAGGGAGCAGATTTCCATTCCCATAACAGTTTGCATTTGTCATTTCAATATCCGGATTTTCAACTGCTCTTGTATCAGGATTTTCAGCTCTTACTGCATTGGAATTTTCATCCATTCCACCATTAGGAATCTCAATGGCTCCAGCATTGGGCTTTTCAGCAGCATCCTTACGGGGCTTTTTCCATTTTTTGGTCGATGATGTGCCATCATCCTCAAAATCTTCCTCCTCTCTGTCACGATGCAAATAAACCCATAATTTCCTATCAACGTGATACTGTACACAAGGATCTTTTTCATAATGCAACCGATCCAGAGCCCCACTTACTACATTGTTAAGCTTTTCATCAGTAATATCTTCTACAATGTACTGAGAGTCCCGAATCAGGGAACAAACATCTGCTCTGGTTCCAATACTTCCAGGTAATCTAGCAGCAGCATCCCTTACAAGACAAAGAATTGTGACATGTGGCGGCCGATCTGTCTTAAGCATATAATGATCCCGGGCTTTTGATGTTGGCTTGCCACCACCTCTCCTTAGTGGTGCAACCATAGATTTCTTGCCATCGGCAGCAGTGTAGGAAAAGGCTCTGTCAGGAATTTGATACCTCAGAAGTTCCTCCTTGCGAAAGTATGCTTTCACTTCATCACAGCTGGGACTTATGGTGATCAAACTTCTTTGAGCTCTTAAATCTCTAAACCTCTCCTTCTCTTCTATGTTTTGCATAGGTATGGCAGGTGGTGGCGGAAGGTTTCCAATTTGCTTAAGAATTTCCTGACCATTTTTCAACCAATTCGCAAATGCATCAACCAACTTAACCAACATTTTATGGGGAATATTCCAAGCTTCAGCAGAAGTAGCTTCTTCAACTGCATCGGCAGAAGTAAGAGAAACTGGGCCACTCCAACTCCAACTTTTAGTATCTTTTTCGTAAACAACAAGCATTTTCCAGTTCTTTGCCCCTAAAGGTGCTGTTTTGGACGAAAAGATCTTAAGAACACCTCTAACAAGATCCTGAAGTGGCTCCTGTGTCTCAAGTACACAAGGATCTCCAGGGTTAGATTTCACACAATTCACAATCTCTTTAACAGTAAGAGACGGCAAGCGCTTCTTCTCTGCAGTTCTATTTATGTCAGGGTTTTCAAGAGGACAAGGTACACTTGCTTCAATTTCATTTGTTACATGATTTCCTGCCTCATTGACATCTTCAATTGTAGTAGCAGCAGCAGTAGTCATAGCCTTCCGAACTGCAGAAAGAAGATGCACTATGGAGAACGAGAAGCCTGTATGAACAGTGGGTGTTATCAGGGTGACTGGCTTCTTTGCTGGCTTTCGTTCAGCTTCTGTTACTTGATCTGGGGTGAGCTTATCCTGCTTTGCCTTGGATATGGACCCTGTTCCAGCATGACCTTTTTTCTTTATCTTTTTCTTCTGTGGAACATTTTCAGCATCCACCTTATCCGGGCTATGCCCCAACAACCCTGGCTCATGAAGTGCAGCTAATTTTGTAGAATTTGTCTTGGATTTTCGCTTCTTTTGCATGGATCTGCATCCTAAAAGGGGCATGTTTAAGTGTTCATGATTACCAGGCTCAGCTACGTGAGACTGGGCAAGTTGATTTCTGTCTCCCGATGCATTTATCATTGAGAAACCCTTCATCATCTGAGAAGACCCACTCCAATTCCCTTCCTGTACTTTAGTATCATTGGCACAGTCACACATGTCACTTGGCTGATGCAATGACTGATCAGAAATGAACTTTCTTCCAGACAGGGTTGGTTTGTTATTCTGTCTCTCTTTAGCAGGATGAAGATGATTCTTTGGCATTAAAGCAAGTATGTTCTCATCAAAACTCTGATCATAATTGAGTACGGCTTTTTTAGCAGATTCCTTTAGCTTCTTACAATCAGATGATGATGTACCAGCAGCACTGTGCTTTTTATCCATGACAGTATTTTGATACTGCATCTTCCAAGAGAAAGAAACAGTTCTTGCATCTTCCTCCTCGTATTGTGATGAATCGGACTCTGTATCCTCCTGTGCATCTGAAGCTTTACCTATCCAGTATCCTGCGTCCATGTCATGAACAAAAGAAGAGCCTATCTTGATGCTACCAGTGCCACATTTCAAAAAATCATCACCTTTACGCATTGGGACACCTTTCGTGGATTTCACTTTTGCTTCTTCTCTTATTTTCTGTTTCTTTCTTCCAAAACTCTTTGCGGAGTGGTTCATAGGAGGATGCATAGATGAAGTTCCCCTGTAAAAATCTGCCCGTCTGGACTGTTGTCTCCTGAAAGGAAAGCCCCAATCCTCCTGTAGAGAGTGTCTGTCCTCGTGGTTCAGGTTTTTGCCGAAGCGAGAATCATAACAAGTGGCGGTCACCATGTTACTAGCAACTTTTTTCCTGTCAACCTTATGCGGCTCACGAGATTTCGCCATCCTTCCTTTACTGTACCGTACTGGCGAAATCTTCTCCCATCTTTGTTCTACTGTAGTTGCAAGTTGTTCATCCATTTCATATACTTGCTCATACACATCCCTGTCATGCTCGAAGTCTTTCATAGTCTTCATCATTTGAGATGCATAATCAGGTCTTCTAAGGTGGAAATCTCTCGGTGCCTTAGCATGACTGGTTGAAGGATGAATCCTACCAGTCAATCCTACATACCCTTTCTTCATCAAAGCTTTTGAACAAGTGACCTTTGATATTCCATTAGGTTTTCCCTTCCCAAATGCCCTGCAGTGTGTGCCATCAAAATTAGTTTTCGGGGTCAAACAGCCATTCACTTCATAGTCCCAAGGCATCTTTTTCCTGGAGATGTTTACGTATCGGATTTTTTCTTCTATGCTATATCCTTCGAAATTGTGCATTACACCCCTCATCCAGACAACTTTACCAATCATGGAGTGGTGATACTTCCGCAAGTTGTGGTTGTAATGACGCTTCTGGAGGTCATACAATCCCTGTCGGTAAAGAACAACCCGTGGCTCACATAACCCACCTCTCAGCATATCAAAAAGCTGGGTCAAGGGACTCCCAAAGTGCAAATTTGCACTGGAAAGAAGCTCAGTTATGGTCTGGATGAACATCTCATGGTTCATATCTGGCAGATATGCGGCTAAAGAAAGGCGTTCCTTGTCAGTTAGACAGTTGTTCCAAGAATCAAGTGACAATATGGACGTCAAGTCAGGTAAATCATACAATGTGCAAGGGATCATACAGCTCTGGTTCCCTACCTGGCAGAACTCCGACCCAGCTTCCCCAAGTTCCCTATAATCATAATCATCGGATTCCATGCCCGAGTCCAATTCGGACAAGTCTGAACAATCCAAGTCTAAGAAATTGCCCTCTGGTTCAACATCCTCGCCCCCAACACCAGATGACGCACTATCCCCACTCCCCGACGAAGACAACTCATCGTCATCCAATTCTGCACCCCTGAAGCCACAGCTCTTCACTATCGCCATCTACACCAACCGATCACGCGACTCCAACTCCAAACTCCACAGAACTCCTGCAGACCAACAAAACACGTCCAATTCAACAACAACAACAAAAACACAGCAAATTCCTCCCAATAAATAACGCCAACACTTACATACACACAATCAGAACAACAGCAATCCGAAACAACTAAATCACAACCTCCAAAATAACCAAAAGAATCTTTCCACGAACCACGAACCCATCAAAGCAGTCCACGAAAAAAGAATCTCGACCAAACCAACACTAACCCAAAACACCCAATCAAACCACAACCAAAGAACGAAACTTCCGACAAACCCAACCAACCCAACAGACCAAAACAACCAAACCCGAAGCAGAACCCATCAAACCCCAAAAACACGAAAAAACCCTAATTCTCCCAACACGACGACAAGAACCCCAGAGAGCAACCATGATCCCGCGCTGTACCTGTCGTCGAAGGCCCTAATGCGGAGGAGAACCCGAAAAGGAGGCGTCAGTCGGACCGAATTCGGAAACGGCGGAAACCCTAATCTGGGGCGAGAGAGGGATGAGAGGTGAATAAGTAGTGGGGAGGGACGAGGAAGGAGAGAAGAGGGAGAGGAAGAAGAGGACGTGGAACAATCTGGAGCGTTGGATTAGGGGGCGAGATGGGGTCACGATGGTGGGAAGCGGAGAAGAAGGGGGAGAGGAGTGGAATTGGAAAGAAGAGGGGCAAATTGGGGAATGTGGGGCAAAAAAAAGGGACCGGGAAGAGGAGGGAAGAAGAGAGAAGGGGAGAGGAAGGGTTGGTTACCGGAGCCGATTGTTGGATCCGACCCGATTAGGGGGGGGGGGGGGGGGGGAGCGTTTCGGGCTGTTGGATTAATCTGACTTGTTGCTAAACAACTAAACATGTGTCATTCTGTGGTAATTACAAAATAAATATTGCCTAATTGTTGAAAGGTTTTGATTTTCATGCATCTAACGTAATATTATTGAATTTATATAGAATAAAATAACCAAAATTGAACTCTTAAACATTATTTTCCTTGACTGTCATTGGCCAATATCAACACTTATAACATTAATAATAGCGTCTAACTATTAACAAAAAAATAATGTTTTTGTTGATATTGGGGGGGGAGGGGAGGACATCGCCCCCCTTACCGGGGACCCGAGCAACAAATTGGGTTGCCCAACGCCTGGGTGGGCACCCCCGACCGTTAACGGGGTAGATGCCCGAGCGCCTGAGTTTTCTCTCCCGTTAAGTAAGGCCTAATATCGGCACTTTTCTTCTTCTTTTTCACTTACCACTACCATTTTAGACAAATATATATATACCATAATTTATTCATATAAAAACGTGAATTTCAAAGTAAAATTAAATCCTTGATACGTAATGCTAAATAAGTCAAGTTCATTATCTACGAGTCGAGAAAAATAATGTTAGCACGCGAAATTTGATTAAAATATATCATTTGGATTTTGGGGTATCTCAGGTTGTTACTTTATTTTGAAGAAAACTTCGTGAGTCTATAGATTTATAGTAGGGCCCAAGCCTAAAATATTTTGTGGCCAACTCTTTTCTTGTTATAGATCGGCCCAAACTCAAAAGGCCGCCTTACAGGCCCTGTTGAGATGGACTGACAAACTATAAATTTTTCGATGTTTTTGCTTAAATCAGGGTCTCCAATTATACAAATTGGTGACTGCAATACTGGTAGAGACTACTGATTTGATTATTCTCAAGTGACACTGTTTAATGAAAACTAATTTCCTTTTCAGATATAAATGAAAATAAAATTAAGAAAAATAATTTTGTTTTGAATAAGTGTAAGATAAGGATTTTATCAAAGTTCTTCAGAAATTTTAGAGAAAGACTTTACTTAAACTTGACAATGACCAATGCAAGGTCAACTTCTCCAAGAAAATATCAACAATTGCTGTCCCTCTGTGAGGGTGTAATGATATATACATAACGTTCAACCCTTCGAAGACCTACAAGGGTACAAGGAACAACTTAACATGCACATTTAGCCCTACAAGATGAAAAAATAACTTAACATTTTGAACAATTAAGAAGTTAACACGATTTCCAGTAAAGGTATCACAACAAAACTTTGATAGAATAAACAATTGTATTGTGTTCAATATTTATGTATTTCCCTTTTTATTTTCGTTATCTACTTCTTTTCTATATCCTGGAATACTTATATAGATGTTTTATACATACGTACACACATATTTATCACCAGTCACCACTTCTACTTAGCCAGCCATACACGGGGATTTATGCACTTAGATTCCAAGGTAAACCAACGGAAAAATAAAAGATTTCGTTTGACTCCGTGAAGGGAGTTGGTTGTGCACTCCTAGGAATTCATGCCCAGTTTCTGTCGGATTTCATTGTACATACAAAAATTTCTTTGAATTTTCTTAACGTTTGAGGTGGGAAAGCAACGGAAACTGAACTTTTTTGGTCCACTGAAATGATTTTAACAGATGATCGAATACATTTTGGTTCACCGAAATTTCTAACTTGAACGACCAATTTGGGCGACTGAAATTCATTTGGTCAACCATTAACGTTTGCTCAGAGACAATCACTAGAATTCTCATTTCGGGTGATCAAAATTCATTCAGTCATCAGTTTTTTTGTATTCAAAACCGTTTGAAAATTATTTGTCAAAACATGCACAAACAACAGAATTCAGCCAAAAGGAAACTATTTTCTACTAGATTCTATTTTTCTTTATTTTACGCTTGAATCCGAAAATCAATTTTTAGAGTTTTTCAGAGGTAACATGGACTCATTACTTCTTTCCCGTATTTTGGTGTGTCATTTTTCGATAACCATCGGAGTAGGCAACCTCAATGGTATAAATCCCCCCAAAAAATCTCACTTCCACTTCTTCACTTGCACTTTTTTTTTTGACAAATGAATTGTTTAATGTAATTACACCCCGTTTTGCAATCTGTTTCTTTGATATTAAATCCTTGACTTCCGCTAACATAATATCGAAAATTGATTGACTGATTTTGTCTGAATTGATCTCTTGCTCTTAATTCGAAAACATGAATGGTCCATGCAAGTTTGAGTCGATCAATAGCAAGTTCAACTTCAATAAACTAAGTTCAACTTGTGTTTACCTTGTTAATCGTTTTTGTTTGAACAAGAACCACTTAATTAGTAACCCTATGTATGCACAACTCATTTGTTGTTTTTGAAAGAATTACGTATTTTTTTAACTTAATTCTCAAACATGTAACTTACGTGCTAGAAGCCAATTCATGTGTTAATCGATTCCAGATTAGATATCTATTAACTACAGCGGTGGAATCAAGAGTTTCATTTTAGTGGGGCTTAATATTAAATTAAGAGAAAATTATCATCATATATGATTTACAAAGTGACAATTTTTTCTCAAAAGAATAGTACATTTTGTAAAAAAAATTATAATTGACCACAACTAGTTTTCATATTTTAAAAACGATACGTTCATCATTACTAAGTTGATCAAATAAATCATTACTAACCTTGTTAAAAATTGAACGCTAATTGTGAAGCACGAAAAATATGAAACCTATATGATTAACTTCGAACTGTAATAACAATTCAATTTATAATTATTGAACTAAAAAGTAAAAGATATTCGAAAACTTTAGCAATCAATTAATTATGCTGGTTGAAACTAAGAACATGTGAGAACATATGAACAAAAATTAAAAAAACTAAGATGTTGGGAGAATAAGCTACTAAGATGTATGCCCAACATAATTGAGAATTCATGTTTCTAAAAGAATTAGAAATATATTCTACGGTTTGTGCGGCATGACCTTTTGAGTTGGAAGACGGAGGAAGCCTTAAGTGGCGGGGCGTGTCACCAAAGATTTGATGGTTGTATACAATCAAGATGTTAATTTTCTGGTGCTCAATCGAATGGACTTTTGGTCTTGGTAAGGATGATCAAAATGAAAGAATAGTAAAGGAAATAGGAAATCTTAGAAGTAAATTTGTAATAGGGGTTGTGACTCTTGTGGCACTCCAATTAGCGGTGAATTTACAATTTCAACCATTTTGTATAGAAATAAATAAATATATATATATATATAGTAATTCTTCAGTGGACTTAAGACTTAATCTACTTATTTTAAGCTCATACAATATTGTAAGGTAGATTAAAATTGTGATGGATATGCTAATAAAATGATTTAATAGTGGATATTAACTATAGAT